>OU343217.1:15130164-15525586 GCA_910596185.1 Chrysanthemum makinoi
TTTGAGTACTCTATACCAGGCCTACAAATTTCGACATTCGTTTCAAGTTGTTATAAGGTAATTTGCATAAATCAGATCTTCATTATCGCTCCATGGTAAAGACAAACTAGTTATATGAACGATAGTGCTATGAACCCTGTGTGTAGAAGTACTGAAGTAAACCTGAATGGTCTAAGATAATAGAGTCCCTTATAACTCTTATGAGATCAAATGCAACTTCATACAAAAAGAGCTGTAGCATAACTTTTTATCTTTGCTGTAACATATCGAGCAACTCTATATTTGAATAGAAAAATTCTGACCAGAAGCATGTTCACTCCTAGGCTTAAAATATCGACATAAAATCATGGTACACTATAGAGGTGAAACAATGTGCAGGTTGTGTAATGGGTTAGGGCTGGAACAGGCTTCATACAGGTCAACCCAAAATATTTTTTTGTCTAGATTTCTAGGATTTTATAGATAATTAGTGTGACTATAATTAATAAAACTGAATTTGTACAACAATAATCCCATCTTTATTAATAAAATGATTTATGAAGTTTCATGCATTAAAGCTACAGCCTGGGAGACTTTCGGCCTGTTTCTGACCCGTTTTGTTCTAATCAAACATTTGTAATTAAAAAGATTTTCCCATTAGAGATATAACCTAACCTGAATCGATACATCCATAAGTCAATGGGTCAAAATTGCAATGTATAATACGAAATTATTATTTGTTTTTGTCCAGAGACTACCTGGAGCACAGGTCACAGCTGCAAGAACATGACCCGGTTGATCAGCAATAACATCATAGCAACATCTGCAAAGGGTAGGGTGATCAAGTAAAGAACCAACTTGAGTCGAGAAGTTCACATTTGGAACCTTCTGTAAGTGAAACGCCAATCCATATTTTTTTCTCTCCTTGAACCAATTTATCTCCGGAATATGGTACTTTTTCAATTCATCAGTTGGTGCATCCTCAAGGTAGAAAGAATCTAATCTACACTTTCGCCAACTAGCAATGGAATATAGTCATTGAAAATTCATTATTATGAAAGACAAGTTCAAAACACAATCACATTTCATAGTGTCATAATCTTGCCACCCGCTCAAATTAAATAAACCCACTCAAAATACCACAAAATAACCATAAAGTTGGCATCTATATGAGCATTCAAGAATTACCATCTGCTTGATTATTACTAATGTTAATTAAACTATAGCAACTATAAAAGGATGTCTGCACATCACAACTCCCTTTTATAACAAATAGGTTTCAGGGGTGTTACTAGTTTATCCAATTTTACTGAATAAAAACTGGATCTCCACTAAAAAAAAGGCCATTTTCTTAAACGCCATTGAAGTCTATAGAATATTTCTAACCAGCAACAAGTCTCAAGGGTCTCATTAATATGACCACTTTACAGCACTATTAAAATATACATTTTATCAAACAGGTAGTGTGCAACTTGATTAATCGCACTACTAGCAGTATCGCGGAATACTTCAACAGACGCAAACTATTCTCCTGTACTCCTGTTTCCCTAAAAACTGGAGGCTTTTTAGTTCGCCTATCATATGGATACTTGTTTTCTAAAAGATAAAGAATAATGGCATTTAGTTCTACTATTCACATGGCATCAAAGGAACAAAAAAATAGTAGTTTATAAATAGTTCTGGATGAATGATACGACTTACCGTAAGGTTCTACCATTACAATGGATGAAAGTTCATCCATGTGATCTATTAAGCAGCATTGCAGCACCAAACACATGAAGCCTGCTAAACATCCCAGCTTCTTCAGTGAGCTTTTCTTCATCGTCAGAACTCAATGATGCTAAAAGAAGACAATTTTGTAGATGATGAGCAGCTTATCAGTGACAGAATCTGAACACTTTTGTAGGATAAGACTAGTGAATAATATGAACACAAGTACTAATAAGAAAAAATATATAATAGATGGCTTTCAAAAACTCATTCAAAGATTAGGTTAAATATCTAATAAGTTTTCATGATTGTTATATCAAACGCATACAAATATATTAAGAGGACAAGATAATCGTGTATGAGTTCTTCTCAAGAGCCAGATAACAAGGTCAACAAAGAAATGTCAAAACACCATTACATTTAGGAGTATCAGAATCTCCACCAAAAACAAAAGCAACAAGTCTCAAAGGGTCTCACTAACATGACCAATTTACATCACTATCAAAACAAACATTATATCAAACAGTTGGTGTGCATGATATGTTGGTTGGTACACATATGAGTGGGTTTAGTTGGAACCCTGATAATCTGATTATGGAAATAGTACCTCGAATATGTTCTCACCACTTTATAAACAGTTAATGCATTAATACAGATTAACCAATATGGGGGGTGTTTGGGATTGCTTATTTGAAACTGCTTATTAGCCAGCTTCGTTGTTTAGTGTTATTTTTACTTTAAAATAAGCACATTGCATTCAGTTAAACACTTTAAACTGCTTGTGTGCCTATAAGACTAAGCAGACACGTACATTAGTTTTACCTTATGTTATGATCCATGATTATGACAAACTTTATGTATGTGCATAATATTTCCCTAGATTCATCCAAATGCTGCATACAACTACATTTTCTACTTATAGCGACAACAGATGCTATAAGTCATTATTGTGGTTGCTATAACTTTAATCACACTTGGTCTCAATAAAGTTTGTCTCCGTAGATCCGTCGCTAGAAGTTTTAGTGACCACGGATTTTACTCTACTTTTTTACTATTGACTTTTGACTAAACTTTCATGATAAATCTATAGCGACGGAAAGTTTTTATATAAGTATCATTGACTTATTGACAAAAACTACTGAGACGACTTTCATGACTTGTTACCAATTTTCATCCCATAAATTCTGGATTTCAGGTTCCCTCGAAGCATAATTTGCTCTCATACCAAAGTTTGTCTTAGCAAGGTCAGCAACATGCTTGTATGTTCCGTCATGTACGTTCTTTGTTCCTAAACAACTGGATACATCAACTAGTCAAAGGTCAGTTTGTCCAAAAAAAATATAAGACGAATATAAAAGGTTGCCCTCAGATTCTACTTCTTTTCCCTGTATAAGTAAGTTTCCGCGAAATATCACTCCAACCACCCATCCCCCAATTCTGATTCAACATCGCAATTTGACTAGTACCTAGCTTATGTCAAAATAAACACACTTTTAGAATATCTCAAAATAAGCATACAGTTATACAACCCAGCTCTCCTAACCCAATAAACGCATAGCAATCTCAAACTCCTGATGTTTATAAAAGCATAAAACTATGAAAAAAAAAAGTTTGCATTATGAGTGAGATACCGCATTATAAAATAACCATTTTATAACCAAAAAGGCTTCAGGTCTGCTACTACTTTATCATATTTCGCTAAATAAGAACCAAATCTCCCCTAAATAAAAAAGGCAATTTACATAAATGTGATTTAAGTCCACAAAACAATTCAAATCAGCCCTGTGAACATGACCAATTTACAGCACCATTGAAGCAGACATTATATCAAACAGTTGGTGTGCAACTCAATCTAGCCATTACCACCTAGCATTGAATAGCCTGCCAAAACTGCTAACTATATCTCACTAAAATGAAGTTCACCATATAAAGCTTGTGTCTTGTACAAAAATTTACATTAATAAACTAGTAAGTTTAAACAAGTTACGTTATATTCTCCAGGTGATTAAAACACAAAGTAAAACGAAGTTTTATTAAGTACACGAAGAAATCTTTTACATTGGTCTAAACTGAGACCACATACAATGAGCCCAGACATGATTCCTTCATGACTTGTAAATTTCATATTCATACAAAGAGAGTCATCATTGAATTCATAGGTTGAGTTAAATTTCAACAGTTGAATCTCCATCCATCCATCTTCCCTTTGTTTCGGAACCCGAGTGATACCATTTGTGTTCAAAGGGCTTGGAGGTATAAAATAAACAAATTCAACCTCATTGTTTTCTTTGTGGAGTAGGTCTCTGTACTTTTATCGGACAATGCAGCCCCTGACATTTTTCCTCAAAGTTTGAACACAAGGTAACACACGATTCTCGTATCTCGTGACAACATTTGACTTTTGATCGTGCAATTAAGATGAAATATGTTTTGTGGTAAAAGCTCAATCACCTCTTGAAATCTGCATGTAGGATAGATAAAGAATGAAGTTATTTATAAAGACAAAAAACTACATCCAAGAAGTGAAACTTTTTTCAACCATTTAATCAAAAAAATTTAATTGTCAACTTCAAATAAAAAAACACTAGGTTAGAAAATCTTGTTTTTCGTGTGCATCTACATATCTGGATGTACAATCAAAAAAGTTTAGTGGCTAAAGGTAGGTTGGCAATTCGTGGGATCTGTGTTATTCCTCAACCCAAAAATGACATGTTTAAGTAATTGGGTGAGACTTGTCAACCCTAACTTGTTTAAACATAACTTAGAACACCCACCATGTAACCCACTTATCTAACTCGGGCGGTTTAGCGAAGTTACGGTTAAATATGTTAAATGGGTTGTGTTGCCCCTTTAACCCATATAACACCTTTAAACGATCAGTAAAATTAGTATTTTTTTCAAAAACTTAAATGGGTTGTCGGGTCGACCTATTTAATCCAACCCAACCCGAACACACCGAAATCGGTTTACATCCAACCATAACCCATTTATTTCAGTATCGGTCTCGGTCGTGTTTCATGTAGTGTCGAATTGCCGCCTCTAGTTAAAGGAAATCGTAATAAAATAGCTATAATGAAGCAAGACTCGGCTAATGGTTTTGAAGTAAAAAGATCCACATTAGAGAATTTGTATAAAACTTCCTTTGCCGAAAGCACAAGAAGTTTCGCTGACCTCGCCAACCGTAAAAAACTCGTCGTAGTTTCTGCATGTCTTAAATATTTCTTCAAAGTTAGTTGGCAATTGTTGCACCTGATCCATATTGAAGTTTGATTTCAAGACTTGTTGGACTTCCTTCAATTTTCCGATTTCTTCATGTTTCACTCAGATACAAACCATGTTAAATATGCAATACAGAACATGGTTTTAGTTTAATTTTTTGGCATGCACCCGACCTCTTTATATAATATAAACAAAAGAGTTTAGAATGGACCTTCGAGATATAATTGCAAACTTACTTTGTCAATTGCTCGAAATTCAATTCCTTCAACATAAACTGCAGTTTCTCCACAATAGTATGATGAAAAGCTCTCAGTAGAAACTCAAAAAGAACATCTTCGTTCTGATTCAAGAATTGGTACAACTCAATCATCATCCAGTCCTTGTCTCTCCATGTTGCAAAATATGCATGTAGACTTTCGAGTCCCTTTCTATACTTTAGGTTAACACACATCGGTTTACTTGAAAATTTTCTTGAATCACTAAGTTTGAAGACTAAGTAGACCCCATAAACAACATTTGGAGACAGAAGTTGAGTGTTTGTTCTATTTTGATGTTCAATTTGGAAATATCTAACATCTCCGCATCGACTAAATCTGCACATATTATAAATATTCAAGTCCCGGTCAGTCATAACCATTATTCCCCCGGATGTACACTTCTACTTTACAATTTAGTATTTCTTTAAACCAAATAAATGAGAAAGCAATTTCTTTGGAAATTGGGAAAAAACTTAAAGTCAAAACTGAAACTTATTGTATCAATAAACACATAATCAACTATGTGTTACCCCGTATATGTAACGGGCTCAAGCCCGAGTCTAGATCTTTCTATATGTCTTTATATATTTGTACCATGTAAATCAATCATGATCAATCAATCAAAATCGTCATTCACGTTTCCACAATATTCTCTATACTTACATGGTATCGTAAGGTAACGATCCTCTAAAACCCTAAAACAACCGCCTTCTAATTTTTTACGGCCGCCGGCTTCTAATGACCCCGAGCACTTATATCTTTATCTCCTTCATACACTTCATCTCCATAGTAACCCCTATTCACACTCTCCAAAATCTCCCATCGTAATACATGAAAAAAAAAATGGTGCCTACAATTAGGACGCACGAAAGAAAAGAAGGGTTCTTTATTCCTTTAATTATTCATAAATTTGGTCTAATTGGTTTCTCGCTTCGAAAGCAACACATCGACAAAAGAAAAATAATAATTATAAATAAAGGGTTTTGTTTTGGCGGCGATGTAGTTTGAAGCTTAAAAAAAAAAAAAAAAAAAAAGGTGGATGTTTATGTTTTTCTAGAGAAAAACACGCCCCGCTTGTTCGAAGGTTCTTTGGGGGTTGAAGTTTTAGAACCAACTTTAGTTTTTTTATATTTTCTTTTGATGTTAGTGCATGTGTTTTAGTCGTATTTTTCAGTCAGTGGATACTTTGAGTTATCCTGTTTTAGTTGTGGGATACTTTGGGTTATCCTTTGATCGATATTTTGGTTTATCCTACGTGGGATACTTTGGTTTATCCCATTTGGTCAGGATACTTTGGTTTATCCTGTTTGTACGGATAATTTGGTTTATCCGGTTTGTTGCCTGCTGCTGAAGATGTGCTTCCGCTTGCTGTCGAATGTCTTCTTCAACAATTCTCTATTAGTTTTACTTTATTGTTTATTAGCTTTTAATCTCCAGTCGAGCTATGGATTTCGCCGGATCATGCAAGGCGTGTTAGCCCGTGATATGTAACGGCTCAAGTCGAGTCTAGATCTTTCTATATGTCTTTATATATTTGTACCATGTAAATCAAACAATGATCAATCAATCAAAATCGTCATTCACGTTTACACAATATTCTCTATACTTACACATGGTACAAATATATAAAGACATATAGAAAGATTTAGACTCGGGCTTGAGCCCGTTACATATACGGGCTAACACTATGATCATCTTCTTTTAAGTTTTAACCATTAAGTTATCTTTTTTTAGAGGGATAATATATTGAAATACACAAGTAAGATGCTAGCAAGATCTATGATTCATAGCCGTGCAAACAGAGGGCTAAAAATGTATGCACCTCTACCATGTTTTGAAAAAGTAAATAAATACAAAATCAAGCTACAGAGTAGATATCAACTACAAGCAACATGTTAATATCATATAACACCCTAGATTCCAAATCTGAGAGTATTAGAATCAGTCAAGAAGATACAAAAAATCTTATATAAGAATTCCATAAAGCATACTTTGAAGTAACTCTACCCATGTTATTCACCTTTCATTAGTGTTATATAGGAAGAATGGTCATTTTAGTTAACATAAAATACAGTTTTTTTTTTTTCAAAACCGGCACTATGTAATCCAGTTCCTATAACAAATGTAATTTTTTCTAAGATTGAATTTCCATTTCTTTTGATGAGCGAAAAAGTACACGTCATGCAACCTTAAGCTTGATCGTTCTTACCTAATTCTTATGTTTTAAACTTAAAGAGTTTTTTTTGTGTATTTTCAGTAAATATCAAGGTTCAGCGTATAAATAAACTAAAGCTTGAAGAGACTTTAGAGTTGATAAGAAAAAATCTAAGAAGCTCAAGGACTGAACCTGAAAAAATCTAAGAAGCTTGAAGAGACTTTAGAGTTGAAAAGACTTTAAAGCTTGAAGCATCTACTTTTAATGTTCTCTTCGAGTCTATTAATCATTTGATAAACAAACAATTTTGTATTGTATCTCATTATGAAACTCATTTTTTTATATCTTATTCTTAAAGTTGTTGATCATATTATACTGTAGATTAGAACAGAAATTTATGCATCTAACAACAATATATATGTACCAACAGAGGTAGAGAGAATAACCTTGATTCCGGAAGAGATTTCCACTGATGTGGACAGCTATTTTTGTAGGAAAACAATGTCGCTGAAACCATTACATTTCTTTCTCCAATACCATCACCCATCATCAACTGCAATACAACAAAAAAAACAAGTTAGACTCAACGTTAGGATCTATAAATGCATGTATGATTTCGATGCATCCCTAAACTGAAGGATACATAGGACACAAGATGCACAAAAATATATCTGAGATTTGAGAATGAACTGATTACCATTTTGTCCTTTTGAAGGAGGATTCGCTTCGAAAATATGTTGTAAAGATCCTCTTTCTTGATGGTAGAATAAATTTCAGGGCACTTTGACTTCTGGATTATTTCTTTATAGTCTTTAGGCAATTTGGGCTCCCATTTCTCATAATCCTCCTGTACATACATTAATCAGTTAATAAACTCATGTTTCATACATTTACTTTCTTACAGTTTATGAAATTGTTAAAGGCCATAGTTTATATATACATGTATAAAAAATTAGCAAATTTTGCTAAAATAGGGAAACTTACCTGAAATTCCAATGCTTTCTTGAGGTGTATGACCACTTCATGAGCTGTTGGTCGTCTTTCTCTCCTGTGATGTAAGCATTTAAGGGCAATCCTTGTAAAGGTAATGTATGACTGTGGCACAATTTGTTCTTTGATACCCTCAAACACTAACTTATCAAGTCTTTCAACATAATAGTGGTGTTTAGCCAAAAAGGGTAAATAAAGATACTCATCATCTATCTTTTCGGATGATAGTTTCCCACACAATATGTCAAACAAGACTGCACCCAATGAGAATATATCAGACTCTTTGGTTAAGAAGCCTGTTTTTGAGTACAGTGGGTCACGATAGCCAATTGTGCCTGTAACATTGTCGATGACATAGTCTACATCCTGATTTGTTGGACATACTAAGGAAAGCCCGAAATCACTAATTTTTGCTTTCCAATCATCAAGCAGTAGAATGTTGCTGCTACTGATGTCCCTGTGTATTACCATTTCTGGACTTGAATAAGTTCCATGAAGAAACTCCAACCCGACTGCAATATCGATGCATATTTTAAGCCGCATCACCCACGTAACACTATCATTGCTCACATACTGATCAAGACTTCCTCTGGATGCATACTCATAGACAATAATTTTCTCATCCTCTTCATCACAGTAGCCCAAAAGACCCAACATTTTCATGTTTATACTACATAAGGATTTCAAGCTCTGTCATAAATTCAGCTTCTCCTTCGGCAGATTTCTTACCCAACCTCTTTGCAGCAATGAAGTTATGCCCATGAGTGTGACCCTTGTATACATTCCCAAAATCTCCATGTCCAATGAGATTGTCTTGATTGAAAGTTTCAGTAGCCGACTTTATGTCTTGAAGTGATAGTTTAAGGCTGTCCGTGTGGTTCTCCTGCGAATCATCAAACAATCAATCGATAGATAAGTAAAAAATAATTGAACCATTTTCTATCTAAAACTCCTTTAAAGTTTCTAATAAGTTCCAGGTTACGGTTGTAAATCAAGCTTAGTTGTTTCATTTTAGAATTAAAGAAGAAATATTTATACATCATGGCCAGAAGGGGGTTGAAGATTAGGACTAAATGGTAAGATCATTAATTCGGTAATAGTTTGAGGATTAAAAAATTAGTTACACAGTATAATGCAAGAAATGTCACGCATACTATGAAGTATATACGAGGAGATTATAAAGTTATTTGAAAAAATTACGCACCTGACACTTTAACGCTTCTTTGAGTTCGCTAATGACAACACCTATTGATGGGCGTTCGGCTTGAGTCATTGCTAGACATCGAAAGGCTTTTTTGTAAATATGTCCAAAGACTCGTCATTGGGTCCTTTACTTAGAGAAAATACATGTTCATTTGTTTCTTCCTTTATCTTGTGATCAACAATTTTCTTTAGTGTTCCCTTCTGAAAATGATGTCGCGGGTAATGGGTAACGCCATCGATGTCGGTGAAAATATGATCATAGGCCACCTTCCCAGTCAAGATCTCAAACAACACAACTCCAAAAGAGTAAATGTCTGATTTCTTATTTAATCTTCCAAACTTCTGATACTCTGGATCCAGATACATATTTGTACCTGCGATCGCATCTTTCAATGAATGTACTTGCATCTTGATCTGCTGGGATTTTGGAGAGCCCGAAGTCAGCAATTTTCGCCACCCAATTATTGCCTAATAGAATGTTCAAGGCTCTTGATGTCACGGTGTATTATCTTTTATTTTTCCTGATCTGTGTTGGTGTGAATGTAATTCAAGCCATGTTTACATCAAGACATATTTTCAAACGTTGCATCCAAGTAAGATTAGTCAATTTATCACTGCTTCCCAAATATTCTTCAAGACTTCCTTTCGAAGCAAGCTCATAGACAAGGATCATGTGATCAGGACCTTCATCACAAAAGCCAAGAAGCTAGATTATACTTTGTGTTTACAACTCATCAACGTTTCGATTTCTACATTGAACCCTTGTTCTCCTTTTGGACTGTTGATTCGTTTTATTGCGCATGTGCTTAGTTTTTGCGAAAACCACAATTATTTTCCCCATCTATCGATGATGAATTGCTGCTATCAAAGTGTTCGAGTCGTGCCTTGTATACCATACCAAATGCACCTGACCCAATGAGATATTTGTCGGAAAAATTGTTGGTTGCCAACTCGATATCATTAAGTCCAATCTTCCAGTGTTCCAAGTTCTTCCATGCAACATTAACAGATAAATGCTAGTAAGATATGGGAGTGAAATTATAAGGAAATTGATTTTATAACTGATAGAAATCTATAGAATATGTGAACATTTCAATACAACACTCACTGAAAGAAATCACTGATGATAAAAGATTTAAAATTTTTACTAGTTGTGATGTTAATCTATTCTATCATATAAAGCGTTTAAGTTGTAACTTCTACCAAAAAATAAAGATAAGAAGCTCAAATTATGGAGTCATATGTGTCATTTTTCAACTAAAAAACACTTTTATTTTCAAATTAAAATATCTTTTTATCTATTTTTTTTATAATCTGATTTCACCATATTTTCTAAAATTTTATGCTCTTAATTCAAAATCCATTTCGATATGTTTTTACAGTTTTAATTTTTACATTTTTAGTGGGTTTATTTTTATTTTATTCAAATTTTTACAACTTAAACCTTTATTTCAATCAATACGAAACTTGATTCGTCAAAATTATATGCTTTTGGAGGGAATGCTTCACGGATAAAAGAGTATGAGGGTCTTTGTATATGCGAAATGATGTCACGAGAATGCTACGGGAAACACAAACAAACATATACAACGAACACATACACATTCAGAATGTTGTTTAACGAACACATATACATTCGCCACCGATGTACACCGATATCTCGACTAGTTATTATAACAAACTCTTAGTCCCCAATATATCCTCGACTAATGGATTCCTTAAACTTCAATATATACCATTAACGGCTTAAAAATGATTTGTGATTTGTGAGTGTGACTATGTGTCGCCCAACAACAATTAATTATGCATGTTAGTTGATTTTACTATAATTTATGTGTGATGATTAAGAAAAATATTAAATATTGTCACTATGATGACAATAAGGAAAATAACTTAAAAAAACATCATACTTGTTCAAAATACATTTCGTATCAACACATTTTTTGTTTATACGGCACGTAACTTTCAATTTAGACTTTTTGAGGTACTAAATTTTCACTTCGATTTTGTGGTACTTTTGTGACATTTTTGCCCCTTTTTTTTAATAATTTGAGGGCAAAATGTCACAGTACCTCAAAGAGTCCGAAATTGAAAGTTTACTACCATATAAGCAAAAATTTGTTCAATGCCCTCAAATGTATTTTTAGACAAGTATGATGTTTTTTAGTTATTAAGTGTATTTTTAAGTTATTATCCCATGAAAATACTATTAATATGGATATACTAACGTAGTAACGTAACTTATAAAGTTACAATGTATCCATATACTTGACAGTTGTATGGCAATCTATTGTGGACAATGTGGTTTTAACATATTGTTAACTTAATATATAGCGGTCTCATTTTGATTTAAACTACAATTAAATATTGAAAAATAAAACTTTAAACACCTTCGACATATATGATTTGAGCAACATCCAAATTTTATATCAGTTGACAGAATTTCATGATGTTCGGGGCATATTACAAACACCCAAAACATCTATTGAGTTAAAATGATTCATTAGTGATATTGCTACATCAACATTGATGTACGACGTGAATGATTCTTACAAGAAACTTTTTTAATAACATTAAAGTACTTATCCATATAATTGCTCTTTTATATTTTAAGTTTTTTAGTCGTTTCTAATCATGCAAATGTCATTTAGTGTCATTTTACATTTTATAGTTACACCCACAACTAACTTACCAAACATTTATATAAAAATAAAATCAGAGTTTGTAGTTATCACTAAGAGCCAATAGTTGTCCGTTTATATTTACATGTTATCAACTTACAATTATCAACCTACAACTAGTTTTACCAAATATACCCTTAGTATGTCAATAAAAAAAGATTGTTCGGCAACATGGTTTAAAAAAAGCATTAAAATTCTAACCTTATTTTGTTTTAATGATACTCAACAAGATTTTGAATTATAACGTTACTTTTGATATATTGCACTCATTAAAATTATACATCTTACTACTGTAAATACTTTTATAAAACAAAACAGATGGTGTTAATTGATTTTGCTTAGAGCTACTTCTGAACGCTAGTGCTTACAAATTGCTATTTTTGTCGAACGTATACTTAATAAAACAAAATTATTTAATAGTTTCATATTCACCTCATATTATAAAAAGAACGTTAGTTTTGTGTAATATTTATAGTCTCAATATAATATCAATGTTAAAAAGATTATTATGTAAAATCAAAATCACATACGTTTAAAACCATTATTCTTTGGTACTAAAAAAAACGTAAATGAAAAGTTTAATGAGTTTAATTACCTTCAAGTGATTAGATGATGTTGATAGTAGTGATTATAAAAAGAACGTTAGTTTTGTGTAATAAAAAGATTATTATGTAAAATCAAAATCACATAACGCTAAAACCATTATTCTTGGTACTAAAAACGTAAATGAAAAGTTTAAAGAGTTTAATTACCTTCAAGTGATTTGATGATGTACTGTCAACTACATTCCTCGAAATATCCTGTAATAATATTTGCAAGAGAAAAGGAAATGAGTTGATAATATAGCAGTTATTGTTACATGAAGTTGATAAACAAGTTAATGTTCTTACTGGATTTTCGTGTTTCCGTTGAAGCTCAAACGCTTTCTCAAGTCTTTTGACAACCTGATCTATATATGGGCGATCTGCTCTTTCCTCTTTTACGCAACAAAGTGCTGTTTCTGAGAATATCTCTAATGATTTTGGGTCCATCTGTTTCCGTAAATGTGGATCGATCATATCATCCAAATTAGATTTGCCCAATTTACTTAATAATCCATCTCCCAACTCTTCATTCGGAAGAACGGCACTCCGTCCGCACAAGACTTCGAATAACACAACACCGAATGAATACACATCTGACTTGTGGGTCACACCGCCAGTCTTTTTATATTTTGGGTCCAGGTATACATTCTCGATAACATCACGAGTAAGAACAAGACGGTGCCTCCGACCTACTGTATTTTTCAACGAAAGTTCAAAACCAAATAACTTGGGTTCCCATTTGTCATCTAGTAAAATTTTCGAGCTCCTGATGTTGCAATGTATGACACTAAAATCACGTCCAACATCATAATGGATGTAACTCAATGCATTTGCAACACCAACACATATCTTTAACCTTTGCATCCATGTGAGGGTCTGGTCACCTAGATATTTTGCAAGACTTTTGTTGGTCTCTTTCTTGTATACGATAATCTTACTGATACTAGACTCATAATACCCAATAAGAGACACTAGATTCTTATGTTTGAGACAAGAAAGCATCGAAATCTCCGTCCAAATCTTTTTGCTCTCATATTGTATACATTTAGTATACCTCTTTACAATAATATCGATGAATTGTTCATAACGTAAGAGACGGCCTTTGTAAATTGTTCCAAGCTTAAATTTTTCGATAATATTCTCAACAGCCAAATTGTTGGTTGCTGATATTAAATCTTTGGCTTCGATTTTTAAGTGAGAAAGGTCTTTGAGGAAAGACTTTGTCTCTTTGCTGACATGGGACTCAATACGTGTAGATATGGAGGGCAATGATCCCTATATGTACCAAACAAGACAACATTACCAAGTGTTCGAAAAATGACATGTGTGTATATGGAGGCCACGTTTCTAAAATTCCAGTGTATAAGTAAATAATTACCTTGTCATGATTGGATGATGTAACCTCAACTTTGGCCGCAACTACTGAATGTTCCTTTAATATCATAAATAC
Source organism: Chrysanthemum makinoi (assembly GCA_910596185.1). Taxonomy (NCBI): domain Eukaryota; kingdom Viridiplantae; phylum Streptophyta; class Magnoliopsida; order Asterales; family Asteraceae; genus Chrysanthemum; species Chrysanthemum makinoi. The sequence continues at coordinate 15,144,393 of OU343217.1, forward strand.
AAGTAAGCAAATAGAGATTATTAGAAAGAAAGAAAAAGAAAAAAACCGTCTTACAACATTTTGATGTTCCATTTGAAGTTTCAACGCGTTCTCAAGTCTTGTGACAACCTCACTTATATCCGGCCGAGATCTTTCTTCATTCAAGCAAATATATGCCGTCTTCAAAACGTTGAATGATTGCGGATCCATTTGTTTCCACAGAATTGGATCAATTATTTCATCTAGTATTTGATTTTTATAATGAAAAATGGCCATTGGACCCAAATACTTATTATCTTGGCCGTCAATAACTGATTCCCTACCACAGAGGAGTTCAAACAATATTATCCCAAAGGAGTAGATATCTGACTTGTGGTTCACACTGTTCGCCTTTATATATGTTGGGTCTCCATACCCATTCACATACTTAAGTCTATTAGTATGAAAAGAATTGTGCCTTTGAGAAGCTTTAATCTTCATGGAAAATTCAAAATCAGATAACTTGGGTTCCCATTCATCATTTAATAAAACTGTGGCACTACATATGTACCGGTGTATTACACTGAAATCGCGTGGCTCGTCATAATGAATGTAGCTCAATGCATGTGCAATACCAACAGATATCTCCAATCTTCGCACCCATGTCAACGCACATCGAAAGTGACTTAGATAATTGCTGAGACTTAATTGTCTCAAACTTAGAAATGATGATCTTCTCATCATTTTCATAATGAACCCAACAAGAGAAACCAGATTTTTATGCTTGAGACTAGAAAGCATGGAAATCGGCCCAAAACATCTGTTCTACTTGCTTCCTTCCTTTCTTAAACCTCCGAGCACGGATATCAATCAACTCACCGACCACAAGAGTCCCCTTGTATCTCTCGTCAAAGGTATCTTCTAAGGTGACATTTTCTTGAGCGAAGTTGTTGGTGGCGGAAAGGATATTTTTAAGGGGGACTCTGAGGTGAGCAAACAAAGACATTATCTGTAAAATATAGTAATCAAGTAAAAATGTGAGTTAGAAAAAGGGAGCTAATTGAAGTGCATAATAACGCCTACAAAGTGTTCTATAAAATTCCAGAACCATGTCTAAGACATTATCTGTAGTTTATAGTGTGGGAAACGGTGTACACTTTATTTATAAAATCAGATTATAATGACAATAATAAATTAACAGAAGAAAAAAAGACGTAAAGGTGTAGAAGCGTAAGACGACTCTATATTGGTAAATAACTCAAAGCAAAGGAAAAGAGGAACGAGGCTCGTGTTAACACGATTCCTTTAAAACAGATTCGCCACCGCTTCCCGTGGTACAAGGTTCAAAGCTGCAGACAACGACTAAACTTACTTTGCTCGAAAGATCACCGAACGACTTTGCTGTTTCGATCAAAAGTCACTGAACTCGTCTGTAAGGAGTCGTCAATATACGAATCGAATGAGACATATGGTCAGATTTATATTGAAGACTCAACTTGTCCTCCAAGAAAATATACCGCCATATAAACTAAAATCATATATCTAAACAGATTCGCAAATCTTTTTAATTTTCATATCTTTTAAAAACATAAACTGATTTCTGTAAACTTACGTGATAAGTTTCAATCTATTCCTAAAATAGATTTACAGAGAAAATCTGGAAAATGAAACAGAACGAATGAGACATATGGCTGTATTTATATTGAAGACTCAACTTGTCCTCCAAGAAAAATATACCAGCCATATAAACTAAAAATCGTTATATCTAAAACAGATTCGAAATCTTTTTAATTTTCATATCTTTTAAAAACATAAATGATTTCTGAACTTACGTGATAAGTTTCAATCTATTCCTAAAATAGATTTACAGAGAAAATCTGAAAATGAAACAAAAGATACGACGTATGCGAGGCTTCGAGTCGATTCGGTCCCAGGTCGCGCGGCTCGCATGAGTTCGAAGTTCGAACTCATTTTGACCCGGAATCCTTATTTTCACCCCCCCCAAGGTCTGCAAGCATGTAGGAGTGGGAGCATAACCAAGCTAAAGGAATTTAATAGCCAAAACTATAATTTCCTTATAAACAAGCATCCATTCTTGTTTTTGGGCTTGTGGGATTCTCCCATTTTTTCCAAGTTTTATGTTTCAAGTGCCTCACTTTGAGACACGATATCTCATTCATTTCAACTCCATTTTGGACATACTTTAGCTCGTGTGAAGCTCGTCGAGGAGAACGCAAAGCTACCAAGAAACATAAATATATATAACATATACATATATTAAATAGTGTCCAAAATTTGCAAAACTCATTTTGCAAAACTCATTTTCCAACAATCCCCACATGAATGGAAATCAGTCGAAAACACACGAAAGTTTCGGTGAAATTTCTGCGGTTAAGTCTTGCATAGGATAGGTAGGTGTAACCCTTTGAACCTTCCCTTGTGAGATGCACTTAGTCTCCTAGATCTGAGTAGACGTGATGTCCTTGAACTCATTATCCATTTACGTACACGACATTACACTTCACACAAGACTCTCCCTGACAATGTCAAGTCCTCATAGTTGTGTTCGTTATGGTCATGAACACTAGCCTGGTTCTGCAAGAGCTCTTAGGAATTGCCCCCACATTTCCCTTAAGCCCCACTTCTCTCTCACATAGGTGATTTCATCTTGAATCATTAAAAACATATGTGTTGTGATTTCATCTTGAATCATTATGCTTTATGATTTCATCCTGAATCATTAAAGCCATATGTTTAACCTCTCAACAAGTTACATTTGTTATAGGAATGGACTAGGAAAGTTACAATATTTAGTAACTCCCCACATTGACGTGACTTCCCCCACATTTCTATGATTAGGTTGTCCTATTGAACCAGATCTTGGGATCTCCAGTCAACTGGGTTAGGTTTTCTTCATAGAAACTCATTCCTTCAAGGGCTTTAGTCCCATTCCTCTAGACGACTTACTTACTAACTCTCTGCTTAAGCCTTTTGTAAGCGGATCCGCGATGTTATCCTTTGACTTCACATAGTCAATTGAGATAACGCTTGTTGAGAGTAGTTGTCGTATCGAATTATGTCGACTAACGGATATGTTCCGACTTTCCATTATACATTATTCTATGAGCTCTGCCAATCGCCGATTGACTATCACAATGTATACTAATGGCCGCACGTTTAGGCCACCTGGGTATGTCCTCTACGAATTGACGTAGCCATTCCGCCTCTTGTCCGCATTTATCTAACGCGATAAATTCGATTTCATCGTGACTTAGCTATAACATTTTGCTTGGAAGACTTCCAAGATATAGCTGCTCCTCCTAGTGTAAACACATATCCACTAGTCGATCTAGAATCCTTTATGTCAGATATCCACCGCATCACCGTATCCTTCGATAACAAGTACCGATATCGATCATAATGCGTCCATAATCGCGACTGTATCTCAAATAGTGAAGTACCCTAGTCTAGCGCCCAATGTGCATAGCTTGGTTACTAGTATACCTACTTAGCCCGGTAACAGATATGCTAAGTCGTCGGTACTGTCATTAAGTACATTAACATGCCAATAACTCTTGAATACTTTAATTGGGCAACACCTAAGCCTCTATTTTTAGATAGATGCTTACTGGTGTCAATTGAGTTCTAGCTAGGCCGAATCCCCCGACATGAGTATTAAGAATTTTTTCCACATAATGTGCTTGACTTAACACAAGTCCATTCTGAGTTCGTATGATCTTTATTCCAAGGATCACATCACCCAAACCCATATCCTTCATGTCAAACTTTGATTTCAACATGTCTTTAGTAGATTTGATCATCTTGTCGCATCCAACAATAAGCATATCATCAACATATAAACACAAGATTACATATCCACTATTTGTGTCTTTAACATAAACACATTTATCGCATTCATTAATTTTGAATCCACTCTCTAGCATGGCGTGGTCAAATTTTGGATGCCATTGTTTGGGAGCTTGCTTTAAGCCATATAATGACTTAACAAGCCTACAAACTTTGTTCTCTTGTCCAGAAGCCATGAAACCCTCAGGTTGGTTCATGTAGATTTCTTCTTCTAAATCTCCGTTTAGAAATGCCGTTTTCACATCCATTTGGTGAACTTCCAATTTCTTAAAGCGGAAATAGCAAGTATCATCCTAATCGAGGTTATTCGCGTAACGGGCGAATATGTATCAAAGTAATCAAGACCTTCTCGTTGTCTAAATCCTTTGATTACCAATCTTGCTTTGTACTTGTCAATAGTGCCATCGGCTTTCATCTTCTTCTTGAAGATCCATTTATAGCCTAGTGGTTTACAACCGGGAGGTAAATCCACGAGCTCCCAAGTATGGTTTTGTAAAATAGAATCTATTTCACTTTTAATGGCTTCTTTCCATTGAGGTCCTTCTGAGGAAGTAACCGCTTCTCGGTATGAAGTAGGTTCGTTTTCAACCATAAAGGAAACAAAATCGGGTCCAAACGATTCTGTTCTTGCCTTTTGCTTCTTCTAGGTTCAACCTCTTCCTCCTCAGTTTGATCTTGTCTCTCATCTTGGAGATCATTATCATCTCGTTGTCTCTTATCTTGGACAACTTCTTCATCTATTCTAGATGAACTTCCAGTTTCCTTCGTTAAACAAGGAAATATAGTTTCAAAGAATGAAGCATTCCTTGATTCCATTAAAGTACCCTTTTGTATATCCGAATTTTTCGAATCATGTATATGAAACGATATGCACGCTATTCTTAGCATATCCGATGAATATACAATCCACGATTTAGGTCCAATCTGGGTCTGGGAGTCGGTATAGCTACCTTTGCTAGACACCCCACACTCGTAAGTACTGATATGATGGTTTTCTTCCCATCCAGAATTCATAAGGGGTCTCTTCTTTTTCCTTACGAGGTATCTTATTTAAAAGATAAGTAGCCGTTAGAATGGCTTCCCACATGTCCCTGGCTTAGACCGAACTTATCAACATGGCATTAACCATTTCTTTCAAGGTACGGTTTTTCCTTTCCAATACCGTTCAGCTGGGTGAATAGGAGCAGTGAACTCGGTCTAATTCCATGTTTTCGCATAGGTCAGCGAATGGAGACACATATTCACCTCCTCTATCACTTCAGACCACCTTGATTTTCTTACTAAGTTGATTCTCAACTTCGTTTTTGTATAGAACAAACTTGTCTATAGCTTCATCTTTACTTTTCAGTAAGTAAACATAGCAATACTTTGTACAATCATCAATAAATGTGATAAAGTACTTATTGCCACCTTTTGTGGGTAGTGATTTCAAATCACATATGTCCGTGTGTATCATATCAAGTGGTTCGGTTTTTTGTTCAACCGATTTGAAAGATGCTCTTGTAAGTTTGGCTTCAACACAAGTTTCACATTTATATTTTGATTCAATATGGAAATTAGGTATGCAATTAAATTTAATCAAACGACGCATCGAATTAAAATTTACATGTACAAGACGGCTATGCCACATATTCGAAGACTCAATCAAGTAAGGTAAGAATTCATATTATTGATATCTTTCTTAACAACCATTACATTGAGTTTAAACATACCATTCGGGGCATATCCCCTACCAACATACACTTGATTCTTAGAAATAACAAACTTATCAGACTCAAAAACAAGACGAAAACCAAACTTGTTCAACAGCAACTGCATACACAAGATTCTTTTCGAATCTCCGTACATACAAGACATTAGTCAACTTGAGCTCTTTCTCAGATGTCATCTTCAAGATTACATCTCCTTCACCCTTGATTTCAGCAGTTGCAGAGTTGCCCATGTACAGCCTTCTCCACTATCAACCGCTCAAAGAGTGAAACATACTCTTATCAACACACACATGACGGTAGCCCCAGATCCACCCACCATTCCCTGTTGGAACCTACCAGGTTAACTTCAGAGATCATGGCAATGACATCAGACACCATAGTAATCATGTCCACATCTTCATTCACCATATTAGCCTGGTGTGGAGTCACCCGCCGCATCTTATAGTTAGCGCACGTGACTGGCTGGTCACAATTGAAACACACCCCTGAAACTTCGTTTCACAATTGCGTTTTAGAGCAAGGTAATCGACTTTGCCCCTTGTCATTCTTTCCTTTTCCTTTGCCTTTTGCTCTGACATTGGACTTTGAAGATGACGAAACATGCTCAACCATATTTGCCTTTGCAGAATCAGCGATATGCGTTTTTTCTCGAGCCAGCTTGTTGTCTCCGTTTCTATACGAAGACGAACAACCAAGTCTTCAACACTCATCTCCTTTCGCTTATGCTTCGGGTAGTTCTTGAATTCTACCCAGCTTGGAGGTAACTTTTCAATAATAGCAGAAACTTGAAAAGTTTCACTCAAAGTCATTCCCTCAAAGATGAATGTCGTGTAGCTAAACCTGCAGATCTTGAACCTGACTCATCACATTCTTTGAATCATCCATCTTGTAATCCAAAAACGAGCTACCACGAACTTCTTTGTACCAGATCTCACTGTATTGCATTCCAATGACTCCCATAATCTTTGGCAGCTTGGTCTTGCAGACACGTTGTACAAAGAATCAACCAAACCATTCAGAACATAATTGTGACACAAAAATCTGAATGTTTCCATGCTTCCAAGGCTTGAACAATTTGTTGATTAGAGGATTGACCTTCGCAGAGGTTCCACGTTAGGTGGGTTTTCTTTAAGAACCGCGCAAGGTTCAAAGTAGTCGATAGAAAACATCTTCGTTGCCACCTCTTGAAATTCTCGCCCATTGAATTTCTCTGGTTTCTCAAGATGATTAGCAACCGTGTTGTAATCGGCGCACCGCCACGTTCACGTGAGTAGTCACAGGAGAGGGTATTGGTGTTTGTCATCTTCCTAAAATCAAACACAAACAAATAAACAAGCTGTTGAAAATTGGTATCTACTTGTACCGATCGATTCAACAAAACTCTATCTTGGTTTCGATGGATCAAGTAAATCAGTTATTTAGAAACGCAATCATGGTTTCGTTATAAACTGATAAGATAACTGCTTTAAAAACGTTATAGATCCAACACCAAATCAGTATGTATAAAATCGTTAATAGAAACCGATTTCCAAATAAACTCAACAAGGTTTCGATGAAAAAGTTTTAAAAATCTGTTAATAATAAATCCGATTTTAACAAAGTGTTATAAATTCGGTTAAACCGACTGTTTTAAGATCGTGGAAACGGTGTACACTTTATTTATAAAATCGATTATAATGACAATAAATAAATTAATGTAAAGTAAAAAAAAGTGTAAAGGTGTAGAAGGAAGACGGACTCTATATTGGTAAATAAAAGCAAAGTGAAAAGAGGAACGAGGCTCGTGTTAACACGATTCCCTAAAACAGATTCGCGCCTGTTTCCCAGGCAGTTAACGTTCAAAGTGTTGTACGTACCGCGACTGTCCGCAGGTCGCTGCCACTCGCATGATTCGTGAAGCTCAACTCATTTTGACCCGGAATCCCATTTTCATTCCCCTCTGCGCCAAGACGTAGGAGTTGGGAGCATAACCAACCTAAAGGAATTTGATAGCCAAAACTATAATTTCCTTATAAACAAGCATCCACTTCTTGTTTTGGGCGATGTGGGATTCTCCCATTTTTCCAAGTTTTTATGTTTCAAGTGCCTCACTTTGAGACACGATATCACATTCATTTCAACTCCATTTTGGACATACTTTAGCTCGTGGCTTCGTCGAGGATAACGCAAAGCTACCAAGAAACATAAATATATATAACATATACATATATTAAATAGTGTCCAAAATTTGCAAAACTCATTTTGCAAAACTCATTTTCCAACATATAGTAGTTATTACATTTGTGGATAGTAATGAAAATAACACATCCTTTAGAAGTTTTAGATTTGTTCATAGAATCATAGTGCATGATGTAACAAAGTATACTTTTGATGATAAGCAATTATAATTTTATTCCAGGTTGATGATGTTCATCTCATACCTTGAGATTTTTTCATCCCATTTAAATGTATATACTTAAGTTATGTTCATCTCATAAAGTCATAGGAACTTGAATATAAAATCTTGAGGAAGATCAAGAGCTTGTATAAGTTTGATCTCTGGAACTCATTTTGATTTTTTCATTTACCATTAGCGAAATATGGAAATTGCTTGAGTTTGAGTAATATTTCTTTAGACTTTATGAAATCCAATGATTATGCTATTACTGTGATTCATTCTAGTTCTTATATACTACTCATTCTTGTTTCGTGCACAAAATGATTTTTCCAAAGCGTATGAGAAGGGGACCCAAAATACAAGGACCAATTGAAGGACTATATATGGAAAGCCTTGAAAAGTGGCAAGGTAATGTTTCAAAGCAGATCAATAATCCCAAAAGTCAACTGATAACTGCTTATATAATACCGTAAAAGAATAAACACTGAAATTAGAAGGTTGTTACCCATTTGACCCGTAGCATTGTTTCAACTTTCAAAGCCGATCAAGAATCCTAAAAGGTTGTTACCCATTGCTTGCATACAATATTGATTAGGAGTTCGGTTGCGTGTTGAGTGTAGATGTCATACGTTATTTCGCTGGGTATTCTTTTCTGAAACTAATACGTGTCTTATATTTTCCGTTTATGCCTTGTTAGGCGGAATAAAGAGGCCAAGGGAAAATATTAAATGAGTATACTGTCAAAACTGAAGGCTAGGAAAACCAAGGTCAAAAGGATTATTATGGGTAGTATTGAGAAAGTAGTTATTTCGTTTACGTGATTTTTGTTTCTTGGCCATCATTTAACTACCTTTTTCGTCTTTTTAACATGTCGGTTTTTGGTGTTTCATGGTGCTTATGAGATATTAATGTTGCTTATATTGGCTGAGGTTACTAGGTATGTTGTGTTTAATCTCTTACATTAACTTAAGTGTGTGGCAGTCGGGTTGACATGAAAAATATTTTGTCCAAGAAAAACCGATAGTCAAATTTTCTTTTATACCCATATTAGTAAATCCTTACTATCCTCAGTAGCGCACAGCATACATTACAGAATTTCAACAGATACATTACTCCGTTAAAAACTTAACCTATATACATCCTCAGTTAAAATAAGGACTAACGGTGCAAATTATTTCTCCGTTATCTCCTAACGAGATACAAAATATTTACAACCGTTAGTCCTCTGGTTAACGGTATTTGCACCATTAGTCCATTTTAATGTTTTGGTCATTTTTTAATGCTTTGTCCATTTTTACGTCGTTTATTTTACATTTCCGCTTTTATATCGCTCCGTTAATTTACTTTTTGCCCCTTTTTACGCTGTCATATTTTCATGTTATCCGTTTACGATGCCGTTTTTTTTTTCGCGCACATTTTTTACATTTTCGTCTATCTTATCACGGTTTTCATTCGTTTTTTTTATGTTTTCGTCTGTTTTTTTATGTTTTCGTCTTTTTTTCACCTTTTTATCTGTTTTCTTACACTTTTATTCGGTTTCGTCGATTATTCTTATGTTTTTATCCGTTATTATCCATTTCATACATATAATATGTATGAAAACGTATAAAAATGTATGAAAATGAATAAAAACGTATGAAAACGGATAAACATGTTTCTTTATGGATTTTAAATCACGATTTTGACCCCTTTTCGTACAGAAATCGTGATTTAAAATTGATAAAGAAACATTTTTATCCATTTTCATACGTTTTTATCCATTTTCATACGTTTTTATCCATTTTCATACATTTTTATCCGGTTTCATACATATTATACGTATGAAATGGATAAAAACGAATAAAGTATAAAAAGTGAAAAACAAACAAAACGAAAAAATTGACGAAAACGTAAAAAACAGACGAAAACATAAAAACATATGAAAAACATAAAAAGATAGACGAAAATGTAAAAAATGGACGAAAACGTAAAAACAGCGAAACGTAAAACGGGATTTAAAACGAAAAACGGATGAAAACGTGAAAATGGACGAAGACATAAAAAAAGGGAAAAATGTAAATAAATGGACGGAAACGTTGAAAAAACGGACGAAAATGTAAAAAACGATAAAACGTAAAAAAAGGGACAAAAACGAAGAAAACGTAAAAAACGGATGAAACGAAAACGGCCAAAACGTAAAAATGACAAAAGCATTAAAAGGACTAACTGCAAATACCGTAACCCAGAGGACTAATGATATAAATATTTTATATCTCGTTAGGAGATAACGGAGAAATAATTTGCACCGTTAGTCCTTATTTTAACTCGAGGATGTATATAGGTTAACTTTTACTAACGGAGTGATGTATCTGCTTGAAACTTTAAGTATGGATGTGCGAAACAAGGTAACCACAGTGGATGTATTTTGGAGTTTACTCTTATTAAAATAATGATAGAATTTTTTTATATATATAAAGGATTTAGAAAGTTTTATTCACTAAAAATACACTGTGGGTGACTATCAAGTCTTAACCAAATGACCTAATTGGCTTTTTTTCGTATGAGTTATTCGTTTTTTAATCGCCACATAGAGACAAACCATAACATGGACACACAAATTTATTAATGTGTATAAACCCTAATCGTATGCATTAGGGTTTTTCTCTAATTGTTGGTGCTGCATGTCGCCTTTCTTTTGGTGTTATTTGCTATTGGGTTTGTTTTTTTGTGGTTTCGAGAGATGGATAAGGATAAGGGTTCGAAGTCTGATGTTAGGAATCAACCACCTAATCAACCATGTTCGACTACTACTTCATTTGGATATGTTTAAGGATATGCCTAAGAAGATAAAGATTTCGAGATGAAGAATGAGCAATGTGTGGCAGGTGCTAATGTTGCTATTCCTTTGGAAGTAGTCGATGAGGTAAGGTCTAGATTCGCTAATACTTTTTATGGTTATTTCATTGGTAAGAGACTCGCTTTCCCGATTGTTGAAAATTGTGTGAGAAATACATGGGCAAAGTTTGGTTTACAAAGGGTTATGCTCAATAATGGTTTTTTTATGTTCCAATTTGAAACAAAAGATGGTATGGAAAGGGTGTTGGAAGAAGGTCCATGGTTAACGATTGTGCTATCTTTTTGAATATTTGGACTCCGAACACTAAACTTACAATACATGATATAACTTTAGCTCCAGTTTGGGTTAAACTCCATAATATTTCGTTGTTGCGATTCGATGTTGGTCTTAGTTTGATAACAACGCAAATTGGTCGCCCTATCATGCTTGATTCCTACACGAAAGTAGCGATGTGCCTTAAGTCATGGGGTCGTAATTCTTATGCTAGGGCCTGTGGAAGTGTCGCAAAGGAAGCCTTACTTGACTCTCTTGTGGTTGCTATTCTCTACCCTAATGGGTCCGGTCATTCATTGGAAAAAATTGATATTGAATATGAGTGGAAGCCGCCAAGATGTGAGACTTGTAAAGTATTTGTTCACAATGATGATGGATGTCCTAAAAGAGTGAAACCGGTTGTGAAAGATAAATCGTTGGTTGATGAAGAGGTTTCGTTGAAGCTTATAAGAAGAAAGGAAAGATAAGCTTCTATCCCCCGGTTTCTAATTTTAATCGTCTACTAGGACACACACCCCCAGTTTTCATATAAGGTTTGCAGGACGTTCTATCAAAAACTCGGTTGAGTGGTCATAGTTCACAAATGTTTGCACACATCAACAAGTACTTTTACTATACCACTTTTCTTTTTTTCAATATTTTGAAACCCGGTTCGACCCGGATGGTTCGACCAACAACCGCCCGCTTAGATAACGGGTCAAAAGAAACCGGTTTTTAAGAATTCAAAACCCAGTGTGACCCGCTGTGTTTTACCCGTTTCTATAATTCCGGCTGGGTTTGTCATTAAATCTTTTGTATGTGTCCGACATTGCTTTTTATAAGTTTTTAAAGGCTTTAAAAGCTGTTTAGACAGGTTTTTATGGTGTTTTAAACACTTTCTATATGTTATTTGGACAGCAGAAAGATGGGCTGTTTGGACTGGCTTATATACTGTTTTAACAGTTTTATATGTTGTTTGGACATAGCCTTAACATGGCTGTTTGGAAACAAGTTTTTGCAGCAATTACATGCTCTTTTTTGTAAAAGCAATTACATATTTGTATTTTTGCTTTTAAAATATAGTTTCTTTTATATGCTGTTACAAAACAGTTTTTTACAAGCAGCAACCATGTTGTTTTGTGCAGCAATATATGTATGTATGCTGTTTTATTACAGCGAATATACTACATACTATTAAAGGTTTGTGGTTGCTAGTTTTCAGAGCAAGTTCAACGTTTTGTTTGACATCAGAAAGATATATTTTAACTATACTATGACGTAATGATAACGAGCAATTACAGCATCGATGGGTCAGCGGTTCGGAGCCAAATACTTATTATGTTGGTCGTCGTTGATTACTGCTCTCCTACCACACAGTAGTTCAAACATTACTATCCCAAAGGAGTACATATCCGACTTGTGGTTCACCCTTTTTGTCTCTATATATGTTGGGTCTGTATACCCATCCGTACTCCACACTTTATCAGTATCGAAAGAATTGTGCCTTTCAGATGCTTTGATCTTCATGGAACGTATAAAATCACCTAACTTGGGTTCCCAGTCATCATTTAAATAAATCGAGCCACTGTTGATGTTATGGTGTATTACGCTAAAATCACGTGACTAGTCATAATGAATGTAGCTCAATGCTTGCGCAATACCGACAGATATCTCCAATCTTCGCACCCATGTCAGCAACATCGAGCCACTGAGATAGTTGCTGAGACTTCTTCTGGTCTCACGCTTGTAAATGATGACCTTTGCGTCATTATCATTACAAAACCCAATAAATGAAACCAGATTCTTGTGCTTGAGAGTAGAAAGCATGGAAACCTCCATCCAAAAATGTTGGTCTCCATCAAACCATTCTTTATTTAACCTCCGAGCAATGATATTAATTAATTCACCGGACCACAAGAGCTGACCCACGTAAAACTTTTCATATGCATCTTTTCCGACGATATTTTCGTCAGAAAATTTGTTGGTGGCGGATAGTATACTTTCAAGGGGGATTTTCAAGTGAGCAAAGTCGTCATGATTGACTGAAGACATAATGTATGTATGTATGTATGTGTTTGTTAATCTGAACAAAAAAAGGGTGTGTGCGTTGTTACAAAAAAGAAGCAAAGGAGTGTTTGTGTGATATACGTAAATCTGTTCGGTTTGTGTTTGTATGTGGCATGTGGTTTCCTTGTTATCTTTAATGTATGGAGGTCTGGTATTTGCAATTTTGCATTATTATTGTAGTAGACTATTGACTTTTTGTCATAGTTCACACCAATTTTGCAATTTTTGCATTATAATGTATGGAACCGTTTCTTTTAGTGAATAATTCAAAGTTTGAAAATAATAAGTAAACAAAACCACAAACATCAATATCAATATGATAAGGGTGAGCTAACTTCACAAACCCGTTCTCAGTTCGGACAAAGCTCATTTTTGACAAGTCATTAGGTTCTCAACTTGAGCTTATGTGCTCATCTAAGTCCATAAGCCCGAATTGGTGAACTCATAAAAAGTGAGATACCATCTTTCCAAATTATTAAGCCAAGAAAATAAGCTAAACTAAGCACCCCCATATGTGTAGATAAAAAACGGGTAAATAGACATGTTGACGCTACCCGGAAAAAGTCGAGCCTTTTTTGGCACTGATCATGTACGCGGCCTAACGGGTATTCCCGTGGCCGGGACTTTTCGCTGGCCATCCCGTGATGTTTACTTAGCGAGATTTGAACTGTGGTCTCTTCTGAGACCTTCACGACACCTTACCATTAGGCCACCTTTACTTGTTTAATATTACTGTAAATATATAATTTGGTGATAATCCACCCTCAGTTCGGACAAAGCTCATTTTTGACGAGTCATTAGGTTATCGATTGAGCTTATATTGCTTATATAAGTCCATAAGCCTAAATTGGTAAACTCATAAAAAGTGAGATATCAGCTTTCCATATTCGTAAGAAGAAAATAAGCTAAACTAAGCACCCCAAATGTGTAGATAAAAAAACGGGTAAATAGACATGTTGAGGCTACCCGAAAAAAGTCGAGCCTTTATTGGCCTCTGATGTACGTGGCCTAACGGGTATTCCCCGCGGGACTTTGCGTTGGCCATCCCGTGATGTTTACTTAGCGAGATTTGACCCCGGTTTTCTCGAGACCACCAACACACCTTACCACTAGGCCACCTATATTTGCTTAATATTATTTGTAACATATATAAGTTTAGTGATGGTAAACGTTATTGTATGTTGTAGAGATGGTGGGTCTACTAGGTGGCTGAAAATCCAAAATGTTTGGACAAAGAGGAGGAAAAACATTGCTAGTTGGCCTTATACATGAAATTATCAGGAGTATGTATATATTGATATAGAACTTGGTATGTTTTTGTGAAGAAATGAAAATCATGATATCTACCATCCTTGCGTCATGTGTTTTTCAACTAAAGATATGAATATCTCCTTAGTAACTTTGGTTAGGATTTCTTAATATTTTTTTTTAGATTGTTTGTCCATATCTTTTATGTATTAGGATGTATTATCTAAGATGTCTTATTAGGAACTTGTATTAGCTTTATTAGGATGTTTTATCTTGTGTTAAATGTTTTATTTAGGTTTCTTGTTTAGTCATGATTGTGGTTGTGTTCATTTTCTCATGTTTTGGTGTATTGCACTACTCTTGATTGTATATCCTTTGTTATGTTGTGGCGTGTTGGTATTGCACTAACTAGTTTTTTTTTTTAGTACGTACTATCGTTTGATTAGTTGGTGCCCAACAAGAGGGCATATGCCAAGGGGCGTTTGCTCTGAATATTTTTCGCTGCTTCAAACCTCTTTTGCTTCTCTGAAAAGGGAGAGAAAAGGATTTAAACTCACCGCTAAATATTTATTTATTTAATTTTTACATAATATGAGTTTATATTTTGTCATTATCCAAAAAGGGGAGGTTGTTAATACAAATAATCGGGTAAAAGCGTTATTTCTATTTTACAATTTCTCTATGTTTTGTTGATCAAACATATAAATACATTATTCGTAAAGTTCAAGTAAACAAGTTGTAAAGGTAATTATCCATTTGAAGTACAAAGAACATTTTATCATACATATTGCATTAAACACTTGCAAAACATTACATACTTCTCATATGCCAATAACAATTGCATATCAAGATATACGAATTCTACCCGTAAAATTAGACATGTATACAAAGCAAAGGAGTGCTTGGGTTATATACAATTGATGTCGTTGTGTTTAGGTTTGTGTTTGTGTATCTTGACGATGTGGATAAGTGTGTTATCTTTAATGTATGGAGGTCTGGTAGTTGCATTATTATTATAGTAGACTATAGACTTTCTGACGTAGTTCACACCAATTGTCTATGGTATAGAAGACGGTTCCTTTTATTGAATAATTCAATGTTTGAAAATAATAAGGAACAAAACCAGAAACATCAATATCAATATGAATATAGGATAAGGGTGAGCTAACCTAAAAACCCATCCCGGTTGATAAAGCTCATTTTGGCGAGTCAATAGGTTATCAACTTGAGCTTATGTTGCTTATATAAGTCCATAAGCCCAAATTGTTAAACTCATAAAAGTGAAAACCAACTTTTCAAATTGATAAGCCAAGAAAATAAGATAAACTAAGCACCCTATATGTGCAGATAAAAAACGGGTAAATAGACATGTGGAGGCTACCAGGAAGAAGTCGATCCTTTTTGTGATATGCTGTAGCGGGTATTCGCGTGGTCGGGACTTTTCCCTTGCCATCAGTGATGTTTACTTAGCGAGATTTAAACCTGGTCTCTTATGAGACCTTCGAGGACCTTACCACTAGGCCACCTTCACTTGCTTAATATTACTCGTAACATATATGCTTAGTGATGGTAAACGTTCTTGTATGTTGTAGGGATGTGGTATACTAGGTGGAGGAAAATCCAAAAAAATGGACAAAAGAGGAGGATACATTGCTAGTTGATGTTGGAATTTTATACTCATAACAATTTATATATAAAACAAATAACATCATCAAAGCATGCAGTGGAAGACAATAGGAATAATATATGTAAATAATTAACCAAACAAGAAAGTGCATACCTTTTAGCAATTCAAGAATCAAACGATGATTGAACAAGAATCAAAAACCCAAAACCCTAATTAAGGGTTTATACAAATCGACCCAACCAATAAATCGACAACCAAGATTCACTAGCTCAAGTGTGCTTGTCCCGTTCTTGTACACTTACATACTAATAGCGATTTGATGTGAAAAGCTAGTTCCTTGAATCACAAATAAAACCAAATACTTGTTTCTTTCACTTGGAAAAATCGATCCCTATGTGGAGGGGTAATACGACCGGCCAAGCAAAAGAGAGAAGAGAGGAGAAAAGAAATTAGGTTATTTGGTGATCCAAGATTAGGTTATGAATGAATACAATGAATTGTATTTATAGGTAACTTAACTTGGTGACCAAGTTTGTGTGGGATTGGGTTTGTAAACCCCAACCGATCGGCCTAGGTTCCCAAAAGGGATTCTAGAACCTTCCCGACTTCTAATTTCATTCTTAGTCCTTCCAGTTAATATTTAACGACCGTTAACCAAACCTCGTTAATTATTTAACTAGCGTTATGTTTTATTTCGTGACTAATAATTAATAATAATAACATTTTATTTATATTAATTATATACATCAATTCTCATACGTAATGTGTGCAATCCCGAAGTCTCGAGTTCGAATCCGGACATACATATATTTAAATATCCATAAAACCTTTCAGCTCCTACTTGGATATTACTAAATATAGTAATGACATTGGTTAGTCTAGCTTTCACCGCCAACGCCCCGGATCGAATCGGTATGGTCTGGAAAAACCATTTAATGATTCATCATTTCTACTTATCCTTTTGTTACTAATATTACATTAACTATGAATATGGATCAAGTCATTTCATAAGTTAATATTATGTTTCTCGTTGTATTTTGATTGAACAAGATTACCAAATCATCACAGGATAGATCTTGGGTATGGCCATACAAACATCTTGTCAATCCTACGAGGGGCCCAAAATAGTATTATGCTTTGAAACAAATTCAAATGAACAAATTCTCTTGACTACAAACATAACTCATGAATTTTGCAACACTTCTGAAAATAGCCCTTATAACTACCAGATACGGATAGCGTTAGACTATCTTACACAAATGCACTACATTCATATCAGTTATCCGGTATCTCAAGTCTGAGGATAAACACTTCATGATATACTTAATGACAAAGATCCATAAAGTATCATCATGTAAAGTTGGGATGAGTCCTATATTCAATTCATTGAATATCATGTGAATCTGGTATGTCCCACGCATCAATATACTTTAAAAGTATATTCTACCAAAACTCATATTTGTCTTAATTCAATGACATTCCCACATCATTGATCGACAAGGGACTATTTAGAATAACATAAGTTATTCACGGATTAAACATGCAAATATAGGATATAATATTAAGAAAATGAAAAATAAACATAAACAACTATTTTATTTCATTAAAGTAATATTTGTTCATAACATCCTTTATCCAAATACTAATCACAGATCTGCATGAAACTACTAGCTAAACGAGACCTATCCCATCAGCATGGTCATTAAGTTTTTCTTTTGGCAAAGGCTTCGTAAAGGGATCAGCTAGATTATCATCTGTATGAACTTTGAGTAGATTGATTTCACCTATGTCTACTTGTTCTCGAACATAGTGATATCGACGAGGAAAATGTCTGCGCCTTCATGACTCAGGCTCATTGGCAAATGTTATTGCGGCCGAGTTGTCACAATACACATTTAAAGGTAATTCTATTGGGGCATTACTCCGGTCGAAATGAATTTCCTAATCAACGACTTCCATCGCGACTTGAAGCGGCTATGTACTCAACACGTAATAGACAGCCATCGCGGATTGTTTGCTTCTTGCTCTTCCAGTCAATGCTCCTCCATTAATGACAAAGACATAACCAGGTTTGAGACTTCAGATCATCTTTATCAGGTTTGGAAAGACGCGCTCGCAAAAAACTGTAACAACAAGTTCTGCATCTGGATTTCCTCCATACACTAGAAACATTTCTTTAGTAGCCCTTAGATACTTAAGAATGTTCTTAACACTTGCCGTGTTTCACACGGGTTCGTTGATATCGACGGTGATATTTTGTGCAAACATCGGGGCTTGTACATCTTACAGTATACATGATAGATCCTACAGCCGAAGCATAAGGAACTTTCTTCATGTATTCCACCTCAAGCAGTGTTGTGGCATAGTTTATTACTTAAGTCATGTTCAACTTGCATCGGAAAATATCCCTTCTTGGAATTTTGCATACTAAATCTCTTCAGTATTTTATCAATGTAAGCACTTTGGCTTAGTCCAATTAACCTGATCTATCTAGATCTTGATTCCCAGAATAAATGCTTTGCTTCCCTAAGTCCTTCATAGAAAAGCACTCTTCAAGATAAGACTTTACATCTTGCATACTTGGAATGTCTTTTCCCATGATCAATATGTCATCAACATATAAGACAAGGAAAATAACATTACTCCCACTAGCTTTGTGATACACACATGGCTCATCAAGATTTTGAGTGAAACCAAATTTCTTGATTTCTTCATCAAACTTCTTGTTCCATTGCCTTGATGCTTGCTTCAATCCATAAATGGATCTTTGAAGTTTGCATACACTCTTCGGATACTTTGGATTCACAAACCCTTCAGTGCGCACCATATAGATGTCCTCATCAGGCGTCGTTTAAAGCGGAGTTTTGACATCCATTCACTATATCTCATAGTCATAGTACGCAGCTATGGCTATAAGAATCCTAATAGCTCTAATGTGCTGCTGAGGAAAATGTCTCCTCGTAACCTACCCCATAGGTTTGAGTATACCCTTGGGCTACAAGACGAGCTTTATAGGTGTGTGCATTGCCATCCATGTCAGTCTTTATCTTAAAGAGCCACTTACTTCCAACTACCTTAGCATTTGGAGGTAAGTCAACCTCTATCCAGACTTCATTATCTTTCATGGATTGCATTTCCTCATTCATTGCAACTCGCCATTTTTCCTTTTCAGGACTCATCATGGCAGCTTTATAGTTAGCAGGTTCACCAAGATCCCCTAACATATATTCCTCAGCTTCTACGTTGAGACATAGACGCTCAGTGCAGCGTAGCCCTTGCGGATCTCTGAATGGGAACCACTTCAATCTCGGGTGGAGCGCCCGGACTTTCAGGTTCTACTTGAGGTTGGCTAGCGTTCGAGAAGGTGTTGTATCTTCTTGATCATCTTCCGGATCATAAACTCTCCCACTGAATTCATGAGATATGAGATCCTTTTCAAGAAAGTCTCCATACCTAGCAACAATTACTTTGTTTTCAGGTGGAAAGTAAAAGTAGTAACCCATAGTTTCCTTTGGGTATCCTACGAAGATACACTTAACAGAGCTAGGTTGCAGCTTATCGTAGTCACGGCAACGCCACAACCCAGGACCTTTAAGTAAGACAAGTTGGGAAGTTTCCCATACCACACTTCATAAGGAGTCTTATCAACCTTCTTAGTTGGAACCATATTCAATATCTGAACAGCGGTTTCTAAAGCATAATCCCAAAAGGATAAGGGAAGAGTTGTAAGATTAAACATCGATCGCACCATGTCTAGCAATGTACGATTCCTTCTCTCAGATACACCATTTTGTTGTGGAGTATATGGAGATGTGAGTTCTGGACAATACCACACGACTAGATAATCTTTAAAATCTTGGCTTAAATATTCACCACCTCTATCGGATCGAAGAGCTTTAATCTTCTTTTCCTAGTTGCAGTTCTACTTCACTCTTAAAACCTTAAATGTTTCAAAGACTTCATGTTTATGTTTAAGTAAATAAACATAACCATAACGACTGAAATCATCAGAAAGGTTAAGTAGCTAGCACCCTTTCTTGACACATGTCTTAGTGGTCCACATACGTCAAGATGTATCACACCAAGAAGATCAGAAGCCCTTTCTAAACTATTTGTTAAAGGTTTCTTGGTCATCTTCCCAGATATGCAAGATTCACATTTATCAAATGATTTATCATTGATATCTTGCAAAGCCCATCGTATTGCAATTTGTTGCATGCGTTTCTGGCCTATATGAGCAAGTCTACAATGCCAAAGAAATGAAGAATCCAAATCACCTTTGATTCTTTTATTATTGATGCTAAAGACAGAATTATTTTTATCATTCACATTATCATGCAAATCAATTTCAAACACACCATTTTTGGAATAACATTAAAGTAAAAACATCATTTAAAGAAAGCAATTCCATAATCAGTAAATGCATGAACGAAACCAATATCTTTTAACAAGGAAACGAAGCGACACCTAACAATGGAAGGTGCGTAATGACAATCGTTTAATGACATTACTACAAACCCGGTAAAACTAAATCAACGTGCCTATAGCAACGATGCATGTGCTCCATTACCCACGTGCAAATATTGCTGTCCATAAGGCATTTCCTTGCTCCTCTAAGTCCTGCAGATTGTATTACAAATGTGAATACCTCATCCAGTATCATATACCCAGGAATTTATTTTATGAGGAAAAGCAAATAATTCTATCATCAAAAGAGTACACTGAGTATGCGGCCCAGGCGCCGATATTTTTATACCTCTTATGCAACTCATCAAGGTACATGGACAATTCCTCTTCCGATGTCCAACCTCTGCAGTGATGACAAGCCATATCCATCTTCGGATTTTCACGCTTCTTGGGAGGGTACTTCTTGGGTTCTTCGATAAGTCATAACTTGTTTTCCCTTATCGGCTTTACCCTTACCTTTCCTTTCTTGTTCGCCATACTTATTAGGCTTAGAAATTCTACCCTTACGGATGGTCAAAACCGCAGAGTGTAGAGCCTTCTTGGGCAAACCTTTTTCGTAATCAATGAGCATTGCATGTACCTCATTTGTCTTCCCGTGCAATGCATATTATAATTGCGCGAAACCATCAAATTCCTTCTTGGGATCGTTGATCGGGCCAATTTGTATGTCATTAGGGTAAACATAGTTCAAACGCCCCAACTGGTCCATGTAACTCATCATTTCGGGCGTGGAAACTACAGGTTTCCCTTCTCCTTGCTTGCAACTATGAAGAGCATCTATCAAGTCATCTGACTCTGATCACGGCTTTTCAAACCCTTTGCAATTCTTCAAGCATGAGATTAGGAAGTAGTTCTCAAATTGCTTTGCAAGCTTGAGTTCATACTCGAGCATAATCTGACGACCTCATTATACTTGTCATACTCAGTTGCCATGCACTCTTGCTTCAGCGTAGCATCACTGCGGTTAGGAGGACAAGGCGTAGTCAAATAATTGAGTCTTTGGCAACCCTCAAGACAATTCTTAGTTGGATACCAATCATTGAAATTCACGCTACAGGTCAATTTCTCTCGATCAAACATAGATTTGAGCACGAGGCTAGTCGATAGATTCACTTGAGCCATTTCTACAGAAATAAAAGTTCAAAAGTTAGTACTTTCGATAAGTAAACATTCAATAAAATAAAATACCCTTTGGTCAATATTCATATTAACCATAGAATTTTCCTTGAATTTTGGATCCTCATTATCATAGTTTCACCACATCAGTTGATCGCTAATGGTGAAAGTATAGAATAGGTAATCGTTGAAAAACGATAATTGACAAACAAGTTTTCAATTAAAAATTATGGGATTTATAATTTTGCCAAAACAATTAATGCAAAACGTAAGCATGTTTCATCCCATCTCATGCCTTAAAGTAGGTCTCACTAACAACTTAATTAAGTTGTCTAATTTAGAAACTGCAAATCATAAAGTTGGGGTCTCACACAACAAAATAATTCACCTCGTTATTGTAATCTAGATCAAGGTCTCACATAACTAAATTACAACTTCAAGTGTTTCATATCATTAGATGGCATAAACTTAAATTTAAAGGGTACAATTTTTGGCGTGTAATCAAAACTTATGTATAAAGAAGCATGCATACAACTTTATAACATAAAATTTTGAAAAAACTTACATTAGGATTTTAATTGCTAAGATTTAATTCTACAAAGTTTTAATCGATGCGTTGAAAACTTACAACTTTGCACTAAGATGCTTCGTACATAGAATGGTTATACTAGGTAGCTCCAATGAACTCACAGGAGGCAGGGACCGGGTAAAGCATAGCATAACCTTAGACATCCATTCAGTGAGGCTGTGCTCACTTCTTAAATAACCCCTTTATAGTTTGTTCTAGTGGGTGAGCCGTTCTAACCATTTAGTACAGATCGCATCAGTCGATTAAAAGTTCAAGAATTATTCTTAGATAACAAATCGGTTTAGCCATTTTTAGTCTATTTAATTTTCTATTCCAAAAACCCTTTTGCTTACCAACATGTCAAACAATTTATATAAACAAAAAGCACTTTAATAAAAATTAAACACACTCAAATAATATAAACATATAACTAAACAATTTAACATATGTGAAAACAATTAGCCACATGCATAATTATTTCAATAAACTCTAATAAACAATTCTAGGTAATTATGCATATATTAACTAGGGCTTTCAACTACAAGGTAGATGTACCACATACAAGTCGACAAATTCGATTAAGTAAACAATATACCAATGCACATAACAATTTTTATTAGTTATAACTGAGGTCTTCCCCAATTTGATAATTATTAAATAAATAAAACATGTGTGTATCGCTTAACAATTTAATCAATAACCAATAAACAATACTCCATGGCAAAACATGCATGTTCCACCATGGATTCCGCATAACAATTATCACCCAAGATACGCATATTACATGGCACATAACAATTATTCATTAATTAACCACATAAAATTAGCATGCAATCCTAGGGTTTCTACAAGTTTTACAAAATTAAAACCTAATAAAATAAAATTAGGGTAATCGACCCTTATAAAATAAAATTAGGGTTTCGAATTCAAAACCCTAGAAACCATAAAAACATGCAAATAATCATAAAGATTCAATTTTTATGTGTTTTGGTAATTAATTACATCATATTAACGGCTCGTGATGCCACTGTTGGAATTTTATACTCATAACAATTTATATATAAAACAAATAACATCATCAAAGCATGCAGTGGAAGACAATAGGAATAATATATGTAAATAATTAACCAAACAAGAAAGTGCGTACCTTTTAGCAATTCAAGAATCAAACGAAGATTGAACAAGAATCAAAAACCCAAAACCCTAATTTAGGGTTTATACAAATCGACCCAACCAATAAATCGACCACCAAGATTCACAAGCTCAAGTGTGTTTGTCCCGTTCTTGTACACTGCATTACTAATAGCGATTTGATGTGAAAAGCTAGTTCCTTGAATCACAAATAAAACCAAATACTTGTTTCTTTCACTTGGAAAAATCGATCCCTATGTGGAGGGGGGTGTACGACCGGCCAAGCAAAAGAGAGAGGAGAGGAGAAAAGAAATTAGGTTATTTGGTGATCCAAGATTAGGTTATGAATGAATACAATGAATTGTATTTATAGGTAACTTAACTTGGTGACCAAGTTTGTGTGGGATTGGGTTTGTAAACCCTCGACCTATGGAAGTTCCCAAAGGGATTCTAGATCCTTCCCGACTTCTAATTTCATTCTTAGTCCTTCTAGTTAATATTTAACGACCGTTAACCAAACCTCGTTAATTATTTAACTAGCGTTATGTTTTATTTCAGGACTAATAATTAATACACAACATTTTATTTATATTAATTATATACATCAATTCTCATAATGAATGTGTGCAATCCCAAGTCTCTTCCCAACTTATATATTTAAATATCCATAAACCTTTCGGGCTGACGTATAATCATGAAATTACTACTATCCGGGGAGTATGTATATGCTGATATTGAACCTGAGTATGTTCACGCAATACAACGTTTGATGGGTAGTAATTTCTTTTATTCAGAAAACTCTATTAAGACTAGGATGAAGTTTTCTAAGAAAAACTTCAACATTGTGCACAACATGTTGGTCGGCACACACATGAGCGGATCTAGTTGGGGCCCTGTAAGGTTGACTGTTATTGCAGACGCTAAAGTATGGGACAAGTACATTAAAGTAAGAGCACAAGGTATCGCAATAACGAATAACACGTTATTAGTATGCCATTTCAGCGCCACATCATACATTTTCCAATAACACATCAATAACTAAAACACCCTCCCTCATAACACACCATTAACATGTTATTGGGTCCCACAAAATACCCCACCAAATATATCACTCACTCACAATACAAGAAAAAAAAACAAAAAAAAAAAAATAAAGCAAAAGATGCATTTGGCATGAGCCATTGCAGTGGCTCAAAACACAAAACAAAGCATTTGGCTCACGGATGGCATTTTGACTGGTATCACATTTGGCATGTTATTGGAAACTTTTTGTTGTTTGGCGTGTTTTAAGATTAGCATACCTGCTGCTCTAAGTTCTCAGAAAACACCCTTATTACCCATTTGATCTCTTTAAGTAGAATGTATCCCAAATTGACCCATTGGAGTTAACCACCGACCCCGGTACGGCATTCGCGAAGTGGGCGACGGCGCAGGGCATCAAGTATTTAGGGGCATCATATTATAAATCAATGTTCTATATTTTGTGAGGACAAGAGCAAAATATGAAGAATAAGATATGGGTTTTTCATGGCAGAAGAAAAAACGATAGCATGATATGTATGGAGACAGGATAGAAAAAGTAGTCTTATTGTTATGGATTAAGGATGTTTATTTTTATTCTTTTTTTTGTTACAACAGTTTTTCGCTTTTGAGTGACTAATTTAAGGATATTGAGTACATCGTCAACCCGACTTAAATAAGACAAACCTTTCTTTTTTTATTAGTTTGGCGTAGCCGGTTTTTAAGTATTTGTACTTAGCAAAAATTGAACATGAGACATCTTATATTTTAGTGACGAGGGTCACAAGCTTTTTGTCATTAAACCATCCATGAATGATTAAAACTAAAGATGTTTATATTGTAGTTTAAAAAAACTCATTTTTTCAATTTACTAAATAATTATATTTTATAGCATATGTTGGTTAAATTATTAATTTTATAGTGTTGGAATTTCATAAGATTTATAGTTAATTATTACAATTAGTTCGTGATAATGTGATATTTTATAGCAAATGTTTATAATGAGGTAACTAGTGTTTTTTCTTTAAGAAATGCATAACTCATTGTTTATACAAATGTACACTAGTTATCTCATTAGCAATTGATAAATTTATGTTTGACTTAACTAGTATTTTTTTCTTCAACATATCCATAACTAGTTATTGTTAACCGTATATTGTGCGGATAAGTCCAATAGCAATACATGTGTGGATTATCACAAAGTTATTAGGTTTAGCTTGATTAGTGGGCTTACCCTAAATAGCTCTTATAATGTTCCTATATGTATGTTCTTCCATTTGTCTGTAATATTCAATCAATAAAAGTCAGTCATTGACACTTATCTCTTACTTGGTATCAGCCATACGATCCTCTAAAAACCCAAAACACAAAACAACGATCCACAGGCACTCACCTACCGGCTACACACGGGAGGTTCTGAGGGCTCCCAATAACTTTCACCGCCATCACACTAACTAACGAAAATCCATCTCCTGTTTATATATGTTATTTTTCTTTACCTCATGACTGTGAGGAGATATCCGCTCGCTCTCGACCATGCATGCCATGTAGACTTCTTTGTGCAAAGTGTGGCCCATCGGCCTTGGGGAAAAAAAAAGTTTATGTATTAGTTTCTAATTTGATTATTATAAGCAATACATAAACTTAGATTTAATATCGGGGTATTTCTTTTGGTTACGCTTTTAGCGTAAAAAAAATAAAAATAAAAAAAAAAATGGTGGATCTTTATGTTTTTCTAGAGAAAAACACGCCCCGTTTGTTCAGAAGGTTCTATGGGGGTTGAAGTTTTAGAACCAACTTTCGTTTTCTCATCTTTTCTTTTGATGTTAGTGCATGAGTTTTAACGCAATTCCTTTGTTTTAGTTGTAGGGGATACTTTGGGTTATCTCATTTTAGTTGTAGGGGATACTTTGGATTATCCCATTTGGTCAGGATACTTTGGTTTATCCTGTTTGGAACGGGTACTTTGGTTTATTTGGTTTGTTGCCTGCTGCTGAAGATGTGCTCCACGTCGAATGTCTTCATCGCAATTATTTATTTGCTTTAATTTATTGTTTATTAGTTTTAATCTACAAACTGAAGCCAGCGATTTCGCCGCCGAACTACGGGGAGTGTTAATCGTATATTGTGTGGATAAGTCCAATAGTTGTACATGTGTGGATTATCACAAAGTTATTAGGATTAGCTTGATTAGTGGGCTTACCCTAAATAGCTCTTATAATGTTCTTATATGTACTCTTCCATTTTTGTGTAATATTCAATCAATAAAATTCAATCATTGACACTTATCTCTTACGTTATGATGTGACCGCGTTCCAAAAATCCCCAAAAATATTCTACACAAATAAGTCAATAAGCCCTCAAATAAGCTCCATGGTCGTGTTATGTTTGAAACAAAAAGAAGTAAATAAGGTACTTTAGTAAACGGGAAAACGGATAAGCCTTTCCCGCTTGAGTTTATTAGGGTAGGAGAGTCTTGGACTCAATGTACGCGCCTAATCGAGGTATCCCATTAGACCTCTCATGGGGACATCAAGACGTTCTAACCACTACACCACCTTGGTGTTGGTTTTATAAGCTCCTTAAGTAACTTCTAAGCTTGCTTAGAACCATAAGCTCCTAAGGGCTATATGTAATTAGAATCATATAGTGTACGGATATGTTTAACTTTTGAAGTTCTAATATCTCGATAAATATTTGTTTGAATGTTGGAGTAGGTTGCTACTTCAAAATGCATAGTTTTTTTTCTTTTTTCGAAGTTTAAATGTTCCGTGAAAGTAGTTCATTAAGTGGCAATCTTGGATCATTTTGCAATAAAATTAGCTTAATAAATCCCTCAAAAAAGTAATTCAAGTCGTCTGGGTCAATTATGGCATCTTGGTGTTGTATGATAACTATAAGCATCGAATTGGTTATAAAAATGGCATTCTATCTACATGTTGTCTTGTAGATGTAGTATTAATGTATAATGACGGGTGTAAAAAGAAACATGAGAATTCCTACAAAGTCCTCG
The DNA here is from genome assembly GCA_910596185.1 of Chrysanthemum makinoi. NCBI lineage: Eukaryota > Viridiplantae > Streptophyta > Magnoliopsida > Asterales > Asteraceae > Chrysanthemum > Chrysanthemum makinoi. The sequence continues at coordinate 15,171,652 of OU343217.1, forward strand.
ATCAGACACGCCAATATCTCCACGGTAGCATAAGGGTGAAGTTTTAGGTTTTTTCACATTCATAATCATAGAGGAACTATATACGTCAGCGGATTTGTAGACACAAATAAAAGTGGGAGATAATATGAAAAAGCCTAACTGCTATAATCAGATAATATACAAAATAATCCATGCTCTAACAAAGGTATATCCGCTAAGGATATGTAGGTGGAATAAACAACGCCTAAAAGACTAATAATTTAAAAATAAATGAAAAGAAATATGATTGATGACAGAAGGATAGGTAGGTGGTAATAAATAACCATGCTCTAAACATTGTATATCTGCTAGAAGGATAGGTAGGTGGTAATATGAGCTTCGGTCCAAAACCGAACCAAACTGACAAAACCGAAAACCATAAAATCCTAAAACCAAAACCAATTCAATTATGGTTCCGTTTGGCAATATGTCTGTCCGCTTGCCGGAATTGGTTACATGTGCATTCTATTACTTTGGTCTGGACCGAACCAACCAATCCGGAACCAAAATTGTAAAAACCGAACCAAAATCGAACCTAAAGGTTTTCGGTCGGGAAGTTTTTGTTTTTCTCGGTTCGTTTTGAACCTTCCATGCTCAAATTTCTAGATGACACAAATAAGTGTGGACTTTTTCTATATAAAAACTGGGACTCATTATGCCAAATATAAGAACCCATGGGACTCTTTGAAATTATTACAAAACTTAAGAACTCAAATATCTAACTACATCGCCCAAAACTTATGTGTTTCTTTTTACCCTTAAATATAAATTAATCGGCCCACAAAACATTTAATAAGATTTCTTTTTAAGAGACCCACTAAATTCTCTTACTTCCTCTATACTCACAAGGCATGAAATGTTAACTCCTCTCCAATAACCGGCTCATATAGACATGGACCCACATATATTAGTAAGCCTCTTAGAAATAAAAAGAAGGCCGAATGATAAAAATATATCAACTCGACTTTATGTGACATGGTTTCAAATAACTATTTTTTTCTTATCAGATGTATTTTAACTTTCAAATTTCATCATTATACAGATTTTGTGACTTCCACTTTGTAAAATGACCATTTTACCCTTCAAAAATTTAAAAAAATTAAAGGTAAAATGGTCACAAGATACACACAACAATCAAAATTTTAAGAAAAAAAATACACTATCATAAAAAGTGTCCAAGTTTTGTCATTTGTTTTAGAAACACCACCCCCTTATTCAGTTATCACCACCACCTCCTCAATGATTTATTCTTACTCGCTCAAATCGCACCACCTAATCGTTCAAATTGAAGGTTAAATCATTCACCATTTCAATCGCACCACCTAGGGTTTCGATTTTAGTGATATAATCAACGAATCGATAGGGTATCAAATCACACAAGCTAGGGTCCAATTGCATCAGTTAGGGTTTCGATTTTGACTGCGAGTTAGCTGCACATCAAAGGTATAATTATCAAAACCGATTTTGTATTTTGAATTATTATTAGATGTTCATTTTTAAAAATAGTTTGTTGTTTAAGCAAATTATTGATTAGGATGTGTTGGTGAATACTTATGTCTAATTTGTGAGAAATTTCTAAAAGTTTGACATATTTTTTCCGGAAGAAACGCTAATGTGAGAAAATGATATCACTTGCATGTGAGAATAGGAACCACTTTTGGTTCTCTTACTAGCTTTGTTTGTAATTTGTAAATTTAGGAATTGAAAATGATTTAGTATCCTATCATAGGTAGAGCTCAATTTGCATATATTCATTGATAACGCGTTCAAGTGTTGATTTGATGTATAGAAGATGTGTATATGCTAAAAGCGTAGGAGGTTGTTAAGACAGTTACTCTGATGTGATTTGATATGGAAGTGTGATTCGATTGATATAAGATGTTTCTGCCATTGAATAGTGAAATTGTGTGAGATGTGTTTGTTAGTTATAAATTGTAATGGAACTCAGATCGTAGTCAAGAGAAAATTACGTGCTTATTCGGCTTGAAAAGAGTTTTATATTATTTTGTTAAATCTGTGGAGATTAGATGATTCTAGATTATGTCGATAGAAGATGTTTCTGCATTGTGTTTGTTGTGAAGTGTAGTTGAGAGTTAAAGGAATAGTAGATGCCACTTAATAGAGCCCTCTTTTATTAAAAAAAAAAGGGTTTTATGTGGTTTCCGATTTACATAAGTGAGCATTAAAGCCCCGGTTATTTATGAAAAACTTGCTTTATGTCATAGAGCCGGTTGTTTTTTGAAAACATGGCTTTATTCTCTTAGAGTCTTGGTGGCTTTAAATGGTGTTTCAAAAGATAGGAAAAAAAACCCGTATTTGTCTTTTTCACTTGCAGACGCATATAAAGACAAACAGAGACACCAAGTCGATCTATTGTTTGGCTTCTTCTTCAATATTTTATTCAACGTCGAACACTAAATAGGTATGTAAATATCAATTCTATCATCAAACTGAAGTTCATGGAACTGATTGCATTTATACTGTATAAAATTCTGTTCACTACTACACATTGTGAAATAGAGTCCCCTTAATAAAGCCCGGTTTTAGTAAAAAACGGGCTCTAAAGGGATTCCGTGTTATAAAAAAAGGTATAGAGCCATGTTTTCTCTTTCAAAACCGGGCTCTATGTTGTAAAACTTTAAAGCCGTGTTTTCCTCCTAAAAAACGGGCTCTATTCCTCATAAAGAGCCATGTTTTCGTTTCCAAAACCGGGCTTTATCTAAAAATCTATTAGAGCCCTGTTTTCTTTTATAAAACCGGGTTTTATCAAATATCTTTTTTGTAAAACTATCACATATGGTTCTTGAAAATGAAACCAAAATACTTAAAACTTTTGGGCGGGTTAATTCCCTCCCCAATTTTCAGACCTTCACAAAACCCTAATACTTCCCCCCCTATTCATTTTAACCGAACCCTCTAACCTTTTGTGCCGCTTAACATCACCGCTTAACCAACGTCACACACCACCACCACCACCACCACCACTGTCGCACACCATTACCGTCACAAGCCACCTTCATCACGCAACAGACTAATCGAATTAGAAGGTACCAAACTGCTATAATTTATGTTGTTGTTCAATTAACCTTTTTAATATATCTCATTAATGTTATTGGAAGTTTTATTCAAGAATAAGTTGCGTTTCTTTATATGTGTTTTGTATTGTTAGGTAATAGTCTTCATTTTGGAATAAAACTGTTGAAATTATTTGTTAGGGTATCTCAACCTGTTGTTTGCTGTAAAAAAATGGGGGTTTGGTAGACAAGGAAGGTATAATCGGCACCCATTTAGTTAAAGAAACCACATATGGAGAGATTTGAAAGTTCTTCCATAAATAAACATAAGAACAAATGATCCACAGAAATTACAAGTAAGAATATTACTAACTTATTTTAAGCCTTAACCCTTTGATAAATTCACATACAAAATTGATTACACTGGAAGTAAATCATACTAACTCTTTTCTTATCCAAAGGATATGCCCCTCGAATATTATTGAAGATCTACTTCAGTTTGTAGCTGTATATGCTAAGACCTAGTGAGCCTATAGTGTTTTTCTTCTAGTTGCAAGTGTAATATTTTGTGTTTGTTATGTTCTAATCTGTATGTTACGCATTTGCGACAATAATATGAATTCAATATTGGGTTTGTTGAAGCTTGTTTTGAGGTGTATAGTTGTATATTTATCATCTTTGATGTTGTATATGTTATTCATAAAGTTTGGACTGCAAACTTCAATAATATATGTCCCCTTATTTGGCATCATAGAAAATTAATTTCGGTCACAAAATACTTGTATTTAGTTGTTTACGTTGATTTGTGATTAGTACTAAACGTTTTTGTGACTAATGTGTATGATTATACTGCGGTCAACTAGATCTTGTGTCTAGAGTCGCTTGGGCTAGAGATTTTAGTGATATCAGTTACGTGTTACTTTTTTGTTCCAACCCCATAGGTACACCAGGGAGATGATTTTGTTGTGGTTTCGACACCAAGCTTAACAATGCTCGAGACCCGAGTATGTTCTTTTCATTGTTGTCATCTAGAAAGTAAACGGTGTTCTTGACAACGTTGTTGGTCAACATGCGAGCTGTCATACGGGTATGGATTCATGTTTGTTTGAGATGCTACTGCTAATGTTTTATGATTTTATTGCATAACAAGGTGGTATATTTGGTTCATTTACACTTTAATAACAACAATCTTTTAAGTACGTTTTGTGCAATTATAATTGAACCAAATATTAGTCTAGTGAAGACATGTATGTCTAAGAAGCAAATGCATATGTGAGACGACTACGGATCAGAAACTAGAACTAAATTATGTATTATTTTGTTTTAACCTTAGCTCGTTTTCAGAGTTTTATAGTGAGAATGTTTAAGTCTTTAAACATGTCACAAGGTTTATGTTAAAACATACTCTGTTTCAAGAGTTTAAAACATGTCACAAGGTTTATGTTAAAACATACTGTGTGTATTGCATATTTGATGCAATAATGTTTAAAATCTAGAAAGCTCGTTTTCAGAAAACATTAGTTAAGTGTTAAAACTAACGTATTTGATGCAATAATGTTTTAACACTTAACTAACTAACATATCTTAGTTTTAACACTTAACTAACATATCTTAGTTTTAACACTTAACTAACATAATTAAAATGGTACGTGACAGGTCATTAAGTAACAGATCAAACGCGAAAGAAGGTGAGTACGCTTCTTTTTTTCTTACTTCATCTAGTTATATCCTAATTCTAAGGTTTTACTTTCAGTTATTAGATTAGTCTTTTTGTATCAGGAAAGGATTTGGAAAATGGAACTGGTAAAGTAGAAAAAGCGAAAGCGGGGACTGCAAGTTTTCTTATTGAGCTTGAGGGTCGAAGAGCAATCAAGGTTATGTGTTACATGATACATTTGGGGATTGACCACCCAACTATAACTTCACTAGACAAACTACTTTAGGATTACATACATACTAATGACTTATATTTTGGCCAAATGACTTTGCAGTTCCTATAGCAGTGTGCTAAACTTTTGCATTTGATTGAGATTTCAGGTGTTTGGGAAAAGCACTTTCATTGGTTTAGCAATATGTTTATTTGCCGGCTTCTATAAACCCATACCGGCACGTTCCTAGGTATATGTATCAAAATTGCCACGTCTGCTCGCTATTAAAATTACTTTCTGACCTGTGAGTGTATTATTGACGAGTCTTCATATCAGTGTTAAACATGATCTATTTTCATATGTTCAGAGCTTCGGGGGAACACGAGTCTTCAAGAAGGGTTAAATCTGAAGTTCTAGTTCAGGTAGATGGTGCAAACAGTGCAGACACTAATGACGATGGTAGTCGCAAAATAGTTATGGTTTAGGCAGCTACAAATTTTCCATGGGATATAGATGAAGCACTAAGGTCTATTCTATTCTCGTACTATTTACTACTCTACTTTTCACCCTCTCCAGTGTTTTTACCTCTACTGTAGATCTGATGCTTCTTGTTTTTCTGTGGGGATTGCAGGCGGCGTCTGGAAAAGCGAATATACATTCCTTTGCGAAATTTTGAGAGCAGAAAGGAGCTTATAAAGATTAATTTGAAGACTGTTGAGGTATAATCACTTATTTAATCAATCTTCTTTTCGTTTCTACATAATTAATTTTATTTATAAATAATTAATGTGTACATATAGTTACAAGAACAATATTATTTGTATGATAATCGTAATATTTGAAGCTGAAATGGTTGGGTAACTGGTCAAAATGGGTTTAGTGGCCAGTCAATCTCAGCTCTCAGTGCCACAATCAACACCACTCCAGATGCAGCTCCCTGTTATAGAAATGCTCAAACTAAGCCGGTTCTTCCTTGTAGCTGATAATATATTTGAGTCACGACATCCATTTTACTTGTTACTCATTTGGTTTCTCCAGTTCCCTGATTTTGTTTGTCCTCCTGTTAACTGCTGTGCCTCATCTTGTTTCACATAGTCCCTCCTTGTGCTTGTTAACTGTAGGAGTTTTTATTTATTTATTTGTGGTATTGGCATTAGGGACTATATCTTAAAATATTTCTCCATTTGCGATGTTTTCAGGACTTTATGAGTGGGAAGACTGTGTTCCGGAATATTATGGGTATTATTTTACCTGGAGTTGATGTCATAATAACTGACCGGACCAATCATACTTACGGTTTACTACTTGAAAAGGCGGTGCTTCTATGTCTAGATATAGTAATCCTGGTCTTGGAGAAGGATTTGTTGGTTTCTGATTTTTGGCGCCCCCTTTACCAGGTTACCATGCAATCTTTGAAAGCTGTTTATTATCATTTCTGTTAATAGTTTTCGGTCGAAGGTTATAGTATCAAACAGAGTAAAATGACATAAATTTAGAATCTGGGTTGTGTTAGATGCTACTGTAAACAATCGAAATTCAACTATAAAGTATGTTGAATATCAGAGAGTTGCAGTAGTTGCACTACAGCAGCTATATGAAACACACGACACACAGGAACACAGGAAGTATGTTGACAGAAAGATCTAAGTTGCCAGGTAACACGCAAGACTTTTATTGAAGAAATCTTAACTCTAAAACTTCAATTGATACAATGAGAATCCCTACCCTTCACGGTATATATAGACTAATCTATTCGTATTAGACTATAACTAGGATTATACTTTACTTAACCTAATAACTATCTAATAAGCTAGAAGATAATTACTTGCACGTCAAGTAAACTTGTTGGACTTCTACTCCAACTAGGATAGCTTTCCTGATTCTGGAACACGCTCTACAGCCACATCCAATAGATCAGGAATTCCCCAACAATCACCCCCTGAATTTCTGAGTCGAAGAGGGTAACTCTTGCACACCAAGTAACGATCTCATCTCCTTGAACCTTATGCGCGCCAAGGCCTTCGTCAATGGGTCTGCTCTTTGTTCTTCACCGGATACATGCTCAACAATTACCTGCTCATTCCCAGTCACTTCCGCCAATAACTCCCTTAGCCAAATTGCTTGACACGCATTTGTTGTAGCCGCCATGAACTCAGCTTCACACGAAGATAACGCCACGGTAGTTTGCTTTTGTGAGCACCATGTAATAGGTGATGTACCGAGATAAAAAACATGTCCAGTAGTACTCCGTCCATCATCAATATCAATATTATGACTGCTAAATCCCACAAGTCTTATGTCATTACAACGATTGTATGTAATTCCAAACGAAGTCGTACCTTTAAGATAGCGTAGGATTTGCTTGATTGCACGAGCATGTGATTCTCTTGGACTTTACATATATCGACTAACTACTCCAACCGAGTAAGTCAAGTCTGGACGAGTGTGCAAGAGGTAACGAAAGCAACTCACAACATTTCGATATTGAGTAGCTTCAACTTCTGGTTCATCTTTTGCTTTTGTCAACTTGAGTCCCGGTTCCATTGGACATAAAGTTGCATTGCAATCTTCCATACCAGCTTCTTTCAAGATCTTCCCTGCATATCTCTCTTGCTTGATCTCCACGTAATCCTTTTCTTGTGAGACTTCGATACCTAAGTAATAAGTTAACTCACCAAGATCCGACATTTCAAATTGAGACACCATTCTCCTTTTGAACTTATTTATGAGGTCTAAGCTTGTCCCAGTCACGAATAAATCATCCACATTAACCGCAACAATGATAAATTCTCTATTGGGCACCTTTCTATAGATCGCATTTTCGTGCACGCATTGTAGAAAACCCATCTCTTTTAAAGTACTATCGAGCTCCTTTCGATCACCATTTAGAAGATCCGTTCTCATATCCAAGTGATGAATCTTCCATCCTTTCCGTACCGCGAGAGCAATCAAGAGTCGTATGGTCTCGAGTCGAGCTACCGGCGCGAATACTTCATCAACTTCAATAACAGGTTGTTGTTCAACTAATTCTCGTTCCACTTCGTTTGTATCTTCTTTACCAACTTTTAGTTGAGCTTTATAAAGGCGATTTGCACTACGTGGGATCTTTATAAGTAAATTTCCACAACTATCTCGCATGGTTAAAAAATCACCTCGCATACTAATATCATAACCAAATATTGTAGCTTGTCCAAGACTTATCACATTACTATGAAGAGCGGGAATATAATAGACATCTTTCAACAACTTTTGTTCTCTGTTTTTACCTTGGAACAAAATCGAGCCTTTTCCCTTTATGCTCACACATGAACCATCTCCGAACCTAACACGTCCAATAATATTTTCGTTTAATTCAGAAAAGTAAGAGTAATTACCTGTCATGTGATTACTTGCACCGTTGTCAAAATACCATACATCATCTTCATTGGTATTTGACTCGCTCTTTGGTGGAGTGTACTTTTCTTCATTCATGAAAATCGTTTCTTGAATATGGTTCATCATAAAGAACGTACCTTCCTCATGATACACATCTTTCTCTTGCGTCTCATTAAGGTTAACTTCATGGTTTCGGTTTCGTTCAGGGCATCTTGAAACAAAGTGTCCGTATTCATCACAACGGTAACACTTTATATGTGAGAGGTCACGTTTCTCATGTTGTTTACCCTTTTGTTCATTATCTTCACGGTTTTTCGAGGAGTCACGTTGAGTGTTGCCATGTCCACTACCTTGACCACGACCACGACCATGACCTCGAGAGTATGAACCACGTCCTCTTCCTCCGCTTGAGTCATTACTCCTGTAGGAATTATCGGTTCTAGCATAAAGCAAGTTTTCTTGAGCATCGTTTGCTTTATCTTCTTCTTTGACTCTTTCTTCATACGCTTTCAATCGTCCAACCACATCCTCAAACCCCGTTTCTTTAAGATCTAAAACTTGCTCTAGGGCTGCCACAATATGGACAAAACGTCTAGGAAGACTTGTGAGAAACTTCTTTACCAGCTTGTGTTCCGACATGACTTCTCCAAGCGTGGTTGATTTAGACGCAATACCTGATAACTTTGCAGCATATTCGTCTATGGTACCGTTATCTGACATCTTCAGATTCTCGAACTCCGTAATTAGGGTTTGAAGCCTCGCTTCCTTCACACGATCAGTTCCTAGGTTACGGGTTTTTATTGCTTCCCACATCTCCTTCCCGGTTTTTAGATTCCCGATTTGCAAAATCAAATCTTCTGAAATTGATTGAAACAATAAGCCTTTAACTATATTATTTTTCTTGGCATCGTCTGAGCCCGGATCTATCACATCCCATACTCCATAAATTCCAAGAAGTACCTCCATTCGCATACTCCATATGGTGTAGTTTGTTGACGTCAATATCGGACATTGAAACGTCAACGTGGTTTCCTTTACAGGCTGTTGTGAGCTTTCTCCCACCACCATCTTAGTTCGTCTTCTGGTTCGTGAATAAGTTTGTAAAGGGGAACAATCCAGCCCGTATAGCACGGCTAGATTTAGCTAACCTCAGTGAGACAATCAACTGATCAAAGGACGGTTTCCAACTCGCTGTATGAACTGACCAGAGGCTGTGATCAGTTTACAAAGCTGATCAAACACACGACTAACCCCGTAAACACAGGTTAGTTTCCAAGCTCGTTTTTGGTTTTATGTAACCCTTAAATCACAGTTACAGGTTACCAAAAATAACACGGCAAATCAGTCAACCTGATTACAACATGACCAACCACGATAGCATAGGTTTAAGTCGTTTTTTTTTTTTTTTTTTTTTTTTTTTGTAACAAAGGCTGTGATCTCTTTAATCTTACTGATCAGTCCACACTACTAAATCAGGAAGCCCACGACTAAAACCAATAGGCCCACAGGTTATAAGTAATTCAAGCAAATCACAGGTTATATGTCGACTATTGCTGTTGTAACCCTAAATTGTTGATACAGACTTTTAACCCACTGGATCACAGGTTAGGAACGATCTTCTTTCAGGTATTGTAACCCTTAAACGCGGATACAAATCACCAGGAACTTCTTCGCAAGCGAATGGAATGATCAAAAACTAATAACAAGCTGTGATCAGACCTGATAAAAAACACTCGACTCAACCACAGGTTCGCAGGTTAGAGTCCAAAACTGTTGCTGTAAACCCTTAATCGCAGGTCACAGTTGTTCGGCTGTTTTTAGCGTTTGTAAACTCTTGATCGCAGCTTACAGTTAACGTTGCAGGTCACCAAAGCTTTCTTGAATCTCTGATACCAATTGTTGAATATCAGAGAGTTGCAGTAGTTGCACTACAGCAGCTATATGAAACACACGACACACAGGAACACAGGAAGTATGTTGACAGAAAGATCTAAGTTGCCAGGTAACACGCAAGACTTTTATTGAAGAAATCTTAACTCTAAAACTTCAATTGATACAATGAGAATCCCTACCCTTCACGGTATATATAGACTAATCTATTCGTATTAGACTATAACTAGGATTATACTTTACTTAACCTAATAACTATCTAATAAGCTAGAAGATAATTACTTGCACGTCAAGTAAACTTGTTGGATTTCTACTCCAACTAGGATAGCTTTCCTGATTCTGGAACACGCTCTACAGCCACATCCAATAGATCAGGAATTCCCCAACAGTATTTAACTGTGGTTGTCATTGGTCATTTGTGTGCAGCCTTTTGATGTTATAGTGTCTCAAGATCATAATCAGATTGTAGGCACATCTCAAGACAACGTCAACTTCATCAAACCCAACTGTTTTGGTTCGGTTATTCAAAAGCAATGCACAATAACAAGACTTCGCAGTAAATTCAATGTTTTCACTTACATTTCAGTTCAAGTAGTTAATAAAGTTAGCTTGTGAGTATTCATATGTATCAACAGAAAGTTAGTTGTAAGCTTGTATCTATACAATGTTCAGTTCACTAAAAGATTTGACGGCTTGAATTACGTCATAAAAAGTTTTTTTTATATTTTTTTTAATTACATAGAGCCATGTTTTAAATTGAAAACCGGGCTCTATAACTGAGAATTGAGCCCGTTTTTTAAACCGGGCTCTGTTTGCTTGTCGAATAGAGTCCCCTCCCCTTTGTGCCCGTATGAAAAACCGGGCTTTATCACCATTTTCAACCGGGCTCTATGCCCTTTTTTGTAGTAGTGGTTTAAGTACTAATCTGGTAGTAAAGGCCATTTAAAGCTTCGTATGTCAATGTTTTAACTGATTTTTAAGCTAGCATACATCATATTACACATTACGAGGATCGATTTTGGTCAGTTGGCTTTATAAGTTAGACGTTCAAATTCGTAAAGTGGGGCAGATTCGGGATTTAGGGCTTAAAGTGGCTTTTTGTGCCATTTACAACCTGGTAACTCTTTTTGCTGGTTACTAACTAGTCATTTTCTTTTGATGCTATAATAATTACTTGTTTATATGTTTGATGGGAAAAAGGTAATTAAATGATTAATTTACTACTTGAATGGTTAATGAAAGAATATACTTTTCGGGGTTGTTTGGAATTGCTTAATGAATTACCGCTTCTATATGAGTTGTATAGGATTGCTTATTAAAACTGTCTGGCTTGTATAGGGGCTGTTTCGATTGCATATTGAAACTACATACAGTAGTTTATATATGGGCATGTTTTAGATTTGCTTATCGAAACTACTGATGATATATCATATGGGGTTGTGTGCGACTGCTTATTAATTGACATATGTATGTATACGTGACTGTAACTGGTACCAAAGTCGATAAATGGCTAATATGTCTCAGTTTTTTGGTATAGAGAATCTGTAATGACAAATGAAAAGAGCAACACAATTTATTGCAAGAACCTTATCTTGATGCAAATTATGAGAAGAAAAGTTGTAGATGGGGAGAAATCCATTTTCAAGGATGCTGAAGTGAGGTAATTAAAGTTTTGTATTGAAAAAGAAAAATTCAAATGATAATCTGTTAAGAAGCAAAATCAGCCTTCCTAGGTTGTGCTTACCATGAGGTTGGCCATTCTTTACTCATTTGTGTTTCAGTAATTATCTAATTCTGTTGTTGATTAATTATAATATATGCAGAACCTAAACCTTTCGTCTATATTTGATGGGTCGGCAAAAACGAATGCTTAAGAACAAGATGACTAAAACACTACTTTGGCTCTAAAGGTATACTTGACATTTGAATGTTTCTTAAAATCTGTCCAAAAACATGGAAAATGTTAATTTTTGTATGCTATTCATTGCAGCTGCATTATGGGCTTTGGAGTATTTGAGAGGTCGAAAGCCGACGAAGTTGTTGATTTGGTTCCTTTCTTCTCAGTAGTTAATTAAATGCTTGAATAATTGTGATTTTGAGTCGATATCTAGATGACTAAGGTAGTCTGAGATGCTTCATTAACAATCAACACTTTTCATTCATTATCAAACTATTATATATCTTAGTGCTCTAATCCATATAGTGATTCTTTAAATGCAGCCTCTGATTCGGCAAAGTTGAAAAGCTCAAGAACTGGGTCACTTTACTCCTCAAGTTGAAGACGGAAGAGAAGAAGCTTTTAATAATAATTTGTAAATATATTTAGAAATCTTTTTCTATGTGTTTCATGGTTTATATTAGTTTAACAATAGTGTGGTATGATATGCTGTAGAATTAAGTATTTGATGTTTAATAAGAAATTGTTATACTGTAAAATTGAGTATCTGATGTATGCTGCAGAATTAAGAATTGTGCTGCAAAATTTGTGTATTTCTTTATAATACAGGGTAAGAATTGTAAGATTATCAAAATTACAGGGTTACAATTGAAAATTTGTCAAAATAAAAACTTACAATTAAAAGCGTGTAAAATTTGCTTCCTGATGTGTTAATGAAAGATTCTCCGCGCTTTATAGGGTGAGGCATTTGAATTTTTTTTTCACTTTAAACATTTGATCAATTTTTTCACCATTCTTTTTGGGTAAAGGGTTTCCCCGGTAAATATATTACTCTAAAAAAACATTTAAGTATAAAGGATATGAGTGAAGTCTCATATCTCAGCCTGTTACATACATAGGTAAAGCTAACATAACAAGACACTTCCTATCCTTAAAACAGTAAAACAACCATTACTCACTAGATTACATTTGACACAAAATCAAGCATAACCTAACGTCTATATTGCTTACTACCACGACCTTGGAGCTTGATATCATACATGTCAGAAAAAACATCCAATTGCCTTGGTAAATCATAGACCTGATCCGCATAATCATCATAATAATCTTCAAGCTCATGACCGCCGCCATTTGATGCGAGAAATTTAGCCATAGAATTATCCGGCTCAAGCACCTCCTCATCATCACTGTCAGAAACAATCACATCCCCCACTTTAGAGAATGGGTTACCCACCATAGAATACGGAGAGGAAGAAGAACTAGGCTTAGTAGCCGTATCATGCGCCTTTTCTTTCAAATCAACCTTTTTAAGAGGTTTACCATCATCATCCACAAGAGTAACTTTCCCCTCAATAATTAGCTTTTCAAGCTCTTCAATTTTTCCAACAATAGGAGTAGTACTAGTGCTACCTTTTCCACCCTTAGCAGAACTACCATCTTTGGTCAAGTCAACAATAACACTAGGAATATCAGCCTCATCGGTATCAACCATATTAAGAGCATCAAACGGATTTGATGTAGCAATATTCGTCTCACTTGTACTATCCACTTCAGTAATCTTCTTCTTTGTAGCATCCGGCTTCTTACACAGGTGATACACCTCGCTAATTTTTAGAAGGGCTAAATTTAGCCCCTTTTCCCACCTCAATACCACGAAACACCTTCCTTTGAGGCATTTGGAACCCATCATTCTTTTGCGCCTGATGTTTAAAGTCAACAGGCACACGTTTGGGACATTGGGTCTCATCATGGCCAAAAACCATACAAACACCACAACGAGGTGGTTTCCACTCATATTCCACTCTGACAGTATGCAATACCTCCCCTTCACCATCCCAACTTGGCACAGCAATAACCATTGTCCCCTTAAGCTCCCGATCCGCCTTGATGTCAATCAAAGCTCGTGCATAATCAAAACGCCCCCATGACTGCAAACACATAGAGCTCGTGTATGCATCAAGCATAATAGGGGTACCGAGTTTGGTAGCTATGGCACTCAATCCATCTTTGAAAAGCAACAATAGGAATATCATGTAGTTTCACCCAGACAGGGATCGAACCCAAACCCTCTTTAATAAAACTCGTCCTGGGAGTCCACTTCTTCAAAATAATAGGAACAAATCGAATAAACCAAGGTCCATTCTCTAACACTCCATTTAATCCCTCAATAGAGGCAAATTTGAAGAAAAATAAACCCTTAGAATTCATCATAGAACGTACCACACCAAACTTCTTCCATGCGTTCTTCACGTAGTTATCAACTACGGGAAATGCAACCCTCTTGCCAATAAAATACCCGAAAAGAGTATTATCAAATTTAGAATTAGCTTCCAAGACAGATGACAAAGGAATGTTTACCTCGGCCTTCTCATTAAGAGGCTTGCCCGTATCAAGAGCGCGGAAATTAACTTTGCGGGTAGCAGAAGTAGATCCCACCTTACTTGCAAATGTAGGAGCTTTCAATCCATCGTTGACCTGCTCATCCCCTTCCTTAGTCACATTCGGATTACCAAACAAAGCCACCTTAGGCATAGAAGTTTTAAAGGATTTACTTCCAGCCATATCATCAAGATTACTAGCCAAAGTAGTACGATCGTAGGTGCGATTAAGAGAATTAACACTAGTGCTGTTAGTGTCCATGCTAAGACTCTCAACTCCGGAGTAACGCACACCGGAGCCTTTTCCGAGTAGTCTTATTCAATGATGCGTAGTTATCGCACCACCAAAATCATGTTCCAACGTTCCCCCACCTTTATCCCTCTCTCTCGTAACCCCCATCATGAATAAATCACAGCAATAATACCCTCAAAACCGCATACAGACCAACGCCAAGATCACAAACAAAAAACCCTAATCGCTTAGGGTTACCAGCGTTTTAATAATCCCCACCAGAATCGATTCACAACTAAATTTAAATCCTAATAAACATCATGTAGCAATCGAACAAAACAGATATATCTCAATATGCATGCAATACTAGTAGGCCCTAGTAATTGATTAAATATAACAATAATAGAACTTGTAATCGTAATAACTTAACGAACACAAATAAAAACACCAAAGCGAAGATAAAGGACCGACCCACGATGTAGTAAACCAATTTAATAAAACTAAACAATGGTAGCACCCACGTTAGTAATGATTAAAAGGTTATTTGATCAATTGTATTTAGGGAATCGTTAAGAAGGTCGATCGCTTTTAGTCGCCAGAGAGTTTTTGTTTTTTAAATTTTTTGATCAATTGTTTTTTCACCATTCTAAGCGTCACATTAGAACCAATTTGTCTATGGTTAATAGTGTTCATCATTTTGTGACGCGCAAAAACTCCACGCTATGCATGTGCGTGGACTCTAAATTTAACCGCACTTGCAATCGTGTAGATATGTCCTAATATGCGTGTGTAATTACATGCTTTGTTGTAGTGGAATTTGGACAACCGATCGATGAAGATACAAAGCTAGTTGATGCACTAATGGAAATACATTTATCGGGGAAATACACAAACGTGTATAGTAATACATTTATAACTGGGGATCTTGAGGCATTGGAATGAATGTTGAGAGCAAGTCTTCCAAACATGGGGATAAAAGTAGATCCTCATATAAAGTCTAGATTGAAGACTTTGAAAAACAACATAAAATTTGTAAATGACATGTTGGTTGGCGTTGGGACCAGTAGAAATCGTGTGATCATGTATGGGATAAGTACATCAAGGTATCGACTAAAGTCTAAGCAGTTTATTATTACTAATTTCATACAAACCAAAATAAGTTGCCGTGTATTTGTAATTTCTTGTAGATTAAAAAAACTGCTGGTCGGTTTAGAAAATGGTCATTTCCCCATTATAACAAGCTTTGCATCATCTATGGTAAAGAAAGAGTTAAGAGCCTTCAAGTAGATGTTATTCGAGGTGAAGACGACGTTTAAGAAATCAAAATAAACCCGAGTTTTGAAGCTGAAGACGACGTTGAGGGTGAAGAGAACGTCGAATAAATCAAAATAAACACGGGTTTTGAAGCTGAAAACATTGTTTAAGGTGAAGACAACATTGAAAAACTCAATATAAACACGAGTTTGGACGCTAAAGTGTTGCATGTTAGTGTGGATGTTTCTTTATTCAATGAAGGTAAAGGAGCGTTGGTAATAAACGCAAAAGAGATGAAACTAACGAGCTAGATGAAACTTGTGTGGAAACAAAAGTGGCTAAGCAATGAATCAATGCAGCGAATGAGGTTGAATGAGATCATGGACAGAGTAACAATAGTTGTTAAAACCCCAATCCTGATATTAGGATCTTACGATTTTACGATACTACAAAGGAAAAATGATCGGGATCCAACGTAGGATCTTAGCAAGCTTAAGATCTTATAGGATCTCGATCTTGATCATAGGATCTTAAGATCTAATCTGATCCGATCTTATTTTTCTCGAACCACAAACTAAAAAAATATAAAGTTGTGGATTTTGTTTTAGTAGAATTTGAATGCCAATATGTGAATCTTCTTTAACGTTTTATATTCATAATTGATGGCAACATTTCCATGAAACACTCGTATACTTTTGTGTTTATGAATATAATAATTTGTAGATTTGAATAATATTACAAATGCTATTAAAAAATGACATTATCGTAGGGTCTTAGGTTCCCGATCCGATATTACAATTTCGATCTTGCAACAAAGAAAACGATCCTGAGTAAGATTCCGATTTTGAAAACCTTGATAGTAACGACTCAAATGAAAGATTTACATGGTCTTACTCTTGATGAACGTATTTTAGTGATGTATATGATTGGTAGGAGTGCATCACTTTGGCTAACGTTTGAACGGCTGGACGATGAGGGAAAGATTTGTATGGCGCAAATGCTTGTTAATGGTTACATAACCTAAGAAATTTATTTATTTATTTATTTATTTATTTTCGCAACATTATGTTGTTACTGTACTAATGTTTTGTGAATCGCGTGACTTTAAGTTCTGGTTTAGTAACGGTAGCTAATTTATGCAACTGTTTGTATAAGTTGAGTTGTGTATAAATAAAATGGAGAGTAGATTAGTTCAATAACCAAAAACATGTATTTTAGTAAATGTTTATTTTTGTAAACTATGAATCATTTTGACACAAACCATTTGAGCAAGAAACCGTGACACAAACCATATATAACAACCCGTAATTTTCCATGTCCTTACTCAACCTTAAGCTCGAAATAATCATTTATTTAGTTTATATATATTCACTTTTATGCGTAACTTTTAACTAAAGTGCACAAGTTAAGGAAAACGAGCTGCACGCGTACCAACACTACATTAGTAATGGCTCAAATTCAATAATTATTTCTCAGAGTCTATAATTTTGTTTCTATAATATTTTTATATAAAAGAGGTCCCAAAAATATTATTTTTCGCATTTTAGACAAACCGAAGCACCGTAATTACGCTATAGCTCAACGGAACACGGAGTACACACAATACACTAATCTATAATAAAACAAAACACATCTACCCTATACCCCCACCTAGCTGTCCACTACACTCCTTGTCCCTTTGTACTAGATTTCTTTTCCTCTTTCCAAGTCAAGGCATGATAGATCACTGTCTACTTTTGTTTCTGCTCCTTCACTGTCTACTTTTGTGTGTGTAACCAGTAAGATGTAGCGAGTTGCTTACTTTTACATGACTCATTTCATGGTGCTTAGTTAAATTGGACAAAGATTTGGTTCGGTTTTTTTATGTTGGTTTGATTGGAGCTGGAAAATGAAAATAAATTTTGGAAATGTTATGCTTGGCAAGGGAGACAGTGGGTCGATACCCACTCGAGCCAACATAGGAACGTTTGGTTTTGTTCACGGGTTGTCACGAACTTTTTGAAACTAAGTTGCATGCTGAGTCTTGTACATGTGCAGTTGTGGTTGCATATGTGTTTGTTTAGCTCGGGTAAAGGACCCCAAGTCTAATACATAAGGGTGTGTTAGTTTGAGTCATGTCACGAGGTCGAGTTTGTCTAGCGAATGTCTGGGTCTTTCTTTTTACTCCTCTTGCACTCAAAATACCACAAGCTGTCATGACATATGGTATTATGGTGTGTTAAATTCATGGTTTGGTTGCTCCAATTTGTCATGCGTCGCAGATTGGGCCGAAGCCCATTGATCTCAAGAAGCCCAATTCATTAGTCCCACTTTGGGCCACAGCCCACACCTTTAATCAGACATAGGGTGCACTAGTGTTAAACGAAGTCATAATGTGTACATTATGTCAAGCCTAATAACATAGGGTGCACTAGTGTTAAACGAAGTCATAATGTGTACATTATGTCAAGCCTAATAAAGTGGAAAAAAATAAAACTTGTAACCCTTTGTGATTACCCAACGACTTACTGAGAATTGACTCAGACTCATTTTATCTCACTCGACCACGAGATCGCAACGTAATCTATAACGAGTTTCGAAACTTACTTCATAACTCAAAACTATATATATTTAACAGATACAACCATAAGCCCTATTTTACATTTAAATCTTGTAAACGCTAAGTCTAAACGAAAATTTTAAGTTTTGAATATAGTTATTGATTTATATCGCCAATTTAACATATCTTTTATATAATAAAACAAAACCCTTATTGGGAATTTTTCATTTCAAAAAAATCAATTCATACCCTATTTGATAATAATTTTTTTAATTTGATTTTTTTCTTAAATATGTTTAATTAAAAAGCACTAAATACTTTCTCTTTTTGGCAAAAGTATTGTAAATTCGTTTTTAAAAAAAAGTTGAGCTTAAAAATATATGTGTCAAAACTATAAAAAACTAAAACTTTAAAAAGGCGGGGTTGATCTACAATACTTAAGGGTCAAAAACGAAATTTAAAAAAAACAAAACCATAAAAGTATTTGGGCCTTTTCTTCAACCCGAAGCTCAAAATCAAAAACCTAAATCGATAATTTGGTGATGTTAGAATAAAATAGATAATCAGAAGTCTATTTACACTATAATAACAAAAATGATTTCCATGAGTTAAAGAGTTAAAGGTATGATTTTTGATATCTAATTTTTGATTTTGTTTGCAATTGATCTAGGGCTTTTATTTATATTCTAAAAAGGTTTGTGATTTTATCTGTTAATTTTGTTTTAGTTTGTGAAAAAAAAAATTGGGGTTTGACTGAAACTCAAATCTGATTAATAAAGATGGGAAGGAAGAAGATCAGAGAGTAATAAGATTGGTGGTTCTGAATTGGTTACTAAATTTGCAGGTATATACGTGTTTGGGTTCGTCTTTGATTTCATGATTTTTAGCGTTTAATTTGTGCTCTATTATCAAGTTTTGGGCTTATTAGCTTGGTTCAGCTTATATTTCATAAGAACATATTTTTCTAGGTTTATTTTGTAGTTTATGAGTTATTATCTATCTTTAAGCTGCAAAAAGTTTATACTACATCTGAAAATAAGCCGGACAGGTGATGATATCTTATGATCAATTGTCGTCAATGTAGCATGTTCAATATATTTTTAGACGACTCTATATGCTTTCTTAGCATCCTCTTCATTAACGTTATCCTCTTTTTTCACCATGAAATAAGTCCAAAGTTTTCATATATGTCATGTAATGTAAAAATTACAATGGTTTATGCACCCCTTTGTTAAGAATAAATTAGAAAGCCATTTGATGCTTTACTGAAAAGTAGGTTCTCTGAATTAGAAGAGAAGGCTTTGATGTCTGCCTGCAAGAAAAAGGAACATAGTGATTACACCTGGTATATGTTGTTTCTATTTTATTACTTTCATTGCTACATTTGGTTATTTCTTCTGAATGATGAGAAATTTACAGGGAAAATGTCTTGAGCATATGGCCTAAATTAAGAAAAGAGCGTAAAAAGCTTCGAGGACCAGGAGATGTTAGTAATAGAGAAAAGCTTAAAAGGCCAAGAGTTGTTGGAGTCAATCATGGTCTTTGAATATACCATAGTTTTTGGAGTCAATTATGGTCTTTGAATATACCACAGTTTTTTGTAACTGTAATGTTTCAATATGGTATTTTATTATTACAGGAAATCAACAAAAATCTTCTCGAATCTGACATTATAATGATAGAGGAAGGAACCTCCATGCATGATGTTGGTTTTGTGACTTTTTTGTTATCGCGGGAATAGATGGCTAAATATTTGGCGGTCATTAGTGAAAGAATATGTTGGAGATCAACACAATGGAGCTGATGATGAATATGCCGATGCTACTAACCAAGTAAATATACTTCATTCGTTAGCTGTTTATGTACATGCTCTGTACAATGATATGTTCGTTTTCAAAATGCTAAAAAAAAAAAACAAAAACAAAACAAAAAAAACCACACAAAAACGGTTCGCCAGTTAGCAAAAGAAGTTCTACAGTTGGCATCACCACGCCTGATCAATGCTATTAATGAAAGTTCTAGGCTTCTAGCGGTATATTAGTTTTACGTACTTTTCTACTCCTTTTTAGGTTATATGGTTCTTAGATTTTATATACTACTCATGTCTAATGTTATTCATTTACGCAGTAAGTATTGCGTTGGGTGTAGCGGGTTACAGATACATGTGGTGGAATGTATGGTCGATTTGAACTTTAAACTTTTGCAGACTTTAATTGCTCGCATTGTATGAGCTTTTTGTTAAATCTACAAAAATTCAAGTTTTTGTTAAATTTATGTTGTATATGCAGGGTAATAGTAGAACATGGGATTTGGGCAATGATAAAGTTGATCATTTGTCATCTTTGCGGCACCCATTGTGGCGTGTTGGATGTCAGGTCAGTTACCTTCTCTAAAGTAAACCCAAATATATATTTCATAATTATATTAATATATTGATTAATAAAAAATAATTGATGTTAGTTTTTTGAGATGCCAAGACACGAATCCACCAAAGCCTGGGATACATATAAACGAGGTCGTCATTTTTTATCTACATGCTTACCATGTAGAGTGAGGTTATTTTGCATACCAAATATTCCTCACATACCAAGGGACACATCCCAACCATTGATTCAAATTTAATCAATGGCTGAGATTAAAACACACTATCAACTAAAATAAAACGGAGGGGTATAATCGTCAATTAACAACAAAGAGTAAAAACACGCCTCTCTTCAAGTCTCACATTTATCGCACCTACCAAACACACACTAAAAACACACACTACTCACACATTTTCACCCGATCAAAACCAACCCAAAAAACATCAAAACTATCAAAATCAACGGAGAAAATGGAAGATACCGACCGAAACAATCACATTAAAGGAACCGAGAAAACGAAGCACAAACAAACCAACGGCCAAAAACCGGTCAAAAACCGCCAAAAACCGTTTCGTGTATAATCTTACACTCTAAACAACTATTTCAATATCTACAACTGTTATTTATGATTATATGATGTTTTTAACTGTTTATAGCGATTATGATGAAGAAATGTGCAAATAGAAGTTAGGTTTTAACAGTTTATAAGTTAGGTTTGCAAGATTAGAACTGTTTATAGATTTTTTGTTATGATTAGGAGTTAGGTTTTAATAGTTTAGAAGCTAGGTTTGCGAGATTAGAAGTGTTTATCGAAGGCGTCTTATGCGGCTAAGCCGAAGGCTTAGCCGCATAAGACGCCTTCGACTTTGGCTTCGCCAAAGGCATCTTATGCGGCTAAACCTTTGGCTCAGCTGTAGAAGCTTTGACGAATGCAAAAGGATTCAACAAAGCAGCTAAGTAAAAGGATTAGCCGCATAAGATGCCTTTGGCATCACCCAAGGCATCTTATGCGGCTAATCCTTTGGCTCAGCCGCGGAAGGTGCCTTTGTCAAAATGCTAAAGCATCTTATAAGGCTAAACCTTTGGCTTAGCTACAGAACATGCCTTTGGCTTTGCCAAAGGAATCTTATGTGGCTAAGCCTTTTGCTTAGCCGCATAAGATGCCTTTGGCGAAGCCAAAGGCATCTTATGCGGCTAATCCTTTGGCTCAGCCGCGGAAGGTGCCTTTGTCAAAATGCTAAAGCATCTTATAAGGCTAAACCTTTGGCTTAGCTACAGAACATGCCTTTGGCTTTGCCAAAGGCATCTTATGTGGCTAAGCCTTTAGCCGCATAAGATGCTTTAGCATTTAACAAACAAATTGTCAGGATGATGCACAAAATGCTTTGTGCGGATATATGATAACTTAAAATAAGCTTTTAAAGCTGTTTTTTGTTCTATATCAGATATGATATAACAAACATTTGCTTTTAAAAATAGCCTTTTAAATATGTGATAACTTAAAAATTTCGTTAGAAACAAAGGATTTGGCTTAGATACAGGCATAGCCTTTGAAAAAAACTTCAAATCATTAACATTTGCTTAGCCACAGGCATAGCATTCAACATTTCTGAACACAAATACATGTTTGTAACATATTTTGTATCTACCAAAAATTTTATGTTAAATATCACATATGATATAATAAAAGATGTATTCAACTTTGTGAATTGACTGCGCAAAGGCTTAGTTGCTTACATTAGCATAGCCTTCGCTTTGCCGGTTGGCTATGCTGTGGCCTAAGAATTTGACAAAAATGAACAATTATTCAGTAGCTAAAAAAAAATTATGTTGAATATCATATATGATATTATAATTTTGGTAATATGCGAGCCCCTAAATTTGAAAAAAGATATATGCCTGCACCTAATCCTTTTAGTAAAACTGTCAGGATATTAATTAATTGTTCACTGTTGATGATGTAGGAGATAAAGAAAATGATGACGGAGAAGATGATGTTGGGCATCTAATCTCTAAATTGCCACTATTAAAAACAATCAAGAGAAAAGCCTCTAAAGGTACATATCATGTTATTAATGAAACACGTTATGTAATCGAGAATATTTCAGCTTACTAAATCACAAATGATATAATATAAATTTGTTTTGCAGATAAATCAAAAACAAGAGCTCAAAGATGAATGAAATGCATAGAAATGCTAAGAAGAGTAAGAAGCTAGAAAAGAAAAAGAAGAATGAAGGAGATAAGGAAAAAACTAAAAATCAAGAAAAAAAAGACACTTCAAAGAAAGAAACGCAAGACAAAAAGAAAAGCATCGAAAAGCAAAGTAATTCAAAAGATTTACTAGAGGGGATGCTAGGAGAATTGAAGAGGAAAAAGATGCTGATAAAAGTGATGATGAGGATAACGAGACAGAGAAGAGACTGTGGAAGAGATCAAGAGGAAGTGGAAGAGATCAAGAGGAAGTGGAAGAGATTGAAGAGGAAATCGAAGAAGAGAATGATCGACAATTGGTTGTAAAAGAAACCAAAAAGAGAAAGAAGGAAGTAGCTGTTCAGAAGGTGGTTGAAGATAAGGAAGATAAAAAGAAGCTTAAGGTGAAAAAGGACAAAGCAAAAACAAAAAATTACCCAACATGTACAACAAGGTCATCACCTCTCTATGAAGCAATGATTGGTTTATCAAATGAGCGAAAGAAGTGCTTGAAAGAGATGGGATTTGAGAGGTTCATAAACTTCCCTATTGTTGAACTCCCATCTGCATTGGTGTATCATGTAATTGATAAGTTCCATCCACCTAGCATGGAATTGAGATTACAAAAAGGTTCAATAAAGGTAACAAGGCAAAAAATTCATGATATGCTTGGTGTGCCGATGGGGACAAGAAAGCTGGAAGATCTGGAAGAAAGATTTGATGATGACGATTTTGTTAGAGAGTGGGAAGAACGAAGACGCTCATCTTGGACGAATTACACCACCGCTGTAGCATTCGAGATATCAAGCTCAAGCGAAGGCATTTCATGTTCAAGATGAATTTCTTAACTTTGTTTGCAAGCACCATGGGCACTTTGAGAGTGCGGGAAGAGTGCCCAAAAAATCCTCGCACGCGGAAAGAAGATGATGATATCTCGATATCGATTGGTGCACCTACATAATGGAATGCTTGGAAGTCGTAAGCTAAACGGACGCAAATCAAGTCGGGTACCAACTTCTATTATGGTCCTATAACATTCTTATGTGTAAGTTATTTTCCATTAAACTTTTCAACTATGATTCACTCATATAAAAAATTATCTAACAAAATTTTAATTGTATTTTTGTGTATAAAAAGCTGCTATACTTGGACTCAACAAACTACCCGAGGTTCCAAGTTATGCGTCACCGCCCACCATCGAAGTTGGAACACTCCTACAATGAGGAAAAGAATAAACATGGAAATGAGAGACGGTTGCTTGGGGACGTTAGAGCATCACGGAGAGTATGATCCTGATGAGGAGCAAACCGACCTGAATTTGTACAAGGAGCGACATATACTATGAACCGATGTCTCCCAGAAAGCCAGTGGAAAAAGAGGTAATATTATTGAATTCATTTATAAAAATGTTGTTATAAAAAAGTATGTTATGATATATTTTACTTATTATTAAAAAGAATGTTTAAAAAGAGTTACGAAAACAAAACCTTAAGCTTAGCGCAAGCATAGCCTTCGCTTTAGCCAAGGCTATGCTCTGGCTTAAGCTCAGGCACAGCCTTCGCTTTAGCCGAAGGCTATGCCGAGACTAAGCCTTCAATAGCTAACATTCAATGTGCTTGCAACAATATCATATATGATAAAACAAAGATGAATATCACATTTGATATTAGTGTTAAATCATATATGATATGTAATATCATATGTGATATTACACTAATATCATATGTGATATTACATATCATATATGATATTTTAAAAAATCATATATGATTTTCCATATACAATAAGAAACTAAACTGAAATATTTAATTTACAGGAGTTTTATGAAAAAATTGATGAGAAATTTGAGATAATCTCAAAAGAAAAAATAGAGTTGGTTGAAACAATGAGAGAGGGATTGAAGAAATTCAAAGGGGACAAGGTGATGTTGTCATTTAGCAAGAAGTACAAGAGAATGTTCAACAAGATCGATTTTGATATAGAAAGTGAGGCTGAGAATACTGATAGTGATAGTGAGAACAAAGAAGGAAGTGAGCCCGAGAATCAAGAAAAATAAATGAAGGAAAATTAATACTTGAAAAGGAGAATGAAAAGGAAGTGAGAGCAAAATGAAAAGGAGAATAAAAAGGAGAATGAAAGTGAGAGTGAAGGTGAGGATGAGGAAGAAGAAGAAGATAATATATTTGGAAGTGAGAGCGAAATGAACAGAGGATGAAAGCGAGAATTTAAGTGAAAAGGAGGTTAAGAGCAAAGATGAAATACCAGAACTACCAAAAATACCATATAATACCAAGCAGAAGGAACAAAAGTTGCAAACAAAGAAACACCTCCAACTGAAACACAAAAAGAACCTGAGAAAGAAAAAGAGAAAGAAACAGAAATACAAGAGTGGGAGAGTGTGATGGAAAACCCGATTGAAAACCCGATTGAAGTTGCAAAGGAAGTTGGAACACCAACCGTGGAGGTAGCACCGTGTTATAAGTTGAGACTAGCAACACCGGATGGTTTTGGAATCCAGAAAACTTTGATAATCTCGTTAGTCAAGGTAACAAGAATATGCAGAAAAACATGGGAAAACAGATAAGAGTGATCAAAAAGAGATTCTTGGACAACAGAGATGATAAGTGACCAAAAGATATTGGCTGGACAACGGAGATGAGTAGTCCAAAGAAATTCAAGGGTCAAAAGAAAAATGACCGAGGAATAGTAAGAAAGTCAATGTCGCCACCATCCGAGAAAATGACAAGAGGAAAGATCGGAAAATCATTCAGCCACCAACTTTCTCTTGGTATAAGCCCAACGATAAGCTGTTGTTGAGACTGAAACAAGATCAAACTGGAAGAAAAGAAAGAAAAAGGGAGAGACATGGAGGCCGAGATGAAACAGAATCAAAACAAGAAGAACAACATCTAGCAAAGAGAGTCAAAACCATCACGCTGTATCACCATACATGAACAAAAAAACTGTAATCCACACTCCAGCACAACCAGATGAATTGATGATAACGGACGCGTTATTTTCAATGGAAGGAAATCCAGTGTAAGTCTGCTATTTTTTTTATTAAAAATCACACAAAAAAATAATAAATGTTGTGATAATAATATGTATATGATTTAAATTTTGTGTAGTGACTTTGTCTTCGAACCAAGCATCAAGGGAGCCCCTGCAATAAGGGAAAGCATGCAAACACTGGCACCTAACTTGAAGGTAGAAGCTAGTGTCATTGACAGCTTTGCTTCACTTTTAAACTATGAAGAAATGGTGACCAATGGTGGAAACAAGATGAAGCATTACTTCCACACGGGAATGTTGGTAAGTAGATAAACATTTAGAAACTAATTACTAATCTGTTTGTTAACAGTTATATGATATTGTTGATTTTTGACAACAGACAAGCCAAATGGTAGAGTTGTCAAGAAAGATGAAGCAAAGCAATATAAAGCTTTCTTTGATTGCATGACAAGGGAGTTTAAAGACAACCCAAATGACATGTCATTGCAACATGTAGAAATGGTAACAACTTACTTTACTTATTATGAAGAAAGAGATTCGACTTTTATTTGAGCTAAAATGAATATAATTTTCTTTCAATTTCTACAGGCCTTCTTCCCAGTGATTGCTCATGAACACTTCTATCTGTTTGTATTCAATCTAGCAAAAGGAACTTCAGCAATCATTGACAACTCCAACTCAAGGGCATATATGACACCAAATACAAGAAAGAATGCGATGTTTTGGTAAGTCAATCAAACTAGGCATGGAAAGAACATAAATTGCATTTAATATTAGAAACTATAATATGACAAGAAAATATCATATATGATATAATTGTCTTTAAATATTAGAAACTAAAATATGGTAGTTAAATATCATATATGATAAACCACTAGCAAGTTAATTGAGTCTTTGTTTGAAATATCAGATATGATAAACCACTAGTAAGTAAACTGAATCTTTTGTTTGTGCGAAAAAGTGTTTTCACAAATTTGGAGTCATTCAACCACCCAAAAGCGAAGCAAATAAAGAAAACAAGACAAAGAATCATAAAGTCAAATGGGCAACAAAACAAAATGTGATTGATTGCGTGGTCTTTGTTATGATGCACATGGAGTTGTACAATGGTGAAGCAAGAAAGAACGGGAGTGAACTTCCCAACTGAAGAAGAAGGCCAAACAATGGCAATAATCAAGCTGAGAGTAAAGTATGCAACAAAAATGTTAACGCATGAAATTAACAAAGAGAAGAATCGTCGAAGAAGCACACGCTTGCAAGGAAGCATACTGACAAAGCATTGAAACAAACCTACATAAAGGATCAGATAGAAAAGAAGAAGAAGGAACAGGAGGCAACCCATGTTGCAAGTGCGATTTGAAGGCAAAACTCGATAGATGATAGAAGACAATTGATAGATGATAGAGTGATGAATAGATAGGAAGTCACTCGTTTTTGGGTAAAGGTGGAGTGACAATGGTGATGCACTTACAAACTTCTGATTAGTTAAATTTGGGATAGCTTATGCCATTTAGAATGGTTAGAACATTATGTTATGTCTTATGGTACAATGTCACAATCTTATCTCGTATGCTACAATATGTTATGTCTTATGGTACAATGTCACAATGTTGACGAATAGTGATCAGATCTGAAATGGTTATATAATGAATTTTGCGGCACATCTGCGGATGTGATTTTGGATTATATGTGCTGGTGTACAAGTTTTGCTACACAAAACTGATATATTCGATAAAAAGGTGTTGCTAACCAACTCCGCGTTTTATAACACAATTTGAAAACATATGATATGAGATCTGATCAACAAATGTGCTAATGGTGGTATCACATATGATTTTGTATGTATATCAAATATGATATATAACAGGAAAAACAAACTAGATAAATCAAATGTGATAATTCACTTAACACAAAGAGAAGATAAATCACTTAAAACCAAAAAAAAAAAAATATATCAAAAATTCATTTCATAAAACAAAATCTGTAAACAATCAAAGAAGATTCAAAAGTACTTCAATCACAAAATTCTATTTGGACAAAAACAGTAAAGATTTATCATGTAGCTTCAGATTGAACCAAATCATCTTGTACTCTATACTTATTTGGACAGGTCCTTTTGTTGTGGCCATCTTTAGCTCCACATACTGAACATGCATTCCTATTAACTGAACTCTCATCAATAGCTTGCTCTTTTCCACCTTTTATAAGCGACTTTTCACGTCCTTTGGGCTTACGACTGACGGATTTTACAAAGAACTACAGAGGCTTTGGCACTCCAACAAGCTCTTCAAGATTATCAAGCTTGTCCTTTGATGGAGGATTTGGGCAATCAGCTTCAACATCTAACTTTAGCAACTTCAACTTCTCAATAAAGCAGCCTAACCTTGTCTCGTCTTTACTCAACATATGCACACAAGGATCAACAATAGAAGTAGCCTCGTTTGCATAATTCTCAACAATCTCATTCTTCTCACCATACCTGTTCCTTTTGTTCCTCAAACCGGGTATCAAGTTCTTTGTCCAACGCCTCAAGATGTATTGATTTGGAATCATTTCAACATTCACATTCTTAAAGACACAAAAAATGTGTCTACACAATATTCTAAGTCTAACAAATAGCCGACAGAACAAACAATGATCCATCTTCTATGTTTCACAAAACCTCCATGCAAAAAAAACAATACATAGTCAAATATCATATATGATAGATCATATGTGATACATCATTTGATATATCATATATGATATATCACATATGATATCTCATATGATATATCACATATGATATATCACATATGATATATCAAAATTATAAAAGTATAAAAATAACAATAAAAAAGCTTTAAAAAGACCATAAAAAAATTGGTTAACAAAACTAACAAACCTTATACAGTCCATCTTCTCTGTGAAACAAGTTGATCGGCTCCTCTTCTTCTTTATTTTATCAGATCATCACCTTTTTCTTAAATTTCTCTTTTTTCTTAGCTTTCTTCTTCTCCATTACTTCATCAACAAACTTTTTCTCTTTAATAATAGACACCTCAGATCCTTCAAACAAACTTTTGGTATCTATTTGGCAAAACCATGTCCCAACAAATATTTCAAACTTGAACCAATTCGAAAAAGGGACGAGTATAAACCTTTGACGCATGACGTTCAATCTTAAGATAGGTTCTAAATGTAGGAACAGAATCAATCGACTTATGATCTAACCTCTCTTGTATATGCCTCTGTTTTCCATTGCCGTCTCAAAACAATTCATAAAATTCATAGAGAGTCGAACTGAATTAGTAAAATGAGAGAAAAAAGAATTCTCACTCTCAGACCTAGAAGTTGTCCTCATCAAACCACACAAAGGAGAGTCCACAAAAAGCAGAATCCAACAAGAGCGAATGCGAAACATCTTTGTTAACCACTTATGATTATGCAAATTAAACTCATCTAATAACTTCCCCATTGATACTCAAACTCATCGTGACCAATATACATATTCCACACAATTAGATTGAATTTCCTTTTAAAGTCTGTGTGATCATAAATCTTTGAGCATATCTGCAAACAAAATATCACATATGATATAACAAACGATTTACCAAAATGAAAAAACTATGAAATATCACATATGATAAATCATTAGAAACTACAAAGAAAGAAAAATAAAATACAAGAAAGCACATAAAGTATCACATATGATATAATAAAAGGAAATACAAGAAAGCACACAACATACCTTTCCAGGAAGCTTTTGTGTAATATGCCACATACACAATCGTGTTTCGATCCAAAGCAAATTCTTGTTCAATCGCCTTTCTCATAGCCCCGTCCGATCAAGGACAACGATACTAGGATCTTTACCAAAAGCTTTTATAAATGCTTTGAGCAACCAAATATAAGAGTTTGCAGTCTCATTCTTCAGCAAGCCTGCAGAAACCGTAACACACTTCCTATGATTATCAATTGTCGTAAAGGAACAAACATCATTTTGTACCTGAAAAACAAAAACAAAAATAGTTAAAAAAAATACAAGTAATACAATAAAATATGATATATATCACTCAAACACTTACTTATTTGTCCTGCAGACGTAGCATCAAAAGAGACAACGTCACAAAACTCTTTGTAATTGTACTTGGAAACTTCATCACCCGTAAAATTGCAGAAAAGCTCAAGATTCTCAACCAAGTAATCAAACGAAAAATCTGGAACATGCTTCGTCTTATTTTCCATCTTAGCTATAAGCATTTGAGCATCACTATCGCCTATATAACAATTCACACTCCTAAAAAAGTTCTTAAAGTCAACAATTGTACCATGAACAAGCAAATACGATCCCTTCGCACTCAGTCAACAAGTGATGAGCTCGCGTTGCACCTATATTCACGCTCGCAGCTTTAACAATAAACAACTGCTCAAAGATATGTTAACCGCCTTTCGGTCTTTGACAAATGCTTATATTCTTACGCTCAAGCTCATGATTATGTATAGTATAAAAAACAATCAACTTATACTTTGAAGAACCAGGAATCAACTCAAACATCACACGTGCTTTGCAACCTGTGATATGAAGGTTCGAACTTCTCTTCTGCTTGTCACTATTCTCTAAATCTAGTGTGTCTACATGAATTCCCTTAGGACAACCTTCCCTATTACACACTAGATACTTTTGCTTTACAATACCACTCCTCAACCTTTTCTGACATGATTTCCTAACCACAAACCCTGCTTTTGAAGCATATTTCATATACGCACTAATGCACTCATCAACTGAATTAAAAACATTGCCCTTAGCTAGTAAAACATCGACCGGAACTTTAGGAATATAATAAACCGTTCCACCAGGAGTATCAAAATTAGAGTGAGTAGAGAATGATTCAGGAGTTTTCAAAGCATTCAGTTCTAAAAACAAAAAGTACAAAATAAAAACATCGATCAAGTAAAAATGTGGTATCACATGTGATATCACATATGATATCATATGTGATATCACATGTGATATATCATATGTGATATCACATATGATATCACATGTGATATCACATATGATATCACATGTGATGCAAAATAAAAAGTGCTTAACAAAACATAACTAATAGCTTGTTCAAAAAGCTTAAACTACTTAATTCAATCAAAGCATAAACTAATAGCTTATTCAAAGCTTAATATGCTTAATTCATCAAAAACTAATTAACGTACTTAATTTGAATCTAAACATAACTAATCGCTTATTCAGAGGATTAAAATGATTAACACCTTATCCATCTCCTACACGTAACACAAAACTAACAGTTTAGATCAATCTAAAGCTAAATAATAGCTTATTAACAGCTTCAAATTAACTTAAAACTGCTTAATTCAATCTAAAACTAAATTAAAACTGCTTAATTCAATATAAACATAACTAAATAGCTTATTCACATATTAAAACTGTTATTCAAACAGAAAAACAATAAAAACAAAATTAAACGCATCTTACTCTTAATAGTCTGATTCATCACCGTGTTCATAAGCTACAATCTCCTCCAGTATACTTAGCGAAACATCATCACTAACAACAACATCTTCAGATGCATTCGCTTACAAACATCATCACTAACAGCTTATAGAAGAAGAAGGATCAAAAGAGGAACGATCGCTTCATTAATAGAAGAAGAAGGATCAGAAGAAACTGAAGAATTTGGAATCAAATCCATGAAAGAATGATTAATTGATAACGAATTAGTAATAACTGATGAAGAAGATGCGGTTAACTGATGAAGAATCGAGAGAATAGAGATAAACACACACTTTGTGTGTGTGAAAATTAGATAACGTTTAATAGAAAGAAACATAAAAAATTCTTTTTATATTGACTAAAATACCTCAGTGTAAAATCAGATTTAATCTTAGCCATTAGATCAAAATGAATGAAAGGTGGGGATTGGTCCCTTGGTATGTAGATAAAGTTTTGTCCCTAAATGATCTTTTATCTACCATGTAATAGGATTATTAGATTTGGCAAAAAGAATAAAAATGCATGGGGTGGTAAAAAGAATAGCACAAATGAAACATAAGGATAATGTGTGCATTAACGATATAATGGGGTTGGGGGGACTATGATCTGCGTTTTAATTGTGAACATATTCTATTACAGGGGTGTTTAGAAGAATAACAAACTATCAACTTATTGCATTTTGATATATCTAATTACCACTTTTGAGTGAGGTAGTTATAACTAACAAAAGATCTCTAAAAATGTACAAGGTGATTATGTATATAACAAAAATAGACGTTGAGTGGTAGTAGAAGTAGTAGTGATCCAGAGTGGAGTTCTGCGTTTCATGATTTTTTTAGAGTCTTTGTTCATTTTATAGACTAGAATTGCTTAGAAAGTGCCCGGGATTGCTTATTGAAAGTCTAAATTTGTTATCTGCTTATTATGTATAGATAGATTAGATAATCAACGTTAATAATGATTATTGGATGTTTAAAGGGTGTTTGGCGCATGATGTATCTAAACACTATCCTATTACTCATGAATAACTTAACTTATATCACATAATCACTTTCAACATGTGATACTTAATGCCCTCTCAAATGATTATGATCGAGTTAGTTACAATCTTATAACCATATTTTTCTAATAGTCTTCAATGAAGAATATAACACTGTTTTATAACTAAACATAGTTTAAACTATATCTGATTAAGTTATTCTTATTTTGTGAAGAAAAATCCTGTAAAGGGCTTAAAATACCAATAGTTTTGAGACATACCATATACGAAAAGATAAAATAATGGCACCTAGATTTCGTTGCATAACTCGATGTACATAGATTGACCTATATAAAAGTAGCAGGTGAAGAGGACAATCGATCATCCTTAACTAGCAGTAGTTTGATGTCCCATATAAGACCAGTGAAAAGATGCAGATGTATGTTTAACGAACCAACTTTTATTAAGGGGTTTTTGGGTTTGCTTTTTTTTAAATGTTTATCTGCTTGAAATGCCAAAGTTTTACCCAAATTGCTTACTTACTTAGGAGTGATTAAATAAGTACTTAATTAAGCAATCCGATACACCCTTTTAATCCATCGGATTATGCAACTGCGGCTCATTGCAATGTTTGATTAACAAGGCAACTAAGCTAGGGACAAAATGAATTGGTTGGGAATGCCGCAAAAGTTATAGCGGGTCCGTGGTGCCGCCATCGTTTCACAAGGAGAGCCATAAAAACATGGTTCAATAGTCTTCTTTTATGGTCAATAAGATGATCAACATGCCTTCTTTAACCTCTTTACTCCTATCCAAATGCCACAGTTTTATGGTCCATTTCAGTGGCAAGTTTTTACTATGTGATAGTAAGATATATATATATATATATATATATATATATATATATATATATATATATATATATATATATATATATATATATATATATATATATATATATATATTTCAACCGCGACTTGAAGTCATAACAGTAATATTTAGTGTTTAGTTCGGCCATCGTGTCAATAGGATCATATCCTCCAAAGTTCTTGATATTGCAACATAAAGCTTTCTTTATACCCTTCACCAAATGTCCCAATTGGCCAGACTTTACGGCCTCTTCTATCTATTTCTTGAGCTCTCTGCAATTGTTGGTGTCGTACCTGTAATCGCCGTGGAAATAGCAGATTTGGATTTATCCTGCTTTCCTCTACTTGCCAAACGAGGGGAGGATCGAAGGCCTTCGCAGCCCTTTTCGTAGCAAGTATTTCCCTTGGAGATTTAGACAGATTTGCCAAGAGTCCGTGGTTGATGTTTTTGTTGTAGGGTGTGAACCTGTCCCTGCCTTTGTGACTGTTTTTTGACCTTTACCATGAAGAGTTCTTTGGGATCTTGCTGTGACTTTCTTAACTTTCGATCAGAGCCCCATTAGTGGACACTTCTTTGGCTTCGATCCATGTGTATGTCTTCTCCGTTAAGCCATTTTAGGTAGCGGGAAGGTCAGTGGATAGGAATTCCACCACTTGCTGCTTCGCAGGCCATGCACAAAACCGAGATGCGTTGGTCTTCGCGGGTGCACTCAATCTGCAAGGTGTCATCAGTGTATCTAGTAACGAAAGCCCTAGTGATTTCGTTTTCCCTTTGCTTGATGTTGTGTACTGTCAAGTGAGTCCTTGTGAACTTTTTCTGCTGGCTGAAGTGTGATCTAAACTTGGCCTTGAGATCATCCAAATTCACTATGCTACCCGCTTTTTGCCCATTCCACCATATACGCCGAGTCTCGCAGGTATATGTGAACATGTGGCAAGCAACCGGCATAACCTATTTTTGCATTCTAATAGCCCCTTCAAACAGATGTAAGAAATTATCCGGTCCCCTTCCCATCATAAGTACCAATATGCGAGCATTTTCAACCTGTTGGGTAGAGGGTAGTCTTCTATCCATCTTACAAAGAGTGTTGTGAAACCCATGTGCTCCGAATAGAGGCAGCTTGTAGGTGGCATGTAAGTGAGGACAATGTTGTACGGGTTATGGTGCGGAGGTACTCCGACAGGATTTTGGTTAACATAAGGAGGGTAAGGAGTAGGTATAAAAGATGGGTGACTTCCTATAGGGTACGAAGGGTATACCATAGGTTGCCCGTAGGGCATGTTTTCGTATGGTTGAGGAAAGCTAGGGTTGCTAGCCTGCCCATTAGGTGGGGGGTAGACCCCATGGGGATAAGATTGAGCCTGAAAGGAGGGTACATACCATGAGGAGGAAGACTTCCTCCCCCATTCATTTGAGGTGGATTGCCTTCTACACCGGATGCGTGAGTAAGGCGCAATGAACCCTTGCTTCAGCTTCTCCCTAGATGGGGCTGGGTGGTGGCAAGTTAACCTCCTCGAGTCTCCTTCGGTGACTCCTCCCATTGAACCTTCCATCGCTTCTTCCCTTCTCGCCGGAGCCTCTCCGAACATCTTCGAAACCCACCGATCTTTCATCACGGCCTTCGACTTCCGGAGATCCTACCCTCAGATCGAGCATGTAGCCCCAGAACCGAGGGCCTAGTCTCCATTTCTATCTCTTCATCATACTCATCACTAGAGTATTCCAACTCCCTCCGCATTCTATGTTCGAGCCCTCCTTGGAGCCCTCAATAAGGACTCTAGCGCTTCGATGTTAGCTTCGACGAACGCAAGACCGACATCAAGCGGGATTAGCCGTCGAAGCATGGTTGTTGGGAGTTATTTCGGGTGAGATCGTGTGGTGAAAGTGGACGTTATGTTGGGAAGGTTGTTAGGATCGTTGATCGGATTGGTGTCAAGGTCGAGAAACCCAGGGGAGTATCTTCCCTTCCTTGATTCATGCCGTAAAAGTGGAGCGATTGACCGGTTATAAGTTTGGAATAACGAGACCAATTGTAGCGGTCCCACGGATGGGCCACCGATTGTACAATAATTCAGACGACCAGGCCTTCGATGGTGATCTAAGGGTATGAGGGGTGATATGCTTGCGCCAAACTTGTAGCCAATCTGCAATAAGAAATAATAGACACTTCGTTAAGTGATTGCGCAGGGTTGGACCCTGCGAACCACCTCCGGCGTGAGAGTAAGTACGTGATATGTGTTGTAAGTAATGCAGAGTATGTGAAATACTGTGTTGAGTGAACATACCATTGAAATGACTCGTCCAACCTATTTATAGATGGAAAAATAAGCTTGGAGAGTGTTTGACGTCGAGGAGATCATGGGGGCGCCCCATGATTTTTGGTAACCGCTAGGGCTTCATCCCCACTCTCTCTGCCTTGGCGGGAAGCTAAGAAGATAGTGGAACGTGGGGAAGACCAAGTCAATGTTCTCCTTTGTCTTAGTGTCTTCAAGAGAAAGACCCCGGGGCATAGGCCTTCGGTTGGCGAATTCCCAACCGTAACCATATCAGGGATGAATGATTTTACGCCAACAATGACTTAGGAAGAAAGACTTGGGCCTTCGTAATGTAAATTTAACTGAGGTCGAAGGGGAGTCCTTCGACCTGATCGGAGGGTACGTCATCATTATACTTACTAATATATTATGTTGATACATGTACATGCATCTTAGATGTAATTGTAAATGAGTTTGAAAACATATATATTTGAATTTTTCTTTCTATTGTCTTAGTAGTTAATCTTCTTGATTCCACTCGTTTGAGTTGTTAGAGATAAAACCTAACCCGAATAAATGAGTCAATTGCCTATCCTTTTGAAATGATAATCACTTTATTTGGTAGGTTGACTGTTTTTGTTCAAATTACAGGATTTACATCTTTCTTCTCTCGATGAAGACGGGTCAGATTTAATTCAACAACCTATAAATGATTCTGGTGTTCAAATCCAGTGACCCTTGAGATCTTATAACGTAACCATATGATATAAACTTGTCACAAGTCTTACTGAAGTTCTAATTTTGTGATCCAAGAATCTGGTATTAAAAAACTATAGCCCAGATTTAACAAAATATCAGATGAAATTACTGTTAAAATGGCAAGTTGATTAGATGAAACCGTTTTAATGAAAGAAACCATGAATATCTTTGAGACATCAATTTTTGCCCACAAGACAATCGAATAGTACAACCTGATTCTATGATTGGTAATTTCATTAACGTCTGAAATACTAAGAGCTATTTGACTGATGTTAACATATTTTCTTAGCTTAGTGTGACACAAGAATACCTGATGTTTCCCTATGAATCATTCTTAACAAAGCATAAACTTTTTCAAACTATCTTACTGAAAGATTTTATGGATATTTAAATATACGTATGACCGGATTCGAACTCGAGACTTCGGGATTGCACACATTACGTATGAGAATTGATGTTAAATAATTAATATATATAAATGTTATTATTATTAATTAATAGTCAGGAAATAAACACTTAACGATAGTTAATATTTAACGAGGTTTGAGTAACGGTCATTAAATGTAAATTACAAGGACTAAAGATGAAATAATGGACAAGAAGGATCTAGAACACCTCTTTGGGAGCCTAGGCTGGTCGTGGGTAGGAGAAGCCCAAGGGAGGCTTAACTTGTTCTCCAAGATTAGTTACCTATATATACAAACCCCTTGTATTCATTATAACCTAATCTTGGTGACTTGCAAACCTAATTTCTCTTATCCTTTTCCTCTTTCTTGTGCTTGGCCGATCGGTTCCAAACCCACCCAAGGGTTTTGATTTTTCCAACTCAAGATTAAGTGTTTGGTTTGTTTGTGATCAAGAACCTAGTCTTTCACTTCAATTCGATATTAGTACGTGTGTACAAGAGCGAAGGACAAATACACTTGTGTTTGTGGGATTTCTGGTGGTCGATTTCTTTGTGGGTCGAATTGGTATAAACCCTAAGCTAGGGTTTTGGTTTTTGTTCCTCATTCACACTAACGTGTGTTTCTTGATTTGCTAAAAGGTACGCATATTCTTATTCGGTTAATTACTTACATATATTATTCCTTATTACTTCCGCCGCATGCTTTGATGATGTTTACTTGTTTATTATAATTAGTAAAACCCAACAGTGGCATCACGAGCCGTTAATATGATGTAATTAATTACCGAAACACATAAAAATTTAATCTTTATGATTATTGCATGCTTTTATTGGTTTCTACGATTTTGAAATTGAAAACCCTAATTTTTTTTAATTGGGTCGATTACCCTAATTTTATTTAATTAGGTTTTAATTTTGTAAAACTTGTAGAAACCCAAGGATTGCATGTATATTTTATGTGGTTTTAATGAATAATTGTTATGTGTCATGTATTATGCGTATCTTGGAATATAATTGTTATGAGGAATCCATGGTGGAACATGCATGTTTTGCTATGGATTATTGTTTTGATTAAATTGTTTAGTTATATACACATGTTTATTTATTTGATAATTATTGAATTGGGGAAGACCTCAATATATCTAATAAAAATTCGTTATGTGCTATTTGGTATACCATTGACTTTGGCTTACGCAATCGACTTGTCGATGCATGTGGCTCATCTACCTTGTAGGTGAAAGCCCTAGTTAATGTATGCATTATTTTACGCCTAGAATTGTTTATTAGCGTTTATCGAAATAATTATGCATGTGGCTATTTGTTTTACATATGTTAAATTGTTTAGTTATACGTTTATATTATTTGAGTTTGTTTAATTTTTATTAAAGTGCTTTTTTGTTTATATTGTATGACATGTTAGTAAGCAAAAAGAGTTTTTTTATGAATAGAAAATTAAATGGACTAAATAATGGCGAAATTGATTTGTTTTTCTAAGTATTAATTCTTGAACTTTTAATCTATTGATGCGACTGTACTAAATGGTTAGAACGGCTCACCCAATAGAACAAACTAGAAAGGGGGTTTAAAGAAGTGCGCACAGTCACACTGAAAGGATGTCTAAGGTTATGCTTCTGCGCTTACCTTCCTCTGCCCTGTGCGTTCGATTGGAGCTACCTAGTATAACTATTCTATGTACGAAGCATCTTAGTGGAAATTTGTAAGTTTCTCAACGCATCAATTAAAACTTTGTAGAATTTAATCTTAGCAATTAAAATATTTGTAAGTTTTTTCGAAAGTTTTATGTTATAAAGTTGTATGCATGCTTCTTTATACATAAGTTTTGATTACACGTCAAAAATTGTACCCTTTAAATTTAAGTTTATGCCATCTAATGATATGAAACACTTGAAGTTGTAATTTAGTTATGTGAGACCTTGAGCTAGATTATGATAACAAGGTGAATCTTTATGTTGTGTGAGACCTCAGCTTAATAATTTGCAGTTTCTAAATTAGACAACTTAATTAAGTTAGTTAGTGAGACCTATAACTTAAGGCATAAGATGGGATAAAACATGCTTACGTTTTGCATAAATTGTTTTGGCAAAATTGTAAATCCCATAATTTTTAGAATTGAAAACTTGTTTGTCAATTATTGTTTTTCAACAATTACCTATTCTATACTTTCACCACTAGCAGATCAACTGATGTGGTGAAACTATGATAATGAGGATCCAAAATTCAAAGAAAATTCTATGGTTAATATGAATATTGACCAAAGGGTATTTTATTTTCTTGAATGTTTACTTATCGAAAGTACTAACTTTTGAACTTTTATTTTCTGTAGAAATGGCTCAAGCTGAATCTATTGCACTAGCCTCGTCGTTCAAATCTATGTTTGATCGAGAGAAATTGATGGTAGCTAATTTCAATGATTGGTATCAACAACTCGAATTGTCTTGAGGCTTGCCAAAAGACTAGATTATTTGACTACGCCTTGTCCTCCTGAACCTGCAGCTAATGGTATCGACAAACTGAGTATGATAGGTATAATGAGGTCGCCTGCATTATGCTTGGGAGTATGGCTCCAAACTTGCAAAAACAGTTTGAGAATTACTTCCCTCATCTCGTGCTAGCCGAACTTACTCGACTCTTTGAAAAGCCTGTGACTGTAGAGCTGTATGATCTGATAGATGCTCTACACAGTTGCAAGCAAGGGGAAGGGAAACCTGTGAGCCCATGCCTGAAATGATTGGTTACATGGACCAGCTCGGGAGACTCAATTACGTCTACCCTAATGACATACAAATTGGCCTGATCAACAGATCCCTTAACAAGGAGTTTGATGGTTTCGTGCGCAATTATAATATGCATTGCACGGGGAAGACAGTTAGTGAGGTACATGTAATTCTCATTGACTATGAGAAAGGTTTGCCCAAGAAGGCTCCTACACCTACGGTTCTAACCATCCAAAAGGGTAGGATTTCTAAGCCTAATAAGCCACTAGCGAACAAGAAAGGGAAAGGTAAGGGTAAAGTTGATAAGGGAAAACAAGTTATGGCTTATCAACAAGAACCCAAGAAGTACCCTCCCAAAAAGCGTGAGAATCCTAAGAAGGATCAGGCTTGTCATCACTACACCGAAGGTAGGACACTAGAAGAGGAATTGTCCGCTCTACCTTGATGAGTTGCGTACTAAGAGGTATAAAAATACTGGCACTGTGGCTAGTACTTCAGGTACTCTTTTGATGATAGAATTATTTGCTTTTCCTCATAAAATAAATTCCTGGGGTATATGATACTTGATGTGATATTCACATTTGTAATACACTGCAGGGACTTAGAGGTGCAAGGAAGATCGCCTATGGACAACAATACCTGCACGTGGGTAATGGAGCACATGCAGTCGTTGAAGCTATAGGCACGTTTGATTTAGTTTTACCTTCGGATTTAGTACTGTCTTTGAACGATTGTCATTACGCTCCTTCTGTTGTTATGGGTGTTGTTTCTGTTTTCTTGTTAAAAGATATTGGTTTTATTCATACATTTACTGATTATGGAATTTCTGTTTCTTTAAATGGTGTTTTTTAATTTAATGTTATTCCAGTAAATGGTGTGTTTGAAATTGATTTGCATGATAATGTGATTGATAAAAATAATTATGTCTTTAGCATCAATAATAAAAGAATCAAAAGTGATTTGGATTCTTCATATCTTTAACATTGTAGACTTGCTCACATAGGCAAGAAACGCATGCAAAAGCTGCAACACGATGGGCTTTTGCAAGACATCAATGATGAATCATTTGATAAATGCGAGTCTTGCATATCTCGGAAGATGACCAAGAAACCTTTTACAAATAGTTTAGAAAGGGCTTCTTCTTGGTGTGATACATACTGACGTATGTGGACCACTAAGACATGTGTCAAAGAAGGGTGCTAGCTACTTCTTAACCTTTACGGATGATTTCAGTCGTTATGGTTATGTTTATTTGCTTAAACATAAACATGAAGTCTTTGAAACATTTAAGGTTTTCAAGAATGAAGTAGAATTGCAACTAGGAAAGAAGATTAAAGCTCTTCGATCCGATAGAGGTGGTGAATATATTAGCCAAGAGTTTAAAGATTAGCTTGCTGAGTGTGGAATTGTTCAGCAACTCACTTCTCCATATACTCCACAACAAAATGGTGTATCTGAGAGAAGAAATCGTACATTCTTAGACATGGTGCGATCAATGTTTAATCTTACAACTCTTCCCTTATCCTTTTGGGATTATGCTTTAGAAACTGCTGTTCGCATATTGAATATGGTTCCAACTAAGAAGGTTGATAAGACTCCTTATGAAGTGTGGTATGGGAAAGCTCCCAACTTGTCTTACTTAAAGGTCTGGGGTTGTGAGGCGTTTGTTAAACGTGACTCACTGATAAGCTACAACAAAGATCTGTTAAGTGTATCTTCGTAGGATACCCAAAGGAAACTATGGGTTACTACTTTTACTTTCCACCTGAATACAAAGTAATTGTTGCTAAGTATGGAGACTTCCTTGAAAGGGATCTCATATCTCATGAATTCAGTGGGAGAGTTTATGATCTGGAAGATGATCAAGAAGATACAACACCTTCTGAAAACACTAGCCAAATTCAAGTAGAACCTGAAAGTCTGAGTGTTCCACCTGAAGTTGAAGTGGTTCCCATTCGTAGATCCGTAAGGGCTACGCGTGCACCTGAGCGTCTATGTCTTAACGTAGAAGCTGAGGAAAATATGTTAGGGGATCTTGGTGAACCCGCTAACTATAAGGCTGCCATGATGAGTCCTGAAAAGGATAAATGGCAAGTCGCAATGAATGGGGAAATGCAATCCATGAGAGATAACGAAGTCTGGATAGAGGTTGACTTACCTCCAAATGCTAAGGTAGTTGGAAGTAAGTGGCTCTATAAGATAAAGACTGACATGGATGGCAATGTACACACCTATAAAGCTCGTCTTGTAGCTCAAGGGTTTACTCAAACTTTTGGGATAGACTACGAGGAGACATTTTCTCCTGTAGCAGACATTAGAGCTATTAGGATTCTTATAGCCATAGATGACTATGAGATATGGCAAATGGATGTCAAAACTGCCTTCTTAAACGCTCGCCTAGATGAGGACATCTATATGGCGCATCCTGAAGGGTTTGTGAATCCAAAATTTCCAAAGCGTGTATGCAAACTTCAAAGATCCATTTATAGGTTGAAGCAAGCATCGAGGCAATGGAACAAGAAGTTTGATGAAGAAATCAAGAAATTTGGTTTCACTCAAAATCTTGATGAGCCATGTGTATATCACAAAGCTAGTGGGAGTAATGTTATTTTCCTTATCTTATATGTCGATGACGTATTGATCATGGGAAAAGACATTCCAAGTTTGCAAGATGTAAAGTCTTATCTTGAAAAGTGCTTTTCTATGAAGGATTTAGGGGAAGCATCATTTATTATAGGAATCAAGATCTACCGAGATATATCAAGGCGGTTGATTGGACTAAGCCAAAGTACTTACATCGATAAAATATTGAAGAGATTCAATATGCATAATTCCAAGAAATGATATTTGCCGATGCAAGCTGAACATGGCTTAAGTAGTGAAC
Organism: Chrysanthemum makinoi; assembly: GCA_910596185.1. NCBI lineage: Eukaryota > Viridiplantae > Streptophyta > Magnoliopsida > Asterales > Asteraceae > Chrysanthemum > Chrysanthemum makinoi. Next base: position 15,214,064 of record OU343217.1, read on the forward strand.
TATGCGCGTTAACACCTGAAGAGGTGGCACACATGAGAAAAGTTCCTTATGCTTCAGCTGTAGGATCTATCATGTATGCTGTGAGATGTACAAGGCCTGATGTGACGTTTGCACAAAATATCACCAGTCGATATCAACAGAATCCAGGTGTGAAACACTGACATGCTGTTAAGAACATTCTTAAGTATCTAAGGGCTACTAAAGAAATGTTTCTAGTGTATGGTGGGAATCCAGATGCAGAACTTGATGTTACAGGTTTTTGCGATGCGTCTTTTCAAAGTGATAAAGATGATAAGAAGTCTCAAACGGGGATATGTCTTTGTAATTAATAGAGGAGCAGTTGACTGGAAGAGCAAGAAGCGCAACAACGACTGCGATGTCTATTACAAGCTGAGTACATAGCTGCTTCGAAGCTGCGATGGAAGCTGTTTGGATTAGGAAATTCATTTCGTGACTCGGAGTAATGCCCTCAATCGAATTACCTTTAAATGTGTATTGTGACAACTCTGCTGCAATAACATTTGCCAATGAGCCCGGAGTCATGAAGGGCGCCAGACATTTTCCTCGTCGATATCACTATGTTCGAGAACAAGTCGAAATAGGTGAAATCAATCTACTCAAAGTTCATACATATGATAATCTAGCTGATCCCTTTACGAAGCCTTTGCCAAAAGAAAAACTTCTTGACCATGCCGATGGGATAGGACTTCGTTTAGCTAGTAGATTCATGCAGACCTGTGATTAGTATTTGGATCAAGGATGTTATGAACAAATATTATTTAATGAAATAAAATAGTTGTTTATGTTTATTTTTCATTTTCTTAATATTATATCCTATATTTGCATGTTTAATCCGTGAATGACTTATGCTATTCTAAACAGTCCGTTGTCGATCAATGATGTGGGAATGTCATTGAATTAAGACTAACATGAGTTTTGCTAGAATATACTTAAAGTATATTGATGCGTGGGACATACCAGATTCACATGATATTCAATGAATTGAATATAGGACAGATCCCAACTTTACATGATTATACTTATGGATCTTTGTCACTAAGTAAATCATGAAATGTTTATCCTCAAACTTGAGATACCAGATAACTGTTATGAATGTAGTGCACTTGTGTGAGATAGTCTAACGCTATCCGAATGGCGGTAGTTATAAGGGCTATTTTTGGAAGTGTTGCAAAGTTCATGAGTTATGTTTGTAGTCAAGAGAATTTGTTCCTTTGAATTTGTTTCAAAGCATAATACTATATTTGGGCCCCTCGTAGGGTTGACAAGATGTTTGTATGGCCATACCCAAGATCAATTTGGAATACGTTCAGATGATTTGGTAATCTTGTTCAATCAGATATAACGAGAAACAAAATATTAACTTATAAAATGACTTGATCCATATTCATAGTTAATGTAGTATTAGTAGCAAAAGGATAAGTAAAAATGATGAATCATTAAATGGTTTTTCCAGGAAACCATACTCGATTCGATCTGGGGGCATTGGCGTGTTAGGCTAGACTAAACCAATGTCATTACTATATTTAGTAATATCCAAGTGGGAGCTGAAAGGTTTTATGGATATTTAAATATACGTATGACCGGATTCGAACTCGAGACTTAGGGATTGCACACATTACGTATGAGAATTGATATTAAATAATTAATATATATAAATGTATTATTATTAATTATTAGCCACGAAATAAACACTTAACGATAGTTAATATTTAACGAGGTTTGACTAACGGTCGTTAAATGTAAACTACGAGGACTAAAGATGAAATAATGGACAAGAAGGATCTAGAATCCCTCTTTGGGAGCCTAGGCCGGTCGTGGGTAGGAGAAGCCCAAGGGAGGCTTAACTTGTTCTCCAAGATTAGTTACCTATATATACAAACCCCTTGTATTCATTATAACCTAATCTTAGTGACTTGCAAACCTAATTTCTCTTCTCCTTTTCCTCTTTCTTGTGCTTGGCCGATCGGTTCCAAACCCACCCAAGGGTTTTGATTTTTCCAACTCAAGATTAAGTGTTTGGTTTGTTTGTGATCAAGAACCTAGTCTTTCACTTCAATTCGATATTAGTACATGTGTACAAGAGCGAAGGACAAATACACTTGTGTTTGTGGGATTTCTGGTGGTCGATTTCTTTGTGGGTCGAATTGGTATAAACCCTAAGCTAGGGTTTTGGTTTTGTTCCTCATTCACATTAACGTGTGTTTCTTGATTTGCTAAAAGGTACGCATATTCTTATTCGGTTAATTACTTACATATATTATTCCTTATTACTTCCGCTGCATGCTTTGATGATGTTTACTTGTTTATTATAATTGTTATGATTAGTAAAACCCAACACTTATTCACAATAATAGTTGTACATATTTTGTGCCTGTAGAGCAACTTGGGAAGCTGTTCGAAAGCTGGAAGTATGAGTCCAGCACAATCCTTGTAAATGTCTATTAAAGAGAAGTCAATTTTCTTTCCACATAAAACATGCATAAGATAAACCTTCACACAGAATTCTTATTATTGTCTAGGTGCAACAATAAGAACCTTTTTCTGATACACGAAGTAAAATCATAAAATACTAGCTGAATACCGCAGATAGTCCTTTTACAGTGGCCAAAACTCGAGGCCACACACAATGAGGCCAGATAAAGGTCCTTCATAACTTGTAAATCTCATATTAATCGGAAAAGAGTCATTCTCAAGGTCATGAGTTGAGTTAAATTTCCAAAGTTGAATCTCCATCCATCCATCTTCCCTTTGTTTTGGAACCCGAGTAATATCATTTATATTCAATGGGCTTGGTGTAATAAAATAGAAAAAATCAGCCTTGTTATTTTCTTGGCGGATCAAATCTTTTACTTTCACCGGACAATGCATCCCCTGGCATTTTTCTGAAATCTTGAATACCATGTAGCAAATGTAGTCTGTATCGGGTGATAACATTTGACTTTCAATTGCGGATTTGATATGAAATACTTGTTGTGGTAAAAGCTCACACACCTTCCGAAATCTGCATGTGCGACATATATAATATGGTTACATACTTCCTAAAAAAATTCATTTGGAGACATAAAAACTAAATCCATATGGTAAAGCTTTTCAACCATCTATTCACAAAATCTTTAATATTTTATTTGATAATGCACATTTAGGTCAGCTTTAGCTGCTAATTAATAATGTTCTAAAGTTTGTTGAGAAAATCAAACCTGCAGTGAATTGATCTTCTTGAACTATAGAGATTCACGTCAGAAAATTTGAATATAGTTGCCTTTGCAGAAAGCATGAGAAGTTTCTTCCCGTTTACTTTGCCCAACCAGAACATGTCCTCAGAGTTTGTGTACTTCTTAAATGTATCTTTAAACTTAGTTGGCAACTGTTGCAGTTGATCCACGCTGAAGTTTGATTTCAAGACTTGCGGGGCTTCCTTCAACTTTCCAACATCTTCAAGTTTCACCTGTATAGAAATCATGTATAAGCATGTAACTTAGATTATGTATTTCTTTTTCCATACATCCACCAGCTTTATAAAATACAAAGTAAATTGCAAAAACCATCCACGTTGTTTGCCAAGATCGCAGGCGTAATCCTAGTAACATCAAAAGTGCATGCATAGTTCATGTGGGGAACTTTCGGTTCAATTTTCGTCCTTGACCAAAGTGGAATGACTTTCATACCCATAATTAACCTTTTTTACCCAAATGATCGAAAGTTCCCACAAACAAACTGCGCCTGCACTTTCGGAGTTATAGCGATTGCGCCCATGAGTTGGACAAACCATAAGGACAGTTTGTTTACTATATATTATAAACAATAATTTAGAACACAACAAAGGAATATATTCAAATTTACCTTTTCAATGGCTCGAAATTCAATGCTTTCAACATAAATTGCACTATCTCCATACTGGTAGGTTGAAAAGCTCTCTAGTAGAAACTCAAACACGACATCCTCTTTCTGGTTCGAGTATCGGTCCAACTCAATCATCATCCACTCCTTGTCTCTCCATGTTGCAAAATATGCATGCCGACTTTCGGTCCCCTTCCTATACTTAAGGTTAACATATGCCGGTTTACTTGAAAAGTTTCTTGAATCACAAAATTTGAAGACTAAATAGACTCCATAAACAACATCTGGAGATAAAAATTGAGCGTTTGTCTTGATGTTGATGTTTAAGTTGGAAATATCTGACATCTCCACTACTGTATCAAACCTGCACATATTATAAATATAAATGTTCATGATGTGTTTATCAGTCGCAGCTTACTCCCCCTATCACACACTAATACTTTTGAATTCAGTAACTGTTTTTTTCTCTATAAACATTAGAAAAAGAAAGAAATATACACAGTCCAACAACAATGCATACATTGTACTAACAGGAGTAGAGAGAAATAGAGAAGAACCTTGATTCTGGAAGAGATTGCCACTTCAGTGGACAGCTGTTTATGTATGAAAACGTTGTGGCTGATACCATTTTATTTCTTTCCCGATTACCATCGAATGACAGCAGCTGTTTTACGACATAAATTAATTTAGACTTGATTTATACCATGTGTAAATGCAAGTATGATTTTTAAGTTGTCCATCAATAAGTAAAAGATGCATAAGACACTGGAAACACAAAATAACTTTGATATATTAACGAACTGCTTACCACTTTGTCCTGTTGAAGGAGGACTCCTGCTGAGAATATGTTGTAAAGATCCTCTTTCTTTATGGTATAATAATCGTCAGGGCATTCTGACATCTGGATTATTTCATACAATCACATTTCTACCGTTAGAGAAACTACTAAAGACCTTCTACTAAACATGGACAACACATTTTTTTATGGATCATGTAAACTTGTTGTCTTCTTCATTTTGACACTTTATTTAATTTTTGTTTTGAGTGATAAAAAAAAGACTGTCTTATCAAGAAATATGTTTGTTTAGAATTTTATATGAAACAAATGGTAGCATAATTTGAAATAATTATAAAACTTACTTGGATTTCCAATGCTTTCTTAAGCTGTATTATCACGTCACCTGCTCTAGGCCGCCTTTCTCTCCTGTGATGTAAGCATCGAAGGGCAATCTTTGTAAATGTAATATATGACTGTGGCACAATTTGTTCTTTGATACCCTCAAACACTAACTCATCAAGTTTTTCTAAATGAAGGTGTTGTTTAGCCAAAAAGGGTAAATAGAGGTACTCGTCATCTAGTTTTACAGATGATAGTTTCCCACACAATATGTCAAATAAGACTGCACCTAATGAGAATATATCAGACTCTTTGGTTAAGAAGCCTGTTTTCGAGTATAGTGGGTCACGATAGCCAATTGTGCCTGTTACATTGTCGATGGCATAGTCTACATCCTGATTTGTTGGACATACTAAGGAAAGCCCAAAATCACTAATTTTTGCTTTCCAATCATCAAACAGTAGAACGTTACTGCTGCTGATGTCCCTATGAATTACCATTTCAGGACTTGAAACAATTCCATGAAGAAACTCCAACCCGATTGCAATATCGATGCATATTTTAAGCCGCATCACCCACGTAAGACTATCATCGCCCAAGTACTTATCAAGACTTCCTCTGGATGCATAATCATAAACAATTATTTTCTCATCCTCTTCATCACAGTAGCCTACAAGACCAATGACATTCTCATGTTTATACTCCATAAGGATTTCAAGCTCTGTCATAAATTCAGCTTCTCCCTCAGCAGATTTCCTACCCAACCGCTTTGCAGCAATGAAGTTATGCCCATGAGTGTGACCCTTGTACACATTCCCAAAATCTCCACATCCAATAATATTGTCTTGATTGAAAGTTTCTGTGGCCAACTTTATGTCTTGAAGTGAAAGTTTGAGGTTGTCCTTGTGGTTCTCCTGCGAATCATCGAACAATTAGTTGATTTGATAAGTAAAATATAATTGAACAATTTGGCATCTGAAACTTATTTAAAGTATAATGTAGGAAAAGTCACATATATACTACGATGAAGAATAAATGAGGAAATTATAAAGTTATATTTTAAACCCATTACTTACCTGAAAGTTTAACGCTTTTTTGAGTTCGTTGATGACAACATCTATTGATGGACGTTCAGCTTGAGTTTCTGCTAGACATCGCGATTTTTGAAAGTATGTCCAAAGACTCTTTATTGGGTCCTTTACTTAGAGAAAAGACATGTTCATCGGTTTCTTCCTTGATTTTGTGATCAACTATATCCATTAGTGTTCCCTTCTCAAAATGATCTCTTGCAATGGGTGCAATCCCCTTCTCATTGACATCAGTGAAAATACGATCATGGGCCAACCTCCCGGTCAAGATCTCAAGTAACACTACTCCAAAAGAGTAAATGTCTGATTTTTTATTTAATCTTCCAGACTTTTGATATTCTGGATCCAAATACACATTTGTGCCTGCAATCGTGTCGGTATTGAGAGTACTGGCCTCTTGATCTGCTGGGTGGATTTTGGAGAGCCCGAAATCAGCAATCTTCGCCTCCCAATTTTCGCCCAATAGAATATTTGCACTCTTGATGTCACGGTGTATTATCTTTTGTTTGTCTTGATCTGAGTTGGTGTGAATGTAATTTATGCCATGTGTGATATCAAGACATATTTTCAAGCGTTGCATCCAAGTAAGATTAGTCATTTTATCGCTGTTTCCCAAATAGTCCTCAAGACTTCCTTTAGAAGCAAGCTCATAGACAAGGATCACGTGATCACGATCTTCATCACAAAAACCAAGAAGAGAGATTATATTCTCATGTTTACAGCTAGTCAGAATTTCAATTTCTGTAATGAACCCTTTTTCTCCTTCTCGGTTATTGTTAATGCGTTTTATGGCTACGAAACTGCGTTTCTTGGGAAGATCACATTTATCTTTCCCTTGTATGGAAGATGAATTACTGCTATCAAAATGTTCGAGTTGTGCCTTGTATACCATACCATATCCGCCTGACCCAATGAAATATTTGTCGGAAAACTTCTCTGTTGCTATCTCGATATCATTAAGTCCAATCTTCAAGTGTTCCAAGTTCTTCCACTGCAGTATTGTGGACATTCAAAATACAACATACTTAATCAAATACATTATTGAATGAAACAAAATTCACAATCTGTACTGATTGCGATGTTAATAGAAAAAAGTGATACAACAACACTTTATTCTCAGCCAATGTAAACCGTTAGCTTCGATATCAGTTACTGTTTAACGCTTAAAAATACTTTGTGATTTGTTACTAGTGTGCAGGTCCATGGTAGTTGGTGTCGATGGTGTTTTGATTTCTAGTTTTTGGGTGTAGATCGTGTGGCGTGGAGGTGGTCATCTCAAAAAAGTTATAGATGGTGTTTCGATTTCTGTCCGCATAAAATTTTTGAAAGGTCATTTATCATTTTATAGTGCGAAGGGTTATGAATATGAGATATTAGAAACGTCTTGTCTAATTTCTTCGTAACAGGGATCAAATGTGAAAAGCCCCAAACCACATAGACCATTCATGTAATTTACTTTTTTGTTTATTAGTTAGGAAGACCAGCTTCGAACTAAAACTATAAAGAAGTAAATTACCCTCAAGTGATTGGATGATGCACTATCAACTGCACTCCTCGGAAGTTCCTAAAATAATATTTGCAAAAGAATAGGAGATTAGTAGATAAACATAACATTTATTATCACATAAAGTTGATAAGCAAGTTTATTTTCTTACCGGATTTTCATACAGTGATTGAAGTTTCAACGCTTTCTCAAGTCCTTTGACAACCTGATCTATATGTGGACGATCTGCTCTTTTCTCTTTTATGCAGCAATATGCTGTTTCTGAGAAGATTTTTAATGCTTCTTCGTCCATCTGATTTCGTAAATACGGCATGATCATTTCGTCCAAATGAGATTTAGCCACTCGACTTAAAAACCCCTCTCCCAACTCATCTTCGTTTTCGTTTTCGTCTCCATCTTTGTATGCACTCCTTCCGCACAAGACTTCGAACAATACAACACCGAATGAATACACATCAGACTTGTGGGTCACTCCACCAGTCTTTTCGTATTTTGGGTCCAGGTATACATTCTTAGCAATATCATGAGTAAGAAGAAGACGGTGCCTCCGAGCTACTGTATTTCTCAACGAAACTTCAAAACCAGATAACTTTGGTTCCCATTTGTCATCTAGTAAAATATTCGAGCTCATGATATTGCAATGTATGACACTAAAATCTCGTCCAGGATCATAATGGATGTAACTCAATGTCTTCGCAACACCAACGCATATCTTTAACCTTTGTATCCATGTGACGGTCGGGTCACTTACGCTCTGTTCTCAAGTATAAATTTTAAAGAATGGAAGGGGATGGGATAGGAAGGGCAAAGTAAGGGATGGCATGATAAAAAAAGTGGTTATTTCAATTTGTGTTATTTAGTTTTTATTTTTAAGTAGCAAGGAAAGAATAAGAAGCTACCTAAATTACTAATATACCCTCAAAACTATATACATTAATTGATTTCTACACAACTAAAGCTCTATCATATTATGCGTTTCATTTTGTTGATCACACACGTTAAATGATAAACATGGCGCTCTATAAATTATAGTTCTCGTGTGTAATAATTAAATTTACCCTTGTTGTTTATTACTATTTTTTTTAGCAAAGTTTATTACTATTTGACAATCTGATAATCTTCAATTGGAGAAAAGGCAAATGACAGCGAAGCATATCGTTATTTTATGCAATTTGCATATTGGAGAATAGAGAGAGTTGGCACACTTTGTTGATTGTTTCTTATTAAGCCTAGGACATCAACTATATATTTGTTGATAGCTGTAGCGTGTTTAAATGGTCATGTTGATAACAATAACACCATATGTCTTACCACAGCGTCATTAGTAACTTTATGTATAACAAAAGAAAAAGTCAACTGAATATATGAATACGTATATAGATTTAAGTTCTCATGTTTTCACCTGGTTATATCGATCATGAGTTATGGCTGCCAAGTGAGGATAAAATTGTAATTTTACACAAGCTCATATGTTTGGTGACCCATTTCCCTTCCTAATCCTCCCAAAAATGGGCGGAACAAATCAACACACAAAATGTTATGTTTTAGTCCTTATATTAGCAAGAGTCTAGTCGAATAGAGTTAAGGGTCGTTGGGTTGGCTTGTGTCCCAAGCCCAACCCGTTTTTCCTTTTTCCTGTTTTTACCACCGACTTAGGAGACCATGTTAGAGTCGGTTGTTCTTCCCCCCTCATCTCTATAAAAGGAGGTGAGGGGGGGAGGGGTTTTGTACGTTATTCTTTCAATACTAATCATTCGATTAGGGTACTTACTTGTGCATATTATTTTTCTGTCAATCACGTCTTCAAGATCGAGTTATCCGTTGCTAGTAACCAGGTTGTTAGTCGATCATAATCTAACAAGTGGTATCAAAGCCAGGTTCAAAAGTTTTTCTGGTTATCTAGGATCGATCGAGAAGGTTCTTGGGTCTTCGTCTTCGTTGGTTTTGGGTGTAGGTGACAAGATCGGATTTTTTTTCGGTGGTTCGTTTCGCACGAAGAAGAAGGTGAACAGGACCACTGGTTGTTGGTTTCCTTGTTGTGTTAAACGAAGAAAGAAATCCAAGAAGAAGAAAGAAAGATAAAGACATTAAACAAAGGAGCAGGTGACTTTAATAAAGAAAAAAGAGAATGAATGACACCACGTGAAGGTGTCTAGGTGATTGTTTCTTTTTATTTATTTTAAAGTCAAAAGTATTTTTATTATATTAATACTTTGGTAATATAATAAAGGGTATTGCACAAGGGACTTTGTTAGTTTGTGATTGTGAGGTTTTTCACAAGGTTTAGCAAATTAATTAAGGGATTAAAGAATGACGGGAGCCAAGTTTGAGATCGAGAAATTCGATGGAACTGGTGATTTCGGGTTATGGAGAGTTAAGATGCGTGCTTTATTAATCCAACATGGATGTGAAGCAGCTCTGGAGGTTTTACCCGCGACTATGGATGCTACAGCAAAAGCTGAGCTAAACAAGAAAGCTCACAGTGCCATGATTTTGTGTTTAGGTAACAAGGTTCTGAGAGAGGTTACCGGGGAGACGACTGCAGCGGGGGTTTGGACCAAGCTCGAAACTTTGTACATGACAAAGTCCTTGGCCAACAAGTTGTACCTGAAGAAGAAGTTGTACACATTCTACATGCCGGCTGGACGAACGATTTCCGAGCATATAGATGAGTTCAACAAAATCGTTGTTGATTTAGCAAATATTGAGGTAAAATTCGAGGATGAAGATCTTGCTTTATTATTACTCACTTCTTTACCAGCATCATACGAACACTTTGTGGATACCTTGCTTTATGGACGGGAAGCTTTGACTTTGGAGGATGTGATGGCCACACTGAATTCAAAGGAAATCAAAGAAAGATCTAAGGCGAAGGGGGTGATGGTGAAGGGTTATACGTGAGGGGAAGATCGATCGCAGAATTCGCATCGAGTCTAGGGAAAGTCAAGATCGAAGTCTCGAGGTGGAAGACTCAAGTGCTATATTTGCCAATTTGAGGAGCACTTGAAGAGAAACTGTCCGAAGAATAATCGCAAGAAGTCAAATGGTTTCGTCAAGAAAGATGATCAGCCAAGCTCTAGTGGTTCGATTTATGACGGTTCTGAGGTGATGATGGTTATGAGTGCAGAGGCTCTGCTAGATTGGATCATGGATTCAGGAGGTTCATACCATATGACACCAAGGTTAGATTTATTTTTGATTTTCGGAATGCGATGGGGCGGGTACTGTTGGGTGACAACAGGGAGTGCAAGATCAGAGGTATTGGCAAGGTAAGGGTACAACTAAAAGATGGGTCAAGTTTTGTATTACACAATGTCAGGTATATTCCTGAATTGAAAAGAAACTTGATATCGCTGGGAACTCTTGAAAAGGAGGGATATACCGTAAAATTGCAGTCAAGCAAAATCAAGGTGATTAATGGTTCCGGGTTGTTTTATCCGGAACCCGAAGGAAAAATTGTGTATACTCTTTGGATGGCCATGCAGTGGCGGGTGAGCTTAATGCTAGTGTTGAAGAAAAGACAGTCTTGCCAGGTTTGGCACAAAAGACTGGGACATATCGATGAGCGGGACTACAGTGCTGGAAAAGCAGGAGTTGTTTGGCAAGAATAGTCTAGGTAAGCTCGATTTTTGTGAGAATTGTGTTCTGGGAAAGTCACATCGAGTCAGTTTCGGTGTAGGAAGGCACACTACTCAGGGAGTGATAGACTATGTTCATTCAGACTTATGGGGTCCGTCTCAGGTGGAATCATTGGGAGGTAAGAAGTATTTCTTATCTATTGTTGATGATTATTCCAGGAGGGTATGGGTTTATATTCTCAGGTTCAAACACGAAGCATTTGGAAAGTTCAAAGAGTGGAAGCGAGTTAGTAGAGAATCGATGGGAGGACGGTTAAGAAGCTTAGGACGGATAATGGTCTTGAGTTCTGTAACCGTGAGTTTGAACAGTGCACTGAGAGTGGGATTGCTAGACATTTGACAGTTGCCGGACGCCGCAATGAATGGATTAGCGAACGGATGAATAGAACTCTCATGGATAAGGTACGCTGTTTATTAATTCAGTCTGGATTGTCCAAGACCTTCAGGGCGGAAGCGGCATGTGCGAACGCATATCTCATAAATAGGTCACCATCGACAACGATTGAGAAAAAGACACATATGGAGATGTGGTCGGGACATCCAAGTGATTATGGGATGTTGAGGATTTTCGGTACGTGTCGCATATTCACAAGTTAAACAAGGTAAGCTCGAGCCGAGAGCAGTAAAATGCGTTCTTTTGGGGTATCCTGAAGGTGTGAAGGGGTACAGGCTATATAGGCTTGATAATGAATCACCTAAAATAGTCACTAGCAGGAACGTGGTCTTCAATGAAAGTGTCATGTACAAAGACACGTTGAAGAATTCAGTGTAGGTACTGATAAGTCTATTGAGGAATTACAGGTTGAGGTGGAACTGCAGAGGTTAAATAATCGTTCGCTTGAAGAAGATCAGACAGATGATCAGGAAGATGGCGATGATGAAGATGCAGGGATCAGGATCATGATCAAACACTGGATCTCACAGATTATCAGTTGGTTCGGGATAGAGAGCCAAGGACAAGAACGAAACCTTTGAGGTTTCGGGATGAAAGTAATATGGTTGCTTACGCGCTTTGCGCAGCAGAGGAAGAAGATACTCATGAACCATTAACATACCAGGAGGCAGTTGCTTGTGAAGACAGTTCTAAGTGGAAAGCTGCTATGGATGAAGAGATGGATTCTCTGAGGAAGAATAAGACCTATGAGTTAGTAGATCATCCACTGGGCAAAAGCGGTGAGCTGCAAATGGCTATTCAAGATAAAGGAAGGGATTGAAGGTGTTCAAAAGCCTAGGTACAAGGCGAGGTTGGTGGCTCGTGGATTCACACAGAGGCGGTATTGACTATAATGAATTATTTTCGCCGGTAGTTCGACACACATCTATTCGGGTTATACTTGCATTGATTTGCGTGTAGAGATTATGAGCTGGAGCAACTTGATGTAAAGACGGCATTTTTACATGGTAATCTTGAAGAAGTGATCTACATGAGACAACCACCGGGTTATGAACAAGGTAACAAGGTATGTTTGTTAAAGAAATCCCTTTATGGATTGAAGCAGTCACCTAGGCAATGGTATAGGAGGTTTGATGAGTATATCTTTGAGCAACGGGTTTAAGCGTAGCATTCGACAGTGCGTGTATTACAGGAGTTATGCACCAGGTGAGTATATCTATCTATTGTTATATGTAGATGATATGTTGATTGCTTGTAAAAGCAAGGCTGAGATTGGGTCTATCAAGTCTTTGCTTAAAAGGAGTTCGACATGAAAGAGCTCGGGGAAGCAAAGAAGATTCTTGGTATGGAGATCATCGGGGATCGGAGTCACAAGATTCTGAGGGTGTCACAATCCGGGTATGTTTCTAAGATTTTAAATAATTTTAGAATAGACAATGGGAAATCGGTTAAGATGCCATTGGGTGGGCACTTCAAGATGTCGTTGAAGGATTGCCCGGTTAGGGATTGTGATGTTGAAAGGATGAGTAAGGTGCCGTATGCAAATGCGGTTGGGAGCTTAATGTACTTGATGGTGTGCACGAGGCCGGACATAGCGTATCGGTAAGTGTAGTTAGCAGCTATTTGGCGAATCCGGGTAAAAAGCATTGGGAAGCAGTGAAGTGGATTTTGAAATATTTGCGGGCAATGCAAACGTGGGTTTGGTATATGGGACAAATCGTGACAACCATGTGGACGTAACAGGTTTTGTTGATTCAGACTACGCTAAGGATCCGGATAAAGGTAGGTCTATCACTGGTTACGCGTTTTTAGTACAGGGATGTGTTGTAAGCTGGAAGGCAACGCTACAACACGTGGTGGCTCTTTCAACTACAGAGGCGGAGTATATGGCCCTTACGGAGGCGGTGAAGGAAGCTATTTGGCTAAGGGGACTCTTGGAAGAGTTGGGCGTGGAGCTTAACAATGTGGCGCTTAATTGTGATAATCGGTAGCGATTCACTTATCGCAGAATCATGTTTTTCATGAAAGGACTAAGCACATCAATGTGCGTTATCACTTTATCAGAGAGGTCTTGGAAGCAAAGACGGTTGAAATTCTGAAGGTGGGTACTGAACACAATGCTGCAGATGCCTTGACGAAGGTGGTACCTGGACTGAAGCTTCAACACTGTTTGGAGTTGCTGAGTGTCGGAGTAGGCTAATATAAAGCCTAAGGTGGAAATTGTTATGTTTTAGTCCTTATATTAGCAAGAGTCTAGTCGAATAGAGTTAAGGGTCGTTGGGTTGGCTTGTGTCCCAAGCCCAACCCGTTTTTCCTTTTTCCTGTTTTTACCACCGACTTAGGAGACCATGTTAGAGTCGGTTGTTCTTCCCCCTCATCTCTATAAAAGGAGGTGAGGGGGGAGGGGTTTTGTACGTTATTCTTTCAATACTAATCATTCGATTAGGGTACTTACTTGTGCATATTATTTTTCTGTCAATCACGTCTTCAAGATCGAGTTATCCGTTGCTAGTAACCAGGTTGTTAGTCGATCATAATCTAACACAAAAGCATGTAACTTCCCTCCCTCCCACCTTCCCATCCCCTACCTTTCCATCTTAAAAAAAACTTAAGAACGCCAATTTTTTTGATTTCCCTTTCAATCCTCTTCCATTCCTTTAAATAAAAAACTCGAGAACAGAGTGTAATATGCTTCCAGACTTTTTTTGGCCTCCTTCTTGTATACAATAATCTTGTTGTTTTTAGTATCCCAAAACCCAATAAGAGACACAAGATTCTTATGTTTGAGACTAGAAAGCATCGAAACTTCCGTCCAAAACCTTTTGCTCTCATCTTTTACATACTTAAAAAAAAACCTCTTTACAATAATATCGATGAATTGTTCAGAATGTAAGAGACGGCCTTTGTAAATTGTTCCAAGCTTAACTTCTTTGATAATATTCTCAAGAGCAAAATTGTTGGTTGCTGAGTTTATATCTTCCCAGCTGAGTTTTAAGTGAGAAAGATCTTTGAGGAAAGACTTTTTTTTTTTGGCATGGGACTCAACATGTGTAGATATGGAGGTCAATGTTCCCTATATGTACCAGAAAAGACAACCCATTTACCAAGTGTTCCAAATATGACACATGTATATATGGAGTTCACTTTTCTAAAATTCTAGTAATAAGTAAATAATTACCTTTTCATGATCAGATGGTGTAACTTCAACTTTTTCCGCAACTATTGAGTGTTCCTTTAATATCATAAATACATTCATAAGTGAATAATTTTACTCGTGTTAATATTAATATTATCAATAAATAGAAATTAGCTATTATAAAATATATGAAAGAGAAAAACCGTCTTACAGATTTTGACGTTCTTTTGAAGTTTCAACGCGCTCTCAAGTCTTGTAACAACCTCACTTATATCCGGGCGACGAGATCTTTCTTCATTCAAGCAGTCATATGCTGTCTTTGAGAAAACATTGAATGATCGTGGATCCATTTGGTTCCATAGAACTGGATCAATTACTTCATCAAGTATTTTCTCTTTATAATGGAAAATGGCCATTGGGCCCAAATACTTATTATCTTGTTCATTACTTACTGCTTCCCTACCACATAGTAGTTCAAACAATACAATCCCAAAGGAGTAGATATCTGACTTGTGGTTCACACTTTTAGTCTCAATATATGTTGGGTCTCCATACCCTTTCACATATCCATGTCTATTAGTATGAAATGAATGGTGCCTTTGAGATGCTTTGATCTTCATGGAACATTCAAAACCAGATAACTTGGGTTCCCAATCATCATTTAAATGAACTCTGCCACTGGTAATGAGCCGGTGGATTACGCTGAAATCTCGTGGCTCGTCATAATGAATGTAGCTCAATGCACGCGCAACACCGACAGATATCCTCAATCTTTGCACCCATGTCAACGATATTGGGTCACTTAGATAGTTGCTTAGACTTAATCTGGTGTCAAGCTTAGTAATGATGATCTTCTCATCATTCTCATCACAAAACCCAACAAGAGAAACCACATTTTTATGCTTGAGACTTGACAGCATTGAAATCTCCATCCCATTCTTTTTTTAACCTCCGAGCATGGATATCAATCAACTCACCGGACCACAAGAGCTGTCCCTTGTAAGAATTTCCAATTCCACCTCTGCCGATGACATTTTCTTCAGCGAAGTTGTTTGTGGCAGATAGGATATTTTCAAGGGGGACTCTGAGGTGAGCAAATTCTTTCATTTTCTGTAAAATAGTCAAGTTAAAATGTGAGTAAGAAAAAGGGAGTATAATAATGCGTACAAAGTGTTTGATAAAATTCCTGAACCATGTCTAAGACAGGTTAGTTAGAAGTTTAGGAAGTGATCAAGTGAATGGTCTTATTAAGTTTCATTGTTTTGGTTAGTGACTTCATGTTGATATTTGGTCTTGGTTAATGTAGTCAATATTTGCTCCTAAGGTGTTTTTTAAAGCATTTGGTCCTGAATCAGATGATGTAAGTATGGACTACATATATGGGCGATACTTTGTCTACCTGATGCAGTTTTGATGGGATAATAAAGTGGTCTCGGTTAATGTAGTCATTTGATGTTTGAAGTTCTTTCCAGTGACATGTTTTCGTAGCTGTTGCAGGATAGTTTATTTGACAATAGTGGATTTGGAGGATTTTTTAGGATATTGAAAGGAATGGAGAAACATTATTAAATGTTGTAATGGAAACTTTTAAAGCCAAGTTGCTGATTTGGTAATCTGAAATTGAGTGTATATGAAATTGGAGAGCAATGAGACACATGAATATTAAGGAAGGTATAATTATATTCCAGGTTGATGATGTTCAACTCATACTATGAGATTTGTTCATCCCATTTAACTATAAATACTTAAGTTATGTGCATCTCATAAAGTCATAGGAACTTGTATAAGTTTGATCTCTATGGAACTCATTTAGATTTTTTCCTTTACCATTAGCGAAGTATGGATATTTGTTGAGTTTGAGTAATCTTTCTACATACTTTTTTAAATCAAATGATTATGCTATTGCTGCATGGCTGCATTCATTCCAGTTCTTATATACTACTCATTCTTGTTTCAGGCACAAAATAATTTTCCAAAGCGTATGAGAAGGGGACCCATAATACCAAGGACCAATTGAAGGACTATATGGAAAGCCTTGAAAAGTGGCAAGGTAACGTTTCAAAGCAGATCAATAATCCCAAAAAGTCAACGGATAAGTGCTTATATAATACAGTAAAAGAATAAACGCTGAAATTAGAAGGTTGTTACCCATTTACTTGCATACAATATTGATAAGGAGTTCGGGTGCGTGTTGAGTTTAGATGTCATACGTTATTTTGTTGTGTAATCTTTTCTGAAACTAATACGAGTCTTATGTTTTCCGTTAATGCCTCTGTTGAGGCGAATAAAGAGGCCAAGGGATCATATAAAATAAGTATACTGACAAAACTGAAGGCTAAGATAACCAAGGTTAAAAGGATTAATATGGGTAATATCGAGAAGGTACTTGTTTCATTTTCGTAATGTCTTGTTTATTGACCGTCATTTAGCTACCTTTTTCGTCTTTTTAATGTTGCTTATATTGGTTGAGGTTATTAGGTATGCTGTATTTAATCGCTTACAATAACTTCAGTGTGTGTCACTGGGGTTGACTTGAAAAAAAAGAATTTGTCCAAGAAAAACTGATAGTCAAATATGTTTTATAAAAAGGATTTCGAAAGTTTTATTCACTAAAAATACACTGTGGGTGACTATCAAGTCTTAGCAAGTGACCTAATTGACCTTTTTTCTTATCAGTTATTCGTTTCTTATCGCCACATAGAGACAAACCATAACCTCGACAAACGAATTTACAAGTAAAGGAGTTGAACCCGTATAATGGAAGTTGCTTCTCTTCCGGTCAATGTGTCATAACTCTGTTAATATTTGTGGTTTTCTTTCGTAGATAATTGTGAAATGGGAAAATACTTTGAAGATTAGAGTTCCTAAAAATTTACATTTTGAGGTTAAAGACACAAACAAAAAGGGGATGGACAAGCTATAGTGCAAGGCCCTCAACAAGTACTTTTACTATACCACTTTTCTTTTTTCAATGTTTTGAAACCCGGTTCGACCCGTCTGGTTCAACTGGTCGAACCAGACCCGGCTTAGATAATGGGTCAAAAGAAACCGGTTTTAAGAATTCAAAACCAGCGTGACCCGCCGGGTTTTACCCGTTTCTATAATTCCGGCTGGTTTGTCATTAAATCTTCTATATGTTTTTAAAGGCTTTAAAAGCTGTTTAGACAGAAAGATGGGCTGTTTGGACATGCTTATATGCTGTTTTAACAGCTTTTATATGTTGTTTGGACATAGCCTTTACATGGCTGTTTGGAAACAACTATTTACAGCAATTACATGCTCTTTTTTTAAAATTAAATTACTTATTATATGTTGTTTTTAGCAGCAATAAGTGTATAGTACGAAAGGCTAAAAGAATTTGAAATCTGTAAAATTTACATTAGGTTCTATTCATGAATAATTGTTAACCCAACCGATAAACCACACATTAAAACAAAATATGACAGTGTGTGCGAAAGAGAGCTCAATACATAATTTTTGATCATATATTCAAATTATTAGAACGGAAATTCTATTAAACCATTTATAAGAGACATTCTAATAAATTCAAGAGAAAGAACAAGGTTGGCCAAGTCCATGTAGATATGATCAAATTTACTATTTTAGAGCAAAATACTAATAGAAGTATACATTTTACAAAACGTTAGGGTGGGCCTTGGCCAACCCAACCACTAATGTGGCTCAGTCACTAAGCAATTATAGTTTTTAAATGCTGTTCCAGCATAGTATTTTACAGCAACCCTGTTTTTTTTGCAGCAATTACATGTTTGTAAGCTGTTTTCTTACAGCGATTGGCAATTACATGCTTTTAAAGGTTTGTATGCTGTTTTTCGGAGAAATTACATGCTGTTTGGACATCAGAAAGATGGATGTTTGGACTCTAAATGAGACTATAAGTGTGTTAAACTCATCAGAGTCTAGTAAGGTACTAGGAGTTGCTAAACAGCAAACTGATAGAGTGAAGGCGTATACACTCAACCAAATAGATAGTAGTACTTATTATTATAGAAAGATGCCAGAGGAAAAACCATCTTACCTCATTCTGATGCTTGAGCTGAAGTTCCAACGCTTTCTCAAGTCTTGTGACAATCTCATCAATATTTGGGCGCTGCGATCGTTCTTCATTCAAGCACTCATACGCTGTTTCCGCGAAAATGTCAAATGACTGCGAGTGCATTTGATTCCACAGATCCAAATCAATTGTTCCATCGAGCCTTTTGTCTCTATAATGGGTAATGGCCAGAGGAGCCAAATACTTGTTATTATCGCTGTCAATAATTGATTTCCTACCACAGAGTAGTTTAAATAATACTATCCCAAAGGAGTAGATATCTGACTTGTGGTTCACACTTTTAGTCTCTAAATATGTTGGGTCTGCATACCCCTTCGCATACACAAGTTTATAAGTATGGAAAGAATTGTGCCTTTGAGATGCTTTAATCTTCATGGAAAATTCAAAACAAGATAACTTGGGTTCCCAATCATCATTTAATAAAACTGCGCCACTGCTTATGTTCCGGTGTATTATGCTGAAATCGCGTGGCTCGTCATAATGAATGTAGCTCAATGCATGCGCAAGACCGACACATATCTCCAATCTTCGCACCCATGTCAACAACATCGGGTCACTTAGATAGTGGATGAGACTTCCCCTGGTCTCAAGCTTGATAATGATGATCTTCTCATCATTCTCATCACAAAACCCAACAAGAGAAACCACATTTTTATGCTTCAGACTTGACAGCATCGAAATCTCCGTCCAAAAGAGCAGTTCTCCATCATTCCTTTCTTTATTTAACCTCCGAGCAAGGATTTCAATCAACTCACCGGACCACAAGAGCTGTCCCTTGTAATACTTTCCAAATCCAGTACCTTTGCCGATGACATTTCCGTCAGCAAAGTTGTTGGTGGCTATCAGGATATTTTCAAGGGGTATTTTTAGGTGAGCAAGGTGGTCATGATTGAGTGAAGACATCATGTATGTATCTGTTTGTTAAACTGAACAAAAAAAGGGTGAGTGGGTTGTTACAAAAAGAAGCAAAGGAGTGTTTGGTTGATATACATAAATCTGTTCATTTTATATTTGTATACAAAGAAAGACGTGGATAAGCGTGTGGGTTCCTTGTTATCTTTAATGTATGGACTCTGGTAGTTGCATTGTTATTGTAGTAGACTATTGACTTTTTAACCTACTATTAAGTTCACACCAATTGTCTAGAGCGTACAGGAACCGTTACTTATGATTGAATTATTCAAAGTTCGAAAATAATAAGTAACAAAACCACAAACATCAATATCAATATGATGATAAGGGTGAGCTAACTTCAAAAACCCGTCCTCAGTTCGGACAAAGCTCATTTTTGACGAGTCATTAGGTTATTAACTTGAACTTATAAGTCCATAAGCCTAAATTGGTAAACTCATAAAAAGTGAGATATTAGCTTTCCATATTCAGTAAGCCAAGAAAATAAGCTAAACTAAGCACCCCAAAAGTGTAGATAAAAAAAATGGGTAAATAGACATGTTGAGGCTACCCGAAAAAAGTCGATCCTTTTCTGGCTATGATGCACGCAGCCTAACGGGTATTCCCATGGCCAGGACTTTGGTCTCTTGTGAGACCTTCAAGACATCTTACCACCAAGCCCACCTTTACTTGCTTAATATTACTTGTAACATATAAGTTTAGTGATGGTAAACGTTACTGTATGTTGTAGAGATGGCAGGTATACTAGGTGGCGGAAAATCCAAAAATGTTTGGACAAAAGAGGAAGAAACATTGCTAGTTGATGCAGTACGTCATGAAATTACATCTATCATGGGAGTATGTATATGCTGATATCGAACCTGAGTATCTTCACGACTTCACGCAGTGCAACGTTTGATTCAGAAAACTTTATTAAGCCTAGGATGAAGTTTTTTTAAGAAAAACTTCAACATTGTGCATGACATGTTGGTCGGCACACACATGAGCGGATCTAGTTGGGACCCTGTAAGGTTGAGTATTATTGCACACGCTAAAGTATCGGAATGGTACATTAAAAGTAACTTCTCAGCAAACACCCTTGTTACTCATTTGACCTCTTGTCAGTAAAATGTATCCCAAATTGACCCATTGGAGTTAACCCAAGGCCACCGGTACGGGCGAGCTGGCCCAGGGCATCAAGTATTTATGGGCATCATATTTTAAATCGATGTTCTATATTTTGTGAGGATAAGAACAAAATATGAAGAATAAGATATGGGTTTTTCATGGCAGAGGAAAAGACGATAGCATGATATGTATGGAGACAGGATAGAAAAAGTATTCTTATTGTTATGGATTAAGGATGTTTAATTTTATTCTTTTTGTGTTACAACATTTTTTCGTTTTTGAGTGAATAATTTAAGGAGATTGAATACATCGCCAAACCGACTTAAATAAGACAAACCTCTCTTTTTTATGAGTTTGGCATAGCCGGTTTTAAAGTATTTGTACTTAGCAAAAATTGAACATGAGACATCTCATATTTTAGTGACGAGGGTTACAAGCTTTTCGTCATTAAACCATCCATGAATGATTAAAAATAAAGATGTTTATATTGTAGTTTAAAAAAACTCATTTTTTTCAGTTTACTAAATAATTATATTTTATAGCACTAGACGAGTACCCGTGCATAGCTACGGGATTTTATATTGACAGATCGTTTTGTAGTTAATATAAATTTATAGGTTATAAACGAAAAATAATAAAAGTT
Source organism: Chrysanthemum makinoi (assembly GCA_910596185.1). Classification (NCBI taxonomy): domain Eukaryota; kingdom Viridiplantae; phylum Streptophyta; class Magnoliopsida; order Asterales; family Asteraceae; genus Chrysanthemum; species Chrysanthemum makinoi. The sequence goes on from OU343217.1 coordinate 15,235,533, forward strand.
TGAAGATTTGGGGATTAAACATAATGTTTTGAAACCCGTTCGACCGGTTGAACCGTTCGGTTAAAAATAGATCGATTTAAACCGACTCAACCCGACAGGTTGGGTAAAAAACGGGTCAAATTAGTATAGCAGGGTACCCGCGTGTTGCATTAATAGTTTCCTTTTGAAATATATGTTTTCAACATTTCCTTTTTTAGTTTCAACTTTTCACTTTTTACTTTTTGGTTTTTCTTTATATATAGTATAGCAGGGTACCTGCGCGTTGCGGCGGCGGGTACCCTGTGACGATTAACCGGAGAAATAGATCTCAATAAAACCTGATTCACCACTTTGTATTGGTTTCAACGGGCCCTCTCTTGTTCGTTTTCGGATGGCTTTTATTAGTTAGCCGAACCGGTGGCGACACCGGTTCCCGGTTGAACCCATTGGTCCGGTCCGATTTTCAAAACTATATGTACCATCAACTTGTTAGCTTGTATAAATCTTTGTGTGTTTTATTAATTTATATAATGTGTATAATAACATATACTTTTCATTTTAGAGTGTTTCAAAAATAACATTAATTAGTGTGTTTAATTATTTTATATTTTGGATTATGTTGTAGCTTGTTTAAATTGTACATTGTGAAAATTTTATTGTACTTTTTAGTAAAGGGTGTTTTAATTGGTTGATTTTAATTTGGTATATATAATTTTAATTGGTTGTACAATGTAAATAAATTATTGTAATTTTAAGTAATTGGGTGTTTTAATAATAGTATTAATTACATCATACATTTCTCTCACCTAAAAAGGAGTGTTTTATCCGGTTAAAACGATGAACCAACGACTAAACCGGATCAATAAAAAAACCGGATTTCAAAACATTGTTTTTTACTCATTTTCTAATAACAAGATTATCAAAATTATCATTCACCTCGATTTATTATCATGAAATGTTCCTAGTCATCACCTTTGCATATTTGAGACTTTATAAAACATTTAACAACAAAAAAATAATCAAAAGGTTTGTGTTCCAATAGTTTTCATGCCGTGTAAAAAGCTCTTCATAACCAAATGGTCATGAGGTTAAGTTATGCTTAAAACATTAGAGATAGTTTCAAGTATACATAGTAAAAAAAATTCTGAAAAAAAGAAATAATAATAAAAAATAAAAAATAAATAAAAAAATATGTCTTACTAAATCAGTTAATGTAGTTTCATAAACCATGCATTATCCACAAAACAACCTTTAAAATATTACGAGTAACTAACGGCTAAAAGTAAATGTCGGTTAATAATGTTCGGTCTAGTAGTAATAATATTTTGGGTAAAAGTAATGTCGGTTAATTCATAATCCAAATTGTAATCTAACTCAACCATGAATTCATCATGTTATAAAAACAACCTTTTTCTACACAACGACAACAAAAACAACCAACTCAACAATGTCAAACGTTCTTTTTGCTTTTGTTTTCATTTGTTTGATCTCTACTGCCACTGCAACCCTTTCACCTCTGTCCCAGACTATACTATCATGTGACACATTATTATTAACCGGGTTGACTGATTGCTATGATTATCTTGAAAAAGGATCACGTAGGCATGATCATCCCTCTAGTTCTTGCTGCTCGGTGCGTAGGGATGCATGGAAAGTTGATCCGGAGTGCATTAACTCTAAGGTTCTTGATGGTTTCATTCTTCTTTACTATGTTGGGTTCGATAGGGATACCACGAGAGTGGATCGGATCACTTCTAAGTGCGGCATTGGATTGATAAAAAGTAATCCACGTAAGTTCGATGTGTTTTTAACTTACAAATAAATTATAAAATCATATGTTCGAATTTATTTATTTTATCAGTTTACTCTTTTTTGGTATGCAGCAAGTAGACCACCAGTTGCATCAAGTCCTTTAGAGGCAAGACCACCGGTCCAACCTACTGAAGGATCACCGGCTAGTACTCCTATGCTCTGATTTATATTTTCGGTACTTCTTTTGGTTTTTCGCGAGGTGGGTTGCATTCTTATACTAATGAAGATATCGATCACAACAACATCGACGGCTTTGAGAAGACCATAAAGACCTCCTGAAGAGAAGATTACAATAGTTGTTTGAATTTTTTTTATGAATATTTATTATTAACTTGTTGAGGATTGAGGAATTAATGATTGCACGAATTTTTCCGGTTCTAAACTTTGCCCGTGAGAAAAATCTTGGCCATTGTATGTAATTTTGAGCTCCGAAAAAAGGTTTTCTTGTTTGATCTCACGGAATTTGTATCCGATAAGTAGTACAATGCCTATAGCTAAAATAAAAAACAAGTGGTGTCCAAGTACACGTAACACCATGTGTTTCTTTGTTTTGGAGCTTCAAATACTAACTCGCTATTGGTATCGGCATGCTTTAGTCGAACTTGATTGCGTGTCACCTTTGTTGCTAGTTGCTCGTAACAAACATGGTGAGCTTGGCCTGTCTTTAAGATCCAATGGTACTAATCCAGAAGGTGCTATTGACCAAATTTTAAAAGGGAGTGTTTTATCTCGTCTGTGTATTGACCAAATTTTAAGTTTTCACTTTCAAGAGTTGACCCTTTTTCCTTTATATTAGTAGAGATATGTTGGTTAAATTATTAATTTTGTAGTGTTGGAATTTCATAAGATTTATAGTTAATTATTACAATTAGTTTGTGATAATGTGATATTTTATAGCAAATGTGCTATAATGAGGTAACTAGTGTTTTTTCTTTAAGAAATGCGTAATTCATTGTTTATACAAATGTACACTAGTTATCTCATTAGCAATTGATAACTTTATGTTTGACTTAACTAGTATTTTTTTCTTCAACATATCCATAACTAGTTATTGTTAACCGTATTATGTGCGGATAAGTCCAATAGCAATACATGTGTGGATTATCACAAAGTTATTAGGTTTAGCTTGATTAGTGGGCTTACCCTAAATAGCTCTTATAATGTTCCTATATGTATGTTCTTCCATTTGTCTGTAATATTCAATCAATAAAAGTCAATCATTGACACTTATCTCTTACCTGGTATCATCCATAAGATCCTCTAAAAACCCTAAACACAAAACAACGATCCACAGCACCGCCTCCGGCCGTTGGCTACACGCCGGAGGTTTGGAGGGCTCCCAATAATCCCTTCACTGCCATCACACTAACTAACGAAACCATCTCCACCGGTTTATATGTTATTTTTCTTCTTTTACCTCATGACCTGGGTGAGGAGATATATCTGTTTCTGCTTCCTGACCTTATGCATGGCATGTAGACTTCTTTGTGCAAGGTGTGGCCCATCGGCCTTGCTTGATCGGGAACTTATCTGTTAGAAAGCGTTTATGTATTACTTGCTAATTTGATTATTGTAAGCAATACATAAACTTAGATTTTAATATCAGAAGGGTTTTTCTTTTGGTTCTGTTTTAGCGTAAAAAAATAAAAATAAAATGGTGGATCTTTATGTTTTTTTAGGGAAAAACACGGCCCGTTTGTTCGGAAGGTTCTATGGGGGTTGAAGTTTTAGAACCAACTTTCGTTTTCCCATCTTTTCTTTTGATGTTAGTGCATGAGTTTTAGCTGCAATTCCTTTGTTTTAGTTGTAGGGGATACTTTGGGTTATCCCGTTTTAGTTGTAGGGGATACTTTGGATTATCCCATTTTATTTGTAGGGGATACTTTGGGTTATCTCGTTTGGTCAGCATACTTTGGTTTATCCTGTTTGGTAAGGAATACTTTGGCTTATCCCATTTGGTCAGGATACTTTGGTTTATCCTATTTGGAATGGGTACTTTGGTTTATCTGGTTTGTTGCCTGCTGTTGAAGATGTGCTTTCGCTTGTTGTCGAATGTCTTCATCAGCAATTATTTATTTGCTTTAATTTATTGTTTATTAGTGTTAATACAAATAAACCGTAAAAACGTTTATTAATATTTTGCGATCTCTTTGTGTTTTGTTGATAACATATATAATGTTGTCTTAAGTTTAATTATAAGGATACATGTTATTTTTGTAAAGCATTTACATATAATCTTTTAAATACAAAAATGTAGTAATTAAGCTTTTGTTGTAATAGTTTATTAGGATGGGTAAAAACCTTAACCCATGGACCATAACCCATGGATCTTAATCCATACCCAAGAAGACTAGATACAATGTATACTTAGATACATTGAATCTAAAAGAAAACCCATGGACCAACCCATAACCCATGACCCATAACCAAAAAACCCATGGGCAAAGAGGAGCGTTCCACGGATCCCTAGCTTTGTGCTAGCCGGATCCCAAGTGGAAGGGATCCGTGGGATCCGGGGAACAGTGAGGAAATTTGCCTATAAATAGAGAGCCATTTCTTCATTCTAACTTACCCCTCTTCTTACTAAATCTCTCATACACTCTCATTCTCTTCTAACATATAGATCACTAGATCTAGAGAGTTGTTCTTCTTTTCTTTCTATTTGTGATCCTCATATAGGTCCTTCTCTAAAGCGAGATCACGAGCATTCTACAAGTCATCCAAGCAAGGGGTCCTTGATTGATTTGTCACTCCGCAAGATTTCTGTAGCGAAGATCTTGTATTTGATTATTTCACATATTTGTTGTGTAATAGTTGTGTTGGTTTGGTCCACCGTGCTACGGACTCGGTATCTAGCTTTGTACCGGATAAAGTGTAAGCAACGTTGTGAAGGCTTCTCCGCCAAGTGAAGGAGTTTGTTGACATAGTGCTTGAACTCTCGAGTAGGTGACTCGGGGAGTGGAGTAGGGCAAGGAAGGTGTCCTTGTAGCCGAACCACTATAAATCGGTTGTGTCATTTCTATCCCTTATCTTTATTTATTTGCTTACATTATCATTAGATCTATACGTTCTCAACATCCATACGATTTCACATAATATCGGATCTAAAGTTTTTAAAACTAACTTAAAATCGGCAAAACTATTCAACCCCCCCTTCTAGTTTTCCACAATTGGCATCAAGAGCTAAGTTTATAAAAGTTTTAAAATAAAATTGTATTTTAAAAACTTTTCGATCACTATGGGTTCTGAAAATTATAAGGAAGGGCAATCTATGCAACGACCACCACTACTTGAAACTAATGGTTTTATATATTGGAAAAATAGATTCGAAACATATGTGAAGTCTAAAGATATTGATCTTTGGTACATTATTGTTGAAGGTGATTTTGAGGCTACCTCAAATGATGATAAGGGAAATTTAGTCGATGTACCTCATGATAAACTAAATGATGAAATGAAGAAAAAGCTTTCGAAAAATAGTGAAGCAAAAATGGTTTTATACAATGCTTTACCGAAAAAGGAATTTGAAAGAATTTCATTACTCAAAACCTCTAAAGAAATTTGGAATTCTTTAGTTGTAACTCATCAAGGAAACGAACAAGTTAAAAATAATAAAATTGATTTATTTGTTCAACAATATGAACAATTTTCAATATCGGATGAGGAAACTATAGATCATTCATTTGCTAACTTTAATACTATTATTACATCTTTACAAGCACTTGATGAATCTTTCTCTAGCCGTAACCATGTTAGGAGATATCTAAGGGCACTTCCATCGAAGTGGAGATCTAAGGTGACGGCGATCGAAGAGTCAAAAGATTTGACAACTCTCACCCTCGATGAACTCATAGGCAATCTAAAAGTCTACGAGCTTGTTCTTGCTAAAGATTCCGAAGCCTTTAAGGTAAAAGAGAAACATAAATATCTTGCCTTAAAAGCCAAAAAGGCTTCAAGTGATGAAGAAAACTCTTCCTCGGGTAGTGACGACGAGGAGTATGCTATGGCGGTAAGGGACTTTAAAAAGTTCTTTAGAAGAAAGGGAAGATACGTCAAACAACCATATGACGATAAGAAAGGGTTTCGAAAAAGCAAAGAGGACGAGAAACCAAAGGATGATCGTACTTGCTTTAAATGTGGGGACCCAAACCACTTTATTAGTAAGTGTCCCAAACGGGATGATCAAAAGGCGTTCGTGAGCGGCACGTGGGGAATGAGCGACGAGGAGGACGAAGAAATTTGTCTCATGGCAAATGACTAGGTATGTCACGAATACTATAGTAGTTCATCACTTGATGACGACTCATTGCATAATGAATATGATAAACTATGCAACATTAGCTTAAAACTAATCAACAAAAACAAGCTTTTAAAGAGTCAAAACCAACGTTTGGATAAAGAAGTCATAGAATTAAAAGCAAAACTAAAACGTTTAGAAAAGGGAAAAATAGCAAGTGGTGAATGTGAACTTTGTGTTCAACTTCAAACACTAGTTGATCATTTAGATTCTAAAATTGCTAGAATAAGTACAAACACCTTAGATACAATACTCGATGGTGTTAAAACCGGCAACAACCAAAAGGGTCTAGGTATTCAACAACTTGATCCATCAACTAGCGAAAGTAAAGAAACAAAATTTGTTAAAGAACTAGAAAAACCAGCCACTGTTGTGGCGGATCCCACGGATCCCCTAAAAAGGGAACCGGCTAGTGTACAAACTGGGATCCGTGGATCTGCTGTGATAACTAGTGGTAATAACATAGCTTCTTCATCTAGCAATGAGTTTGTTATCGTCAATAGGAAGAAACCAACTCATGTCACTACTAGACATCCACTTCCAAAATATAATCCTACTTTTGCAAGAAACAAAGCACCATCTTTTCAAAAACATAACGCATCTAGGAGACCTAATAACGTTTATCCAAGAAGTAACCATCAAATTGGATGGAACCCTAATATGCAAAACGGTTTTTCCTTTCAAAACTTTGCTCCATGGAATGCATACTCATCTTATCCATACATGTCCAACATGAATGGAATGTTTAACACTAATGGACCCATGAACAAATGGGGACCAAACTTTTGAGTTTATTATTGTTTTAGGTGTGCTTAAAGGTCGACCTAGACCCCGATGAATGGGTCAAGGATAGCGGGTGCACGAGGCACATGACCGGCAATAGGAATCTATTCTCCACTTATGAATCCGTGAATGGAGGTAATGTGGTGTTTGGAAATAGAAAAAGTAGAATCATCGGTAAAGGTACGGTTTCTAACAAATCTCTAACCATTAACGATGTGTGTCACGTAGAAAACCTAAACTTTAACCTTTTAATTATAGGACAAATATGTGATAAAAAGTGCAATGTACTTTTTACCGAAACCGGTAGTAAGATACTTAAAAATGGCATAACCATAGGAAGAGGAATTAGGAAACATGGAGTCTATGTCATTAAAAATTGGTAATGAACCTAATGACAAACTATGTCTTACCTCTATGGATGATACTTCGACCTTATGGCATCGAAGATTGGGTCACGCCAACATGCGACTCCTTCAATCGCTATCATCCAAAGATCTAGTAAGAGATCTACCTAAGTTAAAATATGAACATCATTTTTGTGATGCTTGTAATGTAGGTAAACAAGCTCATTCGAGTCATAAAGCTAAAAACATGGTGTCCACAACTAGGTGTCTAGAATTATTACATATGGATTTATTTGGTCCATCCGCTATCCAAAGTTATGGAGGCAACTACTACACTTTGGTAATAGTGGATGACTACTCTAGGTATACATGGACAAAATTTTTAAAGAACAAAACGGAAACCTTTAATTATTTTGAAATATTAAGCAAAAAGATCCAAAGACAACTAGGAAGTCCTATAGTGTCTATTAGGACGGATCATGGTAGGGAATTCGATAATGAAGTGCAATTTGGAGTCTTTTGTGACGCTAATGGTATTACTCACAACTTCTCGGCTCCACGCACTCTACAATCGAATGGGGTAGTAGAAAGAAAGAATAGAACCCTTCAAGAAATGAGTAGAACCATGCTTAACGAACAATCCATACCTCAAAAATTTTGGTGTAATGCCGTTGATACTTCAACGTACATACTCAATCGAGTCTTAATTAGACCAATCTTAGGTAAAACTCCATATGAGTTACTCCGAGGCAAAAAGCCTACTTTAAATCATTTTAGAGTCTTTGGAAGCAAATGCTTCATTCTTAATACTAAAGATTACCTTACAAAATTTGATCCTAAATCAACCGAAGGTATCTTTCTAGGTTACTCGCCAAATAGCAAAGCTTACGTCATATTAAACAAAGAAACAATGAAGGTAGAAGAGTCATTAAACATAAAATTTGATGAAAGTCCACCCAAACCCTCTCCACCTCTTGTCGATGACGAGATCATAGAAAGTGAAGCTATTGTAATTAAGAAAAAGATAAATGAAGAAGAAGAACCTTTAATTGGTGAAATCACAAACATTAAAGAGTCCAAAGATCACCCCGTAGATAAGGTCATAGGAAAGCTAAACGAACGAACATTAAGGTCTCAAGTTCAAAACCAAAGTAGCTTATTTTGTTTTGTTTCAACTATAGAACCTAAGAACACACAAGAAGCCATAAAAGATGAAAGTTGGGTAATGGCTATGCAAGAAGAATTAAATCAATTTGTTTCTAATGATGTTTGGACACTTGTCCCTCCACCTAGTAATCAAACCATAATAGGAACAAAATGGGTGTATAAAAACAAATTAGATGCAAACGGAGTAGTATCTAGGAACAAGGCTAGACTCGTTGCCCAAGGGTATAACCAACAAGAAGGAATAGACTTTGATGAGACCTATGCCCCCGTGGCTAGATTAGAGTCTATAAGAATACTTCTTGCGTATGCTTGTGCTAATGATCTAAAGCTTTATCAAATGGATGTCAAAAGCGCTCTTCTAAATGGTTTTATTAATGAAGAAGTATATGCAGCTCAACCTCCGGGCTTCATCGATTTTGAAAAACCCAAACACGTTTATAAATTAAAGAAAGCCCTTTATGGTCTTAAACAAGCTCCAAAAGCTTGGTATGATAGACTCAAGTCCTTTTTAATTAAACATAACTATACCATGGGGTTAGTTGACAACACACTTTTTACTAAGAAAAGAAAGTCACACATAATCATAGTACAAATATACGTAGATGATATTATATTCGGATCCACTTGTCAAGACATGTGTGATGATTTCTCTAAAATTATGCATGACGAGTTCGAGATGAGTATGATGGGAGAACTTAGTTTCTTTCTTGGTCTACAAATTAAACAAGTAGAAGATGGTATCTTCTTCAATCAATCAAAATACATCAAGGAGATGTTAAAGAAATTTGGTCTAGAAGAATCGAAACCAATTAGGACACCCATGTCATCCGACACCAAACTCACAAAAGATGAAGACGGCGAATCCGTAGATAATACTAAATATCGTGGCATGATAGGTAGTCTTCTCTACCTCACGGCAAGTAGGCCGGATATCATGTTTAGTGTTTGCTTATGTGCTAGGTTTCAAGAAGACCCCAAAACTTCACACCTAGAAGCCGTAAAAAGAATATTTAGATACATTAAGGGTACAACACAATTAGGATTATGGTATCCTAAGGGCACGGGTGTAGAAACAATTGTATATGCAGATTCTGACCATGCAGGTGATTACGTTGATAGAAAAAGTACAAGTGGGGTGTGTACTTTCATGGGATGTTGTTTAACATCATGGTTTTCTAAGAAACAAACGGCTCTAGCAATATCAACAACCGAAGCCGAGTACGTCTCCGCCGGCAAAGCATGCCAACAAGCACTATGGATGAAACAAGCGTTAGTAGACTACGACATTCATTTAAGCGACATAGCCATTCTATGTGACAACAAAGGTGCCATCGACTTAAGCAATAATCCGGTATTGCATTCTCGCACCAAGCACATAGAGATTCGTCATCACTTCTTAAGAGACAATGTTCAAAAGGGGAACATTTCTATTGAGAAGGTAGCATCCGAAGATAACATAGCCGACGTCCTCACCAAACCGTTGAAGTGGGAACAATTCAACCAACTTCATCTTGGTCTTGGTTTAATGGAACACACGTCGTAATTTATTTTGACTCTACAAGGTATGTAAATACTAGCCTTCTTCCTTCTGAGTCTAGGATCTCTATTTCACGCACAACTCACAAACAATACGGGAATTTTCAAAACCCAAAGATAAGTTTTTCACTTATAGCTTTTTTTTGTTTGTTTATATATACACATTTTCAAAGAAAACCTACTTTCACAATGTTTTCTAAAAGGATGATACCTTCCCGTATCAATTTCACAAAAGCAATTTCTCTTTTTTTTTTTTTTTTTGGGTAAAGGGGAGTAATCCTGCACCCTGGTAAATAAATTAACCAAATAAACGTTTAAGTACAATGGATATGAGTGAAATCCCATATCTCAGCCTGTTACATAGGCAAAAAGCTTACATAACAAGATACTTCAAATTCTCTAAACAAGAACACAAACCACTACTCAAATGATAATTTATGACACAACACTAACATTACTTCCTAGGACCTTGAAACGTTGTGCCATACATGGCATTAAAGGAATCCAAATTCCCTGGAAGATCACGAACCTGTTTCGCATAGTCATCAAAGTCATAGTCATCATACTCATCTTCAAATTCTTGGCCCCCACCAAAATATTAGCAGACTCATCAAATGGGTTAGCAACAACCTCATCTTCAGAATCAGACACCACAATCTCTCCCACTTTAGAAAAAGGGTTAACTCTCTTAGTAGAAGAGGTAGACGGAATAGGAAGACCATCATCATCCACGAGAGTAGCTTTCCCATCAATAATTAGCTTTTCAAGCTTACCAATCTTCTCAGCTATGGGAGTAGAACCACCATACATTGTTCCCAGTGAATCACTCACAAGCTTGGCCGCAGAAGAAGTCCCAGTCTCCGGAGGCTTAGACGCCTCACCAATATCAATACGAGAGTCCGCCCCCCGAGATCCATCAACACCTGCTTCCTTATTAGTACTAGAAGACGTCCCAGTCATGTCCTTGTTAGTAGAAGAATCATCCACAATACAATCATCTTCCATCTCAAGAGTCCCAAAAGCGTTAGACGTAGTAATCGGTGTATCTTTAGCATTACCACTAACAGCTGCCGGTGTCTTCGTCTTTGCAACATATACCTGCTTCCTAGGAGCAAATCTAGGACCCTTTCCCATATTAATACCACCAGTCATCTTCGGACCTTTAGGTTTGGCTTTCCGATTCTGCACCACCTTAAAACCATCATCAGTTTCATCCACATTTGAGCTGAGAGGAGCATCATTATGCTCCTTAATACTCTTAGGACAACAAGCAGTATCATGCCCAAACACTTTACATTCCACACAGTGTGGCGGCTTCCATTCATATTCCACCTTTATACTTGCCGTAGTAAAACCAGTATCATCCTTATTAGGGATCGCCATAGTCACCACATGTTTAAGCTCAAATTCAGATGATAATTCCACAAGAGCACGAGCAAAACTAATGCGACCCCATGAATTAACACACATGGAGCTAGTAAAAGCATCTAGCATAATCGGCTTACCCACCTGAGTAGCAATTAAGCTCAACCCATCTTCCGAGTATGCAAGTAATGGCACATTATGCAATTTAATCCAAACGGGAACTCTAGTTACCTCACTTTTAGACAATAGCACATCAGGAGTCCATTTAGTGAGAATGAGAGGAGAATTGCGAATAATCCATGGGCCCCGTTGAAGAACACTCTCAACACCCTCTTTAGAATCGAATTTGAAGAGGAAAACACCATCATCATTCTTCATTAGTTTCTTAAAACCAAACTTACCCCATGTATTGGTGACGTAGTTCAGAACCAAATGAAAAGCAACATTCTTGCCAACAAAGAAGCCAACAAGTGTATTTTCCTAACGGTTGAATACACCTTCCATAGCAGCCTTCGGAAGCACCGTATCATGATTTTCAATTCGCATCTCATTCACCAAGGCACGAAAATTCACTTTCCTAGAGACACGTTCCGGATTTAATACATTAGCAAATGACCTTACTTCGTTAGTTTCAACGTTATGACCTGAAGTAGAAGCATTCACCATGTTAGGACCAGAATTCAACACATCAGCAGCATAAGGCGAAACTTTAGTGCTCGAATCCAAACCACCCACAGACGTATTCCTATAACTTGTATTTTCCAGATTAATATTACCCCAAATAGAATCCGAATGAACATCATGCGTGCTAGAGTTAAGACCAACCCTAGCAGCTTTATGCACCTCAGGATCAGCAGAGTCACCCTCTAAACCACGTTCACCTTGGAGACGTTTTAACCTAGCTTCCAACTCCTGAATATCAACCCTTTGATACGAGTTCGTGTCCGTGTTTACACCAACTTGATCGGCCAAGTTGGTGGTTGCTTTAGAAGCCTTCACCGAAGAACCACCTTTATCAAGAAACCCCTTTTCCATCTCTCTATACCCCACAAACAAATCCAACAGATTCGATGAACACAGTAGCAAACAATCAATTTACCAATAAAACCCTAAATGAATGTTAGGGTTTAAAGCACCACGATCAATTACTAACCTGCTCCCATGGTTAATCGCAATCCTAATCAGGTGAAGAACAGATCCGATTACCAAAACCCTAAAAAAAGTATTGAATCGCCAAAACCAGACCCAAACAAGAGGAGACGCAGTTCAAACCAATCACGAATCAAAGAACAAGGTGTTAGTTAATACGAAATCAGTAAGAAGCACCGAATCCCAAGGTAGGTTCGGTTTGAAAAAAAATCGATAAGGGTTGTTAGGGTATTGGTGATCGCCAGAGAGAAGTCGACTAGGGGTTTTTATATAAATGAGTTACTTTGTATTTCATTATTAATACAAAGTAAAAACCCGTTTTCATTGCATCTCATGTCTTTTGAATGCTAAAGGGGACACATAACTAATATGTGTTTTCGGGTACATTCATTTAAGCTACAATGAATTAGGAGCATTGACAACACAAGATTACGTACTTATGTACTAAATATGTGTTTTCGGGTTATCTCAATAGGATACTTTTTATACTTCTAGTTTAGTTTTTATTCCTTTTTAGGGGTCGAGATAACCGCAACTCCAAATAGTTTGCATATAGGCACACAATAGGCAAAAATGTTTCCAAAAGGAAAATTTTGTGCTGCCTGAAACACCAGACCCACGGATCCCAGCCTTCATGATGGACGGATCCCTCAAGGGAAGGATCCGTGGGAACCGTGGAACAGAAGCTGATTTTACCTTCTTATTTTTTCACTTTGGATGAAAAATCCACATTTGTTTCATTTTTGGGAGTATGCTATTTAATGCTTGTGTTCTCATGATCACATGCCTTGAATTCATATCTAATCATTAGATTTTAATCCACATTTTGGGTCAAGCATTCATTACAATGCTTTGTTTTTCTCTATATATAGAACTCCCAAAATGCTTACATAATCCACTTCATCCTCAAATACACAATACACCATGTCATCCAAAAACCCTCTAGATGAATCACCTAGTACAAACAAACATCTTCATGATACCCAAACCTTTGTACTACCACCATCCAAAATACCACAATCCAACACTAGGATATCCGCACGGATTAGTATACGATCGTGTTGTTTAGCAAAACCAACCTCAAATGATTCATCCTCAACAAATAACTCACCACAAGATGCTTCAATTATAGCACCTCCCTCATCACCAACAAGTACACCAACTTCATCACCACCTAAAATCACTCTTTTGGAACTCCTTAAGACTCCAACAAGATCTACCCAACCTAAAGAAAAAGAATTAGTCTTTTCAACACCCCCCACATCACCAAATACTATCTTTCAAGATCTTGAAACATCACCACCATTAGCTCCCATCACATTGCAAGAACATCTAGGTTCTTTTCCACCACCATTTACAAACATTCCGGATATTGATCCATATTTTCCTATTTTTCCACCACAACTTCCGCATAACTCAAATCAAAACAACCCGAAAACCTTCCGCACTCATTACCCACATCATTTACATTGTGAACATTGCCAATCCACTAGGGAAATTGCAATAGAAGTTAGGGAAGAAATGCGTTTCATACTCAACCTCATCCATGATCGCATCAATACAATTACTCATCAAAACCTCCATCCATAACCTTATGCAAGCATGGAAGGAATCACTACTACTATTTCTCATTTTTTTTCTTCTTTCAAGTCATTTTCAAGAACAAGTCTTGTTCTTATTTTTACATGCTTGTAAGTGGCATAACTACCACTACAATTTGTCGTTTTATTACAAGGCTTTGTTTACATACCTTGGCTCCCATTCTTGATTCTCGGCAACCGCAAGATCATTTAAGCATGTTACTAACCTTTCTTTTTGTAGGATTTTTTTTGTTTTCTTCACTTGACGCCCCAAACAAGGGGGAGCTACCGTCAAGGGGGAGTAAGAAATACGTAGACTACTTTTTCCTCCAAGGGTTAACTTTTTGTTTCGACAAAAAGGGGGAGAAGAAGTAAAACTTAGGAGCTTTCAAAACTTACATCTATTCTTAAGTTTTACTCATCATAACATTATATTTTGTCATCAACAAAAAGGGGGAGATTGTTAATACAAATAAACCGTAAAAACGTTTATTAATATTTTGCGATCTCTTTGTGTTTTGTTGATAACATATATAATGTTGTCTTAAGTTTAATTATAAGGATACATGTTATTTTTGTAAAGCATTTACATATAATCTTTTAAATACAAAAATGTAGTAATTAAGCATTTGTTGTAATAGTTTATTAGGATGGGTAAAAACCTTAACCCATGGACCATAACCCATGGATCTTAATCCATACCTAAGAAGACTAGATACAATGTATACTTAGATACATTGAATCTAAAAGAAAACCCATGGACCAACCCATAACCCATGACCCATAACCAAAAAACTCATGGGCAAAGAGGAGCGTTCCACGGATCCCTAGCTTTGTGCTAGCCGGATCCCAAGTGGAAGGGATCCGTGGGATCCGGAGAACAGTGAGGAAATTTGCCTATAAATAGAGAGCCATTTCTTCATTCTAACTTACCCCTCTTCTTACTAAATCTCTCATACACTCTCATTCTCTTCTAACATATAGATCACTAGATCTAGAGAGTTGTTCTTCTTTTCTTTCTATTTGTGATCCTCATATAGGTCCTTCTCTAAGGCGAGATCACGAGCATTCTACAAGTCATCCAAGCAAGGGGTCCTTGATTGATTTGTCACTCCGCAAGATTTCTGTAGCGAAGATCTTGTATTTGATTATTTCACATATTTGTTGTGTAATAGTTGTGTTGGTTTGGTCCACCGTGCTACGGACTCAGTATCTAGCTTTGTACCGGATAAAGTGTAAGCAACGTTGTGAAGGCTTCTCCGCCAAGTGAAGGAGTTTGTTGACATAGTGCTTGAACTCTCGAGTAGGTGACTCGGGGAGTGGAGTAGGGCAAGGAAGGTGTCCTTGTAGCCGAACCACTATAAATCGTTTGTGTCATTTCAATCCCTTATCTTTATTTATTTGCTTACATTATCATTAGATCTATACGTTCTCAACATCCATACGATTTCACATAATATCGAATATAAAGTTTTTAAAACTAACTTAAAATCGGCAAAACTATTCAACCCCCCCTTCTAGTTTTCCACAATTAGCTTTTAATCTTCAGTCCGAGCTTTCGCGATTTCGTCGCTCGAACTACGTGGGAGTGTTAACTGTATATTGTGTGGATAAGTCCAATAGTTGTACATGTGTGGATTATCACAAAGTTATTAGGATTAGCTTGATTAATGGGCTTACCCTAAATAGCTCTTATAATGTTCTTATATGTACTCTTCCATTTTTGTGTAATATTCAATCAATAAAATTTAATCATTTACACTTATCTCTTACAGTTATGATGTGACTAGCAGTTCCAAAAATCCCCAAAAATAATCTACACAAATAAGTCAATAAGCCCTCAAATAAGCTCCATGGTTTGGGCGTGCTATGTTTGAAACAGAAAGAAGTCAATAAGGTACTTTAGTAAATGGGAAAATGGATAAGCCTTTCCCAGTTGAGTTTATTAGGGTAGGGAGAGTCTTGGACTCAATGTACGCGGCCTAATCGAGGTATCCCATTAGACCTCTTGTGAGGACATCAAGACGTTCGACCACTTCACCACCTTGGTGTTGGTTTTATAAGCTCCTTAAGTATGCTACTTTAAACACCCTAAGCTTGCGTAGAACCATAAGCTATTTAGACAAGGAATCTAAAGCACTCCTAAGGGCTATATGTAGTAATTAGAATCATATAGTGTACGGATATGTTTAACTTTTGATGTTCTAATATCTCGATAAATATTTGTTTGAATGTTGGAGTAGGTTGCTACTTCAAAATGCATACTTTTTTTTTCTTCTTTTTTTCGAGTTTAAATGTTCCAGAAAGTAGTTCATTAAGTGGCAATCTTGGATCATTTTGCAATAAAAATTAGCGTAATAAATCCTTCAAAAAAGTAATTCAAGTCGTCTGGTCAATTATGGCATTTTGGTGTTGTATGATAACTATAAGCATCGAATTGGTTATAAAAATGGCATTCTATCTACATGTTGTCTTGTAGATGTAGTATTAATGTATAATGACGGGTGTAAAAAGAAACATGAGAATTCCTACAAAAAAAAGCCCGATTGTACACGCCAATATCTTCAAGGTAGCATAAGGGTGAAGTTTTTTTAGGTTTTTTTCACATTCATAATCGTAGAGAAACTATATACGTCTAGAAGTGTGGGATTTCTAGTTGTACACAAATAAAAGTGTGGAGATAATATGAAAAAAAGTACACGGTTACAATCATATAATATACAAAATAATCCATGCTCTAAACACTGTATATCTGCTAGAAGGATAGGTAGGTGGTAATAATTAAACAACGCCCAAAAGCACTAATACGTAAATAAAATGAAAAAGAAATATGATGACACAAATAAGCTTGGACTTTTTCTATATAAAAACTGGGGACTCATTTGCCAAATATAAGAACCCATGGGGACTCTTTTGAAATTATTAGAAAACTTAAGAACTCAAATATCGACTACATCGTCCAAAACTTAGGGCATGTTTGGCTAAACTTATTTATCATAAGCCGATTTGGGCTTATTTTTTATAAGCTCCGATTTTATGGCTTATTTTGAGACTTGTCAGCTTTTATAAGTTTATCATATCATAATAAACTTAAATAAGCCGACAAGTCTCAAAATAAGCCGTAAAAATAGGGCTTATAAAAAATAAGCCAAAATTTCAGCCCCATTTTTACGGCTTATTTTGAGACTTGTCGGCTTTTATAAGTTTATCATATCATAAGAAACTTAAATAAACGGACAAGTCTCAAAATAAACCACAAAATCGGAACTTATTAAAAATAAGCCCAAGGATTGTGAAATAAGCCTAGCAAAACAGGGTTATCCCATGCCTGTTTCTGAATCCTTTCCCAAGTCACCCCCAAGATGTTTACCTAGTGAGGTTCGCACCCGAGACCTCTTGTGAGGACATCAAGACGTTTGACCACTACACCACCTTGGTGGTGGTTTTATAAGCTCCTTAAGTATGCTACTTCAAACACCCTAAGCTTTCTTAGAACAAGAAGATGTTTAGACAAGCAATCTAAAGCACCCCTAAGAGCTATATGCAGTAATTAAAATCATATAGTGTACGGATATGTTTAACTTTTGAAATTATGATAATAGTTGTTTGAATGTTGGAGTAGGTTGCTACATCAAAATGCATACTTTTTTTTTCGAGTTTAAATGTTGCAGAAAGTAGTTCATTAAGTGGGAATCTTGGATCATTTTGAGATAAAAATTGGCGTAATAATTCCCTCAAAAAAGTAATTCAAGTCGTCTGGTCAATTATGATATTTTAATTTGGTGTTGTATGATACCTATAAACATCGAATTGTTTATAAAAATGGCATTCTATCTACATGTTGTCTTGTAGATGTAGTATTAATGTATAATGACGGGTGTAAAAAGAAACATGAGAATTTGGACAACCGATCGATGAAGATACAAAACTAGTTGATGCACTAATGGAAATACATTTATCGGGGAAATACACAAACATGTATATCAGTAAATTTATAACCGGGTATCTCGAGGCATTGGAACGAATGTTGAGTGAAGTCTTCCAAACATGGGGATAAAAGTAGATCCTCATATAAAGTCTAGATTGAAGACTTTGAAAAACAACTTAAAAATTGTAAATGACATGTTGGTTGGCAAATACATGAGTGGATTTAGTTGGGACCAGGATAAATCGTGTGTTGTTGCAGATGATCACATATGGAATAAGTACATCAAGGTATCGACTAAAGTCTAAGCAGTTTATTATTACAAATTTCATTCAAACCAAAATTAGTTGACGCGTATTTTTAATTCCTTGTAGATTAAAAAATTCTTGTTGGTTTAGAAAATATTTCCTCATTATGGCAAGCTTTGCATCATCTATGGTAAGGTAAGAGTTAGGGGCCTTCAAGATGGTATTGGAGGTGATGACGACGTAGAAGAAATCAAAATACATCAGATTTTTGAAGATGAAGACGACGTTGAGGGTGAAGAGAACGTCGAATAAATCAAAATAAACACGGGTTTTGAAGCTGAAAACATTGTTTAAGGTGAAGACAACATTGAAAAACTCAATAAATAATCACAAAACCATCAAAGTATACATGCGAAAGCGTGTAGGATTTATTAACGAATAATTAATTAACATAAGAAGAATATGCGTACCTTACTTGATTCTAGCCGAACAAGAATCAAATCCACAAACTAGCAATTGGAAGAACCCTAATTTGATTTAATTAGGATTATGTGAATTACCGCTTACCGTTTTGTAATTCAATCCAAGAATACTAACAATTTTGTGTTAGTACCACTTTCTTGTACACACGTACTAAACCGAATTAAAGTAATGCTAGTTTTATCAAACCAAATAACTTGATGTTTGGAAAAGAAGTGGATCGACACCCAAGGGAGGTGGTCGACCGGTTTTGAGAGCAAAAACACACACAAAACACTTTTAGGTTTAGCTAATGAATCCAAGAGATGATTTACAAACACCCTTGGTTTTGTATATATACTCAAGCAAACTTGGTGAACAAGTTTGAGTTGTAATTGGGTTAGGTTGGGGTTCCCTTGGCCGATCGGTGCTATGCATCCCAAGGGGATTCCGGAACCTTCCCGTTATTTACAACTTAGTCTTTTTCCAATTACATTTAACGCCCGTTAGTCCATTACATTAATTACTTAATGTCCGTTAGTTATTTCGTTTAATTATTAAATAAATACAACATTTATTTTTAACTTTAATTCTCATACGTAAAGTGTGCAATCCCGTGGTCTCGAGTTCGATCCTAACTCACGTCTACTAATTTATATCCATAAAACCAACACCTCCCACTTGGATATATCTTAATAGAGTGATCACATCGGTTAGCGTCTAGCAACACTTCGATGCCTCTAGTACGACTCGAGTAAGGCTCCTGGAAAACCTTTTAATGATTTCTCATTATTGTTATCCTTTTGTTTCTAATACGACGTTAAATAAAGATATGAAATTAAGTCATTCTTTATAAAACTATTTTGTTTCTCGTTGTAAGTGATTGACCAAGATTACCAAATCTTCTAAACATATTTAGGGGAGATTTTGGGTGCGGCCGCACAAACATCTTGTCAACCCTACGAGGGGCCCAACAGTATTAAACTCCAAATAAATTTGAAGGAACAAATTCTATCTTGACTACAAGAATAACCCACAAACTTTGTAACATTTCTGAAAACAACCCTTATGACTACCAGTTACGTATAGCGTTAAGTTGCTCTACAGAAATGCACTACATTCATGACACTTATCTGGTATCTCAAGTCTGAGGATAACTATTCATAATTTATGAACTAAACTCACGACACACCAACTCACACTTTGTACATAATAAATTTTTTTAAGTTTTACAATATATAGACACTTCTATTTATAGTCATACATACGAACCATCGTGACTTTCACTAGTACAAATATGGGATTTCATCACACATGCTGTTTTTTGAACGGCCACACAGTCAGATATTTATGTGACTAAATGTACCAGAATAAAATAAACAGCCACACTTGATCCGACTTGTGTGACCATTTCGGAATTTCATTGTCTCACATTTGAATATTTATGTGACTAGAGGTAACCGGTAATTTTTTTTTATTATTTAGTCACCTATAATTTTGGACGTGTGACATATACAAATAAGTTTGCAACATTAGTCACACTATATATATATACATATGTGACAAATACATGTCACACAATTGAACAGTGTGACCAAAATCCATATATGGTCACATGAAGTAATTGTGTATATGGCTAAATTATATAGTTAAGTTTGTTACACATTATTTAAAAGTGACTGCTATTTTTGCTGAATATTTAGCCACATATGAATTTGAAATGTGTGACAACTGAAAAGTAAATTTGAAGCATTAGTCATGACATGCATTTAAAAGTGACAAATATATGTCACACCGTTGAACAGTGTGACCAAATGTCATATATGGTCACACTAAACCATAGACATACATGATTAAGTGTAACCAAAATTCGATACATATGGTCATGTAAGTTAATACATGTCTCTAAAGTTTAGTGTGTATTTGCTTGCCAAAACCTAATGTGTATAATCACATTTAATTGTAGCACGATCATGTGACTATACGCTTTACAATAGTCGCACCATATCATAAATGTGTATCTAAATTATGTTTATGGTCACATTATAAGGGTATAATATGTGACCAATACATTCAAAATAGTTACATTGTAGCATATTCATGTGAATATGGTCACACTTTTGCTTTTATAGTTAAAATGTTTTATAAACTGATCATTGGTTTTCCTTTGCTAGTCACCTCTCACCACAAGTCAATTTCATCTAGCTCCTTGCTCACTCTACCCCTAATATTCCTTTCCCAATCCCAATTCTAACACCACTCCCCATTCACCCACGACCCCTTATCAAACACACTACCATCTTTACTCCTATCTAAGTGAAATAACCTAGAGAATCTATCACACAATCTTTGATCACCAACCCATCTATACGTCCAAAACCTAATATCCATCCCGTCGCCTAACACGCCTCTACATGAAGATGCAAACTCTATACCCAACCCCTCAATCTCTACTCCTATTCTAATGATATCTCGCCACACCCCTCTACCCTTCACAACCTCTCCCATTGCCCTATTATCATCTAAACCACCACTACCCCCATGGATGCTTTTGATCACCCTAACCCATAAACTCCCCCTCCTTCCTAAACCTCCACCACCATTTACCTAACAAAGCCAAGTTTTTTGCCCGTACTGACCCGATATTTAGACCCCCCCCCACACCCCATGTGAAGCTAGTAATGTATCCCATTTGACCCAAGATACTTTTTCCCCTCCCCCACCCCATCCCAAAAGAAATTCTTTCTAATTCTTTCAAGATTTTTTAGAACACTTGA
Source organism: Chrysanthemum makinoi (assembly GCA_910596185.1). Lineage (NCBI taxonomy): Eukaryota > Viridiplantae > Streptophyta > Magnoliopsida > Asterales > Asteraceae > Chrysanthemum > Chrysanthemum makinoi. The sequence goes on from OU343217.1 coordinate 15,256,954, forward strand.
AGGCGCATGGAACATCGAAAAATAATACAATGGCAAGTTACCTAGAACTGATTTAACAAGTGTTAGACGCCCCCGGAATGACATTGTTTTAGATTTCCAATCGGCCAATCGATTTTTGAACTTATCAATTACAAGATTCCATGCTTTTATCCTCCTCATGTTCTCACCAATTGGTAACCCCAAGTAAGTAAACAGATATTCCCCAGCTCCACACCCCATCCAAATCGCCATCTCCGACAATTCCCCCTCACTTACCCCAATCCCATATAACTTACTCTTATTATAGTTAACCCGTAATCCGAAAACCTCCTCGAAACATCTAAGAATACTCATAAGGGACTTAGCATTCTCTCTATTCCATTCACCAAAGAATATAGTGTTGTCCGCGTATTGTAAATGAGTCACCATAACATTATTCGCGCCAACTTTAACCCCTCTGAAGATACCATTTTCCACCGCTTGGCTTACAATTGCATTTAGCCCCTCCGCTGCCAAAATGAAAAGAAAAGGTGATAACGGGTCACCTTGTCTAATCCCCCTCTCTAACCCAAATTCCTCCGTAGGGGAGTCATTAACAAGAATAGACATATTCGCCGACCGGAGACACACCTCCACCCATTTACACCACTTAATTCCGAACCCCATTCTATTCATTATGTTTAATAAGAAATTCCAATTAATGCTATCATACGCCTTTTCGAAATCCACATTAAAAGTTAGCCCCTTATTCCTCTTTGCCTTCATGAATTCCATAGTCTCATTTGCTATAAGAACTCCATCTAGAATATATCTTCCTTTTATAAACGCGTTTTGTACTTCTCCCACCACATTATCCACCACCTTCTTAACTTTATCCGCTAACATTTTTGCAATAATTTTATAATAGCAACCAATAAGACTAATGGGGCGAAAATCACCTAATCCGATGGGATCCGTCACCTTAGGAATAAGGGTGACGAAGGATGAGTTACACCCCCTCGAGATCACCATATTATCCCAAAACCACATAACCGCCCTCATCAAATCTGGTTTTATAACCTCCCAAAATTTTCTAATAAACTTGAAATTAAAACGATCAGGTCCCGGGGCCTTATCCCCCCGACAACCGCGGATAGCCTCCAGCACTTCACTTTCGTTGAACTCTTTCTCAAGTTTCCTAGACTCCTCCGCCGATATTTTATCAATTTTGTTGCAAAAAAAAAAAAAAAAAAAAAAAAAAAAAAAATTGGGCGGGTCACCCTTCCTTCGGAGAACAAGGACTTGTAGTGTCTAGCCATCTCCGATTTGATGAGATTCGGATCCTCACACCACACCCCATTAATCATAAGCCCTCTTAAACTACATTTATTATTTCTCCTCTTCACATACGCACAGAAAAACTTTGAGTTTTCATCCCCTTCCACATCCCACCTTATTCTAGCTTTTTGACGGAGCATATTACCGTATTCATTTTCCTTTTCCTCCCATCGTTTCCTTGTTTCCAACCACATTCCTCTCTCTACTTCATTCAACATTCTGTTTTCCGCCTCTAACTCCCATCTCATCGCTTCATTTTTTAATAATTCAATCTTCTCCTTGTGACCCCCAAACCTATCTTTACTCCACACCCTAAGGCTTGCCTTGATAGATTTTATTTTATCCCGAAATCTACAATCTGGACGAGTACTTCTCACTTCTTTTTTCCACGCTTCCTCCACTACATGTTGAAAATCAGGTTCCTCCATCCAAATGTTGAAAATTCGAAATGGTTTTGGGCCAAAATCTAAATCCACATCCTTCAACACTATTGGGCAATGATCCGAAAGCTTACGATCTAACGCAGTGACCGCTAAGTTACCCCATAAATTATCAAATATATATACATATGCAATGTTGCAAAAATCGGTCAACTCGGCCGATTAATCGTTAATCGGCCGAGTACCTTGTCGATTTTTGAAAATCGGTCGAAAAATCGGCCTACGATAAAAATTGACACTAAGCAGTCAAAAAATCGGCCGAATCAGTCAAAATTGGCCGAATCGGTAAAAAACCGGCCGAATCAGGCAAATCGGTCATTTTAAAAATAATAATAATTTAGGCATTATACTTAATTTGGGGATCGTATATTTCACTTATAACGCACAATGGGCATCATAATCAGAATTGTAGCCTTTTATTGAGGTTTTGGAAACATTGGCGGCTTGGAATCGGTTATGATTTTTAGTTTGGTCTCCAGAAATACCAAAAAAATTGCAGGAAATGCCAATTCGATTAATCACCGATTAATCCCGACTTGACCGATTACTCGCTGCAGGGTGGTCGACCGCCCGACTACCGATTCACGATTTTTGCAACATTGTACATATGTGACAAATATATGTCACACAATTGAACAGTGTGACCAAAATCCATATATGGTCACATGAAGTAATTATGTATGTGGCTAAATCATATAGTTAAGTTTGTCACACATTATTTAAAAGTGACTGCTATTTTTGCTGAATATTTAGCCACATATGAATTTGAAATGTGTGACAACTAAAAAGTAAGTTTAAAACATTAGTCACGATATGCATTCAAAAGTGACAAATATATGTCACACCCTTGAATAGTGTGACCAAATGTCATATATGGTCACACTAAACCATAGACATACATGATTAAGTGTAACCAAAATTCGATACATATGGTCATGTAAGTTAATACATGTCTCTAAAGTTTAGTGTGTATTTGCTTGCCAAAACCTAATGTGTATAGTAACATTTAATTGTAGCACGATCATGTGACTATACGCTTTACAATAGTCACACCATATCACAAATGTGTATCTAAATTATGTTTATGGTCACTACCACTACTCACCGCCACCCACTACCACCACCACCACCGCCAATACCCACCGCCATTCACCACCACCACTGCCACCAGTTACCACCACCAATCACCGTCTCCACCCACATCTACCACCACCACAACCAATCACCACAGCCACTCACCACCGCCACCAACCACCACCACCAATCACCACAAAAAAAAAATCAAAAAAATTTGTAAAAAAAATGATTTTTTTTTTCAAAATTTTCAATATTTTCAAAATAAAATATTTAAAAAAAAATTTTGAAAAAAATTTTATTTCCAAAATTTTTTTTGGAAATAATTTGAAAAAAAATAATTCGAAAATGTTTTTTTGAAAAAAATTTGGAAAAAAAATATTTCCAAAAAGTTTTTTTGAAAAAAATTTGGAAAAAAAATATTTCGAAAATTTTCTTTTGAAAAAACTATTTCGAAAATTTTTTTTTGAAAAAATTTTGGAAAAAAGATATTTCGAAAAAAAATTTTGAAAAAATTTTATTCCGAAAATATTGAAAATTTTGAAAAAAAAAATCAAAATTTTTTTTGAAGATTTTTTTTTACAAATTTTTTTGATTTGTTTTTGTGGTGATTGGTGGTGTTGGGTGGTGGTGGTTGGTGGCGGTGGTGAGTGTTGGTGGTGATTGGTTGTGGTGGTGGTAGACGTGGGTGGAGACGGTGATTGGTGGTGGTAACTGGTGGCAGTGGTGGTGGTGAATGGCGGTGGGTATTGGTGGTGGTGGTGGTGGCAGTGGGTGGCGGTGAGTAGTGGTGGTGGTAGTGGAACTAACTTAAGTTATGTATAAAGGACTAACGGTGCAATTTTTTTTAACTGAAATTATGTATTAATGACTAAAGGTGCAATTGTTTTTGTATTGAGGACTAACTGTGTAATTGCATAAATCGTCCCTTTGGTTTAAAGGATGGACGTTGCAACGTTTATTGGCCAAAAGGGCTAAATGTGTAACTTCTAACTGAATTCATTTAAAGCTAGTTAAATCCAGGGACCAAAACGATAACAAAATTTCAACACAGGGACGCCGCCTGCAATTAGCCAACGATAGGGACGTTTTTTGCAATCTGGGCAAACCACGGGGAAGATTTTTGCAATTTACTCAATGTTTTATAAACTGATTTTAGAATATTGGCCATTTACATACATCTCCATATTTCAACCAATATTTACATATTTCCTCAAACCTTGCTTTATGAACATTGTACATACCCATATTTCAACCTTGCATTAAAAACTTGTGTTTGAAGAAATACGTAAATTGTTCAAAAAAAAAAGAAATACGTAAATATTGGTTGTGATATGAGGATGTATATTTCAACCTTGCATTAAAAACTTGTGTTTGAAGAAATATGTAAATATTGGTTGTGATATGGGGATTGTTATATTTCTCAAATTATGATATCTCCCTCACATATTTTCACTTAGCTCATCCTCTTTCTCTCTTATCTGCCGCCAATCACAAACCATCATTGGTTTTCCTTTGTTAGTCGCCTCTCACCACAAGTCAATTTCATCTTTATCCACCACAGACCCTTCGCGATTAGCCAGTTCCACTCCCGATTTCAGGTCCACATTTCCATAAATCAGGTACTTTAATGTGTTATATGTTCAATCTAATCATCAATTCATGGTGTTCATGAGTCAATTTCATGTTTGGTTGACTTTTGAAATTAGGGTTCATAAGACCCGAATCTGTATATCTGTCTTTCATATTCAACAACTGTAAAAGTGCATCTGTAATCATCAGAATGAAGGTGTTGGTTCATCTGCAAGTTGTGGAACCAAATCAATGGAAACGAATCAGAAACCTGTAAAAGAGCCAAATTTTAACCTAGGTTTAAATGTTCAATGGGGGATGAAAAGGCATTTCTCAGCGAAACGCCGAGTTTCGAGCTCAAGGTGCACGAAATCACTTTTTTATAAGTCAGTGGTCATTCTTACTCAATTTACTTTTTGATTCTAACACTTTTTGGTAAAGGTGGCAAAAAGGGCGGGCCGTGTGGGCACGGGCTACGGGCCAAACAGGCTATGGGCCAAATGGGTGCGGGCTAAACGGGCACGGGCCAAATGGCTCATCGTATACGAATCGCTTTTAAAAAAACCCAAAACAACGAAATAAATTCCTCAAACGTAACATCTCATTTATATTTAAAAAATTAAATATAAGTTTTTCTTTAAAAACAATCTAATGTTCGAGAAAAGCATGTGCCCATTATGCCCATTTTACTTCTAAATGGGTAATACATGCCCATTTCAAAAAAAGGAGTGGGCCCAAATGTGCCCAAATCTTTTAAAAGTTTGCCCATTTAACCCATTTTTTTGATTTTCGGCACAAATTGCCACCTCTAGTTTTTGGTGTGGATTTGTTGGATCCATCTAAAGAAAAAATAGTGGGAGCACAGAATCAAGAAAATCAGAAGATTCTGTTGGGAAATTAATGGACACAGGTTGGATGATCAACCTTTTGCAGGAGGGCCTTATAACTACAATAAACTCAGAAGGTGTGTTCCTCTTTAGACTTCATATCCACCCTTTTTTCTTCAGTTGGTCACTCAGTATGCTTTTGGTGGGACCTCTTGATTTGACGTTGAAGCTAGTGTTTTTATAAGGGAAGGCCATTGTAAGATGTGTTCCATTCCTAAGTCGATAATGTGCAAACGGTCTTTCTTGCGGCATGCTTGTACTATGGCATCATTTGCTGACATGATGCCAAATTCTATGTATGGTGTGTTTTGGTGAAGTAAATGAAAAGCTTCGATTTTTTCTGCGGGCCTTGTGAGCTGGAGACATTAAGGGCTTAATATATAAACATGTCAATGCCTTGAATTGATATATGTTTGACCACTTTGTGAATAGTCAATTTTCGATGCTATCCTTACCCATTAGAACTGATGCCTATCAGCTCTGTACATATAAACCAACTGAGGTATAAACATTCGTAGATGCTATCCTTGTTACTAATGCTGGTTGTTACAGCATTATTACATTTTTCTATGTTTTATCCCTAAATTGCCGGGTAGGTTAATATGAAACTAAAAGCTATCGTACAGAGGCAAAATCTTATTGTAAACAGAAATAAGGTGATGTTTTTAACAAACTTAAATTTCGGTGGGATGAGTGTTGTACGGTTCTACTCACAGAAGTTGATTATATTTTTGAGGAAGCCTATGCTATCTTCACAAACTGTTCAAAAAAATATATAGTTCAATCAAAATGCAGAAAGTCATTAACTTTTTAGTTTCATGTTCACTCTTTACGTTTGCATTTGACACCTTTTCATACATTTAGAACAATAGAGTTCAGGCTGAGTAAGCTTAACGCCGTTTGGTACTAACTTGAATGTATTTTTGCAACATTTCCATGCTTTCTGGAAATTCCATTATTTTCCAAAATTGTTACTGTACTCAGGCTATGTGTTCGTTGGGACAAGACTGCAATAGTGGTGATGAATGAGGTTTGTGTGAGCAGTCCATATCTTGCTGAATCTGTTACTGGAGGAACTGCTGCTGCCAATGAGCGAGTGAGAAAAGTGGTAAGATATACAAGCCCTTCTGAATAGTCAAAATTAGAGGTGGTACTTTTGACACATTTAGGCTGATTTGGGTTGTGTAACCTCTTGTATCTCAGATGGGCCAATTAAATTTTATTTAGCTGAAAGGGTAATTTGTCGAGTGGGTCAAAAGGGTTTAAAGTTCCGTTTCTTGGTTTCTGACCATTGATTAAAAAATGCACAACCAACAAAGACACCAACTAGAGATGTTCAAGACCCAGTCTTTACAAAGCCCGGGCAACACCGGGCAGTAAACTAGTCCTAAAATCCCTGTTCTAAATGGTTAAAATTACTTTTCCCAACTTGAGCTTGTATGAAAATGTTAACAAAGTCATGGACCACGTGATATTGATATTCTTCTTTCCTGTTCTTTTGTTCAGATTGAGCTTGAAAGGAGGAGGTTGCAAACTTGTGGAGCTGGACAATGAATACCGGGGGGACTTGCTGAAGTTCTAATGGTATGCATTTCTGTTCTTTGACCCATATCTTTATTGATTCATGCGGTTTCTTATTCTAAATTTAGAGTTAAGTTAATTCCCTTTAAACACTTCCTAGTTTACGGTGTTTTATCTTGACCAGATGTGTCCTTCCCCAATTGAGAGCCAAACTCAGCAAAATGAGGGTCTGCTAAGGCATTGCATCCTTGTTGCTGCAAGTAATCCTTATCCACTTCCTACACCTGTTTATCGACCACCAAATAAGACTGAGACTCATCAAAAAATCCATTTATTTGACGACGAGACAGTTGCTATATCATTTCCTCAGGTATTGTTGTAATGATGATGGAACCGTTGTTCATTAAGGAACTGTATTGTGCTTATATCTATCTAGTCAAGGTGTTTTCTTTTTGCAGTCTTGTGTTTCTTTGTCAGTTATATGTCCAAGGCAGCTTCCAAAACTCAAAGCAATCTACAATGCGGTAATTAACAATCGTATCTTTTATATAGACCTTCAATAACTAGTATTGCTCTTGGTATGTTGATTTCTTGGTCTTAATGACATGTACAGGGGAAAAGGAACCCATCAGCAGCTGATCCTACTGTTGAAGTTGTTAAAAATCAACATTATCTGGTTCCCATCTCAGAAAATTTCAGGGAGGTTTGTGCTGCTTTAAATCCATTAGGAGTAACAAATTCACCATTAAATCAGACCCTTGAAAAATCGGCTTCAGAGCCGCCTCCAACTTCCGTTTCACCAGGTTCTGTTAAGCATTGTGTTTATTACTGTGTCATATATAGTTGATCATGTTAACTGAATGAAATACCATACTAATAGATAGAGGATTGTATATGAAGCGCCCGTACTAGATTTTTTTTTTTTTTTTTTTTTTTTTGGAGTATACGGCTGTATGCTAAAATAGCATACGGCTGTATGGTCATCTCAAGAGCATACGGCTGTATACAAAAATAGCATACGGCTGTATGGTCTTTATACAGATTCTTCCAAAAACGCTTTTTAGAGCATACGGCTGTATGAACATATACTATACGGCTGTATGCCCCCCCGCTCATTTATGCACAAATTTTTTTGCACATTTCATATTTTTTGGAAAATCACTTTCCGCGACATAAACATGACAAAACCTAAACAAAACATTTCTGGACATAACGCTAATTGTACATAAGAGTGGTAATCACATTTGAACCCGTATGAAGTCAAAACAGGTAAAAATGGCATAATGCCAAACACCCCTTTTAACTTGTTAACATGACATAACTAGTTATAAACTTCATAAATTCTGCGTTTATACAAAACATGATATTAAAACATTTGTCCTAGGCGTTTCGTGGTATTAGAAAGGGTTTAGGATAAGCTCAATTACCCATGAGCTCCACCGGTAAGAAAAACATAAAGCTTAGTGAGATAAACCGATAAGCTAAACCGCGACCTTATGCGTTAAACTTGATCTCACCTATAAGAAAAACATAAATGAAGTAACGTAAGCATAAAGCTTAGTGAGATAACATATATAAAGCTAAAATAAACATGTCAACGCTACTAGATGTTGCTTCATAATAACTTTCCCCCGCATAGCTATCTTGGTGATTATAACACCGTTAATTCCCCACGGGAATATATTCTTGCATCGTAACATGCACTTGGGGGCTAGATACCTTATCATAATGCTAGAGGGCATCATGCTTGTCTTAAATACAATAGTTGTCCGCTTCTGGTGAACCCGTATTTGGCTCAATTTAGCATCTTATATGCTCTAGTCGTCCAATTAGGACGTCAAGTCCCGTTTTTGAGACTTTCCATATCTAGTTGTGCTTTTCATAACTGACGAGCCATATAAACATACTAATCATCCAGTTAGGATGTATGAGTTCCGTTTTTGGAACTTCTACTATTGTGAGGCTCGATTCTCTACTAAGGAGGTCTAAGTTCCAACTTTGTCTGGAACAACTGTATGTGATCACATAATAGCACATATCGTCCTCTAACGACGCTAAACAAGTGAAAATAGACAATATTGGCTAAAATCACTTTACTAGGACCACATGGGTCATAACGGGCTGTTTTGACCCGTTCACTTTATTTCACATATACACTTATACCGTTAAATTTATTAAACTCATAATAAGCAATATAAATTCGTAACACGAGTATAACACATAAACATACAATAGAACTTAGATATAAGTATCACGAAATATGTGACACCATTAACAAGCTACTAAAGATTCGTTAAATGAGCAATGATACATCATTTATGCTAAAAACATGTTACTAAGACCACACGGGTCATTACGGGTTGTTTTGACCCGTCTAAGTTATTTCATATATAATCTCATATCGCGAGATCCATTTCTACTCATGATATATACTTCAACATGATTATGTGCTCACTTATCATAAACGCGTAACACAAGAGTAATACATAAGCATATAACAAAACATGAACGTAAGTACCATAACACATATTGTATATCTAACGGGCTCTTGTAGTCTCGTTTCTAATCTTATATACGTTACTCACCTCGATATACTGTAGCTTGAAATCTATCACGAGTTCCCGTGAACGTCCCGGCTAACCTTTACAATCAAGGAACACGTAATTGACATGGAGCTTATTTAATATAAGGTTTAGCTTGTCATAAACAAGCTTTATAACTAAACTAGGCCATAAGGGGGTGTTTGGTTCCGCGACTTATATAACACATAAACTTATATTATGAAAATTAACACCATAGAATGGTGTTATGTTATCTTAACAATTTACCCAACACTTGTCTTAACATGATTAACACATAATCTTGATTATTTTTAAAAATCACAAATTAACATAAACTTATAAATTTCTACAAAAACCCCATATATGGCATTAAATCATCATCTTAATCATAACCCATTATTGGGTAATCATAAAACACAAATTTAAGAACTTAGGTATAATCTTTACCTCAAATTGGATTGCGAGAAAACTAGAATTCACACCCTTACACCTTCTTAAGCTAATATCTTAGCTTGAGCTTGATAAAAGTCGAATAAGAATTGAAGTACTAAATTATCCTTGTATTTGTATGTGTGTCGTGAGGTGGAGCAGAGAAGGAGGTAAGGATAAAACTAAATGAAGTTTCCTGTATCTTAAGTTATCTCATATAAGTGCTAAAATATAAGTTTCATCGTTAGGCAAGGTTAGCCCCTGTTAGAGAAACTATTACATGAGAGGTCCTTTAGACTAATAAAGAGTTTATAATAACAGTAAAGCTAACTGGAAAGCCTTTAAATTAATAATAAACCATTATTGTAAAAATTGGGGTGTTACAACTCTCCCCTACTTATCCGGTTTGTGTCCTCACAAACCCTTCTTAATGAACGCTAGGGAGTACTAGCTGAGCTTCTATTTATATTCTGACCCCTTTTCTTTGCTTTCATTAGACTTACAGAAGAAGGACCTCTTAATTTCGAGCATCTTGACCTAAGTGTCTAAGAGTTTCAACTGGTTTCTCAACATAGTTGAGGTATACTATAATCATGATATCTACTAGAAGGACATACTTGGATCGACAATTGAAAGTTCTACTGCTCGGCCTCTCTTATTCTTATAGGATCTCATCCTATCTTACAGTATCTTAAGTCTTTGTATCATCTGATCGATCTTTTCATTCATGTGAATGGTCTCAATGTTTGACCATCTATCTAAGAATGATAAGATGTGTTGAAATTAACACAAGTGCCCAAATTCTTATGGAATTTTTGTCAGAATTCATAAGTGAATCTAGACGGGAATTATAGAGATATGTACTCTATAATTGGCTACGATACATAAAGATCTCATTTCTCAAAAGCTGATATCTTAGTAACTATTACTGCAACTGTGTTTTAGTGACGGACATCACACTCTAACAGTTATATTATCTCACATGACATGGGTCATAACATGATTATGATTGTATTTAGGTATACTTATTATCATGCAGGATGATTTAAACATCTTGAGTTTATTCTTTCTATAAAATTGACCAATTATACATGGTCCTTACTCATATTAAGTGCATAGAACCTTTTCTGACTGAATTCAAAGTAAATGCTAAACTGAATTATAGAACTAACTGTTTTTAAGCAAATTTCTAGCGGTTACAAGTTAAGTAGTACCGCTATACTTGGAACTGATTAGTGTCTGTTTTCAACACCGGATACTAGGTATCTCTGAAGTCAAACTTTATTACTGAGAGCTTGACTAATAATAAATCTATGTGTGGAACTTACTACTGAAACTGCCCATCTATAACATCATACTGAATATCGGTACATAAAGTATGTCACTGTCTGAGTGCATAACTGATCGAGTACATAAGCACATTGTTAGTGCATAAGTACATTCTAACTTAACATATCTAATACCATTTAGATCATATGATCTGCATTACTCAAAAGGGCGCATACTCACAATACCGAGTGCATAAAGCACACCACTAATTATATGTATAAGTATAATGTTGATTGCATACATAAAGCATTATTGTTCCACACAAGACCAACTGAATGCTCATAACATAATACTTAATTGTCTAATTGCATAATATTTACAAAGGATGTAGGTGTATAAAATACAACCACATAGAATTTGTCACATAAAGACTCTTTTAAGAGACTTTGATAAAAACTGTTGCCAGAATTTCATGGCAAATAATTTAAGCACTAATATGTTGATCTTGATTGTTACAATGAGGATAAGTATCCTATGTTTGATTACAGTTTCTTATAAACACAATTCTGCAAGGGCTTCCAGTGATGAAGCCTTCACGATAAACAACCGATCATATTGTTGTTCTGACAACTAATAGATATTCATGAAATATCATGCTGATATATAATTCTGGAAAATTTGTGATAAATTTTTCCGACAATATTATCCCATTCCAACCAGGAAATTTAAGGATTACAACTTGCCAACTATCTATCAATGTTCTGACTTAACTTGATAGCAGGTAAGGCATTGCCCTACATGACTTACTATGTCTTCCTCTTATTCGATTACTGATTAGAATCATAGCTCATTTAGGTGGCACCCAAATGTATAGAGTGACTTGACTCGTGAGCTCTATCGAGCGATACATCAAGAACTACTTATTACTTGAGTACTTAAATCCTGTTGGATTGTATTACGAGTCCTCGCGAGCTCACTACAAAGCTATATATTTAACCAGCTATATATTTAACCCACGGGATTAACTCAATCTGATTTTTAGCTGAATCGATCTTAATGTCTTTACTATTCATGGCATGTCTGAGGAGTTAAAATTATCATGACTAAAATTTGTATTTTGAGAGCTTAGCATGAAGCTTTACTTGTCAACATACTAAAAGTTGCCACAAATTAGTTCATGATTATTGACTGACTTAGAGTGAATCAGGATACCATCAATGAATACAATAGCTGACTTATCTAACATTGGATGGCAGACCCGATTTATCAAGTCTATAAAAGCTGTTGGGGAATTCGTTAAGCCAAATGGCATAACAACGAATTCATACTGTCCGTGATTGGTTTAAAATACTGCGTTTGGGGTAACCCCTTCCCGAATCTATAACTAGGGTATCCTGATCTTAGATCTTTAGATATCTAAAGAGGAACTCGCACCCTGAAGGTGATTAATTAAATAATCGATCCTGGAACCTGTGGGTTATGGGTTTGGGACAACAACATAATAGATTCCCGGTAGCCGATATACCTTAATATATTACTATCTTTGTTCTTAACAAAAGAACTGGAGCTCCCGAAGAGGAACTAATGAGGCAAGTAAAGCCATTATCTAGTAGTTCTTGTAACTGCTTCATTAATTCTTTTACACGGGTCGAAACTCGAGGCCACATACAATGAGGCCAGACATAGTTCCTTCATGGCTTGTAAATTTCATATTCATAGAAAGAGAGTCATCCTTGAATTCATGAGCTGAGTTAAACTTCCACACTTGAATCTCCATCCATCCATCTTCCCTTTGTTTTGGAACCCGAGTGATACCATTTATGTTCAATGCACTTGGGGTTGTAAAATAAACAAATTCAGTTTCATTGTTTTCTTTGTGGAGTAGGTCGCGTACTTTTACTGGACAATGCAGCCCCTCGCAGTTTTCCGAAAGCTTGAACACAAGGTAACACACGTATTCTGTATCTTGTGACAACATTTGACTTCTGATCGTGCAATTAAGATGAAATATGTGTTGTGGTAAAAGCTCAATCACCTCTTGAAATCTGCATGTAGGATAGATTAAGAATGAAGTTATTTATACCGACAGGAAACTACATCCAAGAAGTGAAACTTTTGTCAACCATTTAATCAAAAAATTTAATTCTCAACTACAAAAAAAAAAAAACATTGGGTTAGTAAATCTACTTTTTCGTGTGACATCTACATATTTGGATGTACCATCAAGATAGTTTAGTAGTTAAAGGTAGTGCTGGCAATTCGTGTGGGATTCAAACTTGTCAACCCCAACTTGTTTAAACATAACTTGAACACGACCCATTTAACCCCAACTTGTTTAAACATAACTTAAACACAACCCATTTAACCTGCTTATCTAACTTTGTTGGCAGTTTAGCGAGTTACACGGGTTAAATTTGTTAATTGGGTTGGCAAGTTGCCCCTTTTAACCCTTTTATCCCATTTAACCCATATAGCTGTATAAAATTAGTATTTTCTTTAAAAAAAAATACTTAAACGGGTTGTCGAGTCTACTTATCTAACCCAACTTGACCCAAACACAACCCGAAATCAGTTTACACCCAACCATAACCCGTTAATTTCTATATCCGTCTCGGGTCGTGTTTCATGTAGTGTCAGGAATTGCCGCCTCTAGTTAAAGGAAACTGTAATAAAAATAGCTATAATGAAGCAAACCTGGACTCGGCTAATGTTTTTGAAGTAAAAAGATCCACATTAGAGAATTTGTATAAAACTGCCTTTGCCGAAAGCACAAGAAGTTTCTTTCCGTTGACCTTGCCCAACCAGAAAAACTCGTCGTAGTTTTTGCATGTCTTAAATATTTCTTCAAAGTTAGTTGGCAATTGTTGTACCTCATCCACATTGAAGTTTGATTTCAAGACTTGTTGGACTTCCTTCAATTTTTGCGATTTATTCATGTTTCACCCGGATACAAACCATGTTAAATATGCAATACAGAACATGGTTTTTAGTTTGGTATGCACCTGACCTCTTTATATAATGTAAACAAAAGAGTGTAGAATGGAACCAAGAGATATAATTGCAAACTTACTTTGTCTATTGCTCGAAATTCAATGCCTTCAACATAAACTGCAGTTTCTCCACAATAATATGATGAAAAGCTCTCAAGTAGAAACTCAAAAACAACATCTTCGTTCTGATTCAAGAATCGGTACAACTCAATCATCATCCGGTCCTTGTCTCTCCATGTTGCGAAATATGCATGTAGACTTTCGAGTCCCTTCTATACTTTAGGTTAACACACATCGATGTTCAATTTGGAAATATCAATCATATCCACTACTGTCTCAAACCTGCACATATTACAGTTATTCAAGCTATAAAAATGGGAGGTGATTGGGACACTCATATATTTTATTGGGACACTCAACTGTACATACAGTTAAAAGCACACTCTAAGCACTGTACAAGTATGTAATGCATACAGTAGAGCGTCCCAATGAAAAGTGTGAGTGCGCAAATCAATTCCCATGAAAAATAAACTATCAAGATGCTAGCAAAATCATAGTCTTTAGAACAGAGGATCCAAAATAGGTGTATAGCTATAGTCTCTACCACCAGTTCAAAAGAAAAATCCAGCTACGAAACTTCAAACAATAGGTGATATCAAACATAATATCCATATACCAAATATGTGACTGTTATAATTAGTCGTGAAAACACTGAAACCTTGTTAGATATCACGTTGTTCCACTCGATTTATTTACCCTTTAATAGTATTATACAGATTGAGTTGACAAGTAAGGTAACATAAAGCACCAAGTATATCAATGTAGGGCATTTACAACTCTCTCGCTCATCAGAATGACTAAGAAATTCAGTTCATAAAAAAAAGATAATTTCTTTTTTTTTTATCAAAATTTAAGAAATTTTCAAATCCTGACATTTTGACGAGCGAAAAAGTACCTTTGTTGGATTTTTTTTTTATTATATTATACGCAACACTGCAAGAAAAAGAACCGCAATAATGCAAGTTCAAAATACATAGGTAGGCTGTAAACTAATTATTAGACTCCCATAAATAGCTTGTCTTGCATAAACCAGTAAAGTAACTACATTTTTTCAAAGAAAAAGAAATATGTACATCTAACAACAATACATATGTACGCTTATCACTTATGTCCTGATAAATTTAGAGAGGTAAAGAGAATAACCTTGATTCTTGAAGAGATTTCCACTCATGTGGACAACTGTTTATGCAAGAAAACATTTATGCTGATACCATTTTATTTCGTTCTCCATTACCATCGAATGACAACAATTGTTACATAAAATAAAATATAAATCAGATTCAATTTAATCATGTGTAAACGCATGTGTGATCTCAAATTATCCCTCACAAAGGAAAAGATATATAGAAAACTGAAAACACCACAAACGAGATACAAGATTAACTGATTACCACTTTGTCTTGTAAGAAAACATTTCTGCTGAAGTAGGTTCGTTTTCAACCATAAAAGAAACAAAATCGGGTCCAAACGATTTCTCGGTTCTTGCCCTTTTGCTTCTTCTAGGTTCAACCTCTTCTTTCTCAGTTTGATCCTGTCTCTCATCTTGGAGATCATTATCAGCTCGTTGTCTCTTATCTTGGACAACTTCGTCGTCTATTCTGGATGAATTTCCAGTTTCCTTCGTTAAACAAGGAAATATAGTTTCAAAGAATGAAGCATTCCTTGATTCCATTACTGTACCCTTTTGTATATCCGGATTTTTCGAATCATGTACAATGAAACGATAAGCACTTCTATTCTTAGCATATCCGATGAATATACAATCCACAGATTTAGGTCCAATCTTTTGGGCCTTGGGAGTCGGTATAGCTACCTTTGCTAGACACCCCAACACTCGTAAGTACCGGTATGATGGTTTTCTTCCCATCCATAATTCATAAGGGGTCTCTTCTTTTTCCTTACGAGGTATCTTATTTAAAAGATATTTAGCCGTTAGAATGGCTTCCCCCACATGTCCTGGCTTAGAACATAACTTATCAACATGGCATTAACCATTTCTTTCAAGGTACGGTTCTTTCTTTCGGCAATACTGTTCTGCTGAGGTGAATAGGGAGCAGTGAACTCGTGTCTAATTCCATGTTTTGCACATAGATCAGCGAATGGAGACACATTCACCTCCTCTATTACTTCGTACCACCTTGATTTTCTTACTAAGTTGATTCTCAACTTCGTTTTTGTATAGAACAAACTTGTCTATATCTTCATCTTTACTTTTCAGAAAGTAAACATAACAATACTTTGTAAAATCATCAATAAACGTGATAAAGTACTTATTGCCACCTTTTGTGGGTAGTGATTTCAAATCACATATGTCAGTGTGTATCATATCAAGTGGTTCGGTTTTCCGTTCAACCGATTTGAAAGATGATCTTGTAAGTTTGGCTTCAATACAAGTTTCACATTTATATTTTGAGTCAATATGGAAATTAGGTACGCAATTAAATTTAATCAAACGACGCATTGAATTAAAATTTACATGTCCAAGACATCCATGCCACATATTAGAAGACTTGATCAAATAAGCAGAAGAATTCATTTTATTGATATCATTCTTAACAACCATTACATTGAGCTTAAACATACCATTGAGGGCATATCCCCTACCAACATACATTTGATTCTTAGACAGAACAAACTTATCAGACTAAAAAACAAGACGAAAACCAAACTTGTTCAACAGCCAACCAGACACAAGATTCTTGCGAATCTCTGGAACATACAAGACATTAGTCAACTTGAGCTCTTTCTCGGATGTCGTCTTCAAGATTACATCTCCTTCGCCCTTGATATCAGCACTTGCAGAGTTTCCCATGTACAACTTCTCTCAACTATCAACCGCTCTGAAAGAGATTATGGCAATGACGTCAGACATCATTGCAATCATGTCTACATCTTCATTCACCATATTAGCCTGGCGTGGAGTCACCCGCTTCGGCATCTTACAGCCGGCTGGTCACAATTAAAGCACACCCCTTGGAACTTCTGTTTCACAATTGCCGCTTTAGGAGCAAGGTACTCAGACTTCCCTTTGCCCTTCTTGTCATTCTTTCCTTTTCCTTTGCCTTTACCTTTGACATTGGACTTTGAAGATGACGAAGCATGCTCAACCATATTTGCCTTGGCAGAATCAGGCGTATAAGTGTTTTTCTGAGCCAACTTGTTGTCCTCTTCAATACGAAGACGAACAACCAAGTCTTCAACACTCATCTCCTTTCGCTTATGCTTCAGGTAGTTCTTGAATTCTACCCAGCTTGGAGGTAATTTTTCAATAATAGCAGCAACTTGAAAAGTTTCACTCAAGGTCATTCCCTCAGCATGAATGTCGTGTAGCAAAACCTGCAGATCTTGAACCTGACTCATCACATTCTTTGAATCAACCATCTTGTGATGCGGTTGAAAATTATATGAACCCGTGACATCAAATATTCATCACTTTCCCCGCTGATTGCTTGATTTTCATTGACAAGCTAAGTGAACTTCTTCACATCTCTATTCAACGGAGTCCACTTTGTCGTTAACATGTTCATGGTTCGCTTCACAAGCTTTTTTTCGGCTTCTTTATTGTAAATTTGGAGAACCCGATACCAAAACTTGTCTCTATTTTGATCCATGCCCACATTTGGATCATCGGATACTTGTATAAAGCACTCCGTCAAAAGTAACTTCTCATCTTGGCTCCACACGTGCGACTATAATTAGATCCCTTGGGTTTATCCTTGTGGTTTTTGGCAATTTTTTGGTACGGTTTCATCGGGTTGTTCTTGCGATTCTTCTTGGTGAGGATGTTGTTGAGATTGTTGTTTGAATAGTTGTTGAAAAATCTTGGTTTGTTGGAGTTGTTGAAGTTGAAATTGTTGAAATTTCAATTGTTCCTCAGGTGAAAATTGGACATTAAACGGGTTATATCCGGTAAATTGATTTGGTATTTGAAATGAGAATTGGTTAAAGTTTGATGATATGGAAGTAGCGGATGATGGTGTGTTCCGGTTAGAAGAGGATTATGAATTTAGTAGTTGGTTTTGTGGGTCGTTTAACATAGCGTTGATCCATTGTTATTTTTGAATATGATTCATTTTTAGAGAGAAATTGAGAGTAAAAGTGATGAAAGTGATAATGAATTGTGTGTAAAAAATAGAAGATTAGTAGGGTATTTATAAAATTTTTAAAGGGGTTAAAATTTGAAAATTGGGGTGTTTTAATGCAAAAAAACGGGTAGAAAAATGGCCTAACGGCTAGTTTTTCGGAAAATTAAAACCCTTCAACGACTAGTTTTTCAAAAAAAAAAAGGAAAATAAATGCCGACTGCGTGAGTTGGTGGCTACGGTGGCAGCCGCAACCGGCCAGCGTCCGGTGTGGTTCTCGCGCCATCCATCTCGGATGGCTTGAGCAATCAGTCCTTATACCCTATGCTCTAAAGGGACGTATGGTTTTAGTGGAATCAAGGGAATCATGTATCATATTTTATTTCACTAATTTTGTAAATCACATGTTATTTTATCAATTTTTGTTTTTACTTTTTAAAAGTGTATTTTATTCTAGGGAAAATGACAAAAAAATGTATCGAACTTGACACTTTATGTGATTGTGTGTAGGCAACTATTTTTTTTTCTTATTGTATGTACTGAACTTTCAAATTTCGATCATATGTGTATTTTGTGACTATTCTGCCATGTAAAATGACCATTTTACCCTTCGAGATTTGAAAAAATTAAGGGTAAAATGGTCACAAAGTACACACAATAATCGAATTTTGAAAGTTCAGTACACACAATAAGAAAAAAAATAGGTGGCTACACACAATCATAAAAAGTGTCAAGTTCGATGCATTTTTTTGTCATTTGCCCTTTATTCTAACTTATATAATAAATGTATTTTTCTTTAATTGATAATTAACTTTCTTTTTTCCTAAAATCCAAAAGACTAACAGTCTTCACTACAAAGTTACAGACAGTAAAATAAAAAAAAAAAAAAAAACCAATTCAATTTCCCTCCACTTTCCCCCTCAAATCAAAACCCTAACCCCAACTTTTCAATCCCACAAAATTAACATTCGATTCATAAAAAGTTCACATTTTAATGTTATATCTCCAACCTTTTCACAAAACCCATCTTTTATTTCCATCAATTTCATCAAATTTATAAAAATTAATGATTTTTATTGTTTTTTTGGGTGCAGGTGAGATTGGTAATAATGGGGGATGATGAATCGGATAGTAAAAGTATTGTTATAGTAAGCTTCTTAACTATCAAAGCTATTTTGGAAGTTGGTCTTCTCGTTATGAGCATAAGCTGTTTAACTTAGTAATGCCAAACACCCCTTGTTGCGCTTTGATACAGTAGATCAGCAGTAATAAGTGTTTGGATATGATTATCGGCTCATTTGATGGTGAATTAAGCAGCAGCTATAAGTAACAATTTCGGAGTTGCCTATTCAAACAACATATCTGATTCTGATTATTTTATGTCTTATATCCCTAATTAGCTGATTGCCGAAAACTTAAACAAATACAATATCTGATAATCTGGTTTCGTTACTCTAGAAGCCAATCTACACACTTTTTGCAGCATTGCCTTATGTTATAGCAACTGCTTATCATGAAAGCATAAGCAGTTTTAATATGCATTACCAAACATCCCCTGAAGTCAATGTTATCATAGAAGTGTTGATGTTGTATCTTTGAACTGACATCAGGCAACTCCTTCGATATTGGTATTATGAATCCTTCTTACAAAAAGGGACATTTATATTTTTCTTTAGGACAACCAGGGCTATTGGTTTCTTGATTAATCTTGTCCATGTTACATGACGCCGTCACACTTTATCTTTCCCGAAAAGGTTTCTGATTCTATGTTATTTTCTAGACCAACATGGGAAGGTGGTCAGTACGACGGATATGAACAAATTTGATTCGCTGCTCTTTGATTAGCAATGGAATCAGGAGCTGATCACATCGATGTTGAGCTTAAGGTTTTCTTCTTCTTGACATAAAATTGGTTTCTTTGTGTCATGGGCCCGTCTAAAGTACCATTATTAGTGTTCTTACATTGTAAATTTTTACGTTATACTATCAGACATAATATTCTCTATCAGATTTCTGATTGTAGTTGCTCAAATGCAGGCTGTTGATGATTTCAACAATTTAATCCATGGAGACAAGCCTACAAAGTGCAAACTCGTAGTTTCTTCTCACAATTATCAAAATACTCCTTTGAAAGTGCAACCTTGGGAACCTTGTGGCCAAAATACAGTCAACAGGAGCTGACATTGTCAAGTTTGCAACAACCGTTGTAGATATAAATGAGGGGTAGCATGTACTTACTTAACTTTCTCTTTGCATAGAAGTCATTGAAAGGTGGTTTTGTTGTACCGGTTGGGTCATTTAATAACTGGTATATATAAATTTGATATTTATATAAATAAAGTTGACATTTTTTATTAAAAGTAATCATATTGACTGTCGGGTAACTTGGTACCAAATGCCCAAATGGCATACAAAGCCATCTTTTATTGACTCAAATGTTATATATAAGTACTGTGACTCAGGGCACACATGTGGAAGTGCGTTGATATTTTAAGGAAAAAAACCCTTAATTCTTCCTATTCAAATTAGTAAAATGTATCATTTAATAACTGGTATATATAAATTTGCTGTTGTACCATTCCTAACAAAGAATCTTTACTTCAATGTTGTGATGAGGTTGACCGGTTGCAAAGGTAAATTTCATTGTCATAAAAAGCTTTACCATCAAACAATATACAGACAATGATAAAAGCATGGCGTTTAATGTATTGCGTTATTGATTGTATGTTACAGTTGATAGGAGCGGTCAATGGTGCCATCAGGAGACCAAATGATGGGACATTATATAGGTGTAATACAGAGTATGTAGGTGCTATTTCTCTATTGAGGAAAGTCTATGAGGTTTTGTTGGGTCAAAACAGTCTTTTGTTCACTTATAAAAGTTTCGTATGATTTCACATGTTACTTTCTGCCCGTTCGACCCATTTGACCCATTTGAGATTCACTTAAAACACAAATTGTTGCAACTGTCTGCAGGTTCAGGTGTTCAAAATGGTGCAACAGGATCACCCTTGGCTGGTAGACTATTTGTGGTTATTGGTGCTGGCGGTGCCGAAAAGCTCTTGCTTATGGAGCAAAAGCGAAGGGTGCAAGAATTGTGATAGCAAATAGGACTTACGGTTAGATTCAACTATTGTTCACGTTCACATTACCATTCCTATTGCTCGTACTTGATTGCAAATAAAACATTATACTAGTTTTATTGCATTCTTATTAGTTCAGTTTGGGAGAAAGTCAACTGTATGGTTCTCGTCATATTTAGAGGGTGTTTGGATTCGAGTGGTTTATCAAATAATCAAAAATTGATTATAGCGACTTCCAAGTCAGAGTAACCATATGATCAGTGGCAAAAATAAAAAATTGATTATAGTTCACATTACCTTTCACATGCATAGTTAATACAGCAACTAAAGTTTTCTGTTACTGTTGCTGCACAGATCGTGCTAGAGAACTTGCTGACGTAATTCTTGGAGAGGCTATATCTCTTCCCGATTTGAGCACTTACAGTCCAGAAGGTGGCATGATACTTGCAAACACTACATCAATTGGTATGCAGCCAAATATAGACGTTACTCCTATTTCTAAGGTACGGCTATCTACCTTTATCTGGTCATATGTTTTAGTAATAATGGTATGCACTTTGATCAGTTTTTCTATTTTTTATGGCAAGAAGCTTTAAAGTCGTATGCATTGGTATTTGATGTTGTGTCCACACCAAAAATTACAAGATTACTTTGGGAAGCTGGAGAGTGTGGAGCCATAATTGTTACAGGGGGAGATGTTTATAGGACAGGCGTATAATGCTACCTTTCATGCATGTCCATCATGCCTAAAATCTTACCATCTCCCTTCTCTTATGAGTTTATCCTACTTTTCATTTGCAGAACCTAATGATTTATTTAGGGATATTATGGAAAAATCTTAATTTTCTCGGGAGCTGCCGTAGGTATATCTTTTTCTATTCCATCTTCCTTTATTTTGAATTTTGAGTTTATGGGTACCGTGGAACAATTAACTAGGCAAAATAGTTGGAAGTTTTATGGCCATCGAATAGTGTTGTAAAAATCGGCCATGGCGTCCGATATGGCGGCGCCATGGCGGTTGGCGGTGGTCCACCACCACGATATTTCCCAAATCGGACTAACTTATCGTTTTTGGTCAAAATTGGTCAATATCGGTCAAAATCGGAGCATGGCGGTCAAAATCGCCCAAAATCGGCCATGGCGGCTTGTCGGTCAACGGTGGTCAACACCGGTCAACTTCAGATCTAGGGTTTTTTTTCAGATTCTAGATTCGCGCCGGTCAACGCCAGTCAACTTCAGATCTAGGGTTTTGTTTTCTTATTCATGCTGGTCAACTTCAAGTTTCTTGATTTTGTTTTAATTTGGGGAACAAATCAACAAATTTATAGTTATATAATAGAAGATATATAATTAAAAATAACAAAAACATTAATATTGCTAATATTTATTTATTTTTAAATAAATTCCTTTGTAATTTATGGTCTCCGCCATGGCGCCGCCATATCGCCGCCACCGATATGGCTCTTGGCGGGGGTCGACCGCCACGGTACCGCCGAGCGATATTTACAACCTTGCCATCGATACCTTGTCCAATCGTATGAAGTTATGTAAAAACGAAAATATTTTATTACTCCATTTTTGTTGGCATGATCAAATCGACCACTTGTGTTCTGTAACTCGTTTAAATTTCAGGAATTTGATGTGCTTGACCACTTCTGCTCGAGTATGGAGTTAAAAAAGTATTATACTTCAGTTATCCTAGAAATAGATATAATGCTTCTAGAGTGTCTGTCCGAAATAGGCGTGGGTAAAGTAATGAGTCATCCTTCCTCTGTTGTGGAAGTTTTTGATTTTTAATTTTTTTTGTTTGAATCATTGGTTCTCTTCTCACACAAAAACCCGTTTTTATATGCTCATTAGCCTTAACATAATAATCTAATTATTGCTAAACAAAATGATTTAGGATTTTGACACACTTTGGGTGACTTGCATCTAATCAAATTATTAAATTACCCATTTGACCTATTGGAGATAGGAATTACCCAAATCAGCCCAACTTCTAAGTAAATGGGTCAAAATTTCTACTGCTGCAGACTTTGACTTTGGATCATAATTTCTATTAAATTACGTAAAGCTGAAGTTTTTGTTACTTTGTATATAGAAGCAGGAGGCTCAAGAGTAACACGTGTTGTGCAAAATGGCACACACAGGAAGCACGGAGGAGGTGATTATAGTTCTTGTTTATCCATCATTTTTTATTGTATCATTAGTATTTTTGTTGGGACATAATAAGGAATTTTATACTATTTGACAGCCATTGTATTCTCGTTTTTTTATACTAAAGTTAAATTTATTTTTATAAAATGCTACGGGCATAGTACTCATGACTCTCAGAAAATGAATGGACACATTATTTATTTGGATGAATTTTGAAGTCCAAGTTATTCTGCTAATAGTAAATTCTTGTGACATGTAAGCTCATGCTGTCAACAATTTTTCATAGATTTGAGAGTATAGATCTTTCAATAGTAAATACACGTGTTTATATATGCAAATCTTTGTAGAACATCAAACATTAAGAACATCAACCTTCACTCTTACATGATTTTATAACTATCCGGGTTTCATTCAGCATTTTTTCAAAACTCATAGTAAAAAACGAATGTTAATAAGAACATGAAAAATTCTTTAACACCGG
The DNA here is from genome assembly GCA_910596185.1 of Chrysanthemum makinoi. Taxonomy (NCBI): domain Eukaryota; kingdom Viridiplantae; phylum Streptophyta; class Magnoliopsida; order Asterales; family Asteraceae; genus Chrysanthemum; species Chrysanthemum makinoi. Next base: position 15,280,856 of record OU343217.1, read on the forward strand.
TCGAAACTCGAGGCCATATACAATTAGGCCAGACATGATTCCTTCATGACTTGTAAACTTCATATCAATAGAAAGAGAGTCATCCTTGAATTCATGAGTTGAGTTAAATTTCCACACTTGAATCTCCATCCATCCATCTTCCCTTTTTTTGGGAACCTGAGTGATACCATTTATGTTCAACGGGCTTGGGGTTATAAAATAAACATATTCAGCCTCATTGTTTTCTTTGTGGATTACGTCTCGCACTTTTACTAGACAATGCAGCCCCTGGCATTTTTCTGAAAGCTTGAACACAAGGTAACACACGTATTCTATATCTCGTGACAACATTTGACTTTTGATCGTGCAATTAAGATGAAATACTTGTTGTGGTAAAAGCTCAAGCACCTCTTGAAATCTGCATGTAGGATAGATTAAGAACGAAATTAAATTTAAAGACATGAAACTACATCCAAGAAGTGAAACTTTTGTCAACCTTTAATTAAAAAAAAAAAAAAAACACTGGGTTAGAAAATCTAGTTTTTCATGTGACAGCTACATATTTGGATGGACAATCAAAAAAGTTTAGTGGCTAAAGGTAGGGCTGGCAATTCGTGTGGGATTCAGGTTATTCCTCAACCTGAAAATGACATGTTTAAGTAATCGGGTCAGACTTGTCAACCCCAACTTGTTTAAACATAACTTGAACACGACCCTTTTAACCCGCTTATCTAACTCGGTTGGCAGTTTAGCAAGTTACACTGGTTAAATATGTTAAATTGGTTGGCAGGTTGCCCGTTGAACACAGCTCGAAACCGGTTTACACCCAACCATAACCTGTTTCATGTAGTGTCAGGAATTGTCGCCTCTAGTTAAAGGAAGCTGTAACAAAAATAGCTATAATATGTGAAGCAAACCTGGACTCGTCTAATGCTTTTGAAGTAAAAAGATCCACATTAGAGAATTTGTATAAAACTGCCTTTGCTGAAAGCACAAGAAGTTTCTTTCCGTTGACCTCGCCCAACCAGAAAAACTCTTCGTAGTTTCTGCATGCCTTAAATATTTCTTCAAAGTTAGTTGGCAATTGTTGTACCTGATCCACATTGAAGTTTGATTTCAAGACTTGTTGGACTTCCTTTAATTTTCCGATTTCTTCATGTTTCACCTGTATACAAACCATGTTAAATATGCAATACACAACATGGTTATTAGTTTAATTTTTTGGTATGCACCTGACCTTTTTGTATAATGTAAACAAAAGAGTGTAGAATGGAACCACGAGATATAATTGCAAACTTACTTTGTCAATTGCTCGAAATTCAATGCCTTCAACATAAACTGCAGTTTCTCCACAGTAATATGATGAAAAGCTCTCAAGTAGAAACTCAAAAACAACATCTTCGTTCTGATTCAAGAATTGGTACAACTCAATCATCATCCAGTCCTTGTCTCTCCATGTTGCGAAATATGCATGTAGACTTTCAAGTCCCTTTCTATACTTTAGGTTAACACACATCGGTTTACTTGAGAATTTTCTTGAATCACTGAGTTTGAAGACTAAATAGACTCCATAAACAACATTTCGAGATAAAAGTTGAGCATTTGTCTTTATTTCGATGTTCAATTTGGAAATATCAGACATCTCCACAACTGTCTCAAACCTGCACATATTAAAGATATTCAACCTATAAAAAATAGACTAGCAAGATGTAAGCAAAATCACAGTTATTAGAACAGTGGACCCAAAATAGGGGTATAGCTCTACGCCTCTACCACCGGTTGAAAAAAAAAATCCAGCTACGAAACTTCAAACATAATACCCATATACCAAATATGTGACTTTTATAGTTAGTCGAGAAAACATTGAAACCTTGTTAGATATCTACCATCTTCATGTAGGAGTCTAAGCAACAAAGACTTTGATGTTGTTCCACTTGGGTTTATTTACCCTTTAATAGTATAATACAGAAGCACTGAGTTTATCAATATGGGGCATTTATAACTCTCTCTCTCATCGGAAAGACTAAGAAATCCAGTTCATGAAAATAAGATAATTTCTTTTATAATACACAACACTGCAAGAAAAACGAACCACAATGCAAGTTCAAAATACATAGGTAGGTTGTAAAATGCTCCCGTAAATAGCTTGTCATGCATAATCCGGTAAAGTAACTATATTTTTTCAAAGAAAAATATATATATACATCTAACAGAAATGCATATTTATGCTTATGACTTATGTACTGATAAATTCAGAGAGGTAAAGAGAATAACCTTGATTCTTGAAGAGATTTCCACTCATGTGGACAACTGTTTATGAAAGAAAACATTTCCGCTGATACCATTTTATTTCGTTCTCCATTACCATCGAATGACATCAACTGTTACATAAAATAAAATATAAATCAGATTCAATTTTAATCATGTGTAAACGCATGTGTGATCTCTAATTATCCCTCACAAAGGAAAAGATATATAGAAAACTGAAAACACCAAATAAACGAGATACAAGATTAACTGATTACCACTTTGTCTTGTTGAAGGAGGATTCCCTTCGAAAAAATGGTGTAAAGATCCTCTTTCTTGATGGTAGAATATTTTTCAGGACACTTTGACATCTGGACTATTTCTTTGTAGTCTTTAGGCAATTTGGGCTCCCATATCTCATAATCCTCCTGTATACATTTATCAATTAATAAACTCATGTTTCATACAGTTACTTTCTTACAGTTTATAAAACAGTTAAAAGCCACGGTTTAGATATATATGAATCAAAAGTTAGCCAATTTAGCCAAAATATAAAAACTTACCTGAAATTCCAATGCTTTCTTGAGTTGTTTGACCACTTTATCGGCTGTTGGTCGTCTTTCTCTCTTGTGATGTAAGCATTGAAGGGCAATCCTTGTAAAGGTAAAATATGACTGTGGCACAATTTGTTCTTTGATACCCTCGAACACCAACTTATCAAGTTTTTCAACATAATAGAGGTGTTTAGCCAAAAAGGGTAAATAAAGATAATCATCATCTAGCTTTTCAGATGATAGTTTCCCACACAATATGTCAAATAAGACCGCACCCAATGAGAATATATCAGACTCTTTGGTTAAGAAGCCTGTTTTTGAGTACAGTGGGTCACAATAGCCAATTGTGCCTGTAACATTGTCGATGACATAGTCTACATCCTGATTTATTGGACATACTAAGGAAAGCCCGAAATCACTAATTTTTGCTTTCCAATCATCAAGCAGTAGAATGTTGCTGCTGCTGATGTCCCTATGTATTACCATTTCTGGACTTGAAATAGTTCCATGAAGAAACTCCAACCCGACTGCAACATCGATGCATATTTTAAGCCGCATCACCCACGTAAGACTATCATCGCTCAAGTACTTATCAAGACTTCCTTTGGATGCATACTCATAGACAATAATTTTCTCATCCTCTTCATCACAGTAGCCTACAAGACCAATTACATTTTCATGTTTGTACTCCATAAGGATCTCAAGCTCTGTCTTAAATTGAGCTTCTCCTTCAGCAGATTTCCTACCCAACCGCTTTGCGGCAATGAAGTTATGCCCATCAGTGTGACCCTTGTACACATTCCCAAAATCTCCATGTCCAATGAGATTGTCTTGATTGAAAGTATTTGTGGCCAACTTTATGCCTTGAAGTGACAATTTGAGGCTGTCCTTGTGGTTCTCCTGTGAATCATCGGACAATCAGTCGATTTGATAAGTAAAAAATAACTTAATAATTTGGCATTTGATAAAGGGGAAAATGACAAAAAAATGCATCGAACTTGACACTTGTTGTCATTGTATGTAGCCAACTATTTTTTTTTTCATTGTAACACAAACCTTTTGAATTTTTGTCATTGTATGTAGCCAGTTAGATGAATTTGTGTTATTGTATGTACCCAGTCAGGCTTAGCGTTACATCGTTAGTCCTTTTATATTAACGGTCGTTAGTAAATAACTTAAAATTTCGTTCTCTTACGTTTTTATTCGTTTTCGTCCATTTTTATACGTTTTGTCCATTTTATACTTTTTCGTCCGTTGCTTTTTCCGTTTTTACGTTTTAGATCTTTTTCTTACATTCTCGTCTGTTTTCTTACGTTTTCGTCCGCTTTTATACGTTTTCATTCGTTTTTATACGTTTTAGTCCGTTTTTATAAGTTTTCATCCGTTTTTATATGTTTTCGTCCGTTTTCATCTATTTTTATACGTTTTCAATCATTTTTCATCCGTTTTATATTTTTCGTCGTTTTATACGTTTTCGTCAGTTTTTAAATGTCTTCGTCGATTTTCTAACGTTTTCTTCTGTTTTTATATGTTTTATCATTTTATCGTTTTCGTCTTTTTTTTTTTTAAGTTTTCATCTGTTTTCTTACACCTTCATCCATTTTATACGTTTTTGTCCGTATTCTTAAGTTTTATACATTTTCGTCCGAAAAAGTAAGAAAATGAATGAAAAAGTAAGAAAACCAACGAAAGCGTATAAAAAAGATGAAAATGTTAGAAAACAGACGAAAACTTTAAAAAAACAGACGAAAATGTATAAAAACAGTTGAAAACGTAAGAAACGGATGAAAACGTATAAATACGAATGAAACGTAAAAACGGACAAAACACATAAAACGGATGAAAACGTAAGAAAACAGACGAAAACGTATAAATATGGATGAAAACGAGCAAAACGTGTAAAAACGGACGAAAACGTATAAAAACGGACTAAAACATAAGAAAACGTACGAAAACGTAAGTAAACAAACGAAAATGTAAAAAACGGATGAAAGCATTGGACCAAAATGTATAAAACGGACGAAAAAATATAAAAACGGATGAAAACGTATAATAACGGACTAAAACGTAAGAAAACGTAGGAAAACGTAAGTAAACAAATGAAAATGTAAAAAATGGATGAAAGCATTGGACCAAAATGTATAAAACGGACGAAAACGTATAATAACGGATGAAAACGAATAAAAACGTAAGAGAACGAAACTTTAAGTTATTTACTAACGACCGTTAATATAAAAAGACTAACGATGTAACGCTAAGCCTGACTGGGTACATACAATAACACAAATTCACCTACTGGCTACATACAATGACAAAAATTCAAAAGGTTTGTGTTACAATGAAAAAAAAAATAGTTGACTACACACAATGACAACAAGTGTCAAGTTCGATGCATTTTTTTTATCATTTTCCCTTGATAAAGTCTCTAAGTTACGGTTGTAGTTCAAGATTAAAACAACACGTCACAAAAGTTTAGGACTAAAAAAGGTAAACGGTAAGATCGTTAACTCAGTAAAAGTTTGAGGATTAAAATATTAGTTGCACAAAGTAAGATGTATAAAATGTCACATACAAATATGATGAATATATGAGGAGATTATTAAGTTGTTCAAAAAAATTGTGCACCTGAGAGTGTAACGCTTTTTTAAGTTCGTTGATAACAACATCTATTGGTGGACGTTCGACTTGAGTCAGTGCTAGACACTGAAATGCGATTTTTGCAAATATGTCCAAGGACTCTTTATTGGGTCCTTTGGTAAGAGAAAAGGCATGTTCATCGGTTTCTTCCTTTATCTTGTGATCAACAATTTCCATTAGTGTTCCCTTCTCAAAATGATGTCGTGCAATGGGTGCAATCCCCTTCCCATCAATGTCAGTGAAAATACGATCATAGGCCAACTTCCCGGTCAAGATCTCAAATAATACCACTCCAAAAGAGTAAATGTCTGACTTTTTATTTAATCTTCCAGACTTCTCATATTCTGGATCCAAATACATATCTGTACCTGCAATCGTACTCGCATCGAGAGTACTGGCATCTTGATCTGCTGGGTGGAATTTGGAGAGTCCAAAATCAGCAATCTTTGCTTCCAAATTTTCGCCCAATAGAATATTTGCACTCTTGATGTCACGGTGTATTATCTTTTGTTTGTCTCGATCTGTGTTGGTGTGAATGTAATTCAAGCCATGTGCAATACCAAGACATATTTTCAAGCGATGCATCCAAGTAAGATTAGTCATTTTTTCACTGTTTCCTAGATAATCCTCAAGACTCCCTTTAGAAGCAAGCTCATAGACAAGGATCATGTGATCACGATCTTCATCACAAAAACCAAGAAGAGATATTATATTCTCATGTTTACAGCTAATCAGAACCTCAATTTCTGCAATGAACCCTTGTTCTCCTTCTCGATTGTGAATGCGTTTTATGGCTACCGTGCTACGTTTCTTTTTCTTTTTTTGGGTAAAAGGTAAAAATTTATAAGCCGTGCTACGTTTCTTGGGAAGATCGTATCTATTCTTCCCTTCTATGGAAGATGAATTACTGCTATCAAAATGTTTGAGTTGTGCCTTGTATACCATGCCATATCCGCCTGATCCTATGCAATATTTGTCGGCAAACTTCTCTGTTGCCTTCATGATATCATTAAGTCCAATCTTCAAGTGTTCCAAGTTCTTTAACTGCAACATTGTGACATTAAAATACAACAACATACTTAAATAAATTATTGAATGACAAAAGATTCACAATCTGTACTATTATGCTTAAAAATACAACATACTTAATAGAAAAAAGTGATACAACAACACTTTATAATCAGCCAATGGATTCCGTTTGCTTCTATATCAGTTACTGTTTTATGCTTAAAAATGATCTGTGATTTGTGACTAGTGTGCAGATCCATGGTAGTTGGTGCAGATGGTGTTTTGATTTCTGGTTTTTGGGTGTTGATCGTGTGGTGTGAAGTTGGCCTGGTCATATCAATAAATTTGTTATCGGTCGTTTATCATTTTACAGTGCCAGGATTATGTAATAGGGATCAAATGTAATATGTAAAAAGCCCCAAACCACATAGACCATTCGTGTGATTTACTTTTTTGTTTATTAATTAGAATGACCAGCTTCGAACTAAAACTATAAAGAAGTAAATTACCCTCAGGTGATTGGCTGATGTACTGTCAATTGCATTCCTTGGAAGTTCCTAAAATAATATTTGCAAAAGACGAGGAAATTAGTAGATAAATATAACAGTTATTATCACATAAAGTTGATAACTAAGTTGATTTTCTTACCGGATTTTCATACATTGATTGAATTTTCAACGCTTTCTCAAGTCCTTTGACAACCTGATCTATATGTGGACGATCTGCTCTTTCCTCTTTTATGCAGCAATATGCTGTTTCTGAGAAGATTTTTAATGCTTCTTTGTCCATCTGATTTCGTAAATGCGGCATGATCATTTCATCCAAATGAGATTTGGCCAGCTGACTTAATAACCCCTCTCTCAACTCATCTTCAAGTTCATTTTTGCCTTCGTCTTCATCTTCGTCTTTGTCATCGTTTGCGCTCCTTCCGCACAAGACTTCTAGTAATACAACACCGAATGAATAAACATCTGACTTGTGGGTCACACCGCCGGTCTTTTTATATTTTGGGTCCAGGTATACATTCTTGATAATATCACGAGTAAGAATAAGACGGTGCTTCCGAGCTATTGTATTTTTCAACGAAAGTTCAAAACAAGATAACTTGGGTTCCCATTTGTCATCTAGTAAAATTTTCGAGCTCCTAACGTTGCAATGTATGACACTGAAATCACGTCCAGGATCATAATGGATGTAACTCAATGCCTTCGCAACACCAACACATATCTTCAATCTTTGCATCCATGTGAGGGTCTGGTCACCTAGATATTTTGCAAGACTTTCCTTGGCCTCCTTCTTGTATATGATCATCTTATTTCTCCCATCATCAAAAATCCCAATAAGAGACACTAGATTCTTATGTTCGAGACTAGAAAGTATCGAAATCTCCGTCCAAATCTTTTTGCTCTCATCTTTTATACAATCAGTATAGAACCTCTTTGCAATAATATCGATGAATTGTTTGGAATATAGGAGACGGCCTTTGAAAATATTTCCATGCCTAAATTTTGTGATGATATTTTCTTGAGCAAAATTGTTGGTTGCTGATGCTATATCTTCCCAGCTGAGTTTTAAGTGAGAAAGATCTTTGAGGAAAGACTTTGTCTCTTTGCTGACATGGGACTCAACACGTGTAGATATGGAGGGCAATGATCCCTATATATATGTACCAAGCAAGACAAATTACCAAGTGTTCAAAAAATGACACGTGTAGATATGGAGTTCACTTTTCTAAAATTCCAGTGACTTACAGCAATAGTAATAAGTAAATAATTACCTTTTCAGATGATGTATCTTCAACTTTGGCCGCAATTATTGAATCTTCCTTTAATATCATAAATAGAGTAATAAGTAAATAATTTAACACGTGTTGATATTAGTATTATCAATAAATAGAGATTAGCTATTATAAAAGAAAGATGAAAGGAAAAAAAGGTCATACAACATTTTGACGTTCCATTTGAAGGTTCAACGCGTTCTCAAGTCTTGTGACAATCTCACTTATATCTGGGCGTCGAGATCTTTCTTCATTCAAGCAGTCATATGCTATCTTCGCGAAAACGTTGAATGATTGCGGATCCATTTGTTGCCATAGAACTGGATCAATCATCTCATCTAGTATTTTCTTTTTATAATGGAAAATGGCCATTGGGCCCAAATACTTATTATCTTGGCCGTCAATAACTGATTCCCTACCACATAGTAGTTCAAACAATAGTATCCCAAAGGAGTAGATATCTGACTTGTGGTTCACACTTTTAGTCTCAATATATGTTGGGTCTCCATACCCTTCCACATACCAAAGTTTATTAGTATGAAATGAATGGTGCCTTTGAGATGCTTCAATCTTCATGGAACATTCAAAATCAGATAACTTGGGTTCCCAGTCATCATTTAATAGAACTCTGCCACTGGTAATGAGCCGGTGTATTATGCTGAAATCACGTGGCCCGTCATAATGAATGTAGCTCAATGCATGCGCAACACCGACAGATATCTCCAATCTTCGCACCCATGTCAACAAAATCGGGTCACTTAGATAGTTGGTGAGACTTAATCTGGTCTCATACCTGGTAATGATGATCTTCTCATCATTCTCATCACAAAACCCAACAAGAGAAACCACATTTTTATGCTTGAGACTTGACAGCATCGAAATCTCCGTCCAAAACTGTTGTTCTCCATCCTCCATGTCTTTATTTAACCTCTGAGCATCGATTTCAATCGACTCACCGGACCACAAGAGCTGTCCCTGGTAAGAATTTCCAATTCCACATGTGCCGATGCCATTTTCGTCAGCAAAGTTGTTGGTGGCTATGAGGATATTTTCAAGGGGTATTTTTAGGTGATCAAATTCGTCAGGTGAAAACATCATGTTTCTATCTTTATCAAAAAGTGAATTAAAATAGGGCGAAATTTGATGGAGGAGAGTCTATTATATAGTGGTGGACTGGTAGTCAATAGTCAAAAAGGAGGGAGGTAGCTGGTGGTGATATGTGGTTGTGGGTGGATGAGAGTCTATTATATAGGGTACTAGTAAATACACCAAATCTCTTTCATCATGTATTATCAATATTCCTCAAATTTAACAATCTTGTAACTCCATGCATCTTCACTTATTTTTATATTTAATACAGTATTTTATTTTATTTCTTCAGATGCATTTCCAATTTTTATTTGAACTCTCAGATACAAAGTTATATTTCTTACAACTGAATGTTATATTTTCTTTTGCACCAAAGTTCAATTGACACGTATATATATCTTTTCAAATTACTGTATAACTTATACATATGAAATATACCAATTACGTAGTAATTATTAGAATATTTATCATTTTAATAATGCAATTGATGAATGTAATTTTTGTTTTGTAAATTTTTATTTTGGCATAGTTGATCGTGTACGATACCCCCGGATACGAGTAGATAAATTGGGCCAGCCCCGGAGCATAAAAAACCCTAATTAAACTGAACATAAAAAGCCAGACTAAACTGAACATAAAAAGCCCCAGAGATAAACTGAACATTAAATTATATAACTTGGAAAAATGTTCAAAGGAAGCCAGACTAAACATAATGCCTTCGAAGGCTAAAAGATGTGTAGAAGAAACAAAAAGGGATCAAAATACATCATATTATTATTAAAAGAAATAAAATAAAAAAAGAAAAATAAACAATAATTAATGTAATCATTTGAGCATTTAGTGAATAAAAGTGAAAGCTTATGATTGATATAATTATTTTGGTGTATTTAGAAGACCCCATTATATATCTTTGCATATTTTTTATTCTATTAATAAAAGAAGACTATATTGACTTCGCATTTGTATAGGAAGGAAACTTCATTTATTTTGAAAATAAATGGTTTTCAACTTGCATATGTATAACTTGTATTTTGAAAATAAATTATTACTAATAGCAAATATCAACATCTTTACAAAAATTTATGAAAGATGATGATAGTATTCTTTGTTTATACTAATAAAATTGACACAAAAAAAAACAAAATTCCTGTAAATATTACATATAATTAATCTCGAACACAACAAAATATATGTATAAATGAGATATTTAGTATGAACTATCAACTATGAAGGGGGACCGTGTGTTTTAGACAAAAGAGACAACAAAGCGAGTATAGTTGACCATAAACGATGATGGTGGGCTGTCTCTTCAACTTTCAAGTAAAGAGAGTAATAGCTATGTTATACAAACTCTCCCTATATTGTCACATTAATAGGTTTTGGTCAAACCGTACAAGCCGATGATGCATCCAATGATTGGATACTCTCCCTTTAGAAGGGTGTGGATAACTAACCCCAGAGAGTAATAGTCCATGATTATTGATTGCTTATATCTAATTTTTTGGGCCTGCAACATGAAAAAAAAATTACATTTTACAAATAAATGTACATAAATACTTTAAATTTCAAGAAGATAAAACTTGCGACAAAATTAGTATTGAAAATACGAAGCATTTTATATATAAATGTAGATAAACAATCCAAAGTTCCAGAAGATAATTAAAAAAAAAGGAAAAAATAACAAAACAACAAACATGATGGCACCTTCTCACCAAATTGTCATAGATGTTAAATTGGTCGTTAAAGGCTGCTGCTAGTGCCTAGTGGCAAAAGAATTCAGTATGTGATTTGCATTATGGACAAAATAGCAACTCAGATGAAAGATTACGTGGTCTTACACTGGATTAGCGTCTTGTGGGGATGTCCGTGATTGGTAGCAGTGTGCCACTTTCAGTAATCAGTTGGATGAAGATGGAAAAGTGCCTATGGCACAAATGATTGCAGTTGGCCGGTGTGATAAGCTAGTCATAGTACGTAGTATATGTTTCATTTTGTGGCATCAAGTGAATGTTACTATTTCTTTTGTGTGACATTTTGTGAACCTTTGTGACTAATATAATCGCGTTAGGCGTGAGACTTGTTAACCCGAAGATTATGGTCTGCGCGGAGCTAGAAAATTTTTCATGGGAGGGCCGAAACAAAATTTTTTCCCGGAAATACATATGAAATCACGAAAAAATACATTAACGGGCTTAGGCCTAGGGGGGCTTCCCGGTCCCTTAATAGCTCCGCCATTCGTCTGTACCCTCAGGAAGTTTAATGTTTTATTACTCTAATGTGCAGGTACTTGGTGACATCCCATAGTGTGTTTTTTCAGGACCATCAAAGTCTGTATGCTATTATCCTACTAGTCTATCACTATTATCCTACTAGTCTATGACTATTACTGTACACTCCTTTATCTTCTAGTCTCTACTACTGAACTTTGTCCCACACTTAGCATTTCATCAACTCATTATCTGACTTGTTGACATTGGTGTCGTGAACCACTTGATAGATTTGAGAATTTAGATGGATTGGTATGCCTTTTAACATCCACTAAATAAACATATTTTAGTTAAAAGAAAACTTATAAACTACTACTAGTAATTGTCAAGTGTGGTAGTTGCATTATTATTGTAGTAGACTAATGACTTTTTGACGTAGTATTATGGTTACACAAATTGTCTACAGCATATAGGAAACTTCCTTTTATTAAATAATTTAACGTTTGAAAATGATAAAGAACAAAAAAACAAACATCAAGTTATAATATGATTGAACAGGTCTTCAAGGGCGGCTGTCTTTATTTATTTTTTAGGTGATCCTTATAATAGTAACTTATACCATACATAATACTTTAATCTAATACTCTACATACTTTTGCAATTAGAATTGTGTGCCACCAAATGACCATATTAGTAGTGAATGTTAGATCACAAATTCAACATAACTTACAAATTTCATTATTAACAAGTTGAACAAGCTGATACGGACAAACCTCAATTCCAAAATTAACATAGAATCTATCCGAGGTTTACTCATATACATAAAGTGACAGAGCAATACGTTTCGTCAAGTGGTCCAAAACACGTGGTTTCCGAATTTTAGAACCATTTCACTATTTTAGAGAAACTGACAAATTTCATCAAACACATTACATGCATAGTTATATACATTTATTTATTATAATGAACCCTTATCAGTTAAACACATGAATTAATTAACAAACTCAAGTCTAGTATCGATGATTAGTGACCATCAAGGATTTCTTTTTGGGAAAATAACTAGATTTAATAAAAATGAAGTGAAAACCATAAGAGCACAAAATCTTGAAGAGATAATTTCTTGGTTAATCTGCAGTTAATTACAGCAGAACATTGGCTAAATAGTCTTCTATTTAGCCAAATAAGAGAACATGTGAACAAGTATATAATCAATTGTTATTATGCCAACTAGCAATGGAAGATATTCATTGATTAGTCATTGCATATGTGCGTCATTTGCTAATCTGTTTTTGTATCTTTTGTAAAGTTCCTTGCAGCAAAAAGTGGTTGACCAGCAATAAGATCATAGCGAAGTCAGCAAAGTGTGGATCAAGAAAAGTGCCAACTTGAGTTGAGAAGTTCCAACATCATTCACACTTTGAACCTCCGCACATGAAACACCGATCGTAGGTAATATCTGACCCGAAGCATATATGTTCACTCCTAGGCTTAGAATATCAACGTAAATATATGGTATACTATAGAGGTGAAAATGCGTTGTGTAATGGGTTAGGGCTGAAACAGGCTTCATACGGGTCAACCCGAAACATTCTTTTGTAAAAAAATTTAGAATTTTATAGATACTAGTGTGGCTACGATTAAGAAAAGTGTATTTGTACATCAATAATCCCAATTTTACGTATAAAATGATTTATTAAGTTTCTGACCCGCTTTGTTCTAAGCAAACTCCTTTAATTAACCAGATTTATCCATTAGAGATACAACCTAACATGAATCGATCTATTCATAACTGGAATTGGTTGAAATATAACATCAACATAATTAAACTCAAAACCATAAGAGCACAAGATCATGAAGTAATATTTTCTTGGCTAATTACAGTAGAACATTGGCTAAAGAGTCCTCTTTTCATATTCAAATACAAGAGCACGTGAACAAATACAACATGTGAACAAGTTTAATAATTAAGTGTTTATAAGTATTATTTAAATTTGGCCAATTACATAAGGAATATATTCATTATTAGATGCTAACAACTACAACAACCTATGAACAACTTTAATAATTACTTGTTGATCAATATTATAAAATTGGCAATTATCAATTGAAATATATTCATTATGCGTCAGTAGATGCTAATGGTTTTGTATCTTGTGTAAAGGTCTTTAACAATTCTATTGTCATTTAGAAAGTGATGACAATGAAATTTCTTTTTTTATTTATAAAGATAAAGACAGCTAACAAACCCAGACGTATATAATAGGAAAATTTGAAGACATTCCTTGTTATTTTTAATGGATGGAGGTCTGTTTTTTGTAAAGACAATTAACTTTTTGTCATAGGAAACGTCCCTTTTATTGAATGATTCAAAGTTTGAATATTACAATATGAAACCTGACCTTGAAAAATCATTAGATGTTAAACAGGTCATTAAGGGATGCTGCTAGTGCCTAGTGGTCTTAGTTTATTGAATATACAATATTCTACATACTTATGCATCTCATGATCGAAGTGATCGTCAACTCACTAAATTTTTTTTGGTACTATGTATAAACATTTAATCTAATACTCTACATACTTATGCATTTTGATCATTTTCGTAGTGCCTGTTAAATAAATAAAAAATAGCATAAGATACAAATTTCATTATTAATAATCACTTGAACGAGCTCAATAACAAACAAACCTCAATTCCAAAACTAACATAAAATCTATTCGAAATTTAAACAAGATAATCATTCCAAAACACCAACTCAAGAGCAGATGTTACATAAGGTGATAGAGTATCATGTTTCGTTAAGTGATCCAAAACACGTGGCTTCTAATTTCTAGAACAATTTCAGTGACACATTTCATCAAACACGTTACATGCATGTTTATTTACATGTATTGATGATAATGAATCCCAATCAGTTGCCAAAATATGAATTAATTAACAAACACAAGCCATGTATTGATGATTAGTGATCCAAAACATGTGGCTTCCAACTTTCAGCGACGCATTTCTCCAAACACGTTGCATGCATATCTATTTACATATAGTGATGATAATGAATCCTTATCTGTTGATAAAACATGAATTAGTTAACAAACAGATCACATGTATTGATGATTAGTGATAATTAAGGATTTCTTTTTGGACAAATATCTAGAATTGGTTGAAATGAAACATAACATAAATCGAAAACCACAACTCAACAAAAGCACAAAATCATGAAGTGTTATTTTTTTGTTAATTTGTAGTTGATTTACAATAGAACACCGGCTAAAAAGCCTTCTTTCCATTTAGACGAATGCAAGAGCATGTGAAGACGAATGCAATAAAACATATTCATTCATTAGTTGCAATAAAACATATTCATTGACTTGTTATCAAATTGGCCACCTAGTAATATAATATAGTAATAATGAAATTTATACGTTATGTGAACAAGTTCTATAATCATGTGTCGTTTGCTACCTGTTTCTGTATCTTTCATAAAGTTCCTAGCATCACGTAGTTGTTGACCAGCAATAACTGTAAGATAATGAAACCCATATGTATAATATTATTATGGACCATTATTTATAATGGTGAAAATCCTAATACCCTAAACCCACAAACCGGGCTTGGGCCTAATTATCCACTAACACTCCCCCGCAATTCGAGCGGCGAAATCGCGAAAGCTCGAACTGTAGTAGTAAACTAATAAAGCAAAATAAAACAATAACCAAAATAAAACGGGATAATTCAAAGTATCCCAAACAGTCGTCTCGGGAATAAGAACCCTAGATTCGACACCAGCAAAAGTCGTCTCGGGAATAAGAACCCTAGATTCGACACCAACAAAGAATAAGATCGCTGGTAACCAGTACGCTTTGATTATTGCCGCCGGTGATGGTTTTGATTGCGGCATTGGATTCACCGGTGTCGCCATTGGAGAGTGCGGGGTGGGGAGTTTAGTTTGGAGTGTTGTGATTGTCAAGTAAACAAGATTCTGTTTTACAACCCAAAATAACAAGTAGTGATAATACTTGGTGGATGTTTTGTTTTTTTGTTTTTGTAGTTCTTTATTGATGGTGCTGTCTCTACGTCGAATCTAGGGTATCAATTCCCGAGACGACTTTTGCTTTATGTCGAATCCAGGGTATCAATTCCCAAGACGACTTTTGTTGGTGTCGAATCCAGGGTATCAATTCCCGAGACGACTTTTGTTGGTGTCGAATCCAGGGTATCAATTCCCGAGACGCATTTGTTAAAGTCTTTCCGCTGCCTCTCCTTCAACCTCTACTGTCTTCTCACCTGCTACGATGCCTTCTCATCTTCATCTGACACTTTCCTCACCTCCATTCTCTATCTTCTAAAAAAAAAAAGCCGGATCTTTATGTTTTTCTATTGAAAAACACTCCCCGTTTGTTTAGAAGGTTCTTTGGGGGTTGAAGTTTTAGAACCAACATTCTTTGTCTCATCCCATTTTAGTTGTAGGGATACTTTATGTTAATGTTTTGTTTTTCTTTTCTTCTCTAGTTTCCTGCTTCAGTCCGAGCTTTCGCGATTTCGCCGCTCGGACTGCGGGGGAGTGTTAGCCCATATTATTATTGTATCAGGCCCATATCATATCATGCTATATATTTGTACAATGTATCAACCAAATGGATCAATAAACATCATTCTCTCATATTACTATCTTACAATAACATCCTAGCAACGTCGGCAATGTGTGGGGTGATCAAGAAAAGAGCCAATTTGATTTGATAAGTTACAGCTATTTTCACATTTTGTACCTTCTGCATTTGATACACCAATCCATATTTTCTTTTTCACCTTAAGTCAGATACTCTCCACAATATATACTAGTTAATATATTTGATTTAGTAATTATCTGATGACATTTTTTTTTTCTGATTTGTATTAACAATGGTATAGAATTATATAAATTCTTGTTCGTTAAAGTTTTGTTCTCTATTTCATGAATATAGTTTGTTTGTGGACTTGTTTGGTTATTAACTTTGTACTATTATTTTCAAACAGGACACTTCAAAACTTATACGTAGTAATTACCAATGTGGATCAAACATGAAAGTATGCGAAATTGTGAATGTGTGTGCGTTCCGTGTTATTTTTTATAAAGAATAAGGTCCGGTTTTGCATTATTTTAATAATAAAATAAAATTATTACGGATTAATAGACAACTAACTTTTTGACCATTAAGATCACACAAATTATCTCTAGCATATAGGAAACTTCCTTCTGTTGAATAATTCATAAAGTGATGAAGATGAAATTTCTTTATTTAATTTATAAAGATAAAGACAAGCCAACAAACCCGTAGACTCAAAAAATATTCCTGAATTAATTGACAAGAAAACCAAGTTCTTCCATAGGCATGTTATTTTAGCTATAAAAATTTGAAAAATTCTAACCCGTTTTGTATCTTTCGTAAAGTGCCTAGCAGTTCTATTATCATTTATGCAGTGTTGAAGATGAAATATCTCTTTTTGTGCTATAAAGATAAAGACAAGCTAACAAACTCATAAACTGAAATAATATTACTTAATCAATAGACAAGAAAACCAAGTTCTTCCATAGACATGTTATTTTAACTATAAGTTTCTGAAAAATTCTAACTCTGTCATTATCGTTCCCTTTTTTATATGTATAATAGACTTTGTTTATAATTGACAGTAGACCATCATTTAATCTGAAACAAAGAATCAAAATTCAATATTTCTTCTATTATTTTAATAGATAATTCACATTTTTCTAGTATTTTTTCCTCCCAAAAGTGTCTCTATTGAATCAGTCTCACATTTTCCACTCAACGACAAGATGATTACTCGCAACATGGAGCTTTTGTCTCTTCTAAACTCTTTATGGCCCGAAACATTATAGGCTTGACAATCGTCGGATTATTATTAACATATGGAGTTGTATATATAAGGAGTTTAATAAGATCCACCATGGATAAATTACAGCATCTAGTACTAGTGATTAATGGTGTTTAAAATTATATGGTAATGTGTATAAGCCCGAGCATCAATTACTATTGCTCCATGGTAAAAACAAACCAAGTAAAATTAAAAATAGTGCTATCAACCCTGTATGTACATGTATGGAACTACACACATTAATATTCTAAACTGATAATTGAGTTCCCTTCTATCTCTAATGACATCGGATCGATGTAGTTGCCAACAAAAAAACCAACTGTAACATACGGATCAACTCCATCTCCAGACAGAAAAAATTGTGAGTAGAAGCACGTCACTCCAGGTAATTTCGGCTTGATTTAACCTTCCCATACCCGAGAACTAAAATTAATAATGTAGATACACGGTAAAATATTTACATAGTATAGAAAGTGAAAAAATGGGTGGGTTGTGTAACAGCTTGCAGGGGTTTTGACTGACCAAGTTATGTACGGGTTAACTCACAATATTTCTTGTTGATGACCTAATATTTTATATAAAATTAGTGCAACTGTTATTACAAAAATTGTGTTCGTACAATAATAATCCAAATTTTGTTAATAAAATGTCAGAAAACGAAAAAGAACATCAGAGAAAAAAGTAGAAAAAATGTTAGAAGCTTTTTTTGGGGGGGTAACCATGGTTTTCGACCTTTTGGCCGACTAATTCACGGGGTTTGAACCCAAAATGTTAGAAGCTTTACCGTTGGATTTAACATGAAAATGAACGGAAGAAGACTAACAAGCAGAGAAGTGGAGTCAAATGGTTAAAACTTCCCAGGGTGATTTGTTCTAACTTACTACAAAGAGTTTTTGGATAAGGGGCTCAGATAAAGAAATTGATTTGGGCTAAGGTAAATTTTAGTCTAATTAGTAAGATAAATAGGTCGATCATGCGTTATGGGAAACAATTACAAAGCTTTAAGGTGTTTAAACCATAGTAAAAATAGGTTCATTAAATTAAAAGTTTTATAAAGTGTTGAGGTGGCATGAAAAATTAAATTTATAAAGCTTTATAAAATTTCACCATAGTGAATGTTCTAGAAGTGAAAGTGTCGGTCATTATTAGATATTGTATTATGATTAAGGAATATATTAGCTACAATTGCATTGTAGCCTACACCCTACAACTTGTACTATAATTTGTGGGTCCCTAAGACCTTTTATGGATCCCTGAGTCTTTTTAGTCAGTCAGTGAGTCCTTTCTTATGTACTTTATGTGGAGAATTGTAGTTAATGGGTTACAAAATTTGTATCCAAGCTATCCCCGAATGATTAATACGTAATAGTTATTTGTATTAGTTAAGAAACCAAGCCGGCCCATGGTAAGCCCATGGTCGGCCCATCTTTGTATCTACAACTATATATATATATATATATATACCTCCTCTACATATTTTCTCTAAATCGTGTGTATGTATAATAATACCATGGTGACCAACAGAATGCCCGAAAATACTTGTTTTAACTTAGTAGGACATTAGTGATTTTGACATTATTGCAGTATTCATATTTGGATTATTTATTGGAACCAAGATGGCTGTTAGTTCAGTTCACATGTCGAAAGTTCAATGTGCATGTTTGGTACTTTGGTTACTGATAGTGTATAGGAATTTTAGTCCAAAGGGCTAAAGCCCATGCGGTCATAACTAACCCAGAGGCTAAAAGCCCAATAAACGCACATGAGAAACCAATTTCCCAGGCAAACATTGGCCGAATACAAAACGACTCTTGCCTGGAAAACTAACTCCAAGGCAAGAGCAGCTGGAAACTTATCCTCAAAAGCATTTATGTGCTAACACCATGTGTAACTACCTCATTCGTCCAGAGGTTGTGTCGCGTGTATTTCTCTAGTACATGTAGATCTTGCCGAAGATCCCAATAACCACATGAGCCAAGAATGTTACGCCACGTGTCATTCGTGTCTCCTACATAAGATATCCACCATGTGTACCCTCTAGGACAGTTGGAACATCTAGCTGGATCACATCCACGTGTCGCACACAACCCAAATACATCCTATAAATACCGGTGCATTTGGTGAGAAGAACTAAGTTATCTTCTTCATTTCACATACGATAAACCCTCATCGTATGTGAGTAACAACCTAGCTCAAGATAATCATTATTATCTCGGGGTCCTTACCGAACACAAGAAACCAAACATATGATCATCATTATCTCACACCATTGATTTACCCAAATCCTCATTTTACGCACCTACGTAAACATGGCGCCATCCGTGGGACCCGTGATGTAAATAAAGCCATCGGTTTCATCTTTTCTGACACCGGAAAACTCAAAAACTTTATTATTTTAGTTACAAAAATTGAAAAAAAAAAAAATCACTTAAAAACTTTCATCTTATCCTATAATCACAACAAATACTCTCTTTGAAAAACATGTCAAATCAACAACCACCACCATCGCTATCTTTGTCTGATATCTCCAATCCCGTCAGCTCGGTTAATATCACTCATATGGAGGAGGGTCGGGCGACTTTATTTAAAAATAATCATAACCTCATATCACAACCAAAAGCAATGGAAGTGGGTGGACCAAACACATTTTCCTTTTAGGAATGCACTCAACGGTCACCATAACCACCACAAGACAAACACCACCAATCGACAGTTTCACAACTCCAGTCACTGCACATTCATCGTGCATGCTACCACAAGATGAACGAACATACACCGTACAAGTAACACCTGCAATGGCCACCATCTTCGGATGATGCAGGAAAGTCATGAAAGAAATAAGGATTACGGAAGGACCACATTCACATGTCTCAAATGCAAATCTACAATCACTAGGTCACGTACCCCAACACATGCAACTATCGGAGTTTTGTGTACACGGGAGAAAATATAACTAATACCGAGGTCACACGCTAGCACAAATCGACATCCTATATATATGTGTATGTTGTAGATATAGTATTCCAATCAAGGTTTACAAGTTACCAGCACTACTACAAGCTCATGTTTCTTATTGCTTTTTTTCCTACTTTAAGACCGGTCACATCAGTCTGACAATTGAAATTTGAACTTTATGGTTGTATTGCATTATTGCTATTAGTATGGTGTTTCATGAACTTAAACATTTTCATGAAACATATACTCTCTAATAATATATAACTCCTTATAAAAGATGAACATTTAGTTGCATTTTCAATCTTGATCTGATCCTATGATCCCGATCTTGCAAACATAAAAACGATCTTGGGTAGGATCGGGATCGGAATCACAGTATTTCACTAGATAATGACAACCGGAATCTCGTGATCCCAATCTTGAATGAGCTAGTATTACGCAACATTCACTAGATAATTATAAATATGATCCAAATACGATTAACTACGTAAATTCTCTAGATAATAACACGACGATCAATGATTTCTTTTTGGGAAAATAGACCGGTTGAAATGAAACACCACATAAATTTAAGACGACAGAGCAGAGAATCATGAACCTGAATTTTTCTTGGTTAACGATTCATTTCAACAAATTACTAAATCTGCACTTAATTGCAGTAAAACATAGGCTAAAAAGTCTTCTTTCTACTTAGACGAATAGAAGAGCATGTGTCACACCCCCAATTTACCTGTTTTGCAGCGGAATGGAATTCCTGGGGGCATTGACTGTCATAGCACCACATCACAGTTATATTGAACGACCTAAAGTGTCGTTTTAAAAACACATCGTTGGATATTATAATAAAAACATTCAGAGTACAACATGGTCCCAAAAGGTTTTACAAAGTTTGCGGAAATACAAATATGTTACAAATCCAAACGATGTTTTGAAATGAAGTGCCATAATGTACATAATGTAAGTCGACGCCGCGACTCAAAATGTAGGTCCCTAAACCATGTCATGATGAATACCTCAGTTACCTGAAAATACATTGCTAAAAACGTCAACAATAATGTTGGTGAGAAATCATAGGTTTATGTAAATGTTTTATACGACTACACAAGTATAGAATATGCATGACAATCCAGTCACGTAAAAATAATGTTACAATTGCCTTAAGCCCATGACCCCGAAACTAGACTGATCAATTATGTATGCCCCTCCACGGATTGTTTGCGGACAACTCCGTAATGAAATCAAATGAAATGCATCCGTTTTCCTGGTTGGGATTCACCAACCGGATGGAGGCGTCAACCTCGATAGATCTATCCACTCATCCTCGCTTCAAAGATTAACGGTTCATGGTTCAGGAAATGGGGACTTTCAAATTGGCATATGTGGTAACTTAAGCAATGTAATGAATTTAACATACTTGGTATCGTACAAAGAAAAATGTAGTGCAATGTATTCTCCCCCGTGGGTTTGAAATAATCGAAAGCATGTAAAAACGGGGCTATGAAAACTCACTTGGATAAACTGGAATAACGGCAAAAGTGAGTACACTGAGGTTTAATGTAATGCGTCAACAGGGACCTATTATCAATGATATGATATGTCATGAATTGCAATGTAATGTTATGCATGCACTACGTATGTAATTTATACCATTTACGACCTTTTGAAAATATTACTCGACGTCGAAAAATACTCTTTTGACGTCTTGACCAATCAAAAATGACTTTACATGTTTTTACGTCAAAATGTCATCCTACAATGGTTTTATAATGATTTTTGGAGAAATTACCACTTTTCGTCGCAAAACAATGTCGTTGGAAAAATCATGAAATTAACAAAAATGGCTCCGGAAAAACAATCGTAAAACAGTACACGTTGATCGTTAGAGAACGAAATCGACGGTTTTGGAAAGTTTGTATCCATATCTAAAAGTTTCAGTTCAGGAGTTTTCGTTCAAAAGGTCTCGGACATAAAGATAATAAGGGTTAAAGATGGTGGTTTTTGGCCAATTGAGTGCAGAAAATTAGTTACGGCAAGTTTAAGAAAAAGTGCATATCTTTGTCGTTTCAAATCCGTTTTCTACGTTTAATATGTCCTTAGCTTCGTATTGAAGTAAACTAATATATTTTTGAGAAGTCGAAATAATTTGTGAAGCTTAAGGCTCGTTTTTGACTCGGACAAAATAAAAACTGCATGCTGAAATTTCTGAAAATTATATTTTTCGTCGCCAAACTTGTAAAATTCATAACTTCTTCGTTATAAGTCCGTTTTATTCCGTTCAAGCGGCCACGGATTCGTTTTAAAGTATATTTTCTAAAAATCAAGGCCAAAATGTCGTGCCTACTGTCGGATTTTCCAGAAAAATGAAACAAGGACAGAACATAAATATATAGTTATCGAAAATAGTTTTTCTCGGACAAAACCTATTCTAATCCCTTCAAATCAACTCCAAAGCTAATCTAATCCTACCATACACCTTCTTAGGGTGTCATGGGTTCCTAATCACCATCAAGACCAACCAATACCATGGGAGTAATTATAGGATGACCTTAGGTATATATATAACTTAAAATCATGACATAAATGGTATAAATCACAATACTTGCATAAAAGCTCCAATAATGAAAAGAAACATATGAAAATGACAAGGAAACATGAAAATGATAAAAACAAGCTTACTAGTGATAGTGAAGAGGTGTAAGTAACAAGGATTACACTTAAATATCCTTGGTTTTTATTTCAAAACCATAAAAAGGATATGATCTAGGTTGAAATAACACTTGAATCTTGAAAATCTTTAGATGATGATCCCTTGGAGAACCCTTATGTGGCCGGTTTTATGGAGAACCAAAGAGAGGAAAAACAAACTTTCTAACACTTGAGAAAAATATTTTGTGAAGTGAATGAGTGACAAAATAATGTAGTAAGACTTATAAGGAAGTGTGAAGACATGTATAATCAAGAACCTTACAACATTTATTAACACCCCTCCCCTATGGCCGGTTTTGGGGAGGGTTGTCTCAAAGATATTTATTTATTATTTTTTTTTTTTATTGTAACTTGTATTATTTGCTTGTAAGACTTTGTAAAATGTATAAGTAAAAATGTGTAAAGTGTAGAAAAATGTACAAGTAAGTTTTTAATAAGTCAAAATAGATTGTATTGAGGTGATAAAAATTGTAAAAATACTTTTCTTGTGAAATTTGAGTGATATATAAATTATCGAGTAGTTTTTAAGAAAAACGACGTAATAATTAAATTTTAACGACTAATATACCAAATAAATTTGAAACACTAGGAAAACTAAAAATATAGTTTTTATAAACTAAATGTAAATTTAAAAATACCTTGGGATCATTTTTGAAAGTAACGGGTTAAATGTTAAAATAAAAACTCACGCGATAAAGATTATTAAACATAAAAATTACGCGTAAAATATGAAATGAAATGTCGTGAATGAATTAATGAGATGCACATGATGTCCATGAAATGTAGACTAATCATAGTCCATATGAAATGTACGTGATGTCATGATCATGAATTCGCCGCTAAACCTCCAAGGTTACGCGAATTTGAAACAAGTAAACCAAGTTTACTCAAAATGTTGAATTAATGAAACATGAATCGTGTCGAGAAATAACCTGAAAGTACGGATTGTCACATTCGCCCATCCAAAAAGGGAATTCAGTCCCTGAATTCAATCGTTGTTAGGTGTAACGGTGTCGGTGAAAAGATGAGGATACTTGCGTCGCATCTGGTCTTCCCGTTCCCAAGTAAACTCAGGACCTCGTCGAGAATTCCAACGAACTTTCACAATAGGAATACGACTCTGTTTCAACTGCTTGACCTCGCGGTCCATGATTTCTACAGGTTCTTCCACAAAATTGAGTTTGTCATCAAGCTGAATTTCATCCAATGGAATAACGAGTGATTCGTCCGAGAGACACTTCTTCAAGTTTGAAACGTGAAACGTATTGTGCACATGGCTAAGTGCTGATGGAAGATCAAGACGATAAGCTACAGGACCAACTCTGCTCAAAATCTTGAATGGTCCAATGTATCTCGGGTTTAACTTCCCACGCTTTCCAAATCGTACCACGCCTTTCCAAGGCGATACTTTCAACATGACTTTGTCACCTACTTGAAATTCCAAATCCTTGCGTCTAACATCCGCATAACTTTTCTGTCGACTCCTTGCAGTTCTGAGTCTATCACGAATTTGAACAATCTTTTCCGTGGTTTCCGGTACCATTTCTGGACCAGTAAGTTGTGCGTCTCCTACTTCGGCCCAACAAACAGGTGAATGGCACTTACGACCATATAGTGCCTCGAATGGTGCCATCTTGATACTGGTGTGATAACTATTGTTGTACGAGAATTCAATCAATGGCAAATGGTTAGCCCAACCATTGCCAAAATCAATCACACATGCTCTAAGCATGTCTTCTAATGTTTGAATTGTCCTTTCACTTTGACCGTCGGTTTGTGGGTGATATGCTGTGCTCATCTCTAATCTGGTTCCGAATGAATCTTGCAATGAATTCCAGAAGTTTGAAGTGAATCGACTATCTCTGTCGGAAATGATAGAAATTGGTGCTCCGTGCCTCGAGACTATTTCCTTGACATAAAGTCTAGTGAGTTGCTCCATGGAATAAGTCTCTCTAATAGGTATGAAATGGGCTGACTTGGTAAGGCGATCAACAATTACCCAAATAGCGTCGTAACCTCCCGATGTCTTAGGAAGTTTTGTAACAAAGTCCATTGTAATGCGTTCCCCTTTCCATTGAGGAATTTCCTGTTGTTGGAGTAAACCTGAAGGCTTCTGGTATTCGACTTTTACCTTAGCACAGGTAAGACATTTGCTAACGTACGTGGCAATTTCCGCTTTCATATTCGGCCACCAATAAAGCTTCTTAAGATCTTGATACATCTTATCCGATCCTGGATGAATAGAATACTTTGACTTATGCGACTTATGCATAATCAATTCTCGTATTCCGCCATACAATGAAATCCACATTCTATCTTTGAAACATAGTACTACATCTGCTTTCTTCACAAAACCATTTGCGCTTTCGGGCATACCATAAAGCTTTTCACTTGATCGATTCTCCTCCTTAAGTGCTTCGACTTGTGCTTCATGGATTTTCGATGGTAAAGGAGAAACAATCGTCATTCCCAATGATCGAACTCTTAAAGGTTTAGGCCTCTCTTTCCGACTAAGAGCATCAGCCACAACATTGGCTTTCCCCGGGTGATACTTGGTTTCACAATCATAGTCGCTGAGTAACTCCAACCAACGACGTTGCCTCATATTAAGTTCCTTTTGATCAAGAATATATTGCAAACTCTTGTGGTCGGTAAACACTGTGCACTTTGTACCGTAAAGGTAATGTCTCCAAATCTTAAGTGCAAAAACTACGGCTCCTAACTCGAGATCATGAGTTGTGTAATTCTTTTCATGAGTCTTAAGTTGTCGAGAAGCATACGCTATCACCTTCTCGTTTTGCATTAAAACAGCCCCAAGTCCTTTATGCGAAGCGTCGCAATATACAACAAAGTTCTCAATGCCTTCGGGTAGTGCCAAAATCGGCGCACTGCAAAGCTTTTGTTTCAACAACTGAAAAGCAACTTCTTGTTTCTTTCCCCACTCGTACTTCTTGTTTTTCTGTGTCAACTTGGTCAAAGGTCTCGCTATCTTTGAAAAAAACTTTCGATGAACCTTCGGTAATACCCGGCTAGTCCTAGAAATTGTCGAATTTCCGTAGGATTCGTTGGAGTAGCCCAATATTTCACGGCTTCAATCTTTGCCGGATCAACTTGTAGTCCTTGACTATCAATGACGTGACCAAGAAATTGCACTTTGTGGTTCCAAAAATCACACTTCGAAAATTTGGCATACAACTTCTCATTCTTGAGTAGCCTTAAAATCATCCTTAAATGCTCTTCGTGCTCCTCTTTGTTCTTGGAGTAGATCAATATGTCGTCGATGAACACTATAACAAACTTGTCCAAATACGGCTTACAAACTCTATTCATGAGATCCATGAATACCGCCGGTGCATTAGTCAATCCAAACGGCATTACTTGAAACTCGTAATGACCGTAACGTGTTCTAAACGCTGTTTTCGGAATATCCTCTTCCCGAACTCGAAGCTGATGATAACCCGAACGAAGATCAATCTTGGAATAAATACTTGAACCTTGCAACTGATCGAACAAGTCATCAATTCTGGGGAGTGGGTAACGATTCTTCACCGTTAACTTGTTCAATTCTCGATAATCTATGCACATTCGGAAGGATCCATCCTTCTTCTTCACAAACAAGACCGGTGCTCCCCAAGGAGAGGAACTCGGCCTAATGAATCCTTTGTCTAGAAGTTCTTGCAATTGATTAGACAACTCTTGCATTTCGGATGGTGCTAGACGATACGGTGCTCGCGCAATCGGTGCAGCTCCGGGCACTAAGTCAATATGAAATTCTACTTGACGTGCCGGTGGAAGTCCAGGTAAATCCTCGGGAAATACCTCAGAAAATTCACGAACAATAGGAACATCTTCAAGTCGCTTCTCCTCCGACTTTTTCTCTGTTACATGAGCTAAGAAAGCAAGACAACCTTTCTTAATATACTTCTCCGTTTTGATACTCGATATGATACTAATTCGAGTTCCACTTCGTTCCCCACGAATAATCAAAGTTTCGCCATTGTAGTGAAGATGAACAACTTTCTCATCACAAATGATCTTTGCGCGATGCTTAGATAACCAATCCAGGCCGATGAGGACGTCAAAACTACCAAGCTCTACGGGCATGAGGTCTATGTTGAAGGGATGATTAAGAAAATTGAATGTGCAACCGCGAACAATGGTGTTGGTGCTAACTACGCTACCATTAGCTAATTCAACGTTGTATGATATGTCTAATGTGGTTGACTTCCAAGATTTGTTCCGATATTGAGTGCTTCCAAAAGTAGTTCACCACTAATATTGCTATCATGCTAGCAAGAGAATAGATATCCGCTTATACTATGTCGAAGAATGTCTGTTCTAGCTTCACTTGTAGATGAGGAGTCATTGATTGTCCGACATGTTCAAACCTGTGACATTTCTTGATATAGAGGTGAGGTTACTTGGAATTTCTAGAGGACACAATGCCTTAGGGGAAGTTTATATCGATAACCTTAATTTTCCTTTAAGGGAACTCATTGTAGGGAAGTTCACCTATTGTTGAGGTCATACT
Organism: Chrysanthemum makinoi; assembly: GCA_910596185.1. Classification (NCBI taxonomy): domain Eukaryota; kingdom Viridiplantae; phylum Streptophyta; class Magnoliopsida; order Asterales; family Asteraceae; genus Chrysanthemum; species Chrysanthemum makinoi. The sequence goes on from OU343217.1 coordinate 15,308,415, forward strand.
TAACAGAATGTTCTACAGTCTCAGTTAGAAAACTTGATATATCCCTATAACGTTGCATCGTGGGTATTCGCTTCGTACTAAATCTCGTAACTCGGTATAACTAATACTTTTGGAATGATAGAGTTTGGATTCTAACCCAAAGTAGTGATTCGGAAGGTCTCGTGATGTCTTAAGATTTTTGTTGGGTTTAGAATCATCCTACCACCTAGTTCTAGTCCTTGCTGGTAATTCCAAAAATCCTTCCCTTGTTTTCTTGTATCGAGAAATCCTCCTCACAAATGGTATAGGAAGTCTTTCCTAAAATGGTCACTCGTCAAATCCTAACTTATTGGTTGAGTGAGAGATAAATGGTGTAAGCATCTATAGAGTGTTAACAAAAAGAAATGTTTATGCACGATATATCTGATTATAAAACTTTGCTTTCAAATGAGAATTGTTTTAGAAGATTTGAAATGATGCTTGTTATTTTCATGACATAATTCTTCCTGAATTATACATAGGTGATCAGGCCATGTATAATTAAGGACAAATGATGTGATGTTTGTTTTTGTTGAAATAGTATTATGTTCCTCCGAAGTTTTAGATGGTATTCAACGTTTTGTTTTGAAAGAAAATGACTCAATGATTTTTCAGAGTAACATGAAAATCGTTTCGCCTGAGTATATTAAATAGTTGATAAAATGACTGAAACCAGTTGATAAGTTGGTAATAAAACGACTTGTTTAAAACTTTATGAAACAACGTTTCTGAGATGGTGATAACATAATTTGAATAAAATCAATTGAAATAATTTTTATGAAATAGTAGCAGGATAATCTGGAATAAAATTTGTTGGATGGTTGTAGGATACATAGGAGAACCTTATCGAGTAATAACAGTCTACTAATTGGTCGAGAATAAAGTTGGCCTAACCCCTAGTAAAGTAGTGATGTATCGTAGAGATAATGAAGGATAAAGATTACATTAGCAAGAAAGGTGCTTATTATCTGTTCCTGTTGATGGTCTAATCGTGTTTCAAGTGTAGGAGTAGTAGGCGGTCTAGCAACCATAGCCCTAGAACTCTCACAGTCCTCAAACCTATGAGATGGTGTAGTATCTATAGTCTTAGTGGTAGGTGGTAATGGTGTGTCAAATCATGCACGCTTCTCAAGCTGCAAGTCAGGTGTATGAGTATCGTGTATGAGATGTTATGGTACGGATGGTGCTCGAAATGATAATGATGATGAAAATAATGACAATGATGATAATGGAATCCTTGTGGTGAGTTAAGAAAATAGGTTCATTAGGACTAAGCCTATAAGTTCTACCCAATGGTATGATTTGTCCCAACTGAGTGATAAAAATTGTCCTGATTCTACAGTGAATCATTAGTGATCGTGATGGTGTAGGTGCAACTTCGTCCTCCTGAAAGGTCTCAGTGTCATCATCTGATGTTATCGGTGTTGAGTCAACTGATGTTAAGATCATGATAGGGACTGACAAGGCATTCTCCATGTCAAAGTGATGTGAGTATAATGGGATGGGTATTTGAAGGCATCTCTGTGACAACCGATGTGAAATAGAAGTAAATAATCTCGAATCAAATGTAAGTGAATCCGCATGATAACAATGAACATGTACTATGATGAAATGATGAGATACTATGATAATGTAGCTATAGTCTAGGGTCAATGATGCAACCTAGTTCTCTATAACTGTAGCTCTGGTACCAATCTGTCACACCCCCAATTTACCTGTTTTGCAGCGGAATGGAATTCCTGGGGGCATTGACTGTCATAGCACCACATCACAGTTATATTGAACGACCTAAAGTGTCGTTTTAAAAACACATCGTTGGATATTATAATAAAAACATTCAGAGTACAACATGGTCCCAAAAGGTTTTACAAAGTTTGCGGAAATACAAATATGTTACAAATCCAAACGATGTTTTGAAATGAAGTGCCATAATGTACATAATGTAAGTCGACGCCGCGACTCAAAATGTAGGTCCCTAAACCATGTCATGATGAATACCTCAGTTACCTGAAAATACATTGCTAAAAACGTCAACAATAATGTTGGTGAGAAATCATAGGTTTATGTAAATGTTTTATACGACTACACAAGTATAGAATATGCATGACAATCCAGTCACGTAAAAATAATGTTACAATTGCCTTAAGCCCATGACCCCGAAACTAGACTGATCAATTATGTATGCCCCTCCACGGATTGTTTGCCAGACAACTCCGTAATGAAATCAAATGAAATGCATCCGTTTTCCTGGTTGGGATTCACCAACCCGGATGGAGGCGTCACCCTCGATAGATCTATCCACTCATCCTCGCTTCAAAGATTAACGGTTCATGGTTCAGGAAATGGGGACTTTCAAATTGGCATATGTGGTAACTTAAGCAATGTAATGAATTTAACATACTTGGTATCGTACAAAGAAAAATGTAGTGCAATGTATTCTCCCCCGTGGGTTTGAAAATAATCGAAAGCATGTAAAACGGGGCTATGAAAACTCACTTGGATAAACTGGAATAACGGCAAAAGTGAGTACACTGAGGTTTAATGTAATGCGTCAACCGGGACCTATTATCAATGATATGATATGTCATGAATTGCAATGTAATGTTATGCATGCACTACGTATGTAATTTATACCATTTACGACCTTTTGAAAATATTACTCGACGTCGAAAAATACTCTTTTGACGTCTTGACCAATCAAAAATGACTTTACATGTTTTTACGTCAAAATGTCATCCTACAATGGTTTTATAATGATTTTTAGAGAAATTACCACTTTTCGTCGCAAAACAATGTCGTTGGAAAAATCATGAAATTAACAAAAATGGCTCCGGAAAAACAATCGTAAAACAGTACACGTTGATCGTTAGAGAACGAAATCGACGGTTTTGGAAAGTTTGTATCCATATCTAAAAGTTTCAGTTCAGGAGTTTTCGTTCAAAAGGTCTCGGACATAAAGATAATAAGGGTTAAAGATGGTGGTTTTTGGCCAATTGAGTGCAGAAAATTAGTTACGGCAAGTTTAAGAAAAAGTGCATATCTTTGTCGTTTCAAATCCGTTTTCTACGTTTAATATGTCCTTAGCTTCGTATTGAAGTAAACTAATATTTTTTTGAGAAGTCGAAATAATTTGTGAAGCTTAAGGCTCGTTTTTGACTCGGACAAAATAAAAACTGCATGCTGAAATTTCTGAAAATTATATTTTTCGTCGCCAAACTTGTAAAATTCATAACTTCTTCGTTATAAGTCCGTTTTATTCCGTTCAAGCGGCCACGGATTCGTTTTAAAGTATATTTTCTAAAAATCAAGGCCAAAAAGTCGTGCCTACTGTCGGATTTTCCAGAAAAATGAAACAAGGACAGAACATAAATATATAGTTATCGAAAATAGTTTTTCTCGGACAAAACCTATTCTAATCCCTTCAAATCAACTCCAAAGCTAATCTAATCCTACCATACACCTTCTTAGGGTGTCATGGGTTCCTAATCACCATCAAGACCAACCAATACCATGGGAGTAATTATAGGATGACCTTAGGTATATATATAACTTAAAATCATGACATAAATGGTATAAATCACAATACTTGCATGTAAGCTCCAATAATGAAAAGAAACATATGAAAATGACAAGGAAACATGAAAATGATGAAAACATGCTTACTAGTGATAGTGAAGAGGTGTAGGTAACAAGGATTACACTTAAATACCCTTGGTTTTTATTTCAAAACCATAAAAAGGATATGATCTAGGTTGAAATAACACTTGAATCTTGAAAATCTTTAGATGATGATCCCTTGGAGAACCCTTATGTGGCCGGTTTTATGGAGAACCAAAGAGAGGAAAAACAAACTTTCTAACACTTGAGAAAAATATTTTGTGAAGTGAATGAGTGACAAAATAATGTAGTAAGACTTATAAGGAAGTGTGAAGACATGTATAATCAAGAACCTTACAACATTTATTAACACCCCTCCCCTATGGCCGGTTTTGGGGAGGGTTGTCTCAAAGATATTTATTTATTTTTTTTTTTTTAAATTGTAACTTGTATTATTTGCTTGTAAGACTTTGTAAAATGTATAAGTAAAAATGTGTAAAGTGTAGAAAAATGTACAAGTAAGTTTTTAATAAGTCAAAATAGATTGTATTGAGGTGATAAAAATTGTAAAAATACTTTTCTTGTGAAATTTGAGTGATATATAAATTATCGAGTAGTTTTTAAGAAAAACGACGTAATAATTAAATTTTAACGACTAATATACCAAATAAATTTGAAACACTAGGAAAACTAAAAATATAGTTTTTATAAACTAAATGTAAATTTAAAAATACCTTGGGATCATTTTTGAAAGTAACGGGTTAAATGTTAAAATAAAAACTCACGCGATAAAGATTATTAAACATAAAAATTACGCGTAAAATATGAAATGAAATGTCGTGAATGAATTAATGAGATGCACATGATGTCCATGAAATGTAGACTAATCATAGTCCATATGAAATGTACGTGATGTCATGATCATGAATTCGCCGCTAAACCTCCAAGGTTACGCGAATTTGAAACAAGTAAACCAAGTTTACTCAAAATGTTGAATTAATGAAACATGAATCGTGTCGAGAAATAACCTGAAAGTACGGATTGTCACAGCATGTAAACAAGTTTTATAACCAATTGTCATTAAATTGGCCAACTAGCAATGGAATATATTCATTGATTCGTCCTCACATTGTCATTTGCTTTTGGGTTTTTGTATCTATCGTATAGTTCCTAACAGCTCATTTGTCATTTTATGAAGTGATGAAGATTATTATTATTATTATTATTTTAAATAGAGATAATGTTGGATTAATCGTTTATGTCAAGATTCATGTATGCATGCATGGTTGCACTTGCATGAATACATTATGGTTCATATATATTATATGTTTTAGTTAGTAAAGGTTGAACCAGTAAAAGGCTTTGACCGAGTTTTTTGTAACTGTATTTCATGTTGGGTAGAATAGGTTTCATGTTACCTAGTTTTTAGGTAGGACTAGTAGTACACGTTTTCTTTGTAAGGCTATAAATATAGTCATGTTATCTATGAATGAAAGTAACCCTTTCACATTTCCTTTAGCCTCTGTATAGTTTCATAACCCACACCAAGTTCTGAGCCTTTAAATCCTACATTTGGTATCAAGAGCTTCGTTCGATAAAGGGCGGGTTTGAGAGTCGACATTCGAAGGGGAGGAGCCTTCGGGTGCGGGGCTGCCATCGCAGCAGAAGCGGGGACAGCAGGGGCTGTTTCGAGACTGTATTACAGCAGAAGACGGACGTGATAAGGTATTTCGGGACTACGTTGTTGTGGCGGAGCCGGGGAGTACCGTTCAAGACGACGGGGTGACCGGTGATGAAAATAGGCGGTCCGTAGCTGTTAGTCGTGATCAAAAGGTTGTGATGTTATGATCACAGGTTCGTGGAAGGGGTGTAAGCTACCTTTGATCAATTGTTCCGTGTTGAAGAGACTAACCGGCGGTGGTGCGTAAAAAGCGAACGGAAAGGGTCCGTCAAAGCAGGTGGCTTTGGATTTGGTTCGTTTTGCAGGTTCAAGAAGACGGTAAAGCTTGAAGCTTGTTATTCTTGGTCGGTGGAATAGGACTCTTGGAACGGGTTTGATCGGAAAAGGGTTGAAGCTGTCATAAAGTGAAGACATAGAAGGAGGTAGATTGTAGGTCACCGGAAAATGGAGAGATTAACCGGTTCGCGGGATAAACGGACGGGAGGAGTCGGGAAAAGCAGGTTGCTTTGATTCAGTTCGTTTGGCGGGTGAAAGAAAACGGTAGAAGGGGGTGGCTTTGTTTTCTTGATTGGTGGAATAATGCTCTCGTGTCACAGAAGTGTTATGAGAAAACGTGTTCTGTGTGGTGACAACAACAGTCGGGTGGTAGAGGACTTTGGACGTGACCAAGGTGGAGGTCGTGAGTCCGGGAAAAGTCGGGAACAATGGAGATTCAACACGGCATGAACATTATGGCGTTAGAAGTTCAAACCGAGATGACTTTGGACGTAGCCGGGGAAGAGGTCGTGGGTCCGTGAAGGGTCGAGATGGAAATGAACGTGTCTAACGGGATGCCATGTGACATGATTCATGTGGTGTGAAGAATTAAAGGCGGTTGAGCTAGAGAAGACTTTGGATGTGACCGAAGTGAAAGTCGGCTATCCGGGAAAGGTCTTAAACGTTGATGTGAATGAGGAAATAAACGATTAAGGGGGTGAATGTTGGATTAATCGTTTATGTCAAGATTCATGTATGCATGCATGGTTGCACTTGCATGAATACATTATGGTTCATATCTATTATATGTTTTAGTTAGTAAAGGTTGAACCAGTAAAAGGCTTTGACCGAGTTTTTTGTAACTGTATTTCATGTTGGGTAGAATAGGTTTCATGTTACCTAGTTTTTAGGTAGGACTAGTAGTACACGTTTTCTTTGTAAGGCTATAAATATAGTCATGTTATCTATGAATGAAAGTAACCCTTTCACATTTCCTTTAGCCTCTGTATAGTTTCATAACCCACACCAAGTTCTGAGCCTTTAAATCCTACAGATAAAGACTAGCTAACAACCCTATAAAATTAAATAGAATTTAGCCTCATAATTTATATACAGATTTCAATTTTGGATGTACCGAATTGCAAGAAAATCAAGTTCTTCACATATATTATGATAGCTATTACTTCTGAAATTTTCAAACAGTCATTTCACACCCTTTTTATTAACATAATAGACTTCAATTATAATTTATCGTTGACCATCAACTAAAAACAATTACGCATCCATCATTTATTGAAACTCGTCAGTGCATATGTCATCCATAAAAATTTTCAAAAAAACATAATTCATAGTTGCAGATGCTTAATCTAAAACAACACACCAAAATTCTCTATTTTATCTGATAAGCTACACTCCTTAACTCATTTGATCTATTTCTTGTATTTTTTTTCCTCTCAAAGTCCCTCTTTAGAATCAGTCACACATATTTCTGTCGACGACAAGATCTATCGCAATATGGAGTACTTGTAACTTTAATAACATATGTCATCATAAATATAATTGATGAAATGAGTAACTGAGGATATATAATTACTTATAAGAAATGTGCATCCACCTTTCAACAATTCATGTTATACTAGCTGTTATAAGATAATTTGATAATCAGATCTTCATTATCGCTCCATGGTAAAGACAAACTAGTTATATGAACGATAGTGCTATGAACCCTGTGTGTAGAAGTATTGAACTACACCTGAATATTTTAAGCTAATGGAGTCCCTTATAACTCTTACGATAACAAATGCAATTTCATTCCATAAAAAAAAAAAAAAAAAAAAAAAAAAAACAGAGCTGTAACATATCTATTTATCTTTGCTGTAACATATCGAGCAACTCCATATTTAGATAGGAAAAATCTGACAAGAAGCATGTTCACTCCTAGGTTTAGAATATCGGCGTTAAAACATGGTACACTATAGAGGTGAAAAAAATGTGCAGGTTGTCTAATGGGTTAGGGCTGGAACAGGATTCATACGGGTCAGCCCAAAAAACATTTTGTCAAAATTTCTAGATCTTTTAGATAATTAGTGTGACTATGATTAAGAAAACTGTATACAGTCTAGGAAACTTTCGGCCAGTTTCTGACCCATTTTGTTCTAAGCGAACATTTTTAATTAACGAGATTTGCCCATTAGAGATATAACCTAACCTGAAACATTTTTTTTTGTCAAGTCATTGCTGTAAGAGCACGACCCGGTTGACTAGCAATTACATTATAGTAATGTCTGCAAATAGTGGGTGATCAAGAAAAGAACCAACTTGAGTCGAGAAGATTTTGAACCTTCTGCAAGTGAAATGCCAATCCATATTTTCTTCTCTCCTTGAATCAAGTTATCTCCAGAATATGATACATTTTCAATTCATCAGTTGGTGCCTCCTCCAAGGTGGAAAGAATCTCAACCTACAGAATCATCAATGAACAAATGTAAAAGATATATTATCAAAACCTAAAAGGGTATGTTGTGTGCAACAATGTGTGCTTGATATTGGGCTAATCCCAATCTTACCCATTTACCCCTTTTCGACCCAGTCAAACCCAATGGGTCAAATCCGGAAGTCAACTATTGACAGTTACAAATGTAACTGCTAAATAGCAGTTACAACATAACTGCATATGGGCAGTTATCCCCAACCGGCATACCCTTTCAACACACCTCTTCAACTTGTATAAATAGATTAGAACTTGTAACATAACAGATGATGACTTATATTTATTTCAATTGATACGAAAGCAATTCTTGAAACATATCGTGTTATTGGTATATTGTGACCACGTTAGAACCAACAAAGATCCAACGTTGAGGCCAACAATTGGTATCAGAGCGGTTTGGATTATTTTAACCAAATCATCATATACCAAGGGTTACATATTTCCCTGAATCGAAGAAGATAAAATATTCCCAGAAAACGGTAAAATTTTTTTGCAAAACTATATCCGAACCACAAATCAAACTAATAATCATTTTTGTGATTCTGAAAACCGACCATAATTCATAGCCGCCTCGTAATTAATTACCGGCAACTAAGAATAGGCAACTTTCAATAATCTTGCAATATTTTTCATTCGGATTTTTTTTACCAAGAACAAGGGAACAAAGGTTTTGACGAAAAAAAAAACCCCAAAACCTTACATCGATTCAGAAACAAGAACCCATTACCAAGGATTAAACACGATAGTCATCAGAAAAAGGAAAGAAGATTGATTCATCAAAAGGAACAAACACACCTGTTGCATCCAGAATCAATACCCTTTTTCATTTTCGAATCATCTTGATTCGAATTTTTCCACGGACGATTAAAATCCAAAACAAGGATTAACCGGCGCTCAGATTAACGAGAACACCGGATACCCGTGAAGAAGGAGGTTAACCATAGCCAAGATATTCGGCGGTCAACCACGAGAAGCATAGCAGTGCAACGGTCTCACCAAAAGGAAAGAGGCAGAGACATTCGTTATCTTTGAAGGAGATATCAAAGAGAGAAAGATAAAAGAGGAGGCGTACAAATAACGCCTAGGGCACACCGAACCACATAAAAGGCACCGGGTTTATATTAACCCCCCAGGTTTCGGAACTCTTACAAATCCACTCTTATTTTTAAAACTTTACTTATATAGTATAAGTTTTTAGATTTTTGATAAGTTGCTATAATACATTAAGTATACTTATCATATAGATATTATAATAACCTAGTGTAATTACGCTGCTTATTATAATTAGGAATAACTTTTAAGGAGTAATTAACCTTAGGCTTATTCACTTTGAATTTTTTTTAATCTCCAAGGATAATTTTGATTGTCACATTAGACACAAAATATTAGAAGCGCGCTATATTTCTCAACACACACCCCGTGTTAGAATTTTAGGAGATTACCCAGTCATTATTTTAATTAAAAAATGACTCAAGATAGTGGAGAAAAAAGTAAGAAGGAGGTTAGTACATCTAATACTACCCCTCAATTTCAATGCCCGATATTGAAACCCGTGAATTACTCAGTATGGGCAATTCGAATGCAAATTATTCTGCAAGCAAATGGGTTATGGGAAACAATTGAGTCAACTGATACAACTCAACCCGATAAGAAAAAAGAAACAACTGCTATAGCATACATTTACCAGTCCTTACCCGAAGACCAATTACTTCAAATAACAAAGCACAAAACCCCAAAAGCAATATGGGATGCTTTAAAAACTAGGCACTTAGGCGAAGAAAGAGTACAACAAGCCAGACTTCAAACACTTAGGTCTGAACTTGAGTTACTACATATGAAAGAAGATGAAACCATCGATACCTTTACAGGAAAAATCACAATTCTTGTAAACAAAGCCGCCAGTATAGGACATACAATACAAGATCAGAACTTAGTTAGGAAATTACTAAATGCTGTACCCGATAGGTATTTGCAAATAGTTGCATCTATAGAACAATATTCCGATCTAAACACTATGACACTAGAAGAAGCAATTGGAAGACTTAAAACCTATGAAGAAAGGATTAAGTTTAAGAAAGGGAAACAGGAGAACACTCAAGAGAAATTGATGTTCACACGACATGAAGGTAGAGGAAAGAATTTCAGAGGACGTGGACGTGGGAAGTATAAATTTTCACATGGTAAAAACCACGAAAATTTTAAAGAAGAAAAGAAAAACGGAGAAAACTCTCCCAACAACTTCAACAAAGCACATATTGATCTTAGCAAAGTAAAATGTTACAACTGCAATAAAATGGGTCACTATGCAAGTAAGTGTCATTCAAAACCAAACACTACTATGCACTCTAATCTTGTCGAGGAGGACTTAGAACCTACCTTACTAATGGCAATATTAGAAGATCCACCTGTAACAAAACTTAAAGATCAAACTGCCTCGCTACACGAACAAGATGTAGGATATAAAGAGACAAATGTGGATAGTCTATGGTACTTAGACAATGGAGCCAGCAATCATATGACTGGAATAAGAGAACACTTCAAAGACCTAGATGAGAACGTTAGTGAAAAAATAAAATTCGGAGATGGATCTCATATAGAGATTAAAGGAAAAGGTTCAATCCTATTAGAATGTGATGACGAGAAACAAAGAATCATATCTCAAGTCTATTACATTCCCAGCTTAAAAAGCAACTTATTGAGCCTTGGACAATTCACCGAAATCGGTTGTAAAGTAGTAATGGAAGACGATGAATTACGACTTTATGACATGGACAACAAAATCTTCATGAAAGTCCCGAGACAGAGAAACCGTCTTTACAAAGCAAGTCTGAAGATAGGCACACCTGTTTGCCTATTCGCAAACTTGAAGGACAACACTTGGTTATGGCATGCAAGACTAAGACATCTCAACTTTGAATCACTAAAATCAATGACTCAAAGAGAGTTAGTTCAAGGAATACCTGCCATCAAACATACAACACAAATATGTGATGTTTGTTTAATTGGTAAACAAAGTAGAGCACCATTTCCAAAGAAAGCAAAAACTAGATCAACCTCACCTTTAGATTTAGTATACGGAGATTTATGTGGACCAATTACACCACCAACACCATCTGGAAAAAGATACATATTCTTACTAGTCGATGACTATTCAAGATATATGTGGGCGTATTTCCTAAACACGAAAGATCAAGCATTTGATACTTTCAAGGAATACAAGAATTCAATAGAGAAGGAGCTAAGGACAACATTAAAGATGTTCAGAACTGATCGTGGATGAGAATTCACTTCTAACGAATTCACTCAATACTGCAAAGAAAATGGCATAGCACGACAACTAACCGCACCTTACTCACCACAACAAAATGGAGTAGTTGAACGAAGAAATAGGACAATTATGTCTACAACAAGATGCATGATGAAATCAACCAACATGCCTCAAGATTTTTGGGCTGAAGCTGTTAGACATTCAATATACATTCTAAACAGCGTTCCTACAAAAGCCTTAGGAGACATCACTCCATACGAAGCAATTAAACAAAGAAAGCCAAACTTAGAAAATCTAAAAGTTTTCGGCTGCATAGCATATGCAAAGGTACCATCACAACATCTGACGAAGTTAGATGATAGAAGTTAGATGATAGAAGCAACAAAATGGTATACTTAGGAAATGAACAAGGATCAAAAGCCTACCGACTATTTGATCCAACAACACAAAGAATCTGTGTTAGTAGAGATGTAAAATTTAAAGAGGATGAAGCATGGGACTGGAAGGATTACCTAGATGAACACACCAATAATGAACCCGAATGGGTTGACTTCAAAATCGAAGACCTAGAAGCCACAAATGATCATCAGGAACAAGAAATCCAACCAAATGAAGAGAACAATGATATCCCTACAGATGATGAAGATACAACATCAACAACAAACTCACCCTCACAAGCTTTTCGCACACCATCTACAATTTCATCACGAGTAAATGCTCAAACTACACAAACTGCCTCAGCACTTTCAACCAATCAAAGTAACTCAAACGCAACTAGGAATTTACATCCTGACTTTGATCATACACCTTTACAAGGTTTTAGAACGTTGAATGATATATACGATAACACCGAGGAAGTATTACCCGAGCAATTACTACTGGCTGAAGATGAACCTAAGAATTACAAGGAAGCATCAACCGATCTAAAATGGATTGAAGCAATGAAGGTCGAATTAGATTCCATCAACAGAAACAATACATGGAAACTAACCACTTTACCAAAAGGACACAAAGCCATTGGTTTAAAGTGGGTATTCAAGACCAAGAGAGATGCTAATGAAAATATAGTCAAGCATAAAGCAAGACTAGTAGCAAAAGGCTACATACAAGAGCATGGCATAGATTTCGAAGAAGTCTTTGCACCTGTAGCAAGAATGGAAACAGTCCGACTACTATTAGCCATAGCTGCTAATAATAAATGGGAAGTACATCACCTTGACGTCAAATCAGCATTTCTGCATGGAGATTTGAAGGAAGAAGTGTACGTTTCACAACCCGAAGGATTTATAAAGAAAGAAAATACTGGAAAAGTCTACAGACTCACAAAAGCTCTATACGGATTAAGATAGGCACCACGTGCGTGGAACATAAAATTAGATAATACCTTGAAATCTTTAGATTTCAAGAAATGGGCTTTGGAACAAGCTGTCTACACGAAGAAATCAAAAGATTCAATACTTATAGTTGGAATCTACGTAGATGATTTAATCATCACTGGCACACCTAAAGAAGAGATAGACAAATTCAAAGCTCAAATGGAAGAGAAATTCGAGATGAGTGACCTAGGATTACTATCCTACTACTTAGGAATTGAAGTCACACAAACTGGAGGTGACATATCAATAAAGCAATCCGCCTACGCAAGCAAGATCCTAAAAGAAGTTGGAATGCTAGACTGCAACGAAACACTAATACCTATGGATCCAGGAACAAGATTGACAAAGAACACTGAAGAAACAACGGTCAACTCAACTGAATACAGAAGCTTAATTGGATGCTTACGATATCTGCTACATACAAGACCCGACTTAAGTTATTCCATTGGATTACTTAGTCGTTTTATGCAGGAACCAAAGGAACAACATATGAAAGCTATCAGGCAAGTACTACGCTATGTAAAAGGAACAAAAGACTATGGAATCACCTACAAATACAATGGAGGAAACCAAATACTAGGTTATAGTGACAGTAGCTACGGAGTCAACACTCAAGAAGGCAAAGGCACTACTGGAATCATATTCTACTACGGTGATTCACCAATCAGCTGGAGTACACAAAAACAAGCCACAGTAGCTCTATCATCATGTGAATCCGAATCATTGCAGCAACAGCAGCAGCAACACAAGCATTATGGTTAAAGAGACTACTCAGCAAGCTTACACATACCCAAGAAGAAAAGGTTACGATAATGGTCGACAACAAGTCCGCCATCGAACTAATGAAGAATCCCGTATTTCACGGAAGAAGTAAGCATATTGACATAAAATATCACTTTATACGAGAATGCGTTGAAAGAGACGATTTACAAGTCAAGTTTATAAGCGGAGAATTTCAGAAAGCTGACATGCTCACAAAAGCACTACCGAAGATCAGATTCCTAACAATGAGACAATTAATCGGAGTCAAAGATCTACAGCAAAGCGATTGTGATTAAGGGGGAGAATATTGGGCTAATCCCAATCTTACCCATTTACCCCTTTTTCGACCCAGTCAAACCCAATGGGTCAAATCCGGAAGTCAACTATTGACAGTTACAAATGTAACTGCTAAATAGCAGTTACAACATAACTGCCATATGGCAGTTATCCCCAACCGACATACCCTTTCAACACACCTCTTCAACTTGTATAAATAGATTACAACTTGTAACATAACAGATGATGACTTATATTTATTTCAATTGATACGAAAGCAATTCTTGAAACATATCGTGTTATTGGTATATTGTGACCACGTTAGAACCAACAAAGATCCAACGTTGAGGCCAACACTTGAGTACTCTATACCAAGCATACAAATTTCGCTTTGTTTCTAGTTGTTATAAGGTAATTTGCATAAATCAGATCTTCATTATCGCTCCATGGTAAATACAAACTAGTTATATACACGATAGTGCTATGAACCCTGTGTATAGAAGTATTGAAGTAAACCTGAATGCTCTAAGATAATAGAGTCCATTATAACTCTTATGAGATCAAATGCAATTTCATACAAAAAGAGCTGTAACATATCTTTTTATCTTTGCTGTAACATATCGAGCAAATCCATCTTTGGATAGAAAAATTCTGACCAGAAGCATGTTCACTCCTAGGCTTAAAATATCGACATAAAAACATGGTACACTATAGATGTGAAACAATGCGCAGGTTGTGTAATGGGTTAGGGCTGGAACAGGCTTCATACGGGTCAACCCGAAATATTTTTTTGTCTAGATTTCTAGAATTTTATAGATAATTAGTGTAACTATAATTAATAAAACTAAATTTGGACAAAAATAATCCCATCTTTATTAATAAAATGATTTATGAAGTTTCGTGCATTAAAGCTACAGTCTGGGAGACTTTCGGCCTGTTTCTGACCCGTTTTGTTCTAATGAAACGTTTGTAATTAAAAAGATTTGCCCATTAGAGATATAACCTAACCTGAATCGATCCATCCTAAGTCAATGGATCAAAATTGCCAGGTATTATATGAAATTCTTATTTTGTTTTTTTGTCAAGAGACTACCTGGAGCACAGGTCACAGCTGCAAGAGCACGACCCAGTTGACCAGCAATAACATCATAGCAACGTCTGCAAAGAGTGGGGTGATCAAGAAAAGAACAAACTTGAGTCAAGAAGTTCACATTTTTAACCTTCTGCAAGTGAAACGCCAATCCATATTTTCTTCTCTCCTTGAACCAAATTATCTCCAGAATATGGTACTTTTTCAATTCATCAGTTGGTGCATCCTCAAGGTAGAAAGAATCTCAATCTACACTATAGCCAACTAGCAATAGAATATAGTCATTGCAAATTCATTATTATGAAAGACAACCAAAACACAATAACATTTAATAGTGTCTTAATCTGACCACCAGCTCAAGTTAACACACTCAGAATACCACAAACTAACCATAAAGTTGGCATATATATGAGCATTCAAGAATTACCATCTCCTTGATTATTACTAATATTAAATAAACTATAACCCCCTATAAAAGGAAATCTGCATATCACAACTCCCTTTTATAACAAATAGGATTCAGGGGCACTACTAGTTTATCCAATATTGCTGAATAAAAACCAAAACTCCACTGAAGGCCATTTTCTTTAAAGGCCATTTAATTCCATATAATATTTCTATCCAACAACAAGCCTAAAAGATCTCAATGATATGACCAATTTACACCACTATTGAATGATACGTCTTTATCAAACACTCAAACAGTTAGTTTGCAACTCAGTTAAAGATCTAAAGTTTCAAAGCTCAAAACAATAATATCATGCCAGTTATACATACTGAATACTTGTACCAGAGATGGAGTCCATTCTACTTGATTGATCGCACTCATAGCAGTCTCTCTAAATACTTCAACAGACACAAACCATTGTTCGCCACTCTACAAAGATAAAGAATAATGTCATTTAGTTATACTATTTACATGGCATCAAAGGAACAAAAAAATAAGTAGACTATTAATACTTTCGGGTGAATGATATGACTTACTGTAAGGTTCTATCATGACAATGAATGGAATTTCATCCAAGTGATCTGTCACATCAGGATTGACGTCACCAAATGAATCACGCCCACTAAAGATCTCAGCTTCTTCAGTGAGCTTTTCTTCATCGTCGAAACTCAATGATGCTAAAGAAGATGATTTTGTAGATGATGAGCAACTTATCAGTACTAGAATCTGAACAATTTTGTAGGATAAGACTAGTGATTAATAGGAACATAAGTACCAACAAGAAATAATTCATATAAAATTTGACTTTAAAAAATTTCATGATTGTGATATCAAACAAGCATACGAAGATATTTGGATAATAAACAAGATAATCAAAGAAATGTTAGAAAACCTCAAGTCAACAATCAAACAGTCATCACAAGAGTATAAAAGTCAACTCTCATAAGCCAATACCTTAAGCTCTATTAGCATGATAAAATACTCAACATATTGATCACCAATATAATGTCATAAACCATAAACTGAACAACAAAAAGAGTTCTGATAATAATGACATTTAACACCTACAATTTACCTGATTTTGCTTTATAAAAATCGAATCCTCCACTTAAGCAATGTTTCCGAACATGAACAGCTTGTATCACTCAAGTAGGCGTTTCATCAAACACTTGCTATACAACCCAACTCTCGTACCCTCTTCTAGATTACTACTAATGTTAATTATACTGTATAAAAAAAAAAGAGTCTGCACTAACACAAAATGTGATGCTCACTTTGATAACAAATAGGTTTCAGGGTTGCTACTAGTTCATCCGATTGCGCTCAACCAAAACCGAATCTACACCAAAAACAAAAGCCATTTCTTAAAGACGATTTAAGTGCTCACTAACATTATGTCAAACAGTTGGTGTGCAACTCAATTCCAAAAAATGCAACTTTCTTCTCTGGAAGAAGACGGGTCGGATCTCAGTGACAAAATGCATCTGATATACACATTTGGAGACGTGTATCATAAGATATAAAAAAAGATCTGAATAATATCATATTTGGTTATCATCTCATTCGTTCCGGCCCCAATCCCGCTCAATTTGGCATTTCGAAGAAGTCTCTGAGTTGGTTGCTCGTTCAGTTAGCCATTGCCGCCCAACCATTAATAGCCTGCCAAAAGAGCGTAACAGTGACGATATATATTATTAATATAAAGTTCACCCGTCATAAAGTGTTCAATTTTATAGGTTAACACATAGATATGATATTATAGATTGCGTTTTTGTTCACTTAGTTTAATTCGAGTAGAGTAACCGAATGAACAAAAAAGTCATGTACACTAACGATAAGGATTGTTTTGATTCAAAATGATACTAGTAGTGTTTTGCATGTGGAGAGTAACTTGTGTAGCTAGTTGAAAGCCAGAAAATCCGTCCAGCACAATCCTTGTTAATTTTATTTGTCTTATTAAAAGATTTCGCCAATAGAAAATGAGCTTTTATAAAATATACGAGAAGAATGGGATTTTTATTTATATATCATGGACTTTAAAGTTTAGACAATACCTTTGCCAATCCTAGAAGTTTATAAAAATGTTTCTAATCATATTAATTGCTGGACTAAAACAGGGTGAATGTGTTGCTATAGTACTCTTGGTTAGTCCAAGGAAATGTGCTATTTCAGTCCAAGGAAATGTAGTCCTTGCTTATAGTTTTTCCTATCAGTATGGTTATTCAAAATTTAATCTTATTTGTCATAAACTTTCAAGTTGGTGGTAGTCACATCCTCTTCATAGCCCGACATTTGATGATATATATGCTTTCCAAGAACCTGAACTATCATGGTAGTAAGTGAACATCAAAGACCTACCACGCAACAGAATTCTCCAAGCATCGGATGCGGAGGTTGGCTCAATCCGAAATGAATGTTAACCAATAACAAATCAGATTTACATAACTTGATTTCATTAGCAAAAAACGAGAGTACCAGAGATTAAACAGAAAACTAACTTACGAAACTATTACGGGCAAACAAACCTTTATCTAGCTAACATCCCCTCAAACTCACAAATGCTACATTAAGATGTATTGCGAGGTTGACAAATAAAACTCAAAATAGAACTGAAAAATATACTAGACGGAACCAGAGAGCAAAATTAAGCATATGTAGACGAAACCCGAGCGAAATCAGACGGATGCAAACAGAATCCGAATCATATGGAATCGGATGCAGAACCAAAGTAAATCAGATGTAACATGGTAGAATCAGGCAGATAACCATAACGTAACCAGAGTGAAGGCACAACCAGTGCGAATCAGACGGAACATGGTAGAATAACATACAAACCATATGCAAAGCCATATCATAACCAGAGCGAAATCAGGTAGAATGGGATGCAGAGCCATGCGGAATCATAGCAAAATCGGACATACTTCTGTCATCTTTTCGTCTTTTTTAGGCTGAATGTACGTGTGGGTTTGGTAACTTCATCTTGCAGCCTTTTCTTCATCTTCTCTTTGCCTTTGAATACCATCGTTGTTTCCAGTAAACATTGGTCGGAACTCAAGGCCACATACAATGAGGCCAGACATAATTCCTTCATGACTTGTAAATTTCATATTCATAGAAAGAGAGTCATCCTTGAATTCATGAGCTGAGTTAAATTTCCATAGTTGAATCTCCATCCATCCATCTTCCCTTTGTTTCGGAACCCGAGTTATATCATGTATATTCAATGGCTCTGGGGTTATAAAATAGAGAAATTCAGCCTCTTTGTTGTCTTTGTGGAGTATATCTCGTACTTTCACTGGACAATGCATTCCTTGGCAGTTTTCAGAAAGGTTGAACAGTAGGTAGCACACGTATTCCGTATCCGATGACAACATTTGACTTTTGATCGTACAGTTGATATGAAATACTTGTTGTGGCAAAAGCTCAATCACCTCTTGAAATCTACATTTACGATAAATTATATGATTACATTATGTAATTTACATAATTCTTTAGAACATGAAACTAAATCCAGGAAGTGAAACTTTTGTCAACCATCTATCACTGTTTGCTAGTTACACTACAAAAAAAGAGGGCTTATAGGACCTTTCTCTAGGACGCTTTTTTGAATGAGGTCCTAAAAAACGTTTTATAGGACCAATTAAATTTTAAGTCTTATTATAGTGGCTTTAAATAGGACCCTTTTTATGTGAATCCTATTAAGTTAATTTATAAGACACTTTTTTAATATAGTCTTATTATGATATAACTTAATAAGACATTTGATATAAAGGTCCTATTATAATACATCTTATGGGGCACTTTTTAAATATGGTCTCATTATGGTATAACTTAATAGGACATTTGTTATAAAGGTCCTATTATAATACATCTTATGAGACGCTTTTTCTGTTTGGTCTTATTAGATTGTATTTTAATATGACACTTAGTTATGGGTCCTATAATATCAACTTTTATAAGACGCATATTCGGCTAGGTATTATTATAATTAAAAATAAAAGGTTATTCGAACATAAAATCTGTACAATTCAATGTTTTACTTGTTGCTTATTTTATGTGTTTTACAAAATTAAACTTTAAAAGATGCTGATTTTCAAGTCATTATTAGAGAACCTAATTCAAATCCGAAACTTATAACAAACCCAAACACACCCTTAGTCTCAAGGTACGACTCATGATTTGGTGGTAACACTTGTCATGCTTTTTCGCATTTAATATACGAGTGTCATAGGTTACTTATGTTGTTTATAAGTCATAACTCAAAGTAACCATCATTATAAATTTATAATAAAGGCATTAGTAAATTTAATGCAACTTGAAAGTTTTAAATAAATCATGTGTAGGAATTAAAAAAATAACAGGTTCCAATGACAAAAAGAAAATAAAAAAATAAAAGACTAGTTATGTATATGTTGTAAAGTAACAAAATTGAGGTTAATATGTAAACATCATATCCTTAAACCCCATCTGGGGGCAATAGCTAAAACAATACCAAATTGAAGATGTTTTCTCTATCAGCGTAGAAATCGAGCATCTTTTCAAAATTGAAGGTTAGACATTTCTTTTATAATCATAAACACAATCTAATTTAAGATCCAAAACATCAATGGGAATGGGGTTCAAGGTACTACTGTTCTACTAAATAATTTGATAGGATAGGGATTAAAGAAATTAATTCTAGTACATTAATGAAAAAACAATCGGCAATTTGGATGGTATAAAAGCTAAGTTTGCTTGTAGTTCTTCATTTTGAATAAACCTCTCATGGCATATGATCTTCCAATATGGGTGTTTGGATGAGGTATGAAACTCACTATGCAATATTGTATAATATAATCACATAATCAACATTGATAAATGTGTAGCAAGAGATGGTCTTTGTATGCCAATTATACTATTTAATTGTAAATAATTTGAAGTTCTCATGTTTGAGACTTTTATTGATCTTTAAGAAAGTAATGAATAAGGCAACCAAAAAAATTTGGACGACATTCATCCTAGGGTAAGTTGGTTCCTTTTATTGAATTAGATTTTGTCCCTCATCATTCTACTAATAAGAAAGAGCACATGTATCAATTGTTAATACCGATTTTTATGTATTAGTTTTGTTTGAGTGTTTAAATTATTGAGGGAGCGTTTGGGTAAACTTATGCTTAAATGATTATGCATTACAAAGTGCTCTAAATCTGGCTTTTATTATTTGTCCTTTTCTCTTATAAATAAAGTGATAAGTTTTTAAAATGAGCTTACCTGCACATTTATGTTAAACTTATCAAATTTTGATAACAGAGCAAGTTAGTACTTTTATTAGGCTTAGCTAAACCCATGATGAAGGATTTGCATTCTCTTTTTAATTTTATGTATTAGTTAAAGTACATAGAGATTATGTTAGTTTTCATTATGTGTGTCACAAAACTATTTTCTTTCTGATAATACTATTTTAACTATAGCTAAACACACTTTTACTCAACTTATATTCTGAACTGTAAATAGGTTATCGTAAGAAAGTGTTTAAGTCTTACTATTTCTCGTACATTTAACCACGATGTATGCATATTATATTTTTTGTATTTTAACTTCTAATTTTTATATTTTGATTCAAGCCTTGAGCTGGATACTAGCTGGATGTCTTTATCAAGGGCGACTACCGAATACGAAAAAGGCTTGGAAAAATTTCTTGATTTTATGTTTGCTAATGAGTCTAATAGCAGAAAAAATTTATGTCCATTTGTTAAATGTCTTAATGGAATATGGGTCGATCGGGAGGATGCTAGTGAGCATCTAATATGTGATGGGTTTATCAAAGGTTATCGAATAGCACGCTCAATGTCCCGACCCGCTACTTGTCCTGTATTAGATACACAAGATGATATGCAATTGGATACACAAGATGATATGCAATTAGATACACAAGATGACATGCAAGGATTGGTGCGTGATGCCTTTCGCGTGTCTAATGAGAACACACTTCCTCACGAAACATGCAAAAAAGATGATAAAAATAAAGGTACGCCAAATGCCCATGCAAAAAATTTTAATCAGGTATTAGATGAAGCAAAGAAAGAACTATATCCTGGATGTAAAAAATTTTCAGTTCTTTCTTTTATCGTGAGACTATATCGTAGTAAGTGCATAGGAAAATGTAGTGAGAAAGGTTTTACCATGATGCTCGATACGATGAGGGAGGCTTTCCCAGATGCTTCTATTCCTAAGTCTTTCTATGAAATGAAGAAAGTTATAAGAGATTTGGGACTTAGCTACGATAAAATTGATGCATGCCCTAATGATTGTATGTTGTACCGAAAAAAAAATAGCGAGAAAACAAAATGTGATATATGTGGTAAGTCGAGGTACAAACCAAGTGGAAATGGTTCAGAAAATCAGTCAACCGAACCCCATACCCAAAAGAAGATTGCAGCAAAAGTTTTGCGTCATTTTCCTCTCAAACCAAGGATGCAAAAGTTATTCATGTCACCTAAGATAGCTGCCTCCATGAGATGGCATGACGAGGGTCGTACTGATGATGGTTGTTTGAGACATCCTGCAGATTCCCCGGCTTGGAAAACATTTGATTTCAAATATCCTAACTTTGCTAAGGAACCTCGAAATGTTAGACTTGGTTTAGCTAGTGATGGATTTAATCCTTACGGGACAATGAGTGTTTCTCATAGTACATGGCCGGTTGTCTTAATGCCATATAACCTCCCCCCATGGATGTGCATGAAAAAACCTTATTTAATGCTTACTTATACCTGGACCATCTGCGCCAGGAAATAATATTGATGTCTATCTAGAACCGTTAGTGGAAGAACTAAAGGAATTGTGGGATGATGGGGTAGAAACTTACGATGCATCAACAAAGACGATATTTGAAATGCACGCCTCTTTGTTATGGACCATAAATGACTTCCCCGCTTACGCAAATTTATCAGGATGGAGTACTAAAGGTGAACTTGCATGTCCTAGTTGCCATCAGCATACAAAGTCAAAACGCCTAAAGCATGGGGGGAAATACTGTTACATGGGACATCGACGGTATTTGCCTAACAATCATATTTTTCGAAAGGATAAGAAGTCTTTTGATGGAACCAATGAAAAAGAGAAGCCACCTCCGCGCATGACGGGTTTAGATGTAATAGAAGAGTTAAATGGTTATGAAATTAAATTTGGAAAAGAGGTGAAGGATAACCCGGATTTACCATATAATTGGAAAAAGAGAAGTATTTTTTTTGAGTTGGAATACTGGAAAGATAATTTGCTACGCCACAATCTAGACGTGATGCATATTGAGAAAAATGTTTGTGATAGTATAGTTGGAACATTGATGAATCTAGATGGAAAGACTAAGGATCATATAAAAGCACGCCTTGATTTACAGGAAATGGGTATAAGACCTGAACTTCATCCTCAACATCGAGATAGAAAAAAGGTTTACTTGCCTCCTGCTTGTTTCTCGATGGATAAAAAAGAGAAGGAAACATTTTGTAATGTCTTAAAAAATGTAAAAGTTCCGGATGGATATGCATCTAATATATCAAGATGCGTGTACCTAAAACCTCCAAGAATATTTGGCCTAAAAAGCCATGATAATCACATTCTAATGCAACAATTGCTATCAATCGCCTTGAGAAATGTGTTACCTAAGCATGTGCGCTCTCCTTTGATGAAATTATGTTGTTATTACAAACAACTATGCTCAAAAGTTCTTAAACCTCATAATCTAGTTCGAATGGAAAATGAGATCGGAAAGATTCTTTGTGATCTTGAGAGGATATTTCCACCATCATTCTTTGACGTCATGATTCATCTATCGGTTCATCTTGCTTCAGAGGCCAAAATTGGTGGACCAGTTCATTACCGTTGGATGTATCCAATCGAGAGGTATCTATGTATGTTTAGAATAATTTTTGCTATTAATCTTGAACTATTTTATGCTCTAACTTTATCGTTTGTGATAACCTAGGTATTTGTCTACACTAAAATCTTATGTACGAAATAAGAGTAAACCCGAAGGATCAATTGCAGAAGGATACATAGTTGAAGAGTGTCTCTCATTTTGTTCCTTGTACTTATCGCCTGATACAGAGACTGAACATAATAGGACGAGTCGAAATTATGATGATGGTGGTTCTGTGGATGTTTTACCCATCTTTTCGATGCCGGGTCACAAGGTCGGGGCAATAGATACAAAAGTACTAGACCTTGAAACTTTGTCAAAAGCACATTCTTATGTGTTGTTCAATTGTAGCAAAGTTGATGAATTTATTACGTAAGTTAATACAAGTTGTGAAATTCATTATTAGCTTTTATGTTACTATTTATGATATTATCTTCTTTTGAACTTGCAGTGAACATCTTATGTCTATTCGTGATAATAATCGTCAAATAAGTGAACATGGGGTTCAACGTCTTCATAGTGAAACTTTTGCAGAATGGTTTCAAGACCATGTAAGTAATAATATCTTATTGTGTTTCGTTTTAACAATCCAAAGACATAATTAATTTAAGAAGTTTTAAAACAACTTGCCTTTATTCAGATTGAGAAGCTGCATATGACAGGAGATCAGAGAATCACAGAAGAACTAACGGTCTTGGCAAGTGGTCCTGCTAATGTTGTGAAAACTTATAAAGGATTTATCATAAACGGTTTTTGATTCCAGATAAAAGAGCTTGAAAGTAAAAGAAAAACACAAAATAGTGGAGTAATGCTTGAGGCCATGACAAGCAGCTTCTTGAGTTCCAGAGATAACAATCCTATCGTGGGAGATGTAACATACTATGGGGTTGTAAATGACATCATTGAGTTGGAATATTCTGCTGACAAAAAAGTAGTGTTGTTCGATTGTGATTGGATCTCAAATGGTAGACGCAAGAAAGAAGATGAGAATGGGTTTACTCTACTGAATTTTAAGGGGTTGAAGCCGCACAATGAGCCTTTTATATTAGCTTCTCAAGCCCAACAGGTGTTTTACGTTGCAGACCCTGTTGACAAAGGTTGGAAAGTTGTGATAAAAACAACAGCAAGGGATTCTTTTGACATGAATGAACAAACATGTGATGATGATGTAGAAACATATTTGCAGAGCGATACATCTAGCGGTCCTCCACATGATGAAAGTATGGATATCAGCTTGATTAGTGAGGGTGTTAGTGGAACTACTGTTGACGAAGATACCTTGGTTATAGATGGAGATGAAAATCTATTTTAGGTCTTTCGTGACCTCCGTTGGTCGAACTTTATGTTCTAGCTCCATTCTATTTTCATTATCATTTACTTTACAGTAGTTGTAATCCTTAATTTCAAGTTAATGCAATTTCAGTTTTAATTCCCTTTTGTTTATGCAATCTTTATGTTCTTAAATTTTTTGTCTTGAATGCTTTTATTCAGATGCTAAATAGTGTTTGGAAAAGTTTGTTTAAGCTCATATGAGCTTATGCTTAAGTTCAAAAAATAGTCCTAATTTTATCTTTTTTAGCATTTTATAGGATTTAGAACTTAATTGAGGGCTTATTTATAAGCCCATACAACCCCCTTTGCTCCCTGAGTTGCTGCACCCACAACAACAGTTAGCTTTTTTTAGTGCTTATTAGGTTTTATTTTTGCTTATTCAGATTCTTAGGTGCCTTTTAGTGTATTTAGATTAGATTAGTTGACATTTCAGCTTATTAGGTGCTTATCTGTGCTTTTCCATGGCTTATTTTTCCATTTTCTTAGTTTAGGACTCCCCCTAACTTAGCTTATTTGCCAACTGCTTTCCCCCCTTTTTTATTGGTTGATCTTTCTGTTTTTAGCTTATTTTAGTTAGGAGTTATGTTTCTTAGCTTTTTTTTGTCATGAATTGCTTATTCATTGCTTATATTGTGCTTAAAAGTTGCTAAGGGTGTGTTTGGGGTATTCTGTCCAAAACAGTGACAGATAAGCTGTTCCAACAGCTTATTTATTGGTTTTCTAAAGTCAAGTTTTCACAAAAAATCTTTATTTCGATTGCATCTCTGAATTCCAAAAAGAAAAATTTGAAAAAAAAAATAGTTGAAAAAAATAGTTCTCAATAGGAGTTATTTGTAGTTTTAAACTGTTGAAAAGTAATTAAATAGATCTAAAACAGGTTATTGGGAGTTACCCATAACCCGTGGAAGGCGGCATTGGGAGTTACTTTTTTATTTTTTTATTTATTTTTTTTTTAAACAGGTTATTGTATGTTGAGTTGAAGGTCTCATGGGTTGATGATATCACTTGCTTAATCTGTTTTCAAATCAGTTTTCAAAAGTAGTGTTTGGATTAGTTTGATTAATTGTGTTTAAGGTTGATTCAAGAATTAACAAGAGTTCATTTGGTCTACATATAGTCACACTAGGACAATTAGAGCTTCAAACTCATTGGTCATTTGCAAAAAGTCAATAATCATTTTAAATCTCAATTTTCTGCATATAACAGTCACTGTAGCTTTTAAGTTCATCAATATGGATGCATTTTTAGTTAATATAGTTTAAATAAGTCCTATTACAGATTATAGTATCAATTTCAGTCAAATAGAGGCCTTTCAAATTAATTTTAGTCAACTTTCAATTGTTTCTAAAAAAGTAAAAAAGAATCAAAAACAGTTTCAAGTAGGCTTCACTTTTACATTTTTAATTTTGTCATTTTAAGGCCAAATTTGATGAAACTTGGGGATTATAGAATCTGGAAGCTTGTGTTTAAGCTAGTATTTTTATTTTATTTTTAGAATTTTTCTTTCTAAGCTTTTGATAAGCTCAAAGAGAGCTGTTGGGAGAAATTCTCCCCTGCATTAGTGTGTACTGAGCTGCATAGGACTTTTACAAGCTCTCAAAAAGCTCTTAAAAGCTCCTTTAAGCTATAATCTTGGTTTTATAAGCTGTTAGCTAAGCTAACTTGAGGTTTCATTTGGATTTGTGCCATAAGCTGTAGTTTATAAGCCTTGAGAATAGCTCAAAGTTGTTGTGACAGCCTGTTTTGTGATCAGTTAGGAGTATAGTGATTTTTAGCTTTTTAGCCTTCTAAACAGCTTATTTGTGCTTTAAAGTAGTTTCTATAGATTAGTTAAAGTTTATTTAGTGCATCTCTTAGCTTATCACTATATCTAATAGCTTTTCTTAGTTTTAATATAGCCATCAGTAGCTTTAGAATTGCATTTACTCATTCTTTAGTCAATTCAGTCCTTTCTAGCTTATTTCCTTCATTATCAGCTTAATTCAAATAGTTTTTTAAGTTTTCAAAAATTATATAAGCTCTTACAAGCTTATTTTTCAAACTTGCAAAAAGAAAAATTGAAAAAAGATAGCAAAAAGGGAGGCAGGGAGTTCCTGGGTGAACCTGGGCTCGAACCCAGGACCTCGACCTTTCTCAACCATTTTACACACACACCCAAACCATATAGCGCCCTTGGGACTCTCTCGTCATTCCTTGCACCATTATCTCTTTTATAAACGTTTTGTCCTTTTGAGCTTAAATCTGATTATTGATTTTTCACAGTTTATTAGAAGCTGATATTTTAGCTTTAGGATTTTTCATAGATTAGTATTATATCAAAGTATTTTTAGAAAAAAGTTGTGAAATTTTCAGTTAATTTTTATATTTTTAATCAATTAATTTCTAAAATTTAGTTTTAAATTCATAATAAATAAATAAAAACTCAAAAAAATATTCCGCTTTTTCCCAAAATTTTCTTTTACCGTATTCTTCGTAGGAAAATTAATTTTACATTTCCTAGGTTGTTTTTCCTTAGATTTCACTTTTAGGCTCGGGATTTTCCCAAGCGTGAGCGTTTTTAGGTTTTAGTTGAGTTTTAGGCCTCGTAGTTTAGATTTAGCATTTTTCTTGCATATTTAGTTTATTTTAACTTTTGTTTGCATAATTTAGCTTAATCCCCCATATTTTGCCCTAATTGACTATTCAAATCCCGAATAACGCGACGTGAGTTTAGAACTCCATTCATCCCGAATAGGGCACTACCATTGGTGAAGATATTTGCATCATATTGAAACCGAGACAACACGTGTAAAGCACGTAGTTGCCCAGAAGCCACATAATCACGAATAAGTTATATTTATATGTTGATATGCTTAGTGGGCGGTGCTACACCGGATTAGTAGAAAGATAAACGACACTGACTTTTTCATAGTAAACAAGCGTAGTAGTATGCAAATGAGTATGTGATTCTCGCAAAAGATTATGAATACATGCGTTGACAACATTAGCAAAAACCCGATATTCGACCTCTACACTAGAACGAGATACAGTAACCTTTCGTTTAACAGACCATGATAATAGATTATCCCCAAGAAAAACAAAATACCCAGAACTGGATCGTCGGGTGACTCGAAAACCTCCCCAATCAACATCGGTGTATGAAGTGAGTTGAGTGGTAGTAGAAACATGCAACTGAAGACCATGATCAAGAGTACCACGAACATACTGAATAATCCACTTCAAACCAGCAAGATGAGGATATGATTTTCGATGGGTGTGTAGGGTAGATGATAACCATGATATAAATAGTAAATCTTCACGCTAAAGTATTATTAATGATCAAATATAAAGACATCACAAGTCTTGCAGAATAAAGACAACTAACATGGGCTAAGAATCAATGCATGGGCTAAAAATCATTAAGCTAATATGGGCTTAAGCACGAGCTTTATGAACAAACATAAACAAACTTTACCATAAACATAATTTTTTTTTATCTTAAATAGTTTTAAAGAAGTTAAACCGAGCTAAAATATAACCTTCAGATTAACTATCAAACATCGCGTTAAAAATATATCCCAAAATGTTGTTTCTAAAAGTATCAGTGGCCGAAGGACCCCTGAAAGCAATTTCGTTACTCCCGGGTTTATCCTGCAGGTAGGGGTAGGATTTGCTACATTTCACCTCCCCATAACTCGTTCCGGCGGAATTAGATATGTTGTTGTTATTGTATCTAAAATTACATAATCGTTACATTTTTTTACGTATTCAACCCAATTTTGATACACATTTCAATTCCAAATCGTTAAATAATAACTCGTATGGTCTTGTTGTCATCTCAAATGATGATGAAGACTTGCCAAAATCTATATGAAATAGTTAACCGCAATATCATTATAATATCTGGTACTATAAAATCTCTTCACTATACACATATACACATCCTGTTTAGACATATATATTTAGGGATGAGCATTTCGAACTGAATCCCCAAACCGAACCGGAACCGTACCGGGACTTCCAAATAAGGTGAAAAAAAATCGGGACCACTGATTCGGTACGGGACCGGTACCAAATCGGGAAATTCCCTAAAGAGAGGGGAAAACCCGGTTTCCCGGTACCGGTACCGGTATCCGAATCCCGTTCGGTACGGTACCGGTACCATTAATTTATGATCGGAAAAAAATCGGTACCACTAATCCCGTACGGGATCAGTACGGGACCGGTACCGTGCTCAATAATATATTCATATCTTAATTAAGCTTACAAAAATGTGACAAGTATATAAAAACAACATAAGGACTTAGTTTGTAAATTGCAAAAAATCTGTAACTCACCAAAATTGGGGGAATATAAACCCGCCAATTAATTTGGGGAAAATTAGAACCTGATTTTGGCGCTACGAAACTCAAGGCTCCACGTTCTTCATCCACCTTTAAGTTTATGTTTAATTGATTTAATCTAAATGCCAAAATCAAAAACGGTTAGGGGTCCAGAAGTTGAACCTCAAATTGAAGTTAGGGTTTCACTTTGTCCTCTAAATTCGAAGGTAAACTTTTAATTATCGAGTTTAAATTCTTAATAACCTTGTTTAGTTTGTAAGCTTCATCAATTTTGTAAGAATTTAGTTCAGCAGGTGTGTGAAGTTTGTGTTATTGTGTGAATTTGATTTAATGAATCATTGTATGATTAGTATTGACTATTAGTGGTAATTACAATTGTTATGTTATTAAGTTTTGTTATATGCAAAAATGTTTTGAATTGACATCTAAAATCTGTAAACATTTGTCCTATAACTAGTCTGAATAATTAGTTTATGTTTTGGTACAGTAGACACACTACATCTTCTTGTTTCAATCCGAATCTATTGTTTACAAATTAATACTTTGGATTGAAACAAGTCTGTATATGAGTTGCTTATTAATACTTTTGGTACTATTATGGATGATAATATGAGTTGCTTATTAATACTACATATGTATATATTTGTCCTATAACTAGTCTGTATATATTAGCATCCGGATTGACACACTACATCTGTATATATTTGTCCTATAACTAGTCTGTATATGAGTTGCTTATTAATACTTTTGGTACTATGAGTCTATGGTAACATCTGTATATATTGTTTACAAATAAATACTTCATTCCATATTATCATGCATAATCGAGTACTACTTATCTTTTGTGATGTACCCTGTTCATTAAACATTGAATCATGTGCTTTCTTATAGTTAAAAATAAAGATGTCTTGATTTCATGTTATATTTTATACTTTGTTAATGGTTTTTAGATGTTTTTCTCTATAACTATCTTATATACTAGCATCGCCTAAATTGAAACTAAGCTAAAAATGTCTTCTAAGTGTTCGTCATTTACTCATTTTTTTGTTACTAGTTGGTATTTTAGGCTGTGCTAGCACAGCCCTAAAGGTTGCCCATTTCTGAAAAAAAAAGTACCAACGTTTTGTTGTATTTTCATCTGCATATTATAACTTAGAAATGCCGTCAAGGAGGGTTAATCGAGGTAGCACCAGAGGTCGTAACAATAGCCAACAAGCTGAAGATGTGACTGAAGTTGGTTCTAACCAACCTAACAACGCTCAAGGTATTTTATTTTTTTTTGGTTCACTATTGTTCCTTATGTTGTTGACAAAACCCTAAAGGTTGCCCATTTCTGAAAAAAAAAAAGTACCAACGTTTTGCTGTCTTTTCATCTGCATATTATAACTTAGAAATGCCGTCAAGGAGGGTTAATCGAGGTAGCACCAGAGGTCGTAACAATAGCCAACAAGCTGAAGATGTGGCTCTAACCAACCTAACAACGCTCAAGGTATTTTTTTTTGGTTCAGTATTGTTCCTTATGTTGTTGACAAAATTTTAATTTCAAGTTCTGTTACTCTTTGTAGTTCCAGGGAATGCGCGGAAAAGAGTTAGAGGACCAACTCATATGCCAAAAGTTTGGACCATAACTGAAGAGGATCGTATTAGCATTCAGTTTAATGAATATGGGCAACCCGTTGACAAGAAATCCAGCACATTGACCCATTTCATAGGATCGCTTGCAAGGAGTGGAAAGTATTGCAAGCTTCACAAACCATGGAATAAAGTTAAGAATGCCAAGAAACAAATGTTGCTAGGCACCGTGAATGTATGTCAGAAATAAAGAAATAATTACATATCTAACTGATTAAGATAAATATTTCTTCATGTGACGATTTTTTTTTCAGGACAAATTTGATCTTCCCCCTGGTTCTGATGACTGGCTTTTGAAATCTTTTGGGAGGAAAGTGAAAAATTGGAGGGCAAGAGTTAAAGAGGACTACTATGATCCGACTTTGTCCTTTCAGGATCAGATTACCCTCAAGCCAAAACGAGTGCTCGCGTCTCAGTGGAAGAGACTCGTCAAGTATTGGAATAAACGAAAATCTAAGGTATGGAATAATTTTACCGTTTTTAATAACATAATTTTTATTTTTGGTTTAACTCCTTATTTTTATTTTTTACTTCAGCAACTCAATGAGAAAAATAAGGCCAATAGGGAAAAAAAGAAGATGGTGCAAGTCACGGGTAAAAGAAGTTATGCTCAAGTTCGTGAAAAACAAAAGGTAATTTAATAATTTCGTGCAACTATATATGTATTAAGAGATTGCATTATGTGCCATTATGAAAATCTTCTTCTGATAGCCTTAAATTAATATCATAATGCTAGGAGTGATAGGTGAAGTGTCTCTTTCTTTTTGTTTGTTATTTGCTTAAATTTATGCTATAACTGAAACTAGATAATGACAACCAGTTTAAGTACACTCAAAAAGATTACTTGGTAATTTTTAATTTGATATATCGGTACTGACCTCAAGTTAGGTTTTGGGACAAAGTTTTATAACAGTAAGTCTTGGACTGATTTGATTTTGCAAGAGTCAAAGAATGATATATGTTCACATATGGATTTGATACATAATCGTTTGGTTACCCCTGTATCATAAAACGTTTGGTTCCCTCTAAAAAAAACCAATTCCCTCATAACAAAGCGAACCATTATCTGATACAAGCAAATAAATCTCCACTGAGGGTTTTTATCTCCACTGACCCATGTCAATCTCATATGTATATAAAAGCGTCAACTTTAGGCAATCCACAAAAGAAGTTCTTTGTTATATTATCATACTATTATTATGTATTAGAACAACAAATAAAATTCAGTATTCAAGACTTTTCCATCAATTTCATTTGCAAACGTCCTAAAATAGCTTGAAGTACAAAAATGCGTTTCAATTCGTCCACACTTTATTCTACAATGCATAGGGAAAATGTGCAAACTTTTGTCAAGTATTTTTCACTTATAGATGTATAAGTATGTTTAGAATTAAGAGCACGAAGCATGGAAAAGCTACTGAGAATTATGATTGTGTTGAATGACCATGTGTGATTGTGTTGAATGACCACTGGTAATTATAGGTCTTGTTGTAATTTGGTATTATAGTTCAGGTATGCTGGTGCAATTTGCTGTTACATGTCTGCTGATGTGTTTGATGTTTTAACCCGCCAACCCGACCCGACTTAACCCGACCCGATAACACCCGAACCCGATTACTTATCGGGTCGGGTTGCGGGTGACTTTTTAAAAAATCATAACCCGACTCAACCCGACCCGATAACACCCCTATCTGCAATGAGATATAACAATAAGATTACAGTAAGTCTTAATTGTTCGAAACCAATTATTGTTATATCTCATTTAACAATTGCAGACTATCTGTTATATTGTCTGCAAATATTGTCTGCAGACTTAATCGTATCAGCCACTAGTAGAATTGACATCCCACTTATGACAAATCCAGCTGATTCAACAAAACTTGGTCTTTAGGTTGTGTGATTGCCTTAGACATGCTACTTTTGGCCTGTATGATTGCCTTAGACATGATATCTTAGCTTTACTGATGGCAGAGTAATTGAGGATAAATAAGAGAGCATGTGAAATTATAACAGCAGCCATGGTATTCGTAGCCTGGGAAGCCTTTGGATTGTAACCTCATGATTTGTATTCCTAGAAACAACAATTATTGAGGTTATTCGGCTATAATTGCAGGCTGTATACAATTGTAACTACCAATAACACCCATCAATGAAAGCTGCTTGTATTGTTTTATATTCCATATTCAATGCTTAACTGAATTCTACTCAATGAAAGCTGCATTAAAAATACATTGTAAATGCAGGCCGTTCATATTTTTTGCAGTGAATATTCCATGTAACTCTAACAAAAACGCAGGTTGTTCATATTTTTTGCAATGAATTCGGCGCATTAGGTAGCTTGTACTCTATGCAGTCTTGAAGCCTAAACATTAATAAGAGTACTCAATCTTATTTTAGGATAGATAAGTTGAAATTGATAGATTCTAAGTTGAAATGAGATAGTCTGCAATTGTCTGCAAAAAATATTGGTGGGTCAGATTCTAAGTAAAGCTAATTCGTGTGGTATATGTGGTCAGGTGGTAAATAATATGTTTCTGCCCTTGTCACATACAAGTAGTCTGATCATATGGTGCTTATAGCATCAGGTGATCCTACAATATCTGGTCATATGTTTGTGTGAGTTTTTTATTTATTTATTTATTTATTTATTTATTAGGCATTTAGTTGTATTGGCTTGTATTCCCCTTATTTTTGCATGTTAGTGTTTAACGCAACATTAGTTTTAGGTAGTTTGTCTCTTTACTTGATAGTGTGACCTATAACATGTCAAGTTATCTTCAAATGGTCACACATTTTTTGTGTTTTATACTTATGGAATAAATGATTCCTTGGGCTAGTGGGAATTATCATTCTTTTGCATATACTCTTTTTGTTGTTGTTGAAACAGGAAATCTTGGGGCGTGAACCAACTAGAAAGGAGTTGTTTCGGGCTTGCTTTTCTAAAGACGGAATTACAGAAAATGAAGAAGCTGCAAACGCCATTGTATGTACTACATATTTATGTTCATTTATCTGGAATTATTGTCATTTCTTGCAAGTTGAGTAGTTTTAAGGTTATCACATTTAACAAGTTTAGTACTTTTTACCAGTGAACAAATGGAAGAATTGACTTCTCAACTTTCAGAGCATGAATTGGATGAGCCTGGACCTCAAGATATATATTCTAAAGTAATGGGTAACGACAAGAATGGAACCGCAGAGATGTATGGGCTAGGTGTTCGCGCATCTGATGTTTGGGGTGTGGTTCCAAGTCGTTCTGCTCGTCGTAGAGATAAGCTACAATGGAAGTCAACGGCTGAACGTCTTACTGCCAAATTAGCTCAGTATAAAGCAAGGGAAGCACAAAGGCAAGGGTCGAGTAATAATGATTCTCATGGTCCAGATGATCCCCATACATCACCACAGGGCCTCATAGCCAATGAACCTCGACCTTTACGAGTATGTGTTTATTTGAATGAAAATTTTGTGCACTTAGTAATTAAACTATGACACCTATTTATGCAAATCATAATTGTAGATTGGACTTCAAGTTTACCTTAAGAGCATTTCGAACTCAGAGATTGTGGCAAAAGGATGGGTAAGGAGTTTGGATCCGGATGATGTAGTTGGGAGTGAAGAGATTGGACCAAATTGGTGCGAGGTGAATGTTCAAGTCGCTATAAAAAAGAAGAATATTTAGTGAGGAAGTATGGATTATTTGTCACTGTTCAAGATGCTATTGGCGCACCCGTTGCTTGGCCTTGTTCTCTTGTTTCGGTATGCTACCCTGTTATACTTATCATTATATAACCTATTATATAGACCAAACTTTATAACACCATATTAAATATGAGTTGCTTATTTGTAGGTGGTGCCTGAGGATGATGGATGATGGCTTTTGTCTCTAATTTTCCTTTTGTTACATCTGCTACTGCTTTGTTTTTTATTTTGTGTTATTGTCGCCTGATGGCTCAAGACTATCTCTACTTGTTCCTTCTACTTTTATTTCCTCGTATTTATGTTGAATTTGTAAGACTTTTATCTTGGATGTTATTATAACTTGGTTCAAAACTTCTCTTATGGAAATGAAATCCTTTTTGCTTATTAAATTATATTATTATGTTTACTTGCTTCAAATTTAGTATAGTTCATTGTTTTGTGTTTTTGTTTTTGAATTGTGTTAAATATGTTGCATATATATGAAGTGTTTGAGGAGCGGGTTAAGGAGCCTGTTGAGGAGGATAACTAGTTTGAGCCCACAAAGCAAGTTGTTGATTGTCTGGAAGTGACGGTGGAGCCGGGAGTCCACGGATAGCCCTTTCTTTGTCAACTTCTTTTTGATGAGGTTTCAAATAGTCGTACAACAATCCGTATGTAGCATGATGAAGATTTTTAGCTTGACGGATAAAGATGACATACTTTTCCCAAACTGGACCAAGGCTACTTAGGAACTTAGTATTGACTGCAATTCTTGGCATAATGATGTTATGTTTGTCCAAGTCATTGATGATATCAGAGAATCGATGATAATATGACTCTAATGTCTCTCCTGGTTCAATCATGAAGTGTTCATAAGCCAAGTAGATTTTGGATTCCATATCTTCCTGATTGAGTTCGGTGCCTTCCATGAGAAGATGAATATGTTCCCACATTGCTTTTCCAGTCTTTTGAGCATCAACACTTCGAAGGATTAGATTGGGTAATCCTAAAAGGATATATTGCATTGCTAGCTTATCAGCTTCGAAATGTAGAAGTTCATCACCAGAAAGGTCAGCAACAGTTGCAATGTTTTTGAGATCATCTCTTGGAGGAACAACATTAGGATCTTCGGGTGTAACGACAATAGGCATCTGAAATGGACCTTCCAAGATAACCTTCTTTAGATCACAAAACCTAAAGAACCGAATTACCCATTGATCATAGTTTCCGGGAGTGAGCATTGGAGGTCTATCAAGTGATCCTGCCTCATGAATGGATTGTTGGCTACTTAAAGTTTCACACATCTTTGCACACCAAGACGGTTCCTTCATAGTATTCCTTGATGGATGTTGATTGTAAGGGTTTGTGTAAGGTTGTACTTGAAGACTTGGTGGTGGTTGAACCATTTGTGGTGGAATTGCTCCTTGTTGCGGATAATGTTGTTGATTAAATTGTTGTTGATAAATTTGTTGTTGTTGATTAAATTGTTGATGTTGTGGACTTAATTGTTGTTGTTGTTGAGCATACGTATATGGAAAGTAGCTAGAGTATGGTGGTTGAGACATGTTGAAAACTTGTGTTGTAAAATGGATCTTTGTAGTCGAATTAAACGTTGTTGATGAAGTGTCCTTAGGCGTAGAAACCAAGTTAAGGCAAAGTAATGCTTAGACGTAAAAAACCAAACTTACGCGTAAATGTAATGGTTACGCGTAGGTGTAGCTTACGCGTAAGAATTGAGAAACACTAAGATTAGGCGTAAACTGAAAGTTAGGCGTAGAAAACTTAGGCGTAAGAATAAGCTTAGGCGTAAAAGAGTTCTACGCGTAAGTTTGAGCTTATGCGTAAAATTAGGGTTTTGCCCAAAAATCCTTTACACTAATCTCAGTGTAAAAGATATCCAAAGTCGAAGTGTTTTCAGGCTTATCCAAGCAAGAAAACACTGAGTAAACCAATTCCACTGAAGATCAAGCCAAAGAATTCTTATGCGTAAAACTAGGGTTTAGTTACGCGTAGAATTCAACCAAAACGGATTTTTGACCCCAAAGTGATTCTAAACAAGATGTTTGTGATGAAACAGCTTCAATATCACCAAAATAACACAAAAGTGTGAAACTTGATGATCCAAAACTGAGAAACACCTTACGCGTAAAACTGAACACACGTATAAAACCAAGCTTAAAAAAGAAGAATTACACGTAAAGTTTGAAACTTTTTGCTTAAAAATGAAATTTTAACACCTAAAAAACGTTGAAAGTACAAGAATCTTGGATTGTAAAGTGTAAAAAACGAATTTTTTTAAGCGTGAAAAGTTTGTAACCCGTTTTACGCGTAAAAACCAAAACCACTTCAAAAACAAAACCTTTTCACCCAACTATTTGGAGAATGATACCACTGTTAGGTTCCCATATTTGTAACACAAGCATCAATATGTAAGAAAGAAATATTAAGGTGATCGGTTGAACAAATACAAACACACACACGAATGAGTAGAGAAAAGTTATGCGTAGGAAAGTGAATGAAATGAACAACCAACCCTCAAGTGAGGGTTTACAAGGATTATTTATAGGGCAAGGAGCTAGGGCAACACACTAGCTTCCTTCCCTTCTTATGGGCTTGGGCCAAGGCTCATGGGCTTTCTACATAAGCCTTGGCATGATTTCTAACATAAAAGCCATAATTAAGCTAACTATTATATATTAATGACTAACACTTGAATTCTAGTTTAGGAGTGATTCCAACAAATACCTCATCAAGTGAAAAACTTATCATATGTTTTTACAAAACCTCTTCATCTCCACATATAGGATTTTCCTTAAACTAGCACCTTACACCATCTAGAACACCATCATAGGATCTTATCCTTTTCTTGCTTATCATGCATGTCCTTGTCAGCGCAAACAATATATTAATCAAAACATCCATTCCCAACACGTTGGTCTATCCAACTCTCACTCATATGATGTCATTCTCATCCTCATATAGTTACTCATTATTATTATTAGTATTTTCCATATTGTCTTCACTTATTTTCAAAGTGATAATCATCCATGTCGGTCAAAACCATGCTAATACTACCTTTCCCATTGTCACCTAGAATAGGTCATTTTTATAATTCGTGTCAATCAATGAACGAATTTATCTTCATGTTATCACTTTTATATTTTTTGGTATCTTCATTATAATATTCTTAGATAGAACGCATTATTGATTACTCTTGGGTTGAAGCATATGAGAACTTGCTCAAAACAATAGGTTGTTAGCATCAATAAATCATTCAAATCATAACCCCTATGCATCACTGAAATGCAATGTCCATTCATATTTTTTCTTTCTTTTAGCTTTGGTCACTTGACATGACGAAAGGATTGCATGAGTCCATATTTTTATATTTGCTATACATACGAGTTTCTAACTCCTTAATATCTTCCTACCTAATCACCACCACCTTCCATCACCACTTTCACTAATCATTACCACCATGGATTAGCAAAAACTTACCTTTGTAAAATCTCGAGTCATCTACCATCACCACATGAATCCTACTAGTAAACCGACACCAACACTAGCACCACTAGTGGCACACCCGGTGGGAGACTTCATATCTTCTTTCTAGGAACTATTTTGTAGGATTTTATCATATTATATTCTCACTTTTCTTATGATTGTAATTAGAAGACTACACTTCATGAGATCTTTGATTATATCATTTATCACATATATACATCTTATTTTTCTTTGTGAAAAAGATGAAATATATTGCATTAATGTTTTTCATTGTAGGTTCATCATCATATACACTCGATTGTATATAACTTACTCATCTAAGGATGAAGTTTGCATCAATTATTTTTCTTATTTTAGGTGCTTCTTGACACCCTCGAACAAGGAGGAATATCCTTTAAGCACTCATATTGCATCGTCTATACACTTGGTTGTATATGACATATTTGTCTAAAGACAAAGCTTCTATTATACTAATATTTATTTTGAAGGTTCATCTTGACGCCCTAGAGCAAGGGGAGCTTCCGTCAAGATTTTACTGAATGCATCTTATACACACTTTGTTGTATATCACTTACTCGTCCAATGACGAATATAGTTTTGCACTAATATTTGTTTTGTAGGTTTTTAATCATACCCTGACGCCTCAAACAAGGGGGAGCAACCGTCAAGGGGGAGCATGCATGCATTTAGCATCATTCTCACTTTTCAACAAGCATTTGTGCTTCGATAAAAAGTGGAGAAAATAGGCCAACATTGCTATGCATTTTTCTTTTTCATATATTTCTCATAATTTTTGTTGCATAAAACTAACCTTGATGTAGGTTAAGCCTCTTAATTTGATCCATGGATCCGCTACCAAATAAGAGACGGATTGAAGTGGACGATTTAACTTCACTAGGGATGATGCAAGCTCCCCTTTTTGGGGAGAAATAAAGTTAAACTCCAAGGACACGCCCTTTTTGTTTTGACAAAAGGGGGAGAAGAGTGTAGACGGAGAAGGTAATGTAAAGGTAGTAAGGATACAAGTAACCTTTTATATTTTACTTTCTATTACGTTTACATATATTTGTCATCATCAAAAAGGGGAAGATTGTTAGTGAAAATATTACGATATTTAATCTATACAGTCTTGTTTGTTTTGATTGATGACAAACATGTAACTTGTAATACATAACGTAAAATGTACAAGTTACTTGTAATCACACTTTGTCACTTAATATATCAAATGTGATCTTGGTAAGATATGACATTATCTTGAAAAGATTTGAAGAAAGATTTTTTAGATTTCCTGTCAGGCACCCACGGCACCAAAATGTATAAAGGGCGGAACCCTTTTAAGGGCTCCTTGGTCCATGGACGCTCCTGACCACATTTGCCAATAAATAGAAGCCCATTGTTTTCTCATTTCTTCACCACTTCAAATCACATCTTCTCCACCTTCTTGCATACATTTAGATCAATCATTAACAATGTAGTAACATACATTAAACACCCTAATGATTATGATCATAATGCTTCTAACATTCATCTTTGTTGTAAGCATACTCTTTGATCAACCAAGGAAAGCTTGGAGATCTAGCCATCCCCACTCACCACAAGCTGAAGATCTATCACAAAAAGTTTAGGAAACTTGTGATCTTCATCATGAAGGCTTCCTATCAATGGAAGATCATTTAGAAGTAGTTATTCATATCCATTAGACATTTGTGTCATGGATCATTAGTAGAATATCATTGCATCATCACAACAATTTCACCAAACTAGATTAGATGGTTTATGTGTTTGTGCCATAAAACACAAGGTTTGTCATGTTGGTCCATACAACATAATGGGAGTGGTTGTACCTTGTAAAAGAACTCGACATCTAGCTTAGTGTCGGAAATATTGTATAGGCGACGTAAGGTTGGTTCTACCTCGAACTAGAACTCGGTGTTTAGCTTTGTACCAGAAAAAGTGTAAGCAACGATTGTAAGGTTTTCTCCGCTGAGAAGGGAGCTTGTTGATTTAGTGAAGTAACTCTCGAGTTGGGTCTCGGGGAGTGGAGTAGGGCGGAGAGGAGATCCGTGACCGAACCACTATAAATCCTCGTGTTCGGTTTGCACTTTCCTTTCTTTATCTCTTTACCTTTATACATGCACTATACTATTGTTTGTGATGTGGTTTGATGTTCATGCATGTGTGACAACTTGGTTTACTATCCTTTATATTAGTCACAAAAAATAATTGGTACTTTCATATTATAACAAGCTTCATAAGCGATTTGATACTAAAGATCTAAAGTTTTTTAAACGGTAATGTATTCACCCCCCCTACGTTTCCACAAAAATAAAATAGGACGGTTCGTGTAATTATTATACCGTGTACTCGTGTACTCGTGTCCTCGTGTTCGGATTACAGTTATTGCGTTTACGTTACTAGAAAAGTCAAAGGGTAAAATAAACCTTATGAAAATTTACGTCACATTAGCTGTTTTTCTTAATCAGATAAATTGATAACGTTTTACCTAAAAAAAATTGACGTAGTAGAAAATAGATAAATATTCTTTTATTAGAATATTATATTAGTTTAATACAAGGTTAAATTTACCAGTGGTTACATATAGGTCTATATGCATGCTTAGTATGTTGATCATATGGGTACATGGCCAAAACTTATAAAGAAAACCTAAGTTAAAACATACTTGTGCAAACTAGTGTGACTAGGCTATTTGTGTAATAAAAGTCGAACAAAATAGGTACATATAACCTTGGATAAACTTAGGTAATGATAGAGTAACTCACAAGGACCCTATAGCAATTTGAATCACCCAAAACGGACACTCGAGTCAAAAGTTATGATCAAAAGAAATTAACGAAACCAAAGCACTGAAAAACTAAATCTGTCACAAACCTATTGCACGTATTTCAAAAATTTTCGAGGCACTTCTGGTTCGATTCATCAAAATGTTAAAACATGAAAATTATCCGAATCAATGTTTTACGTCTACAGTAAGAGAACTCAGCCTAAACAAGGGCAACTTTCTGCCTCAAATGGTAAGACAGTTTTCGGCGTCAAAAATTGGTTTTTCACAAGTCAAGTAATTAGAAACCATATTGTTTTCGAGACTAGTTACTTACTAAAATAACAACCTTCGTTCAAATAAACTTTTCTAAGTTTATTAGACCTTCGAAATAGTGTTTTTCACATGTGAAACTATACTCATAAACTTATAGACCCTTATAACTATTATAAACTTCATGTTTTCCATATTGAATACTACAAAACTAGGTGTGAGGGGTTTCAATTGTGTAAATGGGTCGACGATTTGCTGGATTTATGATAAAAGTGTCCTAGCTTCTCGAACGTTTACTACATGACCTCTGGATTATGATGGCCCGAACGGTAGTACAAGATATACAAACTAAAACCGTTTCTTTGAAACAACTTATATGATCACAACGACTTACCATGTACTACATTATGATCAACATAAACTTGTATAGATTCATTATATTACCTTATCGTTATTCCAAAAATCTAAGACGCAATAATTATTCTAGGTTGAACGTAGAGGTTTTCCCGGCTTATCCATCGATTCTGTTATACGTTTTGATATTATTAGTTCACGGTGAGTTTCATAGCCCCTACTTTTATAGGTTTTGAATTACTTTTGGGGGAGATACATGCTCAACTATTTTCATTTACTTTCACAAGTACTCTAAACTTTTACGAATTATAGTGAGTTTCATAGCCCCATTTTCAATTGTTTTATACTATTTTTGGGGGAGATACATTCTCAACTATTTTCATTTACTTTCACAAGTACTATAACCTTTTACGGATTACCGTGAGTGTTCATAGCCCCATTCTTACTCATTTAATTGTTTTATAAACTCTTTGGGGGAGATACATGCTTAACTACTTTCAAATACTTTCCACTGTGCTAAATCGCTTTATTTTCTTTCAATAACTTATGTGTCGGATCACTATTCTAAATGCTTTATGTTGTGATGCATTGTTTTCATATTTGGTCAATATGTACATTCTAATTTCAATATATGCTCTACTGTGTGGCTATTACTATAATTTTTGTGTGATTGCAAGTGCTTAAGATTTATTGATAGTAAACTTTGAGAAATGGCACCTAGTAAAACTTTGGGAAATGGCACCTAGTAATCTTTACCCAATATGTGTGGTTTTTTTGCGTCAGGCTCTGTCGTTTCATTTGTGTGATTCAATTTAAGTGATCGTACACACATATGTCTTCCTCATACTATATTTTAGCAGTGGGTTGTAAACACATAAGTTGCAAGTTTTGTATGGGCAGAACTTGGAACTAAATGGATTTACAATGCCTTTGTTGTGGGAACATTCTTTAAAGGCTTTACAATTTAATTAAACTCTATGAACTGACCAACCATTGTGTTGACACAGTTTAGCATGTTTATCTCAAGTTAGTAAAGCGATAGCGGGTGCATGGAGCATAGAGTCGTATATCATGTTTTGAAGACTTATACTTTTATCATTTACCATTCGAAACATTTTGTAAACATTTATG
Source organism: Chrysanthemum makinoi (assembly GCA_910596185.1). NCBI lineage: Eukaryota > Viridiplantae > Streptophyta > Magnoliopsida > Asterales > Asteraceae > Chrysanthemum > Chrysanthemum makinoi. The sequence continues at coordinate 15,350,579 of OU343217.1, forward strand.
TGTCATACTTTGGGACCTCATGTTTGTAACTCTGAATTTATCAATCGAATGGTAACTTTTCAAAACATCTCATTTATAGGTCGTTTTCTATAACTTGTACTTTGTATTATGAAGTAGCACCCCAGTGCACAATCTTCCACTGCGATATTTTGGGGGTGTTACACTTCGTGATCTAGCCGCAGAAGAATCATGGGGAATAATAGAGGACCTTACCCTCTATGACAATGAATGTTGGAACGACCCCCGTGAGTTGAGCAAAACCGTCAAGGCAATATCCTTGCCTTCAAATGACTCACACACTTCCGATCGTAGGATTCTTGAACTTGAATATCAAGTCAAATATCTAATGAGTTCCTACGATGCTCCTAGACCTTCACACCAAGTGAACAACATCACTTCCTCATGTGAGTTATGTAGTGGTCCTCACGACACTTGTGATTGCACGAAACTTCCCGGACAAGCTTATGCGGACTACGCATCCTCGCGTACCAACGGAGCGGGAGATAAGTGTTCCCAAGCCATCATGTTGAGGACATCCCAATAATAATTCCTTGAATTGTTCCCAAGCCATGTAGAGAGTTTCATCAGGTTATTGCTTAAAGTTATTGATTTAATTCATTCTTTTTGCAGTTATTTTTGTAGTAGTGAAGGATCTAGTAGGTTTATATCTTATCCATCTACTTGCAGATCCAGTGAGAGTAGTAGGGAAGATGCGTAGCATGAGTTGATATTCAGTCACATATGGTACATTAAACAAATCAGCAATCTCAAGTACCTTTTCAGTGTGTTCATTTGCATCTTCATTATCAGCCCCACTAAATGCATTATCACGCAATTCCTTGAGGAATTGTCCCTCGAGTTCAAATGTGGTTGTTAGCAACACCTGAACCATAAACACCTCGGGTTTGAGTCATGAACTCCTCCATAGTTTGACTCGCCATTGTTTTAGTTACTTATTCGTCACTCTGATTCTCGAGATCAGAATAATGTGTACTTATATGATGTTATGATAGATGATGATAAAAGAGAAAAAAAGAAAAAGAAAAAGGTTAGGTTCATATATAAGAATATAATAGAGTATATAATAATATCAATATCATCAATTTGGGGCAAACGAAAGGGAGGGAGGAAAAGAAAACCCTAAAATGCCTGAACTTAACAATTCACCTTCATCCACCGAGGAGGGCGAGGCGGAGGTATCTTGTTCATCTTTTATTTCTTATATCTTGTATTTAATTAATAATTTTCTAAAACTAATTTTGTTCAACAGGCTATAATGATCTGTCTGGACACCACTACATGGATGGAAAACTCCCAATCAGCTATGTTTAAGGACCAAGTAGCGGCTGTGCAATTCTATTGTGACGAAAAAATAAAGGTTCTTTTAATTCTAAGATTTAATTTTAGCACGGTTTCTTTTTGTTTTTGTTATTTATTATTATTATTATTATTATTATTATTATTATTATTATTATTATTTTACAGTCTCATCCGAGGACAATCATCGGTGCATGTGGATCGACTATGTATACTTTATATTGTTCTCAGATCCTCGTCCGCCCTACCAGAGATTTTCCTATGATCATGGATATCATTCATGGTTAGCTTCTTCATTTTATTAAGTGGCTATATTTACTTGTATTTATAATGATCATGTTTATTGTTGTTACTCAGATGGACATATTGGCGAAGAGTTACAGTTATTAACTGCACTCGGAGTTGCTTATGAACGTTTTTTTGAGAGCGTAGGCCCAGATATGAAAAGAAGGATTGTCTATTTTGTTGGAAGGTATGTATGCTTATATTAATTTACTAATGCAACTTTTCTATCATAATTTTATATCTCCGTGTGGCTTTCAGTACTCTACATGAGACATTGGATAAGGCAGAGCTTATAGGAACAGTGCTCAAGGATATTAATGCAGCTTGTGATGTCATCTGTTTTGGTGACCCGTACATGGATAAGAGGCAATTTTTCGACACCTTGATTAATTTTTCAAATAGTGATGGCAACTGCAACATTTGCCACGTTCCACCTGAATCTTCTGTCCTTGAGGCCCTATCCAGGTTTACTTATAATCTATCTGTTTTCTTAATTGGACTCTACAGCCTTATATCTTTAGATATTGGCTTATCATACATCTTGTAAACTTTTTCTGTCAGGTCTAAAATCCTCATCCCTCGTTTTGGAGGAGGAACCAGTTCTGCACATTCGGTGCAGCACCATCCGGTGCAGCACGATAAGAACATGCCAATTGTAGTCTATGTGAAACCTTCTCCTAGTTATCCTGGTTTTTCTCCTAGGGATGCCGATTATCTTAAAAGAGACTGTAATTTTTCACACATTTCTTATATTTTTTATTTTTATCAAGATTCATCAATCTTTTAACATTTTTTTCTCCATTTTTAGGTCCATTTTGTCGAAGGGTACTTTTAACTCTTGAGGAAAAGGAGGTTCGCAAAAAGCCTAAATGGTGATAATCTTATTTATCAATTTTGAGTTTTTAGTATAAAGGATTGGTTTTTATTTGCGTTTTTGATGGTTGAGTGTTTGTTTGTGCTTTTATAGGTTTTTAAAAACCAATCCAGATGGGATACTGCCTATGATTAAATTTAGTGATGGAACAGTCGTTTCCAATTCTGATGTTATTGTGGAGATGATTGAAGAGATGTATCCGGAACGCCGTCTTGAGAATCCACCTCATTTTGCCTTTGTGTATGTTATATTCACCCCATGTGTGTGCCTTTATATGTACCATATACGTAATCATACAGAGACATACAACAACTATGTTACCAAACGTTTTTTTATAAGCTACCGTTAGTAATATAGCCATATGCAAAGACCCTTGTATTATAGCGATAGAGTTTGCAATAACGGGTGTTTGAGATTGTTTATTGAAACTGTAGCAATAAGCTGTTTTTAGTAAGCAATTTCTTCTTTGATTGCAGAAACACAGTTTAGATTAGCAATCCCGAACGCCCAAAACTTTGCTTTAAAAACACAGGAAGTAGTTTTAATAAGCAAATTCCAAATGTGCATTTGAACAAATTTTTGGCATCACAATTCTGAAAGTAAATACTAATTAATGTTTAGAAGTCAAGGATGATTATCTTTTACGTTGCACTTAGGTGTATTCAAATTAAAATCATGTTTTAAGGGGTCAAATAATTTCCTAAGGAATACTGGAATAAAACTTATAGTTGTCTTGTGTTTATTCAAATACCATTTCTGATATAGCTGATTGTCCTTTTTGATTATTCCATATCACATGACAATTCCAAAACGCTCATTGAGAACCCTCTAAGAAACTATCACTCTTGAAAATCGTCGAAAAGTATATATAAAATGAGTTGTTGAAATAACATGCAAGTAAGAAAATCTGTAGTTATAATTATTGGCATTTCAAAAGATAGCTTTTTTGCAATCAAAAGGTCAAAGATGTTGTACCAAAGCGAGTTGCTTGTTTATTTTGGAACGTATGCAATATTATATTCTTAAATTTTCTGCAATTTGGTTGTTGCTTACATGTACCTGAGTCATTGGCCTTTTTTTTTTCTTTTCTTTTACTTGGGTCATGTTGGCGACTAATGCATTTATAAGTTACTGCGGGTCATGATTATCATAATCAACAACAAAAGGTTACAAGTTTTGTTGAATAATCACCATCAGTGAATCCATTTCACGACCTCTTCATTTTCTGTTGTCACATGAAATTGTAGGGGGTTAAAGATTCTCCCAAAGCTTGCGGCATTTTTAAAGAGAAAGGACAAGAATAGTGAGCAAGCTCTACTGCGTGAGTTGGATGAATTGGATTGTCTCTTACAACATGTATGTTTTATTCGATACCCGTATATATATATACATATATACATATATATATACATATATATACATATATATCTATATATATATTCGATACCCGTATATATATATATATATATATATATATATATATATATATATATATATATATATATATATATATATATATATACATATATACATATATATACATATATACATATATATACATATATACATATATACATATATAAACATATATACATATATATACATATATATATATATATATATATATATATATATATACATATATATATATATATATATATACATATATATATATATATTTATATATATATAGATATATATGTATGTATATATATATATTCTCTTAGTAAACAGGAGATGATTGTTCTATTGAGTGAATACACAATCTTAGTGTTTTATGTAAATGATGACTAATTTGTAAGTTATAACATCTAAGGGGCCTTATGTTATTGGAAAAGAGATCACAGCCGTTGATTTGAGCTTGGCACCAAAGTTATACCACCTTCTGAATGCTTCTGATAAATTGACTGTTCCCGAACATCTAACTTATGTGCAGCGCTACACAGAGGTACACCACTTGATTTTTTCAATTCTTAATCTTTTCTTGATAATTGTTAGTCTCCCATGTGTACACGTATTCCACTGTTGATTAAAAACACTTGGAAAACCTTTTGCATACCTAATTGGGGCATCCTACTGTTGTAATTGGCTAATTGGTGAAACCTTAATATATTCACATAATCTAAACTAATGATGTTTTTACACATTAATATGAATGTCTTAGTCATACCCTTATTCCTGCTAAGACTATGAATTGCTGGAATGCATGCATGCTATGTTTTTCCACTGAAAAAAAAACATGTTTCTGATTATATTCTTGATTTCAAAGTTAACAAAACACGTCTCCTGTTTATCAGGGCCATTATATTATTGGGCGGAAATTGGCAATTGTTTGCAAAATGGGATTGAGTCGGCCCATTTCATGTACTAGTATATCTTTACTCTAAAGCTTGTAGTGATAGAATTTTGGTGCATACATGGAAATTTTGTTAACAAAGAAGCAACACGATATCTTAAATATGAAATCAATGGAATGGCGACGAGGCAAAGGAGTATAATCTCGTCCGCTATTGATATAAAGAAATTGGCTCATGGGATAAAAACATATGAAATAGGTCTTCAAGGGTCTCGGATTTCGGCTTGCCATTAAAGATCATCTTTGTGTTAACTAATATGCTCTATGTTATATACATCTGTATGTTCACAACTTGAGTTTTCTTTGATGTTTCTTATGCAGCTTCTCTTTAATCGCCCGTCGTTTAAGAAAACCAAACCTTCTCAAGAGGATGTCAAGGAAGGATAGCGCCGAAAGGTTAAGGATGCGAGAGGTTAATGCAATTATATAAAGCCATGCCAAACTATAGCTTTAGTAACTTATCTTGTGCACTTATTGTCAAGCATCCGTTATCAAACAATACTAGTTATAAGACCCGTGCGTGCACGAGGTTGAACAAAAATAAAATCTATTTAATTATTGTCAAGCATGCATCTTTGTGAACTATTACATTGATACGTCATCTTGTTTCATGAAGACCTTAGATGTTCTAAAAAAGATTTACGACACGAGATCTTACTTGCTCCATGTAACGTAATATATGCTCTAGAACCAGTATCAGCCTTTGTATCAATCCTCCTATATAAATCACCAAGCTAACTGTACTATATGGTATGTGCCTGAATTGTTTTTTTTTTAAATAGTGATTTAAAAGCTATTTCTTTTATAGTTACTTATTGTGTTTAAGAGACAGGATGATCTTTTGTGGCTAGCCATTTTTTTGCCATGTTTAACTGAATACGGAGTATTAGTTTAGAAGCAATTGGGAAAGTAAAAATAAAATAAAAATTTTGATATTTTTGTTCAGTATGCGTTGATAAGAAGTCAACTTTTGTAGACCAAATAAAAACACAATCAATATCATGTAATACTAACTAGAGAGCGAAAAGGATGTGAACCTTGAATAATCAAATCTAGTTTTTCGTGACTGTAACAAATTAGTTATATAAAAATAAAATGAGAACAAACCTGGACAGGACTGGTGGTTTTGAAGTAAAAGTATCTACATTAGAAAATTTGTATAAAGCTGCCTTTGCTGAAAGCACAAGAAGTTTCTTTCCATCGACTTCGCCCAACCAGAACAACTCGTCATAGTTTCTGCATACCTTGAATATTTCTTCAAAGTTAGTTGGAAATTGTTGCACTTGATCCACATTAAAGTCTGATTTCAAGACTTGTTGGACTTCCTTCAATTTTCCGATCTCTTCATGTTTCTCCTGTATACAGTTATTTTAGATATGCAACTTATAACATGATTTTTTTTGTTACTGTCCATTCATGTTCCCTTTATACAACTTTAACAAAACAATATAGAATGTAACAAAGGGATATTTTCAAACTTACTTTGTCAATGGCTCGAAATTCAATGCCTTCAACATAAACTGCAGCATCCCCACAATAGTACGATGAAAAGCTCTCAAGTCGAAATTCAAAAACTACATCTTCATTTTGTTTCGAGAAACGGTGCAACTCAATCATCATCCACTGCTCATCTCTCCATGTTGCGAAATATGCATGCAGACTTTTTTGTCCCTTTCTATACTTTAGGTTAACATACACAGGTTTACTTGAAAAGTTTCTTGAATCACAAAATTTGAAGACCAAATAGACCCCGTAAACAACACTTGGAGATAAAAATTGAGCTCTTGTCTTGATATCGATGATCAAGTTGGAAATATCTATCATCTCCACCACTGTCCCAAACCTGCGCATATCATAAACATCCAAGACTAAATCAGTCATAGCCTTTATATTGACATACACTTCTACTTCTGACTTTCGTAATTTTTGGAACAAGAGTTTATAATCTATATTAGACTTTATTGTACCAGAAAAATCTCTATTTAAATTAAGGTAAGAACATTATAAAAAACATTATCAAGATGCTTAGGAAAATTTGTAATTCACGGTCATGGAACAGAGGACCCAAAACAGGGGCAAACCTCAACTACTTTATTAGAAGGTTTATAACATTATAGTTCCCAACCATATAGTGAGTATTAAAATCTATTTTGTCATGTACAACATCAGTTGTCATTGTTGATATGTACTTATGCAGGACTAACCTTGTTATTAACCTGATACTTTAACATTAAAAAGAGCTAATGATGAAGCACTACTCCTTTGTTGATTAATGCAGAGGATTAGTAGTTCTAGCAGAATATAGTCAAAGGGGTTCTTAAGTTTGATCCTATTTGATCCTAATTATAATTATATAATTAATAATCATATTATGCTACCGTATACAGCTTGTCATGCATTGAACGGTAAAGAGAATAACCTTACACTTTAACATTAAAAAGCATAACATACTTCTACCAATAATGCATATGATTGCTTATCATTAAAAACTAACAAAGTTGGAGATGTAGAGAGAATAACCTTGATTCTGAAAGAGATTTCCACTCATGTGGACAACTGTTTATGTAGGAAAACATTGTGGCTGGAACGCATGACAACAACTGTTATACAACCGAAATGCATATATCAGACTCGGTAAGGAGAAGATACATAGAAACGGGAAACACCCAACAAAGGAGATACGAGAATGAACTGTTTACCACTTTGTCATGTTGAAGGAGGATTCCCTTACAAAAAATGATGTAAAGTTCCTCTTTCTTTTTGGTACAATAGATTTCTGGGCACTTTGACATTTGGATTATTTCTTTATAGTGTTTAGGCAATTTGGGCTCCCATTTCTCATAATTCTAATGTATATACATTGATCAACTAATAAACTCATGTTTCATACAGTTACATTCTTAGAGTTTGTTAAAGGCCATAGTTTACATATATATGAATCAAAAGTTAGCCAATTTTAATATAGAAACTTACTTGGAATTCCAATGATTTCTTAAGTTGTATGACCACTTCATTAGCTGATGGCCTTCTTTCTCTCCTATGATGTAAGCATTGTAGGGCAATCCTTGTAAATGTAATATATGACTGCGGCACAATTTGCTCTTTGATACCCTCGAACACTAACTCATCAAGTTTTTCTAAAGGATAGTAATGTTTAGCCAAAAAGGGTAAATAAAGATACTCGTCATCTAGTTTTACGGATGATACTTTCCCACACAATATGTCAAATAAGACTGCACCCAACGAGAATATATCAGACTCTTTGGTTAAAAAGCCTGTTTTCGAGTATAGTGGGTCACGATAGCCAATTGTGCCTGTAACATTGTCGATAACATAGTCTACATCCTGATTTGTTGGACATACTAAGGAAAGCCCAAAATCACTAATTTTTGCTTTCCAATCATCAAACAATAGAATGTTACTGCTGTTGATGTCCCTATGTATCACCGTTTCTGGACTTGAAACAGTTCCATGAAGGAACTCCAACCCGATTGCAATATCAATGCATATTTTAAGCCGCATCACCCACGTAAGACTATCATTGCTCAAGTACTTATCAAGACTTCCTCTGGATGCATACTCATAGACAATAATTTTCTCATCCTCTTCATCGCAATAGCCTACAAGACCAATGACATTCTCATGTTTATACTCCATAAGGATTTCCAACTCTGTCATAAATTTAGCTTCTCCTTCAGCAGACTTCCTTTTCAACCGCTTTGCAGCAATGATGTTAGGTCCATGAGCTTGAGTAACTCCTTTGTATACGTTACAAAAACCTCCATGTCCAATGATATTCTTGTGACTAAATGCTTGCGTGGCCAACTTTATGCTTTGACGTGACAGTTTGAGGTTGTCCTTGTGATTTTCCTGTGAATCATGGACAATCAGTTAATTTGATTGGGAAAATGGTCTAAAAAGGCATCTAACTTGCCACTTTTTCCTTTTGTAGGCATCAAACTTTTAATTTTCCTATTGTAGCATCCAACTTTTTTAATTTTCCTATTGTAGGCCTGTAGCGCAATAAAGTGAGATGTCAATAGGAAAATTAAGGATGTTGGATGCCTACGAATATAAAGATTAAGGAAGTTGGATGCATACATTAAGATGATTAAGAAAGTTGGATGCTACAATAGGAAAATTAAAAAAGTTGGATGCTATAATAAGAAAATTAAAAGTTTGATGCCTACAAAAGGAAAAAGTGGCTAGTTGGATGCCTTTTTAGACCATTTTCCCAATTTGATAAGCCAAAAACAAACTAAAACTACAAATGTGACGGAAACATAATTAAGTTCTTATTTGTTGTTTGACGTATACCACATTGACCATCTGTGTAATATACATAAAATGTATCTTTAAATCATTATATTACCTGAAAGTTTAACGCTTTTTGGATTTTGTCGATGACAACTTCGATTTTTGGACGTTGCGCTTGAGTTTCCGCCAGACATTGAAATGCAATATTTGAAAATACTTCCAAAGACTCTTTATTGGGTCCTTTGGTTAAAGAAAAGACATGTTCATCGGTTTCTTCCTTTATTTTGTGATCAACAATTTCCTTTAGTGTTCCCTTCTTAAAATGATGTCGTGCAATGGGTGCAACCCCTTTTCCATCAACATCAGTGAAAAAACGATCATAAGCCAACTTCCCAGTCAAGATCTCAAATAATACCACCCCAAAAGAGTAAATGTCTGATTTTTTATTTAATCTTCCATACCCTTGATATTCTGGATCCAAATACATATCCATACCTGCAATTGTATTGAAAATGAGAGTACTGGCCTCTTGATTTGCCGGGTGGAATTTGGAGAGCCCAAAATCTGCAATCTTCGCCTTCCAGTTATCGCCCAGTAGAATATTCGCGCTCTTGATCCGTGTTGCTGTGAATGTAATTCAAGCCATGTGCAATATCAAGACATATTTTCAAGCGTTGCATCCAAGTAAGATTAGTCATTTTTTCACTGTTTCCCATATAATCCTCAAGACTCCCTTTAGAAGCAAGATCATAGACAAGGATCATGTGATCACGATCTTCGTCACAAAAACCAAGAAGAGATATTATATTCTCATGTTTACAACTAGTCAGAATCTCAATTTCTGCAATGAACCCTTGTTCTCCTTCTTGATTGTGAATGCGCTTTATGGCTACCGTACTTCGTTTTTTGGGTAAAGCACATTTATTCACACCTTCTATCAATGAGGAATTACTGCTATCGAAATGTTCAAGATCTGCTTTGTACACTTTACCGAATCCGCCTGACCCGATGCAATATGCTTCATCAAAATTGTTGGTAGCCTGGATTATATCATTTAGTCGAATCTTCAAGTGTTCCAAGTTCTTCCCCTACAAAATTATTGAGTTATGCAGCACAACATTAATGCTAGTAAGGATTGAAGTGAAGTTACAAAAAGAAAAAAAATTGAGGGAAAAAATTTACTGACAGTTATAAAATACTAGCTAAAGGACCCATGCATTGCTGGTTTTTCAAAGAAAAATTGGAGAAAATATAGAATTTATAGTACGGAGTAACTACTAAGCTGGAAAACATGAACATGTATTATTGGTCACGCATGTTTAATTACAGAAGGCTTTTTAATTTACATATATTATTGGCCAATAATTGTAAGTGTGTTGGCTAATAAACGTCATAATACAATCTTGCTAATAGCCTGTTCAACAACAATGTCATCAATACTAATTAGAGCATTCATCTTGCTCTTCCTCTTCTACGATTATTTTTTTCTATGCTTAGAAATGAAATCGTGTGACACTAAAGTGAGCTTTTTTTGTTGTCATGTATAACAAATATTTCAGATTTATAATTCCAAAACACAAATTAAATGTGACAAAATATACCATTTAATTAACATATTACCGTCAATGATGGATCTTTCCTAATCATGTGAATATAGGTCAAACGTAATTCTTATTAAAGCCCGCTAATTTAAACATAAACGTTAACCGGAGTATTTTTTTGTCGAACCAATTTACTCAGTTTTTATATATTTAAAATATCATTTTCTCTTCATATATAATAAGATGTATATAGTTATTTAATAATTTGGAGCAATATTTGTCGCATTTATTGTATTTAATATGATATTTATTTCGACCTTTTTATATGCAAATTATGGCTTTTTGTCGAGGGTCTAAAATTCATATGTAGAATCATGATGGAAAAAGTAATTGTTAAAAACAATTAAACTCCAAGTAAATATAAGTTAAAGTTGATGGATTACACTTTATTTATAGTTAGGGTTCTCATTTGGAGATTAATAGTCGAAAATAATTTATCATGCTAATTCTCACTTCGTTCTCATTTAATTTGTATGCAGCGATATTCAGCAATCAAGTATTGGATGTTTTCAAGCCTCTTTGCATGGTGTATATCGTAATACTAATATTAGGAACTAATTCAAAATATCGCTAATGATATTTCTTGATTGTCATAAATTTCAATATACTTTCACAACTTAAGGGGTGACTGATAAAAACTTATTAACGACGCCAATACTCAAATAATGGTAAAAGTTAATGACACCGTTGTGAATAACTCATTTATGATGGGAGAATTCAAGAGATAATTCTAAAAATCGTTTAAGGAAAAATGCAATAGACACTTGTCAAAAGAAGGTGCATAGTTATTTTAGAAAAATATTAATGATTTAAACTTCTAAAAACGTGTTTTATTAGTAATTTGAGATTGACTTATGATAAATAGACCTACTAACTAGACCTACAAACAGACCTAACTCATTTACATATTTAATTTTTAAAAGAGTAATGATATATAAGCCTAACAATGAGACCTAATAATAGACCTACACCATTCATTTTTGGACAAGTGTCATACACTTTTTCTCTTTAATCATTTCCCACCAATCAATTTTTAAATCCACCAATCACATCTTTAGGTCTAATTTTAGGTGTAATTTTTAGGCATCCAAATCATTTTTTTTTAAATACACAATTTCTCTCTCCTCATGTTCACCAATCATTTTTAAAATAAACCAATTACATTTGTAGGTCTCTTTTTAAGTCCACTACTTAGGTCTACAAATCATTTTTCTTTTTTATTTTCATACTTAAGTTGAATTTGAAAATAAAATTTATGATAGTATTCATGATTCATGATGGATATTTTGTTTATAAGGTAAATTGAATCAATTAAGGAAAAACTAGGATAAGTAACCATCTTAAATATGGAAATAACAAGTTAATAAATGATTTTTAGACACTGTCATGTGAGCAGTGTATAGCAAAACCTATTATATATAGATGAGAATGTTCGATAGCAATAGTTAATTTTTTTGAGTTGATTATTAGGGCATCTACTATGATAAATCTCTAAAAAGGTTTATTCAATTAATACATCATCAAGTTTTAAAATTTTCGTATTATATACCTATTTCTCCGATAAATAAACCTATTCATAAAGCTTTTCATATTATAAAATACAACTAACATTTTCACAAAGAAAAATAAAAAGAAATTAGAAAATAGTTTAGACCTCTGCAAGATGTTAGACATTTTCATTCCACCTAGGATTGAAATGGTTTCTCACTATGGTTCACAAATTTATGAACCTCTTCAAACTGTTTTAGACCTATTTATAAATCACTATAATGGATGCTCTTAGAAAAATGAGGATGAAAATCATCAAATCAAATAGTAACTAAGTTTCAGTTTTTTTCTAATTTAATAACTAAAACTTTCTTTTAGTTATAAATATCACTTAGAATTCAATAATCCTTTATTGTTGTGAATTTTTTTAATATTAGTGACTTTAATAGAACAGTTTTTAAAATCTTGTTATTATTTTGTGATTTATTTTTCTTTTCAAAGTGAAAAAGTTATTTATAGATTGAGTTGGTTGTGAGAAGTTTTCGTGAGGGTAGTTGTTTAAAACTTTAGTGAAACCAAATTATGCATGTTTAATTACTCCTAAACATAACACTTTTGAATAGTTCCACAATAATGAGACAAAACTTTGATTGTTTTTGTAAATGATATAGAGTTTGAGTGAAATAATTGAAACATTCAAAAAACTTGATTACTATTACATGGCATGTTCTCGTAAAATGAATATCATCCCTAAAACTAATGCCTAAAGACACATCTAATAAAAATATCAAGACGTGAGACACGATTGAAAATGAAAAATTATAGTGAAAATACATGTCCAATGTTTCAAATACTGATTGAATTAGACATAGTTGTTATTGGGTGCCACTTTCTGGAGAGGTTCCACAAATGTTTCAAATGGAATCGAGTTTGTGTCTAGGTATCAATTCGATTGTTTTTACTGTGTCTAGTAGGAAGAAAAGTTATATTTTAAATCAAACCATTCTCTATCGGTTTACAGAGAGGCCGGATGTTTGGTGTTGAATCCGGTTGGATGTTTACTCCATCCTTTATACTAATTTAGGTTGGGGGTTTTCGATCTTGTTAGGCTGTTTGTTTAAGTGAGTATTTACTCTCTATACTATAAATGAACTAAACATTCAATGAATATTCTATGAACTATGTGGTAAAATGTTTATTTATGTGTGTTTATTTTTTAAATGACTATGGTGATAACTTTTAAGTATTTTATTTTGTATATATAATTTTCTTTTAAAAGTTCATTGTAGAAATAGGTTTAATTCCATATATACTCAATTTAAACCTATAAATGTCATATTTAACCACTTACATATTAGTATGACATATATACACAATAAAACACTATATTTGTCATATTTGCCCAATTTATTAAAAAATCAATTAAAAGTAACTTCATCATGTTGTATGTCCTATTATACCCTTAACAATATCATAAAATCAAAATCATTCAATTTCCTATTTCATGTGCTTTGCATTTTAATCTAAAAGTTTATAGAACATATATCGTGTGTTAATCATATTCTGATGAACATATATAGTGTGTTGCTTTGATGTTATGTGTTATGCTCCATGTGTCATTCATAATATTTGTTTTGTTAGTGTTAAATTGTTGTTTAGTTTTGAGTTTTGATGAGTTTAACTTGCTTCGTTGATATTCCATGGAAGTAGACATCAAATGAAGTGTTAGTAGCAGGTGTATCCATGTGTTGTCGTGCTCCCCATTTGTTTTCTCCCACTATACTACAGCTATATTAATATTTTGTTGTATTGATACTCTGTTTTATAAAGTTGAATGATGTTTGCTTTACAACATAATATGAATATGTGAAAATGGAGGGTATAATAAGGATTTTAGGACGTAAATTTACTCTTAGTTGATTTTTATAACAAATTGGGTAAATATGACAAATATTATGTTTAATCTGAGTATCTATGACATTATAATATTTAGGTGGGTAAATATGACATTTAATGTGGTAAATAAGAAAGTATGAATTAATTTTTTTTTATTAAGTGTATGTTTGACAAGAATAGCAATATGTAAGAACTATCGGTTAGAAGTAACAACATTTAACTAGCTGTTTTGTTTTATGAAAAGTTCTTGGTAAGATGGTTGTATACTTTTAATGTGTGAAATGTATCACGATTAATGTTATAATTCTAAATCTTGTTTAGTATCATTAAAATAAGTAGGGTTAGCATTTTAATGCTTGTTTTAAGCCATGTTGCCGAACAAGATTTTAATCAAGAACGATAACTGATATTAAAGATATGTTTGGTAAAAACTATATGTAGGCTTATAACTATAAGTTGATATCTGATAAAATATAAACTTAGCTCTTAATAAGTGCTTGGTAAATTAGTTGTGACTCTAACTATAAAATTTAAAATGACACCAAAAGACATTTGCATGATTATTATAAACTACTAAAAAACTTAGGATTTAAAAAAGCAATTATATAGATAATAAATTTAATGTTATTATTAAAGTATTTAGTAACAATCATTGACGTCGTACATCAATATTGATGTAGCAATGTCAATGATGAATCATTTGATCTCAATAGATGTTTCTTCGAAGATGTTTTGGGTGTTTGTTTTATGCCCCGATTCCCCGAATATCCTGTAATAATATTTGCAAGATTAAAGGAAATGAGTTGATAATATAACAGTTATTGTTACATAAAGTTGATAAACAAGTTAATGTTCTTACTGGGTTTTCGTGTTTCCATTGAAGATCATACGCTTTCTAAAGTCTTTTGACAACCTGATCTATATATGGGCGATCTGCTTTTTCCTCTTTTACGCAGCCATATGCTGTTTCTGAGAATATTTTTAATGCTCTTGTGTCCATCTGTTTCCGTAAATACGGATCGATCATATCATCCAAATTAAGTTTGCCCAATTTACTCAATAATCCCTCTCCCAACTCTTCATCGGGAAGAACAGCACTCCGTCCACACAAGACTTCGAATAATACAACACCAAATGAATACACATCTGACTTGTGGGTCACACCGCCGGTCTTTTTATATTTTGGGTCGAGGTATACATTCTCGATAATATCACGAGTAAGAAGAAGACGGTGCCTCCGAGCTACTGTATTCTTCAACGAAAGTTCAAAACCAGATAACTTGGGTTCCCATTTGTTGTCTAGTAAAATATTCGAGCTCGTGATGTTGCAATGTATGACACTGAAATCGCGTCCAACATCATAGTGGATGTAACTCAATGCCTTTGCAATACCAACACATATCTTCAACTTTTGCATCCATGTGAGGATCTGGTCACTTTGACTTTTTTTGAGACTTCGGTTGGCCTCCTTCTTGTATATGATCATGTTATCGATCCCATCATCAAAAATCCCAACAAGAGACACTAGATTCTTATGTTTGAGACTAGCAAGCATCGAAATCTCGTTCCATATCTTTTTGCTCTCATCTTTTATACAAACGGTATAGAACCTCTTTACAATAATATCAATGAATTGTTTAGAATGTAAGATACGGCCTTTGTAAATTGTTCCAAGCTTAAAATTTTCTATAATATTATCAATAGCAAAATTGTTGGTTGCTGATTTTATATCTTGAAAGCTGAGTTTTAAATGAGAAAGATCTTTGAGGAAAGACTTTGTCTCTTTATTGGCATTGGACTTAATGTGTTTAGATATGGAGGTCAATGATCCCTATATGTATCAAACAAGACAACGTTACCAAGTGTTCAGAATATGACATGTGTATATATGGAGGTCATTTATCTAAAATCGAGTGACTTGCAACAATAGTAATAAGAGGGTGTTTAGGATTGCGTTTTGGTGCAGATTATTTTATTATCGTATTTTGAAAACGCAAATAATTCAATGGTGTAAATGTTTATTCTAGTCAATTTGCATGTTAATATAATCAAATCCAAACATTATATTATGATTATCAGATTATCCGTTTTCAAAACGAATAATCTATTTTCAATCCAAACACCCCTAAGTAAATAATTATCTTGTCACACCCCAAAAATGGCGCAGCGGAAAGGCATTTACGGGGTATGACTTCATGATCAAGAACACAAGGTGTCAAAATAGAGAAATACTAAAATGCATAACATACGATGGATCATAGTCGCAAATTCCCACAACCGGGATAAGTACAAAATCTAGAATCCAAACATAAGTCTCAAAGTCAAACTACTTCATAAGAACAGTCAAACTACAACTCCTCGGGATACATCTCGGGAGGGTCTTGTCTTAGGTCTTGCTAAGTCAGGCCAATACTCAACCTTCTAGACAACTTCAATAACACCTGAAAATGGATACTCGAAAACGTCAACATAAAGTTGGTGAGCTCGTAGGTTTAAGAGTTAAACCACGAAGCTGTGAGTAGTTTAGAGTAGGACAATAGCGAGCATGATATACAAATATAAGCACTAACTGAAAACCACGATGCATGCAACAACTGAACCTCACAAATGCCACGTGTACACGATTTCCAATAATCCCGATAGTACTATCAATGCTTCGGCTCCAAACGGAGTTAAACAGTTGCGCACAAATGAACACACAACAAGATCACACAGAAAGCACATATTGCAATCAAACGCACATAATTGTCCAAAACACAAAAGTAGAAGATCACAGCATAAAAACAGTTTAAAATATAATTTGAGTACCATTTTCCCCCAAGGAAAAATATTAGAAAAAGGGGCTACGAAAACTCACCTTAGTAGATAGCAATGATTAGTAACTCGGTAACGTAAACAGTGTCAAGAAGCAAGGCACAACGGTACACGAACGGCACAACCTAATAATCATTGTTTGTCTCAGAATATATCTCAAAATAATATAATGCACAATAGTTTCAAAACTAACGTATTTTAGTTTTCGTGGATGACTCGAATAGTTATCTGTAATAAGTCTAGTATCGAAACTCGTGTGGTTTTTAGGAAAACAAATGGACTAAAAATAACTCACGCCAAAATAATGAACTCAATGAGTAACGAAAGGACGACAAGAAGGAATAACGAACAGGAAAGAATAAAAGACAATGAAAAGACCCGTCGATAATATGTTTCGGTGTTTTACCCCATAACCCAAATCGTTTGTAAAATGTTAAGGTTTTAGAAAGAATCATACATTTGATGAAAGATGTATCATGTTTATAATTTAGAAACTAGAAAAGTTTATAACGTTTACAATTTGTAATTGTTTTAAGTTATAACAATGGTTTTTATAAAAATTTGGACATGATGCGTCTGTTTATAAAACGTTTCCAAGTCATTATGACTTTTGAATAACAAGTTTTATTTATTAAGTTTCACCAATTTGATACAATTTATACAAGTTTATTCAATTTTTACAAGTTTTATTATTTTTTTGTCGTTATCATTCGCGTATATATTAGTGTCGGGTTTATCGACTATTTTGTGTCCAAAATCGTCCATAAGTCCTTCGGCTAATACCGTAAATCCAATAACGAACATCCATATTATCCAAGCATAGATTTTGTTACAATATCAGTATCCAAGACAATATCATATCCCAAGTATTCCCAAATAGCAACCGAAACGCTATCGCCAAACACGAAACAATATAAATTAAGTTAGTAAGTGAATAAAATGAAATAATTAAAAAAAAATAAAAGAAACACTAATCCTAGGACTTTAGGCCCAATGTTAACGCATAACTAAACACACTCACTTGAGCTTATAGGCCCAAGTTTACCCAACACCAAACTATTCATGAGCTCCCTAGCCCATTAGACTAAAACAATTCGAATCCGCAAACACAAACACAACCGTAAAGACAACAAATACACTTTAGTGAAGCTTTTTGACAAAAATACGTTTTTGACAATAACACGACTAGTGTGTCTCAACTTGAGGCCGCACTTAACCATCACAAGCTAACACCTTAAGGGTGTCTCGTTAGTTCGCAACTTACGTAACCAAACCATCTCTACACGAGGTTATCATGCCTCGTTTACGACCAAATCCAATTTACAACCTAAGTCCCCACGACACTATGTGTGACGTGGTACACATCACGACATACCCTTGTATGTCGTTTCCAATTCAACACCCACAATACACAACCCTAGTGGTCGTGTTGCCTAGTTAACGACACATGACGACCTCCCGTGAGGTGCTAACCATAACCAAGTTCTATCAAAACTTGACCAAACCAATACCCATCAACACTACATATCCACCCAGGACTTGCATGACAAACAATATTAAGGTCGTGACTCCCTTGAGTCACGACTTACCCTTATACGAGTCATATTCAAATATGTCAACCCAAAACGTGACCAATGAATCCCAGCCAACAAAATAAAATACACAAGGACGATTTAACTCGAATATAACAAGTATAACAGTAAAGTATATGAACCTAGCCACGAGTCGAGTGACTCAGTGGCGAGTCAGGCGAGTCAAGTGACTCAGACACGAGTCGTACGAGTTACATGAAATAAATCAAGATCCACACGAGTTTCTTAATAAAATATCAAAGTTTGGTTTAGTTTTATTAACAAAATCGTTTATATAGGTTAAAACCGATTAGGGTTCAGTGAAACTGGAATAAATAAAAGAATGATGGCGCGTGTGTCTTACCAAACGAAAGAGGTGAAGTGGGAAAGGTGGTATACACGGCGGTGAGTGGTGGTGTCACGGTGGTGAGCGACGGTGGTCTCCAAAACCCTATCAACCGACCTCCTCTTGGTCCCAAAATCTCCAGAAACACTCTTTACTTCCAGATCTACACGCTCGGCAAATAAAATGGGTAGCCGGAATTCGGCCGGAAAAGTGTAGCGGCGCCGGAAACAGAAAAAATCCGGTGAGGTGTGTGATAAAATGGGTGAAAACCCTATTTGTTTTCTTTTATACCCCACGAGGGGCCTTTTCTGCCAACCAGGGAAAGAGGGGGGGGGGCGGTTGTGAAATAAATGGAAGGGTATATTTTGAAAAATTAATAATCTTTTATAATATTAATGGAGTGGGACCCATTCGGGCTAGATCACGACCGATCACGGACTCGGAAATAGAACCATTACGTTTAAAATAGTTTTTCCACGAAAAATGAGTGTAAACTCGACTAGTATTCCACGAAATTTTAAAGAAGCCTTAATAAAACATTTATCATACTTTGGTTGTGCCAGAACGCGATGTGTGCCGTTTTTCTCGTTTTGCGAGAACGCTTCTAGTTTTCAAATCCAATAAGTTTAGAAAAGTTTGAAAACAGAAAAATAGGTATAATTTATTGTAAAACCAAGTCTGAAAAATTACGGGTTGTTATAGTCTACCCCCGTTAAAAGAATTTTGTCCTCAAAATTCGACTGACTAAGGACCTGAGCTTGATCGGATAGTATTCACCCTTCGTTTACGTTGTACATAGAAGGCTACGGGTGTGGGTGTCAACCCAAATAGTACCGGGTGCTACTTCCCAAGTGGTACTATCAATACCTCCTAACCTCTTTCAATCACACAAATGAAGCCACATAATAACCACACAATAAGGCAAGCTTCCCGTCCTTGAGTAAAGCCATCAAAAGCCTTAAGCAAATTATTAGGTTGCTTAAGTTGAGCCTCAACTTGAATTTAAGCTTAAACTCACAACTCATCAAACAAGAACTGTCATGAGGTTAAGCTGTGCAACAAGTTGAGCCTGCCCTTAAGCTTCGTAACAACTTGAATTCCAACTTAACTTCGCAACCCAATCAAACAAGAACAGCCTTGAAATTAAGTTAAGAAACTCAACGCTTTTGATGAATTGGCTCAATTTTGGGATCACTTTACAAATAAACAAATCAGTAGGTATCTAAAGCTTAGATTCGCATAAGTTGAGGAAATTCAACTAGGGGGGATGCGTATTCCTGATTTCCTTCAAATCAATTGTGCTTGCCCTAAGTACATCTCCTAAAGTCGGATAGCATGCCTACTCTGATCATCTGCCTAGAAATGGTAAGTCGTACTCAAACCTAATTGTGTTCAATGAATCCTATAGGGCTTGCCAAAAATCGCGGTGTGAACCGACTATCACGATCCGATGTAATAAATACGGGCACTCCTCTTATGCGTCACTCTTAGTTGGATATCCTTGAATACTACGAAAGCGTTGATTAAACCAAAGGACTTAACAGGTAAACTCGATCTGCTCGCATATAGTTCTAAACGCGGTTATAGGGTTGTCGATCTCGTGCACTCTTAATTGAGGATATTCGGCTCGGGAATTTTTCTTCGAGAAGTATCACGCATTATGTAATTGGTGCCGTTTCGAGAATTAAGTCTACGTGAAGCTCAATACATCCAGGAGGGGTAAATCGTGTTAGGTATTTACGAAGCACTTCAAGGAAGTCTCAAGCACGCGAGGTATCTTTGGATTTCTGATCGTTCTACTAGGCGCAAGGATATAGGGAATTCAACAGTAACTATCGAGCGATTAGGTTTTACGAAATGCCTCGTCCATTTTGAGCCAAATTTTTTTTTTTTTTCAAAATTTTAAGCTAAATAGCAACTGTAAACTTGATTTTCACATCTCATCAAACAAGAACTGACATGAAAATTAAGTTCAAGGTTGCTAAGAAGCCTTTTTGAAAAGAAAATTTTAGCTAAAGTTTGGGGTTGCTCAAGACAAACGAATGGCATCTCAGCACCCAAGAGTCTTGCTACTAGATGATGGAAATTCGAGTCATCTTATTGGTCTCTATTCTTTGGTCATACACTATATCTATTCCATGGCTAAGGTATCGGACACTAGGTTTCAAACTTAATATAAGCATGAATTCGGTAGAACCAAGTCTATAATCAACACCAGATTCAAACAGTATGGCAGCTTAATGATCGTTTAAGGAGGACATACCCGGTACGGTATTCGGGTCCTGGCGTCCTTCGTCAGCTTTCCTCACAAAGGCTTGCCCACGAGCTGGGTTGCCATTGCTTCCACGGTTTGAGTTTGTTCCATTAGTCACTAAGGCTTGATTCGGGTTATTCTGCACCTGCCCCTGTGCCCTATTCAGCTTAGGACACGTGTTTCGGAAATGATCCGGGCTCCCGCACTCATAACAGGTCCTTGGGTAAATGACGTTGATTGGAGTCACCTGCATAGCCACTGCTCGACAATCCTTCGCAATATGACCAGGGCGGTTACAGTTAAAACACACATGACAAGGCGTGGTCTCTGGATGATGGTAGTCACATTTGACACACTGTGGGAGAGGTCCTGCATATCCCTTTCTACCCGAGTTTGTTGTCACAAATCCTTTTCCCCATTTCGCCTTCTTAGTGTTATTGTTTGCACCTTCTTGCTTACTTGGCTCATTCACGACCTTCCTCTTGTCACCACTCTCGGATAATGACCCATTCCTAACCATCTCATCTGTTAAGGTTGCAGATTTCAGTATTGCACTTTGAATAGTAGCAGGCTCAGTCTCTTTCACCATCCCGTGAATTTCAGGAACCAAACCATAGACGTACCTTTCAATTCTCTTGGATTCAGGAGTGACCATGTGAGGTACTAGTTTAGCAAGCTCATGAAATCGATCTGTATATGCCGCGTGACTAGCTCCTACCATAGTGTGGTTGTAGAACTCATGCTCGATCTTCTGCATTTCATTGTTTGGGCAGTATTCCTCCTTCAACAATTTCTTAAAATCATCCCAAGTCATGCCTATGGCAGCTTCTCTTCCTCTGGCTTGGATCTGTGTGTTCCACCAGGTCAAAGCCTTTCCAGCCAACGAACATGTAGCATACTTTACCTTCTGGTGGTTCGCACACTCACTTATGTCAATCACTGACTCCATCTTCTCGACCCATCGAGTATAAGATAACACTCCTCCGTTACCATCGAAGTCCATTGGTTTGCAAGCCGTGAATTCCTTGTACGAGCATCCTTTGATAGTGTTGTTGTTATTTCCATTTCCGTCGTTGTTATTGGTGTTATCATTCTCCACATTGTCGTTCCTACTACCGTTATTCCCGGGGTTGCTGATGTGGTCACCTACCTGAGCAATGATAGTGGGAAGTAAGTTCTGCAACTGCTGAGCGATGATAGTGGAAAGGTCGGGATTTGCGTCGTTGTTGTTGTCGTTCCCAGATCCACGACCTCCTCCCCTACCTCCCCGTCCACCAGTCCTTCCACCCCTCTGGGCTGGAACACCTCGATTAACTCGTGTCGATCTTCTTGGAGGCATGATTCTACATGGGAGGACATTGGTGAACGTTAGATAGGAGATAGGTAGGCTTGGTCGGAAAACGCGTCGTAACCCTAGGCTCAACTACCTATTTGACAATCCATGAATTGGATAAGTCCATGTCTCATCATGTTATTGTAAAAATGTTGGCCAGGCATTTTTAGAATAGCACCATGCCACATTTTCCTACCATCATCACTTCACGCCATCTAGCATATATTCCATCCTTGAGTCAATCCCCCAAATCCATTAAGTTAATTAACAACTTGCACCCATATAAATTTCGCAACCCAATCAAACAAGAACAGTCTTGAAATTTAGGTGCAAGTTGTTTAAGAAACTTAAGGGGTTTGAAAACAAATTGACTCAGTTCAGGAGGGAAGGTATCCTAAGGTCTAATACTAGGCACTAATACATACAAGGAAAATAAACACATAATCACACACGTAGGTCCTACTATGCCAACTATATAAAGGTTCCTAGGTTATAGTCTAGGTTAAACCACCTAATTCTCTATAACCAAGGCTCTGATACCAATCTGTCACACCCCAAAAATGGCGCAGCGGAAAGGCATTTACGGGGTATGACTTCATGATCAAGAACACAAGGTGTCAAAATAGAGAAATACTAAAATGCATAACATACGATGGATCATAGTCGCAAATTCCCACAACCGGGATAAGTACAAAATCTAGAATCCAAACATAAGTCTCAAAGTCAAACTACTTCATAAGAACAGTCAAACTGCAACTCCTCGGGATACATCTCGGGAGGGTCTTGTCTTAGGTCTTGCTAAGTCAGGCCAATACTCAACCTTCTAGACAACTTCAATAACACCTGAAAATGGATACTCGAAAACGTCAACATAAAGTTGGTGAGCTCAGGTTTAAGAGTTAAACCACGAAGCTGTGAGTAGTTTAGAGTAGGACAATAGCGAGCATGATATACAAATATAAGCACTAACTGAAAACCACGATGCATGCAACAACTGAACCTCACAAATGCCACGTGTACACGATTTCCAATAATCCCGATAGTACTATCAATGCTTCGGCTCCAAACGGAGTTAAACAGTTGCGCACAAATGAACACACAACAAGATCACACAGAAAGCACATATTGCAATCAAACGCACATAATTGTCCAAAACACAAAAGTAGAAGATCACAGCATAAAAACAGTTTAAAATATAATTTGAGTACCATTTTCCCCCAAGGAAAAATATTAGAAAAAGGGGCTACGAAAACTCACCTTAGTAGATAGCAATGATTAGTAACTCGGTAACGTAAACAGTGTCAAGAAGCAAGGCACAACGGTACACGAACGGCACAACCTAATAATCATTGTTTGTCTCAGAATATATCTCAAAATAATATAATGCACAATAGTTTCAAAACTAACGTATTTTAGTTTTCGTGGATGACTCGAATAGTTATCTGTAATAAGTCTAGTATCGAAACTCGTGTGGTTTTTAGGAAAACAAATGGACTAAAAATAACTCACGCCAAAATAATGAACTCAATGAGTAACGAAAGGACGACAAGAAGGAATAACGAACAGGAAAGAATAAAAGACAATGAAAAGACCCGTCGATAATATGTTTCGGTGTTTTACCCCATAACCCAAATCGTTTGTAAAATGTTAAGGTTTTAGAAAGAATCATACATTTGATGAAAGATGTATCATGTTTATAATTTAGAAACTAGAAAAGTTTATAACGTTTACAATTTGTAATTGTTTTAAGTTATAACAATGGTTTTTATAAAAATTTGGACATGATGCGTCTGTTTATAAAACGTTTCCAAGTCGTTATGACTTTTGAATAACAAGTTTTATTTATTAAGTTTCACCAATTTGATACAATTTATACAAGTTTATTCAATTTTTACAAGTTTTATTATTTTTTTGTCGTTATCATTCGCGTATATATTAGTGTCGGGTTTATCGACTATTTTGTGTCCAAAATCGTCCATAAGTCCTTCGGCTAATACCGTAAATCCAATAACGAACATCCATATTATCCAAGCATAGATTTTGTTACAATATCAGTATCCAAGACAATATCATATCCCAAGTATTCCCAAATAGCAACCGAAACGCTATCGCCAAACACGAAACAATATAAATTAAGTTAGTAAGTGAATAAAATGAAATAATTAAAAAAAATAAAAGAAACACTAATCCTAGGACTTTAGGCCCAATGTTAACGCATAACTAAATACACTCACTTGAGCTTATAGGCCCAAGTTTACCCAACACCAAACTATTCATGAGCTCCCTAGCCCATTAGACTAAAACAATTCGAATCCGCAAACACAAACACAACCGTAAAGACAACAAATACACTTTAGTGAAGCTTTTTGACAAAAATACGTTTTTGACAATAACACGACTAGTGTGTCTCAACTTGAGGCCGCACTTAACCATCACAAGCTAACACCTTAAGGGTGTCTCGCTAGTTCGCAACTTACGTAACCAAACCATCTCTACACGAGGTTATCATGCCTCGTTTACGACCAAATCCAATTTACAACCTAAGTCCCCACGACACTACGTGTGACGTGGTACACATCACGACATACCCTTGTATGTCGTTTCCAATTCAACACCCACAATACACAACTCTAGTGGTCGTGTTGCCTAGTTAACGACACATGACGACCTCCCGTGAGGTGCTAACCATAACCAAGTTCTATCAAAACTTGACCAAACCAATACCCATCAACACAACATATCCACCCAGGACTTGCATGACAAACAATATTAAGGTCGTGACTCCCTTGAGTCACGACTTACCCTTATACGAGTCATATTCAAATCTGTCAACCCAAAACGTGACCAATGAATCCCAGCCAACAAAATAAAATACACAAGGACGATTTAACTCGAATATAACAAGTATAACAGTAAAGTATATGAACCTAGCCACGAGTCGAGTGACTCAGTGGCGAGTCAGGCGAGTCAAGTGACTCAGACACGAGTCGTACGAGTTACATGAAATAAATCAAGATCCACACGAGTTTCTTAATAAAATATCAAAGTTTGGTTTACTTTTATTAACAAAATCGTTTATATAGGTTAAAACCGATTAGGGTTTAGTGAAACTGGAATAAATAAAAGAATGATGGCGCGTGTGTCTTACCAAACGAAAGAGGTGAAGTGGGAAAGGTGGTATACACGGCGGTGAGTGGTGGTGTCACGGTGGTGAGCGACGGTGGTCTCCAAAACCCTATCAACCGACCTCCTCTTGGTCCCAAACTCTCCAGAAACACTCTTTACTTCCTGATCTACACGCTCGGCAAATAAAATGGGTGGCCGGAATTTGGCCGGAAAAGTGTAGCGGCGCCGGAAACAGAAAAATCCGGTGAGGTGTGTGATAAAATGGGTGAAAACCTTATTTGTTTTCTTTTATACCCCACGAGGGGCCTTTTCTGCCAACTAGGGAAAGAGGGGGGGGGGACGGTTGTGAAATAAATGGAAGGGTATATTTTGAAAAATTAATAATCTTTTATAATATTAATGGAGTGGGACCCATTCGGGCTCGATCACGACCGATCTCGGACTCGGAAATAGAACCATTACGTTTAAAATAGTTTTTCCACGAAAAATGAGTGTAAACTCGACTAGTATTCCACGAAATTTTAAAGAAGCCTTAATAAAACATTTATCATACTTTGGTTGTGCCAGAACGCGATGTGTGCCGTTTTTCTCATTTTCAAATCCAATAAGTTTAGAAAAGTTTGAAAACAGAAAAATAGGTATAATTTATTGTAAAACCAAGTCTGAAAAATTACGGGTTGTTATATATCTTGTCATCAATTTTTCATTAAAAAAAAAGAAAAAAAGTTCATTTTTCACATTTTTTTAAAATAAAATATGTCTTGCAAACGGTACATCGTTAGGCGACAAAAAGTACACCAAAACAACGGGAATATTTTTATCTTTCATTAGACGGGCACTTCGATATACTTTTGATGAACCCTTTTTTCGATTTTTTTTTTAGTGTAAAATTTTGCGTCTCGAAAAATCACATTTGATTTATATATTAGGAATCACATGTGATTTCACAAATCACGTGTGATATCATAATATCTCATGTTATTATAAAATAACATGTGATTTTTTTCAAACGTAAATTTCAACACTCACAAAAAAAAATCGAAAAAAAATTAATCAAATGTATAAATAAGTGTCACTCTATAGAAAGATGATTTAAATCTCGTCGTGATGGTGTAACTCTTTCCGCGTGACGATTAAGGGTTTGCGCGATATTTAATTTATAATAAAAATAATCGAAAGTGAGTTTTTTGCTTTGATTAAAAAGTGGATGGCAAGAAATGATTAACCAGGTCTATAAAAATTTTGGGTCTACATTGAAATTTTCTCATTTTCAATAAGCAATCTTAAACGCCCCCTAAGTAAGTAAAACTACCTTGTGATGATTGGATGATGTATCTTCAACTTTGGCCGCAACTATTGATTGCTCCTTTAATATCATAAATACAGTAATAAGAAAATAATTTTACTTGTGTTAATATTATCAATAAATAGAGATTATTTATAAAAGAAAGATGAAAGAAAAAAACCATCTTACAACATGTTGATGTTCCATTTGGAGTTTCAAGGCTTCCTCCAGTCTTGTGACAACCTCACTTATATCCGGGCGTTGAGATCTTTCTTCATTTAAGCAGTCATATGCTGTCTTCGCGAAAACGATGAATGATTGCGGATCCATTTGTTTCCATATGACCGGATCAATTATTTCATCTAGTATTTTCTTTTTATAATGGAAAATGGCCACTGAAGCCAAACACTTATTATCAGGATGCTCACTTATTGACTTCCTACCACACAGTAGTTCAAACAATACTATCCCAAAGGAGTAGATATCTGACTTGTAGTTCACATCTTTAGACTCAAGTGCATTAGTAAGGAAAGTATTGTGCCTTTGAGAAGCTTTAATCTTCATGGAACTTTGAAAATGACATAACTTGGGTTCCCATTCATCATTTAATAGAACTGTGCCACTTTTGATTTGCCGGTGTATTACGCTGAAATCGCGTGGCTCGTCATAATGAATGTAGCTCAATGCATGCGCGATACCGACAGATATCTCCAATCTTCGCACCCATTTGAGCAACATTGGGTCACTTAGATAGTTGCTGAGACTTAATCTGGTCTCAAGCTTGGTAATGGTGATTTTCTCATCATTCTCATCACAAAACCCAACAAGAGAAACCACATTTTTATGCTTGAGACTAGAAAGCATGAAAATCGCCATCCAAAACCATTGTTCTTTTCCATCCCATTCTTTATTTGACCATCTCTGAGCATGGATTTTAATCAACTCACTGATAGCATAAAATTCCTGAACCATGTCTAAGACAGGTTAGTTAGAAGTTTAGGAAGTGATCAAGTGAATGGTCTTATTAAGTTTCATTGTTTTGGTTAGTGACTTCATGTTGATATTTGGTCTTGGTTAATGTAGTCAATATTTGCTCCGAAGGTGTTTTTTAAAGCATTTGGTCCTGAATCAGATGATGTAAGTATGGACTACATGGGCGATACTTTGTCTACCTGATGCAGTTTTGATGGGATAATATGATTGGAATTGTCTTGTTTGTTCCCTCATTGCATTCAAAGACATGTTTTTGTCTTGTGGATAAGTTCATAAAGTGGTATTCAGAAGGAAAAAAACTATGGCATGTGCTTTGTGTAAATTTTTTAACTTTGCAATATACTTTTGTTTAGTGTTGATGTTTAGTCATTTGATGTTTGAAGTTGTTTCCAGTGACACGTTTTCGTAGCGGTTGCAGGATACTTAATTGACAATTGTGGAATTGGAGGATTTTTCAGGATATTGAAAGGAATGGAGAGACATTATTAAATGATGTAATGGAAACTTTTAAAGCCAAGTTGCTGATTTTGAAAGGGAAGAACTCTCTTGTTGTGGAAAGAAAAACTAGCAGTAAGATGCTGCTATTTGGTAATCTGAAATTGAGTGTATATGAAATTGGAGAGCAATGAGACACATGAATATGAAGGAAAGTATAATTATATTCCAGGTTGATGACGTTCAACTCATACTTTGAGATTTGTTCATCCCATTTAACTGTATATACTTAAGTTATGTTCATCTGATAAAGTCATATAAAACTGTTGAGGAAGATCAAGAGCTTGTATAAATTTGATCTCTATGGAACTCATTTAGATTTTTTCCTTTACCATTAGCGAAATATGGAAATCTGTTGAGTTTGAGTAATGTTTCTTTAGACTTTATGAAATCCAATGATTATGCTATTACTGCATTCATTCTAGTTCTTATATACTATTCATTATTGTTTCAGGCACAAAATGATTTTTCCAAAGCGTATGAGAAGGGGACCCATAATACAAGGACCAATTGAAGGACTATATATGGAAAGCCTTGAAAAGTGGCAAGGTAATGTTTCAAAGCAGATCAATAATCCCAAAAAGTCAACTGATAACTGCTTATATAATACAGTAAAAGAATAAACGCTGAAATTAGAAGGTTGTTACCCATTTGACCCGTAGCATTGTTTCAACTTTCAAAGCAGATTAGCTATCCCAAAAGGCTGTTACCCATTGCTTGCATACAATATTGATAAGGAGTTCGGGTGTGTGTTGAGTTTAGATGTCATAAGTTATTTCATTGAGTATTCTTTTTTGAAACTAATACGTGTCTTATCTTTTTATGCCTCTGTAGGCGGAATAAAGAGGCCAAGGGATCATATTAAGATAACCAAGGTTAAAAGAAACCGGTTTTTAAGAATTCAAAACCCAGTGTGACCCACCCGGTTTTACCCATTTCTATAATTCCGGCTGGGTTTGTCATTAAATCTTTTATATGTGTTCCAAATTGCTTTTTACAAGTTTTTAAAGGCTTTAAAAGCTGTTTAGAGTTTAGACAGGTTTTTATGGTGTTTTAAACACTTGCTATATGCTATTTGGACAGGAGAAAGATGGGCTATTTGGAAACGAGTTTTTGCAGCAATTACATGCTCTCTTTTTTTAGCAGCAATTACAGCTTTTATATGCTGTTCCGACACAGTTTTATACAGCAACCATGTTTTTAAAGCAGCAATTACATGTTTGTATGCTGTTTTTTACAACGATTTGCAATTAGATACTTTTAAAGGTTTGTATGCTGTTTTTCAGAGCAATTACATGCTGTTTGGAAACTGATCAAAGGCTAATAAGGTACTAGGAGTTATAAAGGGTCTAGCTAAACTGTAAACTGATAAAGTGAAGGTGTATACACTCAAACAAATGGATAGTTGTACTTATTATTACAGAAAGATAGAAGAGGAAAAACCGTCTTACCTCATTATGATGTTCCAGTTGAAGTTCCAACGCTTTCTCAAGTCTCGTGACAATCACATCAATATTTGGGCGCTGCGATCGTTCTTCATTCAAGCACTCATACGCTGTTTCCGTGAAAATGTCGAATGACTGCGAGTCCATTTGATTCCACATATCCCAATCAATTATTTCATGGAGTCTTTTCTCTCTATAATGGGTAATGGCCAGCGGAGCCAAATACTTGTTAGAGTCGTTGGCTATTATTGATTTCCTACCACAAAGTAGTTCAAACAAAACTATCCCAAAGGAGTAAATATCTGACTTGTGGCTCACACTTCTAGTCTCTAAATATGTTGGGTCTGGATACCCAGGGTTGTTGTAAACTTCATCAGTATCGAAAGAATGGTGCCTTTGAGTTGCTTTAATCTTTATGGAACGGTCAAAATTTGATAACATGGGTTCCCAGTCATCATTTAATAAAACTGCGATACTGTCGATGTCCCGATGTATTACGCTGAAATCGCGTGGCTCGTCATAATGAATGTAGCTCAATGCACGCGCAACACCGACAGATATCTCCAATCTTCGCACCCATGTCAACACCATCGGGTCACTTAGATGGTTGCTGAGACTTCCCCTGGCCATCTCATCCCTGTAAACGATGATCTTCTCATCATTCTCATCACAAAACCCAACAAGAGAAACCACATTTTTATGCTTGAGACTTGAAAGCATGGAAATGTCCATCCAAAACATCTTTTCAATTTCACCATCTTTATTAAACCTCCGAGCATCGATTTCAATCTCACCGGACCACAAGAGCTGTCCCTTGTAATACTTTCCAGTTCTACTTGTGCCGACGACATTTCCGTCAGCAAAGTAGTTGGTGGCTATCAGGATATTTTCAAGGGGTATTTTTAGGTGATCAAATTCGTCGGATGAAAACATCATGTTTCTGTCTTTATAAAAAAGAGGGCGAAATTTGGGTTACAAAATGATACGAAATGAAAGAGTAGCTAGTGGTGGAGTGGTAGTCAATAGTCAAAAAGGGGTATTCTCAATAAGACTATGTTTATCTCTAAGATTGCCAACCAGGTTGGTTTGGAAGAAAACAAAAAAATATATATATTATATTAGAAATGAATAAAAGAAAGAGTATGAGATTGACAACCAGGTTGGTTTGTGATTTGCAATTGTGATGCCAACCTTGACAAATGTCATATTCTCATTGGTAGTTACAAATTTGTTATCCAAACTCTTTTTTTTTTTTGGTTGTGTAAGTTGGGTTGTTGATAAATGGTAAAAAAAATGTAGATTGGTTGTATGTTTTGTTTGTGTAGGTGAAGGAAAGAGAAAATAATATTTTATTAAGAGATTGGGTTGTAGTAGGTTGTTGATAAAGATAGTCTAATGAAAAAGGAGTGAGGTTGGTGGTGGTGATACAAATGTGTTTAGTGTGTGATATGTGGTTGTAGATGAGAATATATGTCTTTGCATATTTATATTCTATTAATAAAAAAAAAGACTATATTGACTTTGCATTTACGACGCTTCCTTTATTTGTTATACTAGTACTGTAGTATTTACTACTACTTATAATGTCGGTACACGCACGTTTTTTTTTTTTAATTTTTAAGTAATATATTTTTATTTATTAAAAAACAAATATTTTAATTTTTGTTTTTTGCTTTAAAAAACAAATAAACACTTCCATTTTATAATTTTGAGGCGTTTTAGGATAATTCTAGCTCGGAGCTGAAAAAGTGGGTCATGGGTCAAAACAGTCTAAGAAAGATAGTTGCTTTGAATATCAATTTTAAGTATAACAATTTTTTAAAATTGCAAATCTTATATTGTTTTTATAAATCATTAAAGTGTTTTGGTTGGTTGTTTTTATCTGCTTATTTTGATGCCAACTAAACACATTTATTGTCCATTTAAAAACTAACTTTGAGGTTTTCAAAGTGTTTGGATTGTTGATTTTGTTAATGTTTTGGGGGTGTTTGGCATTGCATATGTTACTTTTCTTTAAAAGAACAGTGAACTTTATTACTCTTTGGGTTGTTATTCGGTTATTTTGATGCCAAATTATCTCTTTAATCTTTTTATTTTGAGTCATTTTATGATAATTCCAGTTAAGAGATGAAAAAGTTGGTCATGGGTTAGAACATGGTAAAAAAGATTGTTGCTTTTAGTATCAGTTTGGGATTGCATATGTTATAATATAGTTGTGTTATATTCATGAATCATGATCGGTTATAGTACGTGGGGGTAAGTTTAACATGTTTACGGAATTTTATATTAGTTTATTTAAGGTTGATTGTTAAGTTCATTTGAACCTAAATAGTAGGAAATGGGCTGATCTAACTTGAGTTTTTTGTTATTTGTTGGTCGACATTTATGTAATTTTTAATATGTTTATTTAGTTTAGATATTGATTGCCACATATAAGTCACCAAAATTATATTGAATATTGATGATGTCATGTCTTAATGTGAGTATTAGAATTGTACCTAATTACTACTTTATTGTTTATTGGGTGTTTGGGTTTGCATAAGTTTATGCGGAAATGGAACATCTTTTCTCAGTACACACCTGGGATATAGATGATAGGAGTTCTACTGATGTCATTTTACAATATAGTAGTTGTTGCTATTCAATATAGTTGTATACAATGCAAGGAATGTCATCATTTTCTTCTACCGACATTGAGGCAATATAAGTTGAAAGCTTTAATCGTTGTTGATAGACTAAGGGAAACCTACATGATACACAAAACGATAATGAGTATTCATATATGTATTTAAAGATTACACTATATATGAATAATATATCCTAACCTAGCATCGTATTTAGTCATGCTAGAGGCCATGTGCAAATGAATCGACACCTTAAATCATTGGTTGTTTTAAAGTCCATTAACCAAGTGTCTTTTCCATCCCATGGGCATTTGATTATCGCTTGACAAAATAGCATTTATAATAAAATATATTTCTGTCTTTACAAAAGAGCTCATAGCATCCACATATATGTGCAACTAACTAACAATATACAAACTACATTTTCTTTATTGCAATCAATATAATGAACCAAATGAGAGACTACAACAAAACAACATAAATCTACCTGCTTTTATATAACATTAATAAAGATTGAATAACTGCATTTGCAAATCATCATCATATAAAATAGAGAAAATTTCTTAAACGAACACATTCTAATGCTACTTTACACATATGAACCTCGCTTATACACTTTTCTAAAATGAACTTTTCAATATTATACGTTAGATTCCTACCATAATACTTTTTAAACCGTACACATATATAACGAATTCCTGGGCGTGGGCGAGGCGAGAACCTAGGCGAATGAGTGTCTAGGGCGAGAAGTTTGGGCGTGGTAGAAACTAGTAACAAGTGAGGGCGTGTACAACTACTTTTGAGTGTGGCCTGGGCGTGGGCGTGGGCCTGGGCGAGATTGCTAGGACCTGGGCGTGTGTGGAGTTAAGGTGGAAAGGTGAGCTAGGCGTAGCCTGGGCGTGGCCTAAACGTGGCCTGGGCGTGACCTAAATGCATGCTTTGAAAGCTAGGCGAATATTTCATGTGCTAGGCGAGTAAAAGAGGCAAAAACTTGTATTCACCATATTCTAAATTTGTATACCATGCATTAAAAGTTATACATTGTTTGTGAACTTTATTTATTAGCTTCTTTTTCAACATGATGTGACAATTGTCTGGTCCCTTAAATTCAACATGATGTGACATTTTTAGGTTCACTTTTGTAAAGTATTCAAAAAATGTCCAAATTCGTAAAATGAGTATCCAAATAGATTATTTAGTTAATTTGTTTTATAAAATATCATAGTAAGATAGATATGGTACATTCTTAATCACGTGTGAGGTACCAGGTAAGATGGGTTATGATTGGAATAAACGAATTAGGGGCGTGTGTTTTCTTATGAAAATATTTAATCCCACTATTTTCAAGCTTCACTCCCGCTTTTTCAAAGTTCTTATTTACTCGTTTTCGACACTTATAGTTTTATGCCTTCTTCCAGGTAACGGGTTCTTCACCGTCGGCTTTCAAGAATTGACCATAAGATGCAAATTGCTTGCATAAAGGTGCAAAGAAATTAACAAATTATCATGAAACAGATATATGGGTAGATGAGGAAGGCACAATCTTATTTAAAGCTGATAAATATGACACAATCTTATTTAAAGCACTCGCATCAGGATTGTCGCATGCTACTGTTGGATTATGTGAGTTGGATCCGCATTAAAACGACTAAAAGTGTGTGAGCTTATTGGGAGCACACACGTTAAACACATAGAATACGTTTATATCGTTTAATTCTTGAACTATTGACCCGTTTCCTTCCCACTACCGGTCACAAGAAGGGGCGTTTGGATTAATTTGTTTGGGCTAGTAGAATTGTATAAGGATTAGGATGTATAAGCTAACTTGGGGAACAAGTTTCAAGCTCAAGGTTGCTAGGTTTATGAGGCTATATAAACACTCTCAATAGCTCATAACTCTCATGCCTATACTCTTGATTATCAGTAAAGGAATACCGATCCACCATCATATACTGTATTATCCGATCGGTTTCAAAAACCGGTTAGGGTTTATACTTTTAAAACCCTAAATACTTCGATTTGATCCTAGAGTGTCTAAGGTCTTTGTAGTTGTTGTTTTTTGGTTAATCCTTGTCGTTGAGCTGCCAAGAAGGAATCATTGTCTGCTGTAAACTTCAGACATAAAAGATAGTTTTATCGGGTTCTTTTTCCCACCCGATATCGGATACAAGGGGTTTTTGGTTCTCGGGTAGTGTTTAGATCTCAGATAAACAAGGGCAGCAGGTTTTGTTCTTGTTTGATCTCGGACAACAAAGTGAAATTGTTCTAGGGTTTTGTTTGGTTCGAGTCATTCAAGTATTAACAAGGGTTGTTTGGTTAAACGTATACGACTAGCTTTATCGGGCGTATTCGTGTTAAAGTGTTTGTGTGAGCAGTCGTAGAGGTGATCGTTTTGATCACTTGGTTTCTTTGTTTGTTAAACTTGCCGGTGACTACGAGGGTTAGTTTTCTTGTTTCCCTTTTATTCTGTATTATTTATTATTTACGTGTTAACTTGAATGCATTAACTAGATCCATATTCCGTTGCGCACTCATAGTGTTAATTGGTTAACATGTTTCTAAAATCCCAACTGTGGCATCACGAGCTATCTCATTTTTGTGATTATGGGTTTCACGTTTTAATAAACACGCGTAAATGCTGCATGAAATCTAATTAGTTATTTGTTTTATTTTTGTTTTGACAACTATAATGCAATACTTGTCAATAATTAATAAAAATACCTAGACACAAACAAATTGAATCAATGGTTAATTAGATACATCAAATTGCATAGTTAAATGTTAATTAGTTTGCCATGATTAATTTTATGTATGTTTTTCCGGCTATAAGACCTACACAATCATTTTTTATGCATGTGACGATCTAGGAACTTGATGAAAACCTAGTGAGGGTCTTATGGTTCTCCTTATGGGGAAGACTCGCGAGAGAACTCGAATCCATATGTGTTTATTAATGTTTCATGTTTATATGTTTGTGATTCCTTATGTGCATAATTGTTACTTGTTTTTTACACCTAATTGCATGCAATATAGAATAATACATATCGTAATCATAACATTAATAATGGTCTTAATTTACACGCCTAAATACCATGCTCATTGTGACATGCTATTTGATTCGTAGAAAATTATTTTTGTAAAATTAAGTGGCCTAAACTATTGAAACAAGTTTTTCATGAAATTAAAAAGTATACGCTATGGACACTTGAGATGTACGGCTCACCCACTAGAACAAACTATATAGAGGGTTTAAAGAGGTGCGCACAGTCACACCTAAAGGATTTCCGGTTATTGCCTCGCGCTGACCTGATCCTCTGCCTCCCTGCGAGTTCGATTGGAGCTACCGTGAACCATGATGATTAATACAGTGTCTGTTGGGTTTTACTAATCATAACAATTACATAAACAAGTAAACATCATCAAAGCATGCAGCGAAAGTAATAGGAATAATATATGTAAGTTAATTAACCGAATAAAGAATATGCGTACCTTTTAGCAAATCAAGAAAAACACACGATAATGTGAATGAGGAACAAAAACCCAAACCCTAACTTAGGGTTTATCACAATTAGACCCAAAGAAGTCGACCACCAAGAAATCCCACAAACACAAATGTATTTGTCCTTCGTTCTTGTACACACGTACTAATATCGAATTAAAGTGAAAGACTAGGTTCTTGATCACAAACAAAACAAACACTTGTTCTTGAGTTGGAAAAATCGAAACCCTTGGGAGGGGTTGGTGTACGATCGGCCAACACAAGAAGGAGGGAAAGAGGAAAAGAAATTAGGCTTGCAAGTCACCAAGATTAGGTTATGAATGAATACAAGGGTTTGTATATATAGGTAACCAATCTTGAAGAACAAGTTTGTGTGGGAATGGGTTTGGGAACCCAACCGATCAGCCAAGCTAAACCCAAGAGGGTTTCTAGATCCTTCTCGACTTCTAATTTCATCTCTAGTCCCTTTAGTTTACATTTAACGACCGTTAGTCAAACTTCGTTAAATATTAACTATCGTTAAGTATTTATTTCGTGACAAATAATTAATAATAATAACATTTATATATATATATTAATTATTTAACATCAATTCTCATACGTAATGTGTGCAATCCCGAAGTCTCGAGTTCGAATCCGGTCATACGTATATTAAGATATCCATAAAACCTTTCAGCTCCCACTTGGATATTACTTAATATAGTAATGACATTGTTTTAGTCTAGCCTAACACGCCAATGCCCCCAGATCGAATCGAGTATAGTATCCTGGAAAACCATTTAATGATTCATCATTTTTACTTATCCTTTTGCTACTAATACTACATTAACTTTGAATATGGATCAAGTCATTTCATAAGTTAATATTCTGTTTCTCGTTATATCTGATTGAACAAGATTACCAAATCATCTGAACGTATTCCAGATTGATCTTGGGTATGGCCATACAAACATCTTGTCAACCCTACGAGAGGCCTAAATATAGTATTATGCTTTGAAACAAATTCAAAGGAACAAATTCTCTTGACTACAAACATAACTCATGAACTTTGTAACACTTCTGAATATAGCCCTTATAACTACCAGTTAAGGATAGCGTTAGACTATCTCACACAAGTGCACTACATTCATAACAGTTATCTGGTATCTCAAGTCTGAGGATAAACATTTTCATGATTTACTTAATGACAGAGATCCATAAGTATAATCATGTAAAGTTGGGATCTGTCCTGTATTCAATTCATTGAATATCATGTGAATCTGGTATGTCCCACGCATCAATATACTTTAAGTATATTCTACCAAAACTCATATTTGTCTTAATACAATGACATTCCCACATCATTGATTGACAACGGACTATTTAGAATAACATAAGTCGTTCACGGATTAAACATGCAAATATAGGATATAATATTAAGAAAATGAAAAATAAACATAAACAACTATTTTATTTTCTTTAAAATAATATTTGTTCATAACATCCTTTATCCAAATACTAATCACAGATCTGCATGAAACTACTAGCTAAACGAAGTCATATCCCATCAGCATGGTCAGTAAGTTTTTCTTTTGGCAAAGGCTTCGTAAAGGGATCAGCTAGATTATAATCTGTATGAACTTTGAGTAAATTGATTTCACCTATTTCGACTTGTTCTCGAACATAGTGATATCATCGAGGAAAATGTCTGGCGCCCTTCATGACTCCAGCCTCATTGGCAAATGTTATTGCATCAGAGTTGTCACAATACACATTTAAAGGTAATTCGATTGAGGGCATTACTCCAAGTCCCAAAATGAATTTCCTAATCCAAACAGCTTCCATCGCAGCTTCCGAAGCAGCTATGTACTCAGCTTTTGTAATAGACATCGCAGTCGTTGTCTGCTTCTTGCTCTTCCAGTCAACTGCTCCTCCATTAATGACAAAGACATATCCCGTTTGAGACTTCTTATCATCTTTATCAGTTTGGAAAGACGCATCACAAAAACCTGTAACATCAAGTTCTGCATCTGGATTCCCACCATACACTAGAAACATTTCTTTAGTAGCCCTTAGATACTTAAGAATGTTCTTAACAACATGCCAGTGTTTCACACCTGGATTCTGTTGATATCGATTGGTGATATTTTGTGAAAACGCCACATCAGGCCTTGTACATCTCACAGCATACATGATAGATCCTACAGCCGAAGCATAAGGAACTTTTCTCATGTGTGCCACCTCTTCAGGTGTTGACGCGCATAGTTCACTACTTAAGCCATGTTCAGCTTGTATCGGCAAATATCCCTTATTGGAATTATGCATATTGAATCTCTTCAATATTTTATCGATGTAAGTACTTTGACTTAGTCCAATCAACCGCTTTGATCTATCTCGGTAGATCTTGATTCCCAAAATAAATGTTGCTTCCCCTAAGTCCTTCATAGAAAAGCATTTTCCAAGATAAGACTTTACATCTTGCAAACTTGGAATGTCTTTTCCCATGATCAATATGTCATCGACATATAAGATAAGAAAAATAACATTACTCCCACTAGCTTTGTGATATACACATGGCTCATCAAGATTTTGAGTGAAACCAAATTTCTTGATTTCTTCATCAAACTTCTTGTTTCATTGCCTTGATGCTTACTTCAATTTCATCGTCTTTATTAAACCTCCGAGCACTGATATCAATCAACTCACCGGACCACAAGAGTTGCCCCCTGTAATACTTTCCAAATCCACTTCTGCCGTTGACATTTTCGTCAGCAAAGTTGTTGGTGGCTATCAGGATATTTTCAAGGGGTATTTCTAGGTGAGCAAAGTCATCAGATGAAAACATCATGTTTCTATCTTTATCAAAAAGTGAAGTAAAAGAGGGCGAAATTTGGGTTACAAAATGATACGAAATGAAGGAGATCCGAAAGAGTAGCTAGTGGTGGACTGGTAGTCAATAGTAAAAAAGGAATGAGGTTGCTGGTGGTGATATGAATGTGTGTAGCATGCGTTTGGTATATATTCAAAAAGGAGTGAGGTAGTTGGTAGTCAATATATAGTCAAAAAGGTTGTGGATGACTATCTATATGTCTGCATAATTCTATTCTATTACTATTATTAAAAGACTATTGACTTATGCATTTGTATATGAAACTTCTTTATTTGTTATAGGTAGTATTTACTATGTGGAAATAGTAATGGTTTTCAACTTGCATATGTATACGAAACTTATGGGTTTCCTTTTAGGGAAGTGATTTGCAAATTCCCTTAAATGATTGAGACACTTAAATTTTAAGTGTTTGGACATTTATACTCTTACAAAATAAATATAACTAAAAAAAATATGAGAGTATAAATGTTCAAACACTTAAAATTTGAGTTTCCCAATCATTTATGAAAATGTGCAAACCACCTTTATTTTTTTAGACCCCGTTGTTACTTAATATTATTATTTTTTTAAATGAGGCCCATAAAAGTCCTTTATTCCTTTTATATTCATAGAGATAAAAAATTGAGACCTTCTCTAATAAAAGCTATTAGCATATGTAGAAAATAAGAAAAAAAATAAACAACCCTTTCATTTATTTGTTCTACTAGTTACTCTCTTAAAATAGTAAAAAGAAATGGTTTTTAAGTAACTTGCATATGTATAACTCGTACTTTGAAAATAAAACAAAACATAGCAAATATCAACATCTTTGACAAAAATTTACGAAAGATGCTTATTGCGTATGAACAAATTAGAAAGAAAAAAAAACTACAATATTCCTTTAAATATTGTATATGAATAATCTCGAACACAACAAAATATATGCATAAATGAGATATTTAGTATGAACAATCAACTATGAAGGGGGACTGTGTGTTTTAGATAAAAGAGACAGCAAAGCGAGTATAGTTGACCATAAAAGATGATGGCGGGTTGTCTCTTCAACGTTCAAGTAAAGAGAGTAATAATCCATGATTATTGGTTGCTTATATATAATTTTTTGAGGCTGTAACATGAAAAAAATTGCATTTTACAAATAAATGTAGATAAATACTTCAAAGTTCAAGAAGATAAAACTTGCAATGAAATTAGTATTGAAAATACGAAGCATTTTACATATAAATATAGATAAATAATCCAAAGTTCCAGAAGATAAGAAAAAACACTTTGGAGAAAATTGGTATTGAAAATATGAAGATGATTTTATGAAGAAATGTTACATTCGCGTAAATTTTGTAAAAACGTTTTCGATCACAAAATGATGTGGCATGATAAATTTAACTTTGGATATTACTTCTCTTCTTTTAATTGCCAAATAGATGTAACAGTTACAATGACACATCATTTAGTGAAAACATTTTTATTAATTTTAAGTGGATAGTGCATTCCTCGAATCTAAAAAGCAATTACAATAGAGGCAAAAGTACATTGAGACGTGAATCAAATATCGATATAAAATCCCAATATATTGGTTTTTCACAACCAAGCTAGGGAGGTGGGCTTTTGACCAATTCCTAATCTTTTTTACTCATCCCCATTTTCTTTTCCCTAAAAAAAACAACGAATTGCAATAATCGGGCCTTTTAGACACAATTCAAAGTCATGGCTATTCATGTTTATCACAATATAGTGTATAGTGTCTAGTATAGAATCAAGTATGACTGGAATCAATCATTAATAACTTGAGTTGTGTGAACATCACGTACGAAATGCAATGATTCCTCTATATTGAATAGTATGACACTAGTGCAAGTGTTGATCATTAGAGACAATTCCACTAAGCCCGACT
Source organism: Chrysanthemum makinoi (assembly GCA_910596185.1). Lineage (NCBI taxonomy): Eukaryota > Viridiplantae > Streptophyta > Magnoliopsida > Asterales > Asteraceae > Chrysanthemum > Chrysanthemum makinoi. The sequence continues at coordinate 15,391,195 of OU343217.1, forward strand.
TATCACGGTGCCTTTCTATTCAATCGATTGTATTGACAAACCATATACAAGGTGACACCCGAGGACAATATTCTACTTTAAATCATTTGAAGGAAGTCTTATCACGTCCGAGAATATTTACGTGAAACCTATAGAGCACAAATATTGTAACAATTGAACCCATCCATAATATCACAATATGGAATGTAGTTTATTATTATATAGAATCAACCATCATTAACATGATTCGTGTGAACATCATGTGTGATCACGGTTCTCATTATTACAATATAGAGTGTGATATACTGTTGTATATAATGAAGCATTATTACCATTCAATTATTATCACTACTTTATGAGCATCTTATGTGATCACGGTTCTCGTTACTAGCTAATTAATCACTGTCATGTATTATCGAAGATCGCACATTCATTATCGCTTAACGTATATTGTAAAGGAATCATTACATTTTAGTGATCGCATGCATTGAGAAAGCGTTCAAACTATATTGATGATACAAATAAAAAGCTAAGTATACTTCGAAAACGTCATCTTTTTAAACAAGTGTTATCACATCCGATACTATTTAAGTTAAACATGTTAAGCAACTGTCAATTGTATTCCGATTTTCATTAACCTGACTTACATGATCAAAAGGTATAATCCCGGTTATCAACTACCACTTAATTACCGTTAGATATTATGAAAAATCACATGTATAATATCGTAGTACGTATATTGTTCCCTATACCGTATATATAATCTCGGTTACCGTTAACACGACTTACATGACTCTTATTATTTTATAATAAACATGACGAATACAAGTTAAACTTGTTGTAAGTTTTCAAATATCTAATCATAAAAAAAATATTAATAAAATATAATAAAAATTAATAAATTTTACTTTTGCGTATACCAAAATGCTTTATTTAAAAATATATATAGTAACTAATTACATTTAATTTTAAGTGTTAATTGGAATATATTATTTTATATTAAACCTTTAGCCATGATGTGTCGTCACTAAAGGTTGAACGAATATACATTTTCGAGCCAATTTTTTTCCGGCAATTTTAGTTTTCCCAAAAGTATTATATTTTTTAACATTTTATTTTTTTATTTCCTCTCCCAGACATCATAATAAATTAAGGATTTCATACTTTTAACGAACATTGTATTTTCATGATTGTAGTGTTTGATTGGGCACGGACATTCTTGTCCATACTTAGAGGTCAATTTGCCACCTATCTATCGAAGGGATTTCCAAGCCTATCTCAGTATATTTTGTCAAAAGAAAGAAGCAGAATATAATGATTTCCCTAATTCTGTGAGAATGAAAAACCAGTTAGTTAGAGTTAATGAAAAGAAGCAATCAACAGAATGGGTCCATGTTGTTCTGAAGGCACTCAACGGATCAAGATCTCGTAAATTCATAGTCTTTCTTGATTCAAATCAGAAAGAACTACTTTCGCTATTGAAGCCATGTTCGAGATGTTAGCTTATTAGCATCTCTCTTCTGCATTAGGAATTGCCCGAAAAGGTTTGATTGAATCACATGCTTTCATGGTCCCTATCTCATCCGACACTGGCCGACACGTAGGTATATTATGCGATTTCCTAGGTGCACATCTCCATCTACTAAAAGTAGGGGTAGTTTCCATAAATAGACTGGGTCATTCGTAACCAGAGTAATATCGGATGCTACAACATAAACTAAAGCTATACGTGGTGGCCCCTAAAGGCCTAACTGATAGGTTCTGTTTCGACTGCCTATCCAAAAGAAGCAAATTTGAGGTCTGGAGAGTGGGAGAGATCTACCTGGCCAAGGTGCTAATGTCAAGGGGTTATCCGAAGTGTTGGGATATGCTCTACCTACGGTACCTAACTAGTCTTTTTTTTCGATAAGTAAGAATATATTGACTGATGGAGGAATAAGAAACCAAGCGGGATAAAAGAATAGCGAGGTATAGTGAGAAAGTTCACCCTTGCCTTTAGACGATAAAGCCCTCTTTTACATCCCATCCCCTAGACAAATGAAAGTTCACCATTGTTGTTCTTTTGACGATGAACCACTCCAGTACAAGCTAAAGTGACTTGTACGCTTCGTCCCTGATGCTTAGGGCCGAGAAAGTTCCTCTTCATTTTTTTTGACCAAATATATGCGTTGAAAGTCGTAGTCAAAGTTTGAAAACGTTTTAACGAAGGTATTATCGTTTTAAAAGTGGTTCTCAAAGTCAAACGTTGAAAATCGTTTATTTTATCGTTTAGTGGACTTTTAACAACGACTTTGATCGTGGCTAAACGTGTTTCTTGAATAAAATCCCGATTATAGTAGTAATATTACTTTTTTTGTAAGACAAGAAATTATATTGATAGCAAAAGACATGAGACTAAACTTAAACCATCTTTTTTTCTAGTAGTAAAGAAAAAAGGCATCTCTTTTAAATTGATAAAGCAAACATCACTAAAAAAGCAACTATGCCACGAAAACCAAAGAAACATTAGAAAATAATATATGGATCAAAAGCAGACCCAATAAGAACCACTAATTTCATATTCACACAACTTTTTTTTTTTTGACAAAATGGGTACATTATTTAAAGAGAACTTTTGAGCGACGACTTTGTTTTCTAGTAAACTGCTTAAATTATAGTGAAACTTACCTATATGATTGTACATGATTACTCGATAACAAGTTGAGTTCATGAATAAAAAACAATGTTGTGGACTAAATTGGAAGTTTCAATGGATGTCAAGCGCGTTAGATGCAAGTAGATAGAGTTTACAAGACCAAACACAAAATAACACATTGATATAAAAGTGTTGGCTTGAATTTTGAGAGCAAAGTATCAATACACATAAACGAGGTAAAGAGGTGACATATACACCCAAAAAAGTGATATATTATATAAAGTATTCCATTTGAACAAGTGAGGATCTCCATCAATATCTAGTAATGTTACTTTTCGACACTGGTTTAAATTTTATTTGGCAACTTCAAGTAAATTTACAAATCAGTGTCGTTGTCATTATGTGTCACTGTCATTGTTACTTTAAGTAAATTTACTTGGCAACGTTGGTTTCGATAGGTGTCATTGTCATTACGCTTTTTTGAAGTAAATTTACAAATCAAAATCAATTATTAGAAAATCGTTTAAAAATGTAAGTATCTATTCACATGCCAAAAGTCATCACATCAAGGGCAACATTGTACTTCTATACAGATGCCACTTTGCAAAGACATATAAGTATTCAACACACTTTAGTTTCACAATGTCTTGTAAAGCTCCATCGTTTTCTGCTACCATGAGTTCTGGCTCTAACTTCTTCTACTTCCTCCAATGTTAATATGAACGGTTACATTTTATATACTACCTCCGTCCCATATTAATTGTCCAGTTTTTACTTTTAAAGTTTTTTTTTTTCCAATTTTGACCTTAAATATATCTTTTTGTGTTGTATAATATTTGATAAAAATTATATCAATTAACATAAATTTAAAATCCGAATCCATTCATACATTTTGCATCAAGATTATATAACACAAACATAAATATTTAAGGTAAAAGTTGAAAAGAAAATACCTAAAAAAATCAAAGTGGACAATTAATATGAGACGGAGGGAGTATAACATTTCTTCTTGAAATGCCTCATTATGTGATTACGTTCAGCGCCCTCAAATTTTTTTAAAATACAGAGACGACCCTGATGCTAATCCACGTGCAAATAATTCGAAAGTTGACCCAACTAAAGAAGTTGGAACCCCTGATAAGCCGACTTCCATAGGAACGTTTGGTCGTTGTGACAGTAGCGGATGTTGTATCTTTCTAGGACTTGATAATTATGATTGTGTTGTTGTGTTTACATCTTCTATGACGAGTATTATTGCAAGTTTTTTATGTTTAAAATCTTATGTACTTCGCTTCTATGATAAAAAAATATTGGATCGATATTCATGGTTATCATTTAATTAAGTTGACTTTAACATAACACATTGGATTATACTTCACTTGATCAGGTTCACTAGTTTTTCATACATGTTTAAATTAGAGTTTACAAATTGAAGCTCAGAGATAGATCTAAAAAAAAAAAAAAAGTGGGAGTTGAATATATATGTACAATGTCATATAGAAACGGTCTACATCATGGTATAAAAATGTTATAATAATATCATAAAATTCTAATACTATGAACAGTATATCACAACCCTTCCCTCATATATCATGTAGGGTAGTAGCAGCCAGGGGGGCCTCAAACAATGTTTTTAAACGGGGCTTTTTTGCCGGAAATCGTTTATACAAAATTTACTTCTTTTTGCCGCAACAACTTTCACCTAAATATGGTTAACATTATTTGTACGCCATATAAGCATAGGGAAAGAGTTTAGATTTGTAATATGGGTAAAGTATATCAATCAGTGTAAAAATGTAGCACTTGTACAAATTTAATTCTCTCCAACTCTTGGTTCCAAAAGAAAATTTAGAGTTAACTACATAAACGGTCCTTGTGGTTTGCCGGGTTTTACGAATTCAGTCCATTTTTCATTCTCGTTACGGGTCCAATCGCTGTGGTTTTGACCCATCACTGATCCAGTCCAAAAGCACCCATAGCAATGGTGAAAAATGGACTGAATCCGTAACACCCGACAAACCACGGTTACCATTTATGTAGCATTTTGGACTAGATCTATGTTGGGTCAATACCACAGTGAAAATGAAATGAATCCGTAAAACCCGACAAACCACCGAAACCATTTATGTAGTTAGCTCTTAAATTTATGTCGTTAATATCCGAATAATTATAGCTTAAAGTACTTTCAAGGTTCAGACAACTATTTTTTGCTTTTTATGAGTTCATTAAATTTAAATTGCTTAAAATAAGAGTAAATGTTAGTGGAGTATTATACTTTTGACTAAAAAATGATAACATCATTTACAACTAAATTAATATTTTAAATATTTTTTAATCCTTAAACTTTTATAATTTTTATTTATAACTCATGAATTTTTTTCTCAAACTGACTACAAATTGAACTCGTAAGTTTGCATTAAAAGTCAAACAAAAATAATGATTTCACAAGTGTAATTATTTGATGCTATACATCGTTGCTTTATGTGGGTATTTGTCTAATCTATATCTATACTATCTAATAAAAGATAGTTTTAGTACAACCCTCTAAAGTATTTTACAATTAATTTTCATACGTGTCTTGAAGCTCAGCACATTGATATTTTTTTGTTAAGTACTACTCATTCAAAGCATTCATCCCTTTTGTATTCATCCCTTTTGTAGACGCCAATCTTCTTCAGTATGCTCCCTTTTTTAAAAATTCAAAACCATTCTACATATTCAAAAACATATTCGGATCCAAATCATTTCAAAAATGGTTCGACATACCGACTCAAACTAAATTGAATAACACTACAAGAATCTTGTCAATTACCCACGAGCCAAAATCGTGGCTAAACCCCTAAATCCGTGGTTAATAGTTTAATTCCCACAAATTACCCATGAATACATGAACATGGGTATAACCTCCGAGGCTAAATGCATACCCACAACGTTTTCAACTCATGGAAAATTTTAGCCACAAACCTCATGCGTGGGTAGCTCGTCAAATCCATGGGTAATTTTATTGTGGGATTTCACCAAAAACCACGAAAATACCCACGAAAGTAGTTGTGGGTAATCCTTGGGTAAAATCACACACGATTGTATTTGTACCTAGAAGCCATGGGTAGATTCTGTGATTTAGCCCATAAATATATGGTAGTAAATTCACGGCTAAGTTACCCATGAACTTTTTGATAAATGAACAACTGCTAAATGATTATATTGAAATAGGAATAATTTTTTAATAATCCACGGCCTACATAAATAAGAACATAGACAACAAATTATGACATAGAGTAATAATGTTTCTTTTTCCATTCATATGATACTACACTACTACTGCACTAGATAAACAACGATACCTAAAGTATTAGAAAAAAAAGAAAATTGTGTAAATTACAACTCCAAGAGAACATTTTAGCTCTACAAACATTAATTATGAGCTTGATGACATGTGAACTGAAATTCCAGCATATTACTTTCTTCACTAGACTTCTTATAGAGACTGCAACAATTCATGTACCAAAACCTGTGAAGACGAGATATTTGATAGGATTAAGGTTTGAACAAGAAACTAAAGAGGTCACGAGATACTTTTTTACTTTTCTGATTAAAAAATAAATGATTTAAAAATGAATAATGTGCTACAATAAGCATAGACAATGTGTTCATGCAATGTTTTACATCGATAAATCGTAAGAACATCAAACGCTTCTTTATGCAATGGAGTTTGAACTCACAGAAATAAACATTTTCATTCTTCAAATTCTCAAGTAATGTTGGTGAGACTCCTATAGACCATTGAATACATGTAACTTAGTTAAAATGTTCTTATATTCAAATAAAATAGAGTGAATGGAAGACAATAGAGGTGGCAAAATGGGCGGGCCGGGCGGGCACGGGCACAGGCTAAACGGGCACGGGCTAGAATGGGCATGGGCTTAAACGGGCACGGGCTAAACGGGCACGGGCCAAACGGGCACATCTTATACAAATCGCTTAATAAAATACCTAAAACGACGAAATAAATTCCTTAAACGTAATATCTTATTTATATTAAAAAACTTAAATATATTATATAAAAAAAAACTATTTCTTTAAACCGATCGTAATGTTCTACAATTGAGAAAAAAAAGTGCCCGTTAGTGCCCATTAAAAAACGTAATATGTGCCCATTTCAAAAAAAGGAGGGGGCTAAATGTGCCCAAATCTTTTTACTTTTGGGCACATTTTGCCACCTTTAAATATGAGCAATACAAAAATAACCAACCTGATTTATTCTTTTTTTAATAAGTGATTGATGTCAAAACTCAAAAGTGAGCCAAATGTTGATTGCTTCTTTGTTTGACAAGTACATCTCATAAAGAACAATTAGTATGAGGTAAGGTTATTTAAAATGTACTAAACAAAGTAGTTAGTAAAGATGAAACATCAAACTTTTCTTCACCTTGGTTCTTGAACAAAACTTATTGGAACATTATCTCATACAGTAACTGCAACATTCACCAAAACATCCTAGGCCATTTTTCTATGGAAAAAAGCTATAAATTCATAACGTACTTTTCAAAAAAACTCATTATGCTCTAGCTACTTCACTTATTGTCATAATACATAACCGTTTTCATTTTATTCGGTTATTCTTGTCCGTGTTTATCCGTTTTCGTAAATCGTCCATTTTTATCCGTTTTCATTTTAACCTGTCCGGATAAAAACAGATAAAAACGGATAAAAAACGTTTTTATTATCCACGTCAAAACGGTTTTTATCTGTTCGGAGATATTAAAATGAAAATGGATAAAAATGGACGATTTACGAAAACGGATAAAAATGGACAGAAAATAATCGAATAAAATGAAAACTGTTTTGTATTATGACAATAAGTGAAGTAGATAGAGCATAATGAGTTTTTTTTAAAAGTACGTTATGAATTTATAGCTTTTTTTCCTTTTTCTATTATCTCAAAAAATCACAGCCTTGAATCTTGCAATATTTTCCATAGTGCTACAAGAAATTTTAACAAATCTTCAAAATAAAAAACATAAGACATACATAAACATGTCAACCATGGTGCAGATTTATGTAAAACTAATCAACATCCCAAGGTTTTGTACCCAATACTTAAACATATTTATAATATTATAAGTGAATCAATAAAAATCAAACCTTAATGAACCGATTGTTATCATTATAATCATATCACTGAACATCAGTATTGTCATTCACATCTGTCACAAACCCATCTGCCACAAACCCAGAAGGCATATCTTTTAGAGCGTGTTGGTCAATTTTCGAAACAAACAACACAAATAAGATGGAATTCGAATAGTAGCCTTACCTTGAGAGATGGTATGTTCCATGGTTTCAATAATAGCATAACGATTTCAATAAGGGCTTCTGGGACTATTAAAAAAATTGAAACCTAATTGAATTTTAGTTGAGAGGGAAACTAAAAGTTAAAAGGGAAAAGTTTTTTTTACAAAAAAAATTGGGGGGAACTTGAATTAGTTGAAACCGCACAAACACATCAAAAAACCATCGAAAATTAATATTTAAAAATTGAAAAAATTAATGTTCCGTTCATGTGCTTTACTTCAACTTACATTGGCCGGCCTTAAAATAATCCTTAATTTTCAAATTATTTGCATTGATAGTCTTTATTTTTAAAAATAAAATAAAAACTATCATTGTAATAACAACAAGGACTACCCGTATAATAAAATATTATAAATTATTACACATATGATCCTTATTTTTCAAAATAGGGACCATCCATGCAACTAGATTGAAAATTAGGCAACACTAGTGTAATTAAAATCTAATAAGGACGATGAGTGTGATTTCGGGTAAACCACGAGCGAAACATGTAATTTATTTTATTCTTTAGTTATTCAAATATTAGTAACTAAATAAAACACAATAAAATTTTGGGCATGTGTTTATTTTGCCATTTTTTGTGTGCTCGAATAAATGAGATTTTTCTTGTTCGGGTTTTATCAGGTGAAATCTCTTCACTTGGATGTACATGGTTTAACATGTTAGGCGTGCAAACTCAACATATATCGGTGTAAATATTAGTAACTCCCTGTAAAATGAGTCCCAATTGGGCTTATATGTTATTTTATTTATTGGATGTAGGAATCTTGACAAGCGGTACTAAACGTTAGGATTAGGCTTAGTGGTGATGTGAATGGTGTCTCTTGATTAGACACCGATTAAGGGTTAATGGTGGATCCGGTTAAACCTTGCACCAAAAGGGAGCCGGTAAAAATTAGGGCAATGTATTTTGATAGAAAAGTTTGTCGGTATAAAAAGGGCTGATCATGTCAATAATTGAATAGGAGCCCAATAGTCGTTTGGGTTTAAAGGGAGAATTGTTGAGAGTGCAAACTCAGTCCCACATCATTGAATATGTGATCTGAAATTTAGCAAGCTTGGTTGGTTACTTTCCCTTTTTATATTATCAATTGGTTTTAAAACGAAGCCCAATTGGGCTTATATGTACTAAGATATTAATTAAACAAGTGTTTAATACCCGCCGCTCCGCTGCAGGAGTTTTCCGATACCGTGTTTTGTGACTGTTAATTGCGATACTTTTATACTAGAGTCCAGCTGCCATTTCAATATCCAAACGCATCGATTTAAGCCCTCGTTTCAACATCCAAAATCCACCCATTTAAGCCGGCAACCGCACCCATTTCAGCAGCCAAATGCACCCACTTCAACCGCTGTTTCAGCATCCATATCCATCCTTTTCACCCAGTGTTGCACCACCTGAACATCTCCATTTCAGCCCCCAAGAATCGACCTACAGTTAGGCAGCAGCGGATTATAAGTTAGCGGCGTTCCATAAAATCGTTAGAGTTGCATTTAAAATTGAGCCATGAACTAATGCATATTATGGATTAAAGATTGAAGGTATTACTATATATGGACCTAGCACCATGAGCTTATGACCTGTTGGTTTATATGTATACAATTTATAAAAAAAAGGGAAAAAAACTTACTTGTCGCCAGCTGATGTGGCCAAAGGTCATAGTAGCAAACATTTGTGTTTAGTACCATTTGCGTTTAAGGGGCTTGACGAATATAAAATTATACGTGGCATTTGGCTATACCTTGAGACACCTCTGCCAGTCGCCTTTTGCAACTTGCATAGCGGGGCCGATCGTTCCTGGCATCAGCCGTAGGACTTTGAAGACATATTCCAAAGTAACTGTTCATAGGCGCCGAAGAAGTTGCAACAACTCTGCGCGTGCCACTAGTTTGGAAATCAAGCACCACCGGTCCAGGACCTGTATGTATTCCCAATGTTAGTATACAACAGTACACAAAACATGGGTAATTGACAATGGGCAATATAGTCGCAACCTTTTAAGAAAAGATATTCTGAAGAAGTGTTGTGGCCATCAAGTTCGTTGTTGCCTTGAATCAACTTGTTGACAATAACAGGTACCTCCGACCGGTCCACCTGATGTCAACATGTGGTTGACCAAGAGTAATTACCAACGTTTCCAACATCGTACGCTGACACTTACACCCACATGTTCATACCTGTGGTGGATGAGCATGGTCAATGTGTTCATCGGTCCCCAAACCTGGCAGATCTCTGTGTCCTGTATCAAACAGAGAAACTATTAGTAACAACCGGCAAGTAGGCTGAACCAAGAAGATGATGTACAGAAGGACCACAAAAGTAAAAGATAACGTACACGAACTTCCAATGTCGGACTGATAGGCCCCCCTCAACAAATATTGGCTGCATAACTCCTGCAAGGGTGATTACCTGATCCAGGAACACCATTCGGACAATAAGTATAACCAACATAGCACTTTTCCAGATAAATATGCCTTGATAACGAAAAAGAACATATGGTAAGAAAATATATTGGTCCATTTTAAAACGTTGATCAACTAAAATCACCGGTAGATAAAAGAATGATGGTGACTAAAATAATACCCAAATACTAAGAATTGTGACAAAAAATTGCAAGATAAAAGCTGAGCAACTGTAACAACACGTTCCAAAGAAAACACTAAGACTCAAACCATGATTTATATCTTATACCAACAATGTAAAAAAAACTCTAAAGATACCAAACCGTATTGTGCTTCAGTAAGTTTATAACTACAATAACATAACATATATCACAAAACCGAATATAAAACCATCGAATATAGTTAACCCAAAGGAGATTATAATAATATAAGTTGGTTCCACTGTTATTTGAGCAGTATCAGCAGCTAAAACATCTTTTTTTTGTACCTTAATGTATGAAACGAATGATGTTTCATAACAACCCACTATGTTTTATCCGGTTCCCAAAATATACCCATGTTGACCCATTACCCAACTGGCCACCTACGGCTCCGTGTGCCGTATAATTTTTTTTTAATTTTGTATATCACATAATTACTTCTAAAATGCAATGCCACACACCCTTCATTTCTAACAGAAAGGGTACTTGAAAGGGTAGTTGGGTGGCAGCTGATTTATTTATTGTGTAAAAGAGTATTAGAGAGCGCTGGGGATATTTATAGTGTGTACTGTTAAAGAACATGAAACAACTACCTGCTCGCCTATGTAAGATACAGCATAAAACCAATCATTCAAGACAGGTGAAACACGTGATTGAAACTAATTTCCCTGGTCCGCATCTCCTGAGCCCACAACCACTTCATTTCCTCCCTTTACTTCGGCAATTCACACACCTGTGGTAAACACTAATTATTTGACAAATAACATGTGTCGATAAAAAGTGATAAATTTACAATGTAATAGAAAAAGTACGTGTGACGTTGCCAAACCTAATAGAAGATGTATCAGTAGCGCTATTTGTGGCATACGAAAAGTAAGTGATTTATCTTCGGAGTTGTTTTTACATATGGCTTCTGCGCCCGTGGCCCTGCCAAAAGCTTACCACACCACAAACTTATAACAAAGATAAATCACTTACTTTTCGTATGCCTTTTGACCCAAAACTTTTAGACACAAAATTACATTATTGACTGCAAAATATGAGGCTCAGATATGCAACTATGGGATCGTCACGAAACACCCGCCGTGGCTGCATCCACTTTCTGAATGTGGATGCCCCGCCAAGATACGGGTCTCGGTAAACCATGTTCCAAAGGAATATAAGTGCAAAAAATCATCATCGCCTATTATTGATATAAGATATAATGGAGCAGAGCATGCTCAGATAGGCTAACAATTAAAAGCTGGATACGTTCACCATGGCTGCAAACCTGACGGTTTGCCACGCCAAGAAGCGAACGACCACAGCTTTGGTCGACCAATTTTAGATTAATCATAGCCCCCTATAATCAATATCATTATCATGGTAAGAATCGAAGAAAGTGGATACATCCGGCATGGCTGCAAACCTAATGATTTGCCTTGCCAAGGTGCGAATGATCACACCTTTAATGGTCCAGTCCTACATTTATCACAACCTCCTATAATCAGTCACCGATAACCTGTGGTTACAAAATGAAAGCAATAGAAGTGTCTACACAGTTGGTTAGAGCAAACGTGCATATATCTTACTCATGTTGGGCCAAATAGTGCAAAAAAGACAGGCCAGCAACGAAGCCCAAACGAATAGTTTAAGATTATTTTAGATTCATCATAGCCTGCTATAACCTGATGATTTACCACGCCATGAAGCAAACTATCACAACTTTAGTCAACCAATTCTAGATTCATCATAGCCTGCTATAATCAATATCATCATAATGGTAAGAATCAAAGAAAGTGGATATATCCGGCATGGCTGCAAACCTAACGGTTTGCCTAGCCAAGGCGCGAATAATCACACCTTCAATTGATGGGTTTCAGATTTATCACAGCCCCATATAACCAACTACCAATAGCCTGTGGTCACAAAACCAAATTAAGGACAATAAGCTACCAACCTTCACTGCCATTACTTTCATACCGGAAAAACCACATCAGACGTACCAAGAAAACACAACTTCCATTTCAACAATGCCACGAACAATGGCTACTAAAATCACCATTTCATCAAGTTATTCATAAACCTTTATCCACCCCTAACACCTAAAACATTAAAATCCAATCTTCAATTATACCAAAAAAAACATAACTCTTAAAACGCAACAAACACTAAAAAAAACACATAAAATCCACCAAAGTTCACACCTTCATTTCTGCTAAATTTGCAATGAAATTGGCTTTTTACTCCGACATCTAACTCGAAAACCATTCAAATGAACAACACTAAAAACCATCCAAACTGCTTCTGAAACAATCTTTGATAATTTTTTTTGGCTGCTACTTACCGTAAACAATGAACAACACAATATTAAAACATCATTAAAAAAAATGCGTAGAAAAAAAAAGATAAAAACTTACTTGGAAAAACTAAACTAATAATCCAACCAACCAATTTACCCCTGAACCATTCAATTCCTGTAAAACCCAAAACAGAATTAAAACAACCAAATCCCATGGAAAAACTGAATCCATGTACACACATGAAGATAGCTTATACAATCAAAGATCTATCCACAAGAGCTGTCCCTTGTAAGCATTTCCAAAGTCACCTGTGCCGATGACATTTTCTTCAGCAAAACGATAATGAGTATTCATATATGTATTCAAAGAAAACACTATAGATGAATAATATATCCTAACCTAACATAGTATTTAGTCATGCTAGAGGCCATGTGCAAATGAATCGACACCTTAAATCAATGGTTGTTTTAAAGTCCATTAACCAAGTGTCTTTTCCATCCCGTGGGCATTTGATTATCGCTTGACAAAATAGCATTTATAATCAAATATATTTCTGTCTTTACAAAAGAGCTCGTAGCATCCACATATATGTGCAACTAACTAACAATATACACAATACATTTTCTTTATTGCAATCAATATAATGAACCAAATGAGACTACAACAAAACAACATAAATCTACCTGCTTTTATATAACATTAGTATAAAGATTGAATAATTGCATTAGCAAATCATCATCATATAAAATATCATAGTAAGATAGATATGGTACATGCTTAATTACGTGCAAAGTACCAGGTAAGATGGGTTATGATTTGAATAAACGAATTAGGGGGGTGTGTTTTCTTATGAAAAAATTTAATCCCACTATTTTCAAGCTTCACGCCCGCTTTTTCAAAGTTCTTATTTACTCGTTTTCAACACTTATATTTTTATGCCTTCTTCCTGTTGGAAAATGTGGTCAAAAGAGTTGAATGACAATTGATGTTTGTCATCAATCATCATGTGTATTAATGTGAATTGAAAATAAAATTAATTTGTGGTTTTATTTTAATTCATGAGACATTAGTAAAATTAATTTTGTTAATTAATTATGACTGTTTTCTTTCAATTTCATTTCCTATAAGTTGAGAGCTCTCCTCTCATTTTCACACACCAAGAAATACAACTTACTCCTCTCCATTTTTGTTTAACGTTCATCTTAACCTTGTGTGTATCCGGTTTGTAATAGAGGGAAGGCACGATTTTGGTTCGCCTTGATAACCCGTTTGTGCTAACGGAATTATCCGTTGTTGTTGTATCCTGGGAGATAGACGTTCATGATTCTCAAGCACCGTGGAGAGGACAAATCTGTCTTAAGGAAACTGTGAGCATCACAGGCCTTAACATTTTCCTTACGTGTGCTTTTTGTGTCTCAACAATTCAAAGATTTACGGTATCGTTTCTCTACACTTTTATGTTTTATGTTATGGTTTACTTGTCTCTAATAGCAATATACACGTAACATATCTAACAATCTTAACACATAATCTTTTGCTATTGGTGACTGAAATAACGAGGCGTACTGTTTTGAAAACTTTTTGAGTTGTGGAAGAAATATGAAATTGTTTCGTTTTGAATTATCTAAAGACACTCAAATACTAGTTACTGTTAATATGCAATTTACTTGGGTGATATTAGATGATCAAAGTCTATTATATGTGTTTTAAGAATTGACGTACATCCGCTAAACTATGTTCAAATAAAACATGCATATTTTATGGTTGATTAAACATGCTGAAATAGACGCTTGAATTAAACTCATGCAATTGGTTTTATTGTAAATTAGGAGGAATGATTTAAGATAATAATGAGGTTTGCTTCATTTGCTTAATAATATACTAGCAGGGTACCCGCGCGATGCGGCGGCGGGTACCCTGTAATAAAATTTGTGGCGATAAATATTTTTTAATTTTATATTTTCCGTTACAACAACTTTATAGATGGTGAAATTTTATATTTGGGTAACTTTAACCAAGTCTTTCAAGCTGTAAACAAACAAAAATACTCGTAATATGTGAAGAATCTCTATATACACAATGTTTGTTGCAGCATTGGTATAATTACCATCTTTGTTACAACACAACACCTTAAGACCTTTTTAATCACATTATTTTTTGAAAAAAAAATCCAAATAATATAATCGAAACATTTAGTTACAGTAAACAATAAGAGGAGAAATTTTCAATAGGCCCATTACATGTTTACATGTTGTAACCTCTTTGAGCAATTCAGTTCACATATTCCATAAGATGAGTTTCGTGCTACAGAGTGAATAATGAGAACCCTGTAGCGGTGGGTAAGGGTGGGGCCCAACAATTGAACCTAAGATGTGATGGGTAGTTTTGACGTTGGTAACCCAGTCCCGCATGACTTGTGATGTAGCGTGCTTTAATGTGGTTATCCTTTAATGTGGTTGTCCAATTACATAGACATCATGGTATTTTTTACGTAGGAAAACACGGACATAAACAACATAGTTAAAGATAGGAAGGAGCAATTCCCGATAAACAACACACAACCAAGTTTCCTCGTACATTCCATTGACTTGCATAAAGTTTACCGGGTACCAAAAATAAAACAATTGAAATCAATTTTTGTATTAGTCAAAAGAACAATATCTTAAGCAAAACTGACAAAAATGTACTTTGCAAATACAACCAACCCAATATGATTCGTGCACAGTCGTGCAAGTTTATAGTCTACTGTCTAAGAGAGGAGGGAGTGGGCACGGGTAAGGGATTCGGGTACCCTTACCCGAGCGGTAACACCGCCGCCGCCCCTTCGGGTATCAAAATCGGGTACCAAAATCGGTCTACCAAGCCGAGAGTTATTTTGTCACAATTCTCAATTTCCGGTCTTTTCTTAAACTCAATATTCATCATATTAGTTCATGCATGATTTTTCATTTCACGATAAACGCATAATTTCATATTAAATAAACGCTATCGCGTAAGTTATTATTTTGAACGTTTAATCCAATACTTCCAAAAATTATCCCGATATATTTTTATACTTACATTTAGTTTATAAAAATAATATTTTGAGTTTACCTAGTGTTTTAAATTTATTTTGTATATAAATCGTTAAATTTATATTATTACGACGCTTTTCTTAAAAACTACACGATAATTATTATTTCACTCAAATTTTGCAAGAAACATATTTTTACAATTTTTATAACTACAATATATTTTACTTTGGCCTATTAAAACTTATTTGTAGTTAATACTACTCAAATTTCATCAATATATACAAGTTACAACATCTTATACTTAACCACATTTTACTTACATCTTTATATATACAATATAAAAAAAATGTATTTTGAGATACATCCCCCAAAACCGCCATGTGGGGAGGGTATGCATTAATTAAGTTGGTGGCAATTTTCTTACATGTATAGATATATACTCAATCTCACATTCACTTCATTCATTCACCACAATAATTCAAGATCTAGTCAAGTTGTTGTTCTCTCTTGTTTCTTCCTCTTAAGAACCGGCCATCCAAGGGAGAAGAAGAGATTTCATCAAAGTTTTTCCAAATCAAGTTTAAAACAATCTAGTATTACTCTTAATCAAGGTTTTGAAATAAAAACCTAGGGTATTTAGGATAATCCTTTGTTCATATCACCTCATCAAGTTACTTGTAAGCTTTTCATTTTTATGATCATATTTCATATTCATTTCATATTCATTTCATCATATTTAAAAAAAAAATCATGCAAGTCATATTGATGTTTATACCACTTTTTATTGATTTTTAAGTGTTATATATATATAATCCATCCTATAATTACTCCTTGTTATATTTTAGTTTTGGTGATGTCTAGGAACCAATGACACCCTGAGAAGGTGTATGGTAGGATTAGAATAGCTTCGGAGTTGTTTTGAATGGGTTAGAATAGGTTTTGCGCGAGAAAAACTCATTTCGACACGTTTTAAATAGGGTCTGTCCGTATTTTTAAATTCTGGAAAATCCGACAGTAGGTAAAAATATTTTGCCTAGAAATTTAGAAAATATACTTTAAAACGAAACCGTGGCCGCTTGAACGGATTAAAACGGAGTTATAACGAAGAAGTTATGAATTTTTCAATTTGGCGACGAAAAATATAAATTTCAGAAATTTCAGCATGAAAATGTCACTCTTTACGAGTCAAAAATGAGTCTTAAGCTTTATAAATTGTGTCGACTTATCAAAAATATATTAGTATACTTTGACACGAATCTAAGGATGTAGAAAACGTAGAAAACGGACTTGTAACGAGTAAATTACACGCGATAAACCAAGTTGCCGTAACTTTATTATATTAGCAACATTAATATATTTTCTATTAAACATATACTACGGCAACTATGGGCCATGTTGAGGGTCGTTTTTAACATTGATAGTACACTCTTTATAAAAAGATGTCTTCTAGTAAAATCAAGTTCGCCAACCATATTTTCCAAAATATCTAACCGTTCGTCAAGCGGAGTTGTAATGAATAAAATATAGTCGCTCAAAGTTTACCGAAAACCACTCTTGAACACACAAGTACAATACGTAACCTATATTTTTCTTTGTGATCGAGACCTCTAGGATGGAAACTTAAACACTAAAACTTTGAGATAATGATACAAGTTTCCCAAAACCGTTGAGTTCATTTCCTAACACTCGACGTGCACCATTTTACGACTAACTTTTCAAGGCCATTTTAGTCACTTTCATGAAAATTTCAACGACATTATTTTACGACGAAAAGTTATAATTTCACAATAAATCACTAAATGATTATCGTAGGATATCATTTCAACGTAAATACTTGTAAAGTATTTTATAATATGACGAGATGTCATAAACATATATTTTGACGATAAACATTATTTCCAAACGTACAAGTGGTATGAATATCATATGGAGTTGCATGCACGACATTGTTTCATGACTTATATTAGAGCATATCATTCATATTAGGTTGCGGATAGAGATCGCACCTCATTTCAAAAGATATCTACTTTTGTCCCCATAATCATTGCATCAGGTGAGTTCGTAGCCCCACTTTTACTCGTTTAATTGTTTTACAAACTCTTCGGGGGAGATACATGCTCAACTACTTGTTTTTACTTTACATTTATATGAACTTAAATATCCTTTGTTTCACTCTATGTGTGCGTAAGTAGATTATGCCCGAACTAAATTGATCACTATATTATGAACGCTATTAGTTGAAACACTTTCCTTGATTCTGAACCCTTCGACATGTATATTTGAACTCTTTTAAATTGATTCGACCCTTTGACATATAAGTGAACACTTTGGACTTGATTTGAACTTTTGACATATAATTGAACTCTTTTAACCTCAAAGAACCCTTTTGATATATTTTAAACTTGTTTGACATGATTTTGAACGCTTCGACTATCTTGAACCTTTTGATATGTTTTAAGCTCTTTGACTGTTTTGAACTTTTGAACTCGACTTAAATCTTTGAACTTAATTACGAACTTTTGAACGGAACTCTTGAACTTAAATACAAACTTATGACTTGTTTGAACTTATTGAACCGTACGTGTTATGACCTTGACCTAAAGTCTCCCATGTTCGGAGCATCACTATAAAGTCTCCCATGTTCGGAGCATCACTATAAAGTCTCCTATGTTCGGAGCATCACTATAAAGTCTCCTTTGTTCGGAGCATCACTATAAAGTCTCCTATGTTCGAAGCATCACTATAAAGTCTCCTTTGTTCGGAGCATCACTATAAAGTCTCCTATGTTCGGAGTATATCTTTGGGAAGAGGCACCCAGTATATCTTTGGGAAGAGGCACCCAAGATATCTTTGGGAAGAGGCACCCAATATCTTTGGGAAGAGGCACCGATATCTTTGGGAAGGGGCACCCAAGTATAACTTTGGGTAGTGGCACCCAAAGATAATTTGGTTTCATCATAAGCATCATTACAAAGTCTCCCTTGTTGGAGCAGTGCAAAGTCTCCCATGTTTGGAGCATCCCTGAATTATTATATACGTAGTGCAATATTGTGAATTATTATGACCACTTATACTCGACTATTAGACACACTATATTTTGTGCAATGGGTTGTGAACACACAGGTTGCAAGTTTTGTATGGGCGGAACTTGGAACTGAGTGGATTTACAATGCCTTTGCTTTGAGAACTCATTTAACCTCGTGTGCTTGAACATAAACTAGACATATTTTGGCAGTGGGTTGTGAACACACAAGTTTTGTATGGGCGGAACTTGGAACTGAGTGGATTTGCAATGCCTTTGCTTTTGTGGACTATTCTAAATGACCAAAACTTTGCCTTTGTTGCATGAACGCTCTTTAAAAGCTTTACTTGTTAACCAAACTCTATGAACTCACTCAACCATTGTGTTGACACTTTTAGCATGTTTTATCTCAGGTATCTAAGGCATTCACTTCATGGCATGCATGTGGACTTATCATAGAGTCGCGGTGTCGACGCGTCTCACCTACATTTTTTTTTGCACTTAACTATCGTTTGATTGTAACAAACTTATTTTGGTATCTTGGAAATCTATTGGGACCTATGTTTTGTAAACTCTGATTATTTTACTGAATCAAACGATATTTTCAAAACGACACTTTAGGTCGTTCAATATAACTGTGATTGTGATGCTATGACAGTCAATCCCCAGGAATTCCATTCCGCTGCAAAACAGGTAATTTGGGGGTGTGACAGATTGGCATCAGAGCTTCAGTTATAGAGAACTAGGTTGCATCATTGACCCTAGACTATAACTACATCATCATAGCATCTCATCATATCATTATAAGTGCATACTCCTTATACATGCGAACTTATGACTCAACACCAAACATCATATGAGACGATTAGTTCAAGCATTGCATAGTTACTCCTAAATTATACATAGCCTGATCACCTATGTCTAATTCAGGAAGAATAATGCAATGAAGGGAGTAGTAGTCTCATATGTGTAAGCAATTCCGTAATCGAGCCAAATTTTCAAGAGATTTTCTTCAAACCACTTGTTTCCAGTTTGATCCGCGTGACAGTTCTTGTTTGATGAGTTGCAAAGATCAAGCTAGAAACAAGTTGTTACCTAAACCGATTTAGCCTAATCGTATGACGGTTCTTGTTTGATGAGTTGTGGGATTAAGCAAAAATCGGTTACCAAAAAGTCTTTTAAAAATTTTGCTTGAGAATGGGAAAGCTTGTCTCATCGAGCCTAATCATAAGGGAGCATGTCTTTAGAATGGGATATAGTCACGTTATATGCATGAGCATCGACATAATCATTTAGACCATACATGAGCATAAACTTTTAGAACCCTTGTCGCGTTTTGGGCCATAGTATCATTAATCGAATCACGAGGACGTGATTCCGCTGACATGGGAAGAATGTCACAATTCTCAATTTCCGGTCATTTCTTAAACTCAATATTCATCATATTAGTTCATGCATGATTTTTCATTTCACGATAAACGCATAATTTCATATTAAATAAACGCTATCGCGTAAGTTATTATTTTGAACGTTTAATCCAATACTTCCAAAAATTATCCCGATATATTTTTATACTTACATTTAGTTTATAAAAATAATATTTTGAGTTTACCTAGTGTTTTAAATTTATTTTGTATATAAATCGTTAAATTTATATTATTACGACGCTTTTCTTAAAAACTACACGATAATTATTATTTCACTCAAATTTTGCAAGAAACATATTTTTACAATTTTTATAACTACAATATATTTTACTTTGGCCTATTAAAACTTATTTGTAGTTAATACTACTCAAATTTCATCAATATATACAAGTTACAACATCTTATACTTAACCACATTTTACTTACATCTTTATATATACAATATATAAAAAAAAAAATGTATTTTGAGATACATCCCCCCCCAAAACCGGCCATGTGGGGAGGGTATGCATTAATTAAGTTGGTGGCAATTTTCTTACATGTATAGATATATACTCAATCTCACATTCACTTCATTCATTCACCACAATAATTCAAGATCTAGTCAAGTTGTTTTTCTCTCTTGTTTCTTCCTCTTAAGAACCGGCCATCCAAGGGAGAAGAAGAGATTTCATCAAAGTTTTTCCAAATCAAGTTTAAAACAATCTAGTATTACTCTTAATCAAGGTTTTGAAATAAAAACCTAGGGTATTTAGGATAATCCTTTGTTCATATCACCTCATCAAGTTACTTGTAAGCTTTTCATTTTTATGATCATATTTCATATTCATTTCATATTCATTTCATATTCATTTCATCATATTTAAAAAAAAAAATCATGCAAGTCATATTGATGTTTATACCACTTTTTATTGATTTTTAAGTGTTATATATATATAATCCATCCTATAATTACTCCTTGTTATATTTTAGTTTTGGTGATGTCTAGGAACCCATGACACCCTAAGAAGGTGTATGGTAGGATTAGAATAGCTTCGGAGTTGTTTTGAATGGGTTAGAATAGGTTTGGCGCGAGAAAAACTCATTTCGACACGTTTTAAATAGGGTCTGTCCGTATTTTTAAATTCTGGAAAATCCGACAGTAGGTAAAAATATTTTGCCTAGAAATTTAGAAAATATACTTTAAAACGAAACCGTGGCCGCTTGAACGGATTAAAACGGAGTTATAACGAAGAAGTTATGAATTTTTCAATTTGGCGACGAAAAATATAAATTTCAGAAATTTCAGCATGAAAATGTCACTCTTTACGAGTCAAAAATGAGTCTTAAGCTTTATAAATTGTGTCGACTTATCAAAAATATATTAGTATACTTTGACACGAATCTAAGGATGTAGAAAACGTAGAAAACGGACTTGTAACGAGTAAATTACACGCGATAAACCAAGTTGCCGTAACTTTATTCTATTAGCAACATTAATATATTTTCTATTAAACATATACTACGGCAACTATGGGCCATGTTGAGGGTCGTTTTTAACATTGATAGTACACTCTTTATAAAAGATGTCTTCTAGTAAAATCAAGTTCGCCAACCATATTTTACAAAATATCTAACCGTTCCTCAAGCGGAGTTGTAATGAATAAAATATAGTCGCTCAAAGTTTACCGAAAACCACTCTTGAACACACAAGTACAATACGTAACCTATATTTTTCTTTGTGATCGAGACCTCTAGGATGGAAACTTAAACACTAAAACTTTGAGATAATGATACAAGTTTCCCAAAACCGTTGAGTTCATTTCCTAACACTCGACGTGCACCATTTTAAGACTAACTTTTCAAGGCCATTTTAGTCACTTTCATGAAAATTTCAACGACATTATTTTACGACGAAAAGTTATAATTTCACAATAAATCACTAAATGATTATCGTAGGATATCATTTCAACGTAAATACTTGTAAAGTATTTTATAATATGACGAGATGTCATAAACATATATTTTGACGATAAACATTATTTCCAAAACGTACAAGTGGTATGGATATCATATGGAGTTGCATGCACGACATTGTTTCATGACTTATATTAGAGCATATCATTCATATTAGGTTGCGGATAGAGATCGCACCTCATTTCAGTATATCTACTTTTGTCACCATAATCATTGCATCAGGTGAGTTCGTAGCCCCACTTTTACTCGTTTAATTGTTTTACAAACTCTTCGGGGGAGATACATGCTCAACTACTTGTTTTTACTTTACATTTATATGAACTTAAATATCCTTTGTTTCACTCTATGTGTGCGTAAGTAGATTATGCCCGAACTAAATTGATCACTATATTATGAACGCTATTAGTTGAAACACTTTCCTTGATTCTGAACCCTTCGACATGTATATTTGAACTCTTTTAAATTGATTCGGACCCTTTGACATATAAGTGAACACTTTGGACTTGATTTGAACTTTTTGACATATAATTGAACTCTTTTAACCTGTAAAGAACCCTTTTGATATATTTTAAACTTGTTTGACATGATTTTGAACGCTTCGACTATCTTGAACCTTTTGATATGTTTTAAGCTCTTTGACTGTCAACTTTTGAACTCGATTTAAATCTTTGAACTTAATTACGAACTTTTGAACGGAACTCTTGAACTTAAATACAAACTTATGACTTGTTTGAACTTATTGAACCGTACGTGTTATGACCTTGACCTAAAGTCTCCTATGTTCGGAGCATCACTATAAAGTCTCCCATGTTCGGAGCATCACTATAAAGTCTCCTATGTTCGGAGCATCACTATAAAGTCTCCTTTGTTCGGAGCATCACTATAAAGTCTCCTATGTTCGGAGCATCACTATAAAGTCTCCTTTGTTCGGAGCATCACTATAAAGTCTCCTATGTTCGGAGTATATCTTTGGGAAGAGGCACCCAGTATATCTTTGGGAAGAGGCACCCAGTATATCTTTGGGAAGAGGCACCCAGTATATCTTTGGGAAGAGGCACCCAGTATATCTTTGGGAAGGGGCACCCAGTATAACTTTGGGTAGTGGCACCCAGCATAATTTGGTTTCATCAGAAGCATCATTACAAAGTCTCCCTTGTTGGAGCAGTGCAAAGTCTCCCATGTTTGGAGCATCCCTGAATTATTATATACGTAGTGCAATATTGTGAATTATTATGACCACTTATACTCGACTATTAGACACACTATATTTTGTGCAATGGGTTGTGAACACACAGGTTGCAAGTTTTGTATGGGCGAAACTTGGAACTGAGTGGATTTACAATGCCTTTGCTTTGAGAACTCATTTAACCTCGTGTGCTTGAACATAAACTAGACATATTTTGGCAGTGGGTTGTGAACACACAGGTTGCAAGTTTTGTATGGCGGAACTTGGAACTGAGTGGATTTGCAATGCATTTGCTTTTGTGGACTATTCTAAATGACCAAAACTTTGCCTTTGTTGCATGAACGCTCTTTAAAAGCTTTACTTGTTAACCAAACTCTATGAACTCACTCAACCATTGTGTTGACACTTTTAGCATGTTTTATCTCGGTATCTAAGGCATTCACTTCATGGCATGCATGTGGACTTATCATAGAGTCGCGGTGTCGACGCGTCTCACCTACATTTTTTTTTTTTGCACTTAACTATCGTTTGATTGTAACAAACTTATTTTGGTATCTTGGAAATCTATTGGGACCTATGTTTTGTAAACTCTGATTATTTTACTGAATCAGACGATATTTTCAAAACGACACTTTAGGTCGTTCAATATAACTGTGATTGTGATGCTATGACAGTCAATCCCCAGGAATTCCATTTCGCTGCAAAACAGGTAATTTGGGGGTGTGACATATTTTGTGAGGTTGGATGGGATTTTTGACCGTTGGAGCCAAACGGCTCTTTGACCGTTGCTACGTATCAAAAAAAAAATAGTGGGCGACATTGAAGCGAGATACCCATATTTTCAAGAAGGCTACGACGCACGTTCGAAAAAAAGTTTCACGGCGAAACAAAAAATCACTTCAGCCGTTAGGCAACTCGCAACCGGTAATCCCCCGGATGAGTATGATGAATATTTATGCATGGCTGCAAGAACGTCGCGTGAAACTCTTGATTATTTTTGTGAGGCCATCATTCAGTTGTACGGTCGAGAGTACCTACGTAGGCCTACAGCACACGACCTTGCTCGCATTTTCCATGCCCATGAAGCGAAGCATCACCTCCCTGGGATGCTTGGTAGCATCGATGTACACACGTCCGATGGAAAAATTGTCCTAGCTAGACATCTGAGAGGGCAATATACTAGAGGTGACTATGGTGTTCCCACTATTATGCTTGAAGTCACCGCGTCACAAGATATGTGGATTTGGCATGCTTTTTTTGGTCCACCAGGGTCAAACAACGATATCAACGTATTGAATCAGTCTGACTTGTATCTTACAGATCGAAATGGAACGGCGATGAACAGTTCATTCAACGTGAATGGACGCTTTTACAAACGCGGCTACTATTTGGCAGATGGAATCTATCCTAAGTGGTCTACATTTGTTAAAGCATACCCGTATCCATCCGAACCAAAGGAAAAGAGATTTACGAAGTTACAAGAGGGGGCGAGAAAGGATGTCGAGCGAACTTTTGGTGCTCTCAAAGGAAAATGGAAAATTCTCGATCGACCTCTCCGAGCTATGACCAAAGCGAAGATTGCCAATCAGGTTCATGTGTGTGTTATTTTGCACAATATGGTTATAAAACGCGAGGGGAGGGCAATCTCACCTGTTCATATAATGGATGAGCCGGTCCAGCCAGTGTTTGACGACAGTGTGGTAGCGGAGTTACTAGACGAAGTTCTCCATGACCGTCTTCGATATGATCTCACGGAGCACGTAGCACGTCAATACTTGCCGCATCTCGATGATTAGTGGGCTTTTTATTTTAATCTAGTTATTTTTAAGTATTATGTTATGTTTCTTTTTTTTAAGTATTATGTAATGTTTTTATTTTTAATGAAATGGTATGTTTTTATATTAAATATTGTATGTGATTTTATGTATTTAAAAAAAAAAAAAAAAAAAAATCGGGTAGTATAGGTGACCACTCCCTCCACTTAGGGTAGTGTTAGGGTAAAATTGGGTAGTTTTGAGTTGGAGTGTTTTGATTGGATAGAGGTGAGGTGGCACCTAGGCTATTAGGTGACCACTCCCTCCTCTCTAATGACCACATGGTAGCAATGAGATAAAGTAGTCTAAGATCATGCAAATTTACTATTTAGAGTTCTTGATGTATACATAGAAAAAGAATTGCATGACAGCCATGAGCCCATGGACTACTGATGGTCTGATATAGTTGCCCACATAAGAATCTATATTATCATTTTTTGCAACTTTTGAAAACCATGTACAGTTGAGTGAAACAATATAGATAAAATTCAATGATGCGTTTGAAGGAAAAGAAACTAAAAACATGACCAATCACTGATGTAACTTTGCATTGTACCTGATATCCTAAAAATGCACCATTAAACTCATGAACCTCAGTACTTACTCTTCACGATGACATCCGCATAATCAGTGGATTAAATCCTACAAAAATCTGTACATGAAAAGAGCATTGAAAGCTAAGAAAAATGTTAGGTGTATTATTCTACATTTTCCCAAAAGAACATTCATTCATTTCTTTCTTCCCCGTCGACCACGACGACAGAAACGACGCGAAAAATCCAGACCCGGAAAGGGGAAGGGCCAGTGGTGGGCATTTGGTAAAGTCGGGCCGATCGGGTCACACATGGAATCTCAGATGTGGAAGTTTGATTCCGATTTATTTTGCGTTTAGTTGGCTGCACTCTAGGTCTCACCTAAGATCCTTAGTCTATCCGAGGCTATCGAAGGAAGCAGAAGCAAGCTAACCCACCAGATGATCCAATCTCTGGCCATCAGATCCTAGATAACAACAAACAAAAGAAAAATAAAAAGTACCAAAAATGATGAATCAATAAAAAATTATAATGCACTTTGAATAAGTAACTTCAATATAAATATGGTGAGGTAAAAACTTTTCCATTTTCATATTTTATAAAATATTTTATATACGGGTATTGAAATAGTTTTCCATTTTCATACCTTGCCGCTTTGTTAAATAATGGTGAGATCTCTTCCTGTATTTTATAAAATCGAGATATCATAATTTGCATAACAAAATTTTTTGAAGCCTTTTTAAAACTCAATGTATAAACATATCATTAGTTGATTTATTATAGCATAGTCAGCAAGAGTTTGACATTAGTGTAAAAAGTTGGGTAACTATTATTTTATAAAAAGCCAGCAAAATCATTTTATTGAGATAATATGATCTTGTAAAGGCTGTTGGACTGAGTAACTATTTTTCTTATAAAGTGAATGTTCTGAACTAACCCAGCCCGAGCCAAACTTAAATAACTCATTTTGATGACCCATCACCTAACCCGACCATTTTGCCACAACAAATTAAAACGGGCGGAATCTTAAAGTCTGTTGAACAGAAAAGAAGGTTCAAAGATATGAACCTTGAGCATGATGCCATTGATACTGTAATCAGCTTTATCATCGATCAAAGTCACCAAAAGAATATATCCAGTTCCAACCTTTAACTTTTCCTCCAAAATTATCTCTTTCCTCGATTACAGCTAAAAATTCATTTGGGTCCGCAACTCTGCAAGTGTGCTTTCACTTAAATGCACAGATGCTTCCTGACCATAATCCCCTCATCCAAAGATGCTACCTTTAAGTAAGCCAATTGACAAATTGAGCCAATCCAGGTGCAGATGATACAGGACGTAACTGGTTGTATGTAACAGCTTCTTGATTTCCAAATTATCAGCTTTTACGAACTTTAAACCAACATTTTCAACTACTTACAAATTTCATAATGGCATCTTTGTTAGTTAATAAGTAGACACTCCAGTTCAAGGCTTATTTATTTATTTATTTATTTATTATTTTTTGACTAACCAAGTCTTACTTATGTATCTAAAGATAAACATAAGAATATATAGTCGGAACAGATTTGTTTAAGTGTCATAAGCACAACTATCAATTTATAGCGTACAACAATCAATGTGTCAGCAAGAGTACATAACAGTATCTTCTTATCTTATACAATATTCATACAGGTTTGATCATAATGAATTATAGTGCAACGTAAAATAATACGTACCTTTGAAGCGTCATGATACTGTAAAACGAAATCGCATAATTGTGTGATATCCAATGACCTGTTACATTACAAACATAAAGTTATTGTCACCACGACTCTCCACAATTAAAAATAATCAACAACAAAACATACTTGATATAATAATGTGTACCAAACTAACATAAAAAACAATGAAAGATTATATTTAATGTAATAATCAATTTGCTGCTTGACAAACACGAGTATAAATTATTGAAGTGAAGATGTATACCTTGCATCCTTAACTTCTTTTAAACAACATCAAGATGATCATGATCATCACTTAGCAGCCGTTGAACGCCAACATGAAGATGAAAGTTTTCTTTCTTAAGAAGGTTGCTGCAATAATGCTCTCCTTTTGATATTCAGAAATCACCATTTGGGACTCTTAGGATTCGCGTATTCAGACCTATTCATATCATAGATCATGATGGACCAAGCTTCTACTTCATCCAAGGACAATTGATAGATCCTGAAACAACAACCACGAATGCTGATTTACTGTGCATAATTCCACTGCTGCATAGAGAGTATAAGCAGCTCCTTTATGTTAACATTAAAGATGAAGTCTATTGACTCGATATTTAGTAAAAAAAAACAATGTTAGAGATGTATTGTATCTCAAACGCGTTAAATAATTGTTTCTTTCGCTAAAAGGGGAGCTGATAAAAGGTGTTGAAAGTCTTTTAAAGTCATTCTAAAGTAAACATACTTCATAACAATCTTAATAAAAGATTTAGTAAATATACTGATATAAGTTATCCTTTAAGTCTTTCTTCATACCAGAATGTAGCACAATAGTGAAATTGCTGATTTAAGTCTCCCATATCCCGCTATTCAGGAGGCATGCCTACATTAGGTAACATATCTACATTAGCAAGTAGATATATAAAGAAGTGAAATGTTAATTTTGGAATATAGAGGTGTGAGCCTTACCATTATTATCATTAATGCTGCAACTTGGTGTCGTTGAAGGAAGAGTAGAACCACCGTAATCTTGTGACAGTGGTATGTGAATCCAGTTTCTAACGTTTGCCACGCGTGATATATTTTCTGAGCATAACAGTGTTTGAAGCTGTTCGATCACTCGTTTGCCTCTAACATTATTGGCACCTGTAAATAGAGTTAACAAAGTATGAATACACTTGCATGACTATGTCCCAATTGAACTAAAGACATCATTTGTTGATATCATTTTGCCTATTGGCTATGACTGGCCCAATATGAACTAATCAGGTGTTATTAGAACCCAAGAATATCGTATCAATGTCATTGGTAAAAGAGGAACACATAAATACTATGGCCCAATAATTGTACTGATCTGAAAATAATATAACCATAAGCACTTGACTCGTCTAACCGCTGTTTTACTGGCATGCCTAATTCTGCTTAGCCTTTTTTCTTTTAGATCAGTACTTGTAAATTTAACAAAGAATGAAGCATTGCAACTTTCATGGTCCTTTGCAAAATGACAATTGTTAGCAAAGGAAATGGAAAGAATATGTAGGGTGTAAGCATAAATGCAAATATACCTCAAACTATTTCATGCCTATTTTCTCAATGATCGTAGCTTCAGAAGTTTGTCCTTCCCGCACCGCTTCTGGTTATTACTTTTTTCTGTTATTGTGTAGTTGTATGTCAAGCTGCCCAACCTCACTTTGTCGCAAACACTCCTTGCTTCTGAATCATCTCACAGTTTTTGTCAGAGTAACCAATCAATTTGCCATTTTTTCACCTGTTGGTTCAACATGTTTCTGAAATTCATTCTTGTCTCCTATTTTCTGCCTTCTTGACCTGTACTTGGTTCAACATGTTTCTGAAATTCACCTGTTGGTTCAACATGTTTCTGAAATTCATTCTGAAATTTGTGAACGGAAAAGTTTCTTACCTATTGTCATCTCCAAATCTGATATCTGCAAGCTTCTCCCAGGTATTTGAGACCTTAGCATTACAGTTACACGTAGCTGCAAAAAATATAAAAATAAATAAATAAATAAAAATATAAGAACTAATCCATAGAACTTTTAACATAAATATCTTGTTCTTGTTCTTTTCCAGCTACTATTAATGGCCTTATAATTTATTAAAAATTTGTTCTTGGAACGGTTCTTTTCAAGCTACTAATAACGGGCTTATAAGGTTATTGAAAATTTGATAAGCTCGTAAGCTCAATCGTTTGGCCCAAAGGAATACCTTATATCTAAATAAGCACATTAGTGGGCCTCAACACCTCCTTATTTTTACCCCCAGTTTAAGCAAATAAGCAAAAGCAGTTTGGAATACACCTATCTCTAATACATCCAGAAAAGTTTCTTACCTATTACACCTATCTAGCTATAATAAAACTGATTTTTACCTATCGTATATATAGCTTTATAACTTTCCGGAATAAGTCCCTGATATATGAATGGCACTTTATATGAAAAGTAGGTCTACTATTTATATTGCAATCTGTATGTCACCTGGTATACAAAACAACATACTGAAACTTGAATGATTCACATACTCACGTTAAAGTAGCCAATATCTCTCTTGTGGCTCTTAAAAGAGTTAAAACTCTGCAAATCAAACGACCAAATGAATGATGTTTCAGGCTCTTCAAAAAGCTAAGAATCTGCAAATCAAACAACCAAATGACTTTAGCTATGAGGCTGCCCCGCCATGATATCGAGGCAACTATTTATCTAAGGCAAAATGCAACATAAAGTGAAATTTATTTGGGTAGTTAATATGATATAAGTAGCATATTACCAAGTTGAAATAAGATAAATGACCATATGGACAGACCGGAAAAGTCAAGCCAACCCCTGTAAGCAATCCAAAATAGCCCCTATAAGCATAGGCAACTAAACAAAGAAAAACATTATTTTTGCATATTTAGCCGAAACAAATATTTTCATATTTACTATTATCCATGCGAAAACATTCAATCAACTAAATTGGCAAATTCGATCTTTCCCAAATCAAATGAACTACACCTTATGTCCCATTCACAATCTATCATGGTAAACTGCTGCTAACAATTACTTGTGGTTTTACGGCGGTAAATGGCAGTTTCCAGCAGTTTTTAGCAGTGGTAGTGTAAAAGAGATGGGCACGCAAAAACAGGTGATATAGATTCGGTTTGGAAAAAAATCCTAAGATTGAGGTAGGCTGAGAATATAAAAGTTTTAGATGTGGTGTATAACTAGATCCATATAACATACACAGAACATGATATATATATATTTTACACTTGAAAGTCACTGACCTTCCTCGACTTATGATCAGGAACATCAAAACTTAGTACTGCTTTCGCGTATGGCATTACTTCATGAACAATTACTTTTGTTGAGACCTACAATAAAGGAAAACAGGATGTCAACAAACATTCAATTGATGACATAGTTAACAAACCTGAGAAAGTTAAGTCTTCAACTAAATTATGCATCATCAAAATATAAATAACATGTAAAGAACGCACACCCGCGGTATTCGGTATTCGCAGCACATAACTAACCACTTAATAGACAAAAAGCAATTATTTAACTGAAATTTCTAACACAACCCATAGAAAGAGAAGTTTGATTTAACATTCAAACATTTTGTGGATGTTCTGATTTAGAATTAAACTAGCCTTTATTCATTTTCGATATCGATTAGCAAATCCAGACAACCCCTTGATAATTAAGGAGTTACAAATATGCAATCCCAAACAACAACCTCTTTAGTATCATCAGAAAACAAAAAACATGATTCATTATCGTCATTTAGGTTAGAATAAAAACATGTAATTCAGACAAAATAAAATTAATAACCTGTAATTGATAGTACCATGAATCAGGCGTTAATTAGATCGTTGGAATACTTTTCCTGCAATAATCAACCCACTTATTCCATCGGAACACCAAAATTATATCCCAAAAAAGAATCCCAATACATAATTGTTGATTAATACTCAATTAGGTTTCATGATCTTTTCTTTTCGTATTGCGATTAAAATTATGATTTACGGGAAGGTTGATTTTCGTTTTTGATTCATCTGATGCTATGATAATTGATTGAATTTAGTGTCATAATTTTGGGGTAACGATTTTTAAGATATGAGATTAGCAGATATGAGATCCGGGTTTTGGGGAACATTAATTGTAAGGTGTTAGTCTTTTTGGGGGGAAAACGACAATGGTGTTTAGGGTGCGTTTATTGCACTATGTGAATAAATATAAGTGATTAATGTTGTTTGGTCGGTTATGGGGCCTATCATAGTGGAATGAGGATACCCATAAAAAGTGATATCTACATACCCATATTCATTCCACTTTATTCTCAAACCTATACCTATAGTGATTCCATCAAGCATACCAAACGCGCCCTTAATGTTGTGAGGGAAAGTAGGATGATCGGATGGTCGAGGTAGTTTTGGGGAATTAAATGACACGTGGCACTTTATTAGAATTTTGGGGGAGATCTCATTCGAACAAACCCTCGTTTATATGGAGGAGAGATGAGTAGTAGCTTGATTATATTATACTATGTGGTAAAATGATTGTATTTTTGTGTAAAAGGGTGATTGAAGAAGAGTATTAATTGTAGGTGTTTAATATACATGGTTGTGCATAAATTAATTGTATACCAAGCTTTAGAATGTGTATTTGCTTAAATTTTATATTAGGAAATCTTAAATATTTAATATGAGAGAGGGTCTAATTTGCATTATAAGATAATATAGATATAGAGATTAATCTTTGCGTTTATTGCATGTACTAATATTGATGATTAACAATTAAAGATTACATGTGATGGGGTTACAGTGAATGAACCGTTTCATTTTGGGTACTCATATGTAAGAGGAAACATATTAATGTGATCATTTTAATTTTTTTAATATTGAAATTTGTTGTGAACAAGAGTTGAGGGAATGAAAAGTATTATTCAATTCATTATAATGTAGGAGATACAAAAGGTATATATAGATAAATATTAGGGTAAAAACCCTAGTAGCTAATTGGGCCGTGGGCTTCTTATGGGTTATATGGACATCCACATAATATTATTCATAACACTCCCTCTTGGATGTCAATATTATTAATAAGCTATAGGAATGTTGCCTCATTAAAAACCTTGTCGAAAACCCAAATGGACAAAACCATGACTAAGGACAAAAAGAGTGCAAATGCAGCGTATTGTCTCCCTCTGATGACTATATCACTTGAGCTCTTTGAGTCGACGCATCCCAATGTTGTGACTTTGTTTCCTAAATGTTGAGGTAGGAAGTCCCTCGGTAAATAAATCCGCCAAATTGTCGCTTGAACTAACTTGTTGAACAATAATATCACCATTCTTATGTTGCATTATCTTCATGCAAAACTGTTGGTGCCACCTTCTCTTAAGAATTACCACTTGATTTACATATGTGTTGTATCACACTTCTTAGCCAAATACATTCTCGACTTGCTTCATGTATCGCTAGAATTTCTACATGGTCGGATGATGTCGTTGAGATTGTCTACTTAACTGAACGTCATGAAATTGTGGTTGCTCCACTTGTAAATACATATCCAGATTGAGATTGACCATTGTGAGGGTCAAACATTATGAAAGATATGTAATCTTCTAATATAACTCAAATACATCTAATCGGTATCATATAAGATATGGACATCCATATTATAATTATCCATAACACTCCCCCTTGGATGTCCATTTTAAGATTATGCCTCGTTAAAACCTTACTAGAAAAAACCCAGTGGACAAAAATCTAGTGAATGAAAAAAAATACATAATTCCTTTATACGCTCGGGGATGTTGCCTCATTAAAAACCTTGCCGGAAAACCCTATGGGGACAAAACCATGGTCAAGGGAAAAAGAGTGCAACGCGTATCTTCTCTCCCCCTGATGATCACATCACTTAAGCTCATTTAATCAGTGAATGCACTTTAATGTGTCTTGATAGAATCAAATGAATAAATACTTTCTACATGTTGTTCGCATATCCAATTTAAGGATTAAGATACGCCATACATCTCATTTAAGTACATCCTTGTACTTCACATATACACATTTTAGTATGACACATGTAAATTGATATTGTGATCATCATCTATAAAAGTAAAGGGGTCTTTCTTCATCAATTGACCTCATAAACATGAGCGTCGTTTATCCATATAAAGATATATAACATCTTTCTTAAGGTTTCATTATGCACAATGATTTCATCTTTAAGATGTTTAATTCATAAAACAAGACAAAACTTTGTATTTCATTTCAAGGTATTCGACCGTCTTGAAAATCTCCTCATGAGTTCCATTCACATTTACCTATATGTAACTTATAACATATTCAAATACAAATATCTTTAAAACTAACATGGGTAAACTTTATTATTTAAATGGCTCATTTCAAACCAATACCATATTTCCTTTCACTTATATAGTGATTTATTCAACTTGATCAAGTGTTATTCTTGAAAATTTTCTTATAGGCTTTCAACATTTTAAATCATGAGACATGCTTCATGCATTTTATATCCATCATGGAATCTCAACTTCAAATGAGCTCTATTCATTTTCTTTTAGACGCATATCAATTATTTATCACATTGCCAGACTTCTATAATTACAAAATACATTATTGAATCCACCACATTAGAACATGTCTCCTCAAGATAATTTTCTAGTCTTTGTGAAATATATGTGTTGCATCAGTTGTGCCTTGAACATCATGATTCCAGTAATTCAATTTTGCTTTCACACAAAGACCAATGCATATCCAATAATTTTGGACATTCATGTGTACGGACTTCAAGTCCTAATAAACATGTCTCATCACAAGATACTTCAATCTTTCATTAGTTCTTTGCGTCTTTATATCTTTTGGCCATTCATTTATACATCTTCACTTCCTGCAGGTATGCTTCCATGATCCTCACCATGATTATAGCGCTATCTGATTTATTTACATAATCATTATCATATGTATTATTGTATACAATCACCATCGACGTCGATTCATTTATATTTTCGATTCCACACTTTACTAGACATTGCAATATATCATTTATTGATATCTCATAGTTTTTCAAGTCCCGGGGTTTTTCAATTATCTTCATGTCTAGTTTCTCTATGGGAGAATTATTATGGGGTCTTTACTGCCTCGATTAGACCATCTTAATTTTCTTGCTCCATTTTATCTATTCATTCGAGGACTTTTATTTGGAATCGATTAGTCTATCACGTTGCAGACGTGCCATAGACTTACTACCAATCATTGGTTTTCATTTTGGGACATACATTATAATTGGAGCACTAGCAGTGTTGATACAAAAGTCATGTTCCTTGTTTGGAGCTCCGACTCTCGTACCAATTGAGAATTGTTGCTTGAGACCTGCGCACTAAAAGACAAAAGATACCGTTAGGCTTACCGTGGGATTGTTTCCCACGATTATCCTCCGGCGTGAGAGTAAGTAATCGGTTTAGGTTTAAGGTGAATTAGGGTTCGAGATCGTATCTTAAACGAGGATGTGATTCCTTTATATACACACGGAATCCTTGTTGGTTCCGTGTTCCTCAACCTTCGACGTATTCCACCTTAATCGGTTGGGAATGATTATCTTCCTATTTAGAAGATATCGGATATCTATTCCATCAATAGATTCGGGCTTGGGCCTTCATGAGCCCAAATGTTTAGTCCGCTTAGCCCGGTTCCGCACGCCAAGCTAGTATTGGACTCTAGTCGGGTCCGTGACCCGGATATAGACTATACGTCATCATGTCCCCCCAGTCTAGTATGCGCAGTTAGAGGTGCACAAAAACCGGTTTTTACCGGTTTTCGGTTTTTGGAAAACCGGTTTTAGAAAAACCGGTTTTCCAAAACCGTTTCGGTTTTTAGTTGTACAGAATCGGTTTTCGGTTTTAAAAGTTCGAATCGGTTTTTTCGGTTTCAAATTTCGTATCGTTTTTTATCGGTTTTACCGGTTCGGTATTTTTCGGTTTTAAATGTTCGGATCCATTTTTTTATCGGTATTTTACCGGTTCGGTTTTTTTCGGAATTTAAAACATTTAATACTAATACATTTCGAATACACTCATAACTTTTATTTAAACAATACAATTATACAACTATAAAATACTAATACATTTCAATACAATAATAACTTTTATTTAAACAATACAATAAGAACTAAAAATAAATACTAATAAATTTCGAGCTTCGGCATGGCCATCACCCAAAAACATATTAGTATACTCAAGTATATCGAGCTCGCATTGCCATCACCCATGTATACTCAAGAAATTAAATCATCCAAAAATTCTTCTACATCTAACTCTTTCAACATCAAATGGGTCAAATTCGCCTTCATCTTCTTCTTCTGCTATAGTTTCTTCAATTTCTTCAATCGAACCTTCCAACGATCTTTCACTATGAGAAAAGGCCGATTCGGGCTTAGTTTTGTCCTTTTTTCCTATATAATTCTATCACTATGAGAAAAGGCCGATAATTAGACTTAAAAACAAATCGATTATTTTCTGACGATGTCGATAATTTGGATTATTATAATAATATTTATTACGTCAAAAATTCAAATCGATTATTTTCGTGATGTCGATAATTAGACTTAAAAACAAAAGGCCATCTCGTTTCTTTAGAAATAAGACACCGCACGCACGATACTTGTCCACTAATAACGGCAAACATTCATAATCAAAATTAAACGTAATAAGAATGTTATATTATTACGCTTAAGAAATCGCTTTCAAAACATAATTTCTACATTGTTCGGTACCTAAAGGTACGCTTACTCGAGGATTCGACAAAACACGGGTACAACGATATCTTGTATTAATAAATAAAAGGATAAGATACAATAATACTACCTACTCTAGCTTTGATATCATTGCCTACCACCACACCCAAAAGCAGCTGTCCCCTTTTCCTTTATCTCTGCTCCACAAGGTAAAATGATACTCAGAAATCACTATCAATGTTTTGTCTTCTCCTCCTAACGCAAGTTTCCATGGTCAATTTCAATCTACCCTCAAAAAGAAAAATCTCTCAAGGATGGTGTTGGAAATTTCTTGGTCCGACTGATGATTGGAGAGATTGCTGGGCTTCGATGCTTCTTGCTTGCGTCGGATCAAGTACCTTGTTTTGAGTTCATTGTTCTCACTTTTCCTTCTTCTTCAATTGGCCACATATACGGTTTTAAAACGGTTTTAACCTTTTTTAAAACCGTTTAACCGGTTTAAAACCGATAAAAACCGGTATTTTAGAAAAACTTAAAACCGGTGCAACCGGTTCGGTTTTACAAAACCGGTTTCGGTTTAGTAAAAACCGGTTTTTGCTAAAACCGGTTCCGGTTTTTTTGGGCGGTTTTTTAAAAAACCGGTTCTCTTGTGCATGTCTATGCGCAGTGCGTAACTACGGATGCTAGACTAATTATTGTAGTCGATTAAAGACAAAGCGTAGCAAAGAAGCTAAATTAAATCCTCATGAGACATTGTATCCGCCCACAAAACGTAAATGTGCACCTCGTAAATCGGAGGAAAGGTTACTGTACCCGTGTCCCATCAAACAATCCCAACCACATATTTAGGGTTGGTAGAGTCCACGTGTCGATCATCGTGTGGAGGAGGAAGGTTATATAATCCCTTCACTTCATTTTCACCGTGTCTACACACAAAAACAAAACGCCATCCGCCATTTTCATAGCTGCAAATACTTCCAAGCCTTGATACCAAATATCCCTAGGTAATCAAGGCTTGCGCTTTGTTTTGTAGTATAAACAACACCATGGTTAAGGAATTATCGAATTTTACGTCGGACATAACGGAGGATGAGCTGCGACAGTTTGCGTCGAGTATTATATTCCAAGTACATCCGAAGTTCCGGCGCGAATGCGTCGATAGCGGATTTCCACGATGGGAAGATTGGGGTATACACGCGATTCTTTGAATTCGCAAATCAACGCATACCCCTATCGTTATTCTTAAGTGATGTATTGAATTATTACCGCATACACTTGTCCCAATGTACCACCGTATAGGTGCGACAAAACTAATTAATTTCGAGGTGAACTGCCATTTATTGGCCATTGACCCTACAATCCACCTGTTCACGCGCTTTTACCACACCACGTGGTCAAACGGGTGGGTTTCCTTCGTGAAGCCCCAGGCCACTCCAATGTTATACCTAAAAAGTTAGACGCGCTCGAAATTGGAGAGAAACCTTTTTCGGGTTGACGACGATGCTTTCCGCTCGCTTTGATTTTTACTCTGGGGACACTACCAAAGGATGAGCCCCTCCCGGATCATACAATGCGGAGGATGCGGAAACAATAAATGCGAACCGCATCCCTATTAGCTCCTACCCCGAGGAGTTCTTGGTGCATATTGGCCTGAGTCGCAATTATTTTGGCGTTCAAGAAGTTCCTATATTCGTAGGGCCGATGGTCGTGGTGGGTGCTCATCTTCGTACCCGTTGAGTTATATTAATGTAAGTTGTTCACTATTTGTGCTTCGTACCTATCGTGAACTGTTTGTATTTCTTTGTTGTTGCTGAGATGGACCTTCGTTGTGCACCTGACAAAGCCTATCAATGTAGAGGTGGGAACACGACCACTGAAAGAGGGAGAAGAGCCCGTGCTTGTTGCGGCATCGGGCGTGCACCTAGTGTTGGACATAGGCAGGCGGGAGAAAGTTCATCCGTTGCGCTCCAAGCGACACCGTACAGTGTGCCTAGTTCTACAATCCCTCCTCCAGGCAACTGGCCCGTAGCGGTGGAGCATGAGGAGGAAGTGGAAGAGGAGGAAGAAAGTCAAGGATTGGAGCGCAAAAGGAAGCGCAGTGGCGATAGTGATGCCACTTCTCAAGGAAGCGCCGGTTGTGGTTAGTGTGGAATCATCCTCTAGTGATGTTGCGTCGCGCCCACCCTCACCCGACACATCTATTCCTGCGTAAGTGTCCGGATAAGATTATGTACCGAAATACCTTATTATATTACTGAATAACAGTGAATTGCTCGTCATGTTTGTAGGTTTGAACAGTCCGCAGGTCGCCCCAATCAAGTCCAATTCGCGTCTTTGAATCATCCGGGTGAGGAGCCAAAGCGCTGAGCCTGGGTCCTCTGGGGATGCACCCATGGGGCAACCGGGTCGAGGATCTGTATGTCTTGCTTGCTGCTAAAGGCAAAGTATTCGGGAGAGTCTAGCCAAGGTACTGAAAAGACCAACGAATTGCGCTGCTGGAGGCGCAATTGGCTAGTGCTAGGGGTGAAGCGGAGACTATGGGTCGTGACGCTATAAAGCTCGCTGAAGAGAAAATGGCCCGATGTGCCAAATAAATCAAGAGCGTCGCGAGGCCGCGGATATAAGTCTTCCAGTCATTGGGCCATGAAATATTTGGAGAATGGTAAAACGCGACCGACCTCCCGGCTTGAAAGTTTTGGCTCCGTGGAAAACGCCCTTGAAACTCGGGAGATGAAGTTGCGCAAGTTAAGTCTGGAATATGACGAGGAATTATATCCTCAACTTCTGTCGACCATTGCGGAGCGCAGATGGCTCATAAGCCATGGGCTTCGCTTGCCGTTAAGTACCCTAGAGTCGAAAGAGGTCGTTGACTCCTTTGGGGATGTAGTTAAGGCGCGCTACTGAGCGTGGGAAAGCAGAAGCCATTGAGAAGCTGCATGAGGTGAGCTTCTAAAGGTACCCGCTGAGCGATACCTAATTATGACGCGAAGGCTTATGATAACTGTCGCCGCCATGAAGAAGATGAGGGACTTGGAACTCCCAAGATTGCTGAACTGAGCGTGATCGATTATCCGATAGATGTTATTTTTGCAGTGTCGACTCTAGCACGCCATCACGGTGGAGAAGCCGCTTGCGTAGCCGACTACTATCTTAAACCTGATGCATCCCAACCGCGTGCCTATATTCGCGCCCCATGGATATCTTGAATTCTTTTGTCCCGAGAGGAGGTCCCTTGAAGCAAGTGTTAGAAGCGCATGAGACAAGGCTTGCTCAGAAGAAAGGTATTAAAGGCAAGGCTGTGATGTGTGGTATCGGCTGCACCTCCCTCGGCCTCCGACGGGGTGCCCGTGAGTGTTGCTACTGTGGCCCGTCGAGACGCGGATTTGTTGGAGGAGCTGGAGAAGGTTGGTAATGCTGCTAGCCGCGTGGGTAGTTCCTCCTTGAAGCGTAGTCATAGTTTGTAGATGTATCATGTGCTGTAACTATCTTTGGGAAATAACTCGTGGTTATGAAACAAATCCTCTTTTGTTAAGTGTTTGTGAATATATTTTGCAAGCGTATCTGATTGTCTTTGCGTAAAACACGTATTCGTCGTTACATGTATATGCAAGTGTGAGAATATAGGGAATCCATAATCATGTATGAAGATCCTGAGATACTTTAAAAATAACTTCCAAGTATTATCATAATCGTGTATGTGTAATGATATGCAACGTATTGTACATACCGAATTAAGGAATCCAGTGTTTTGGTTCCACAGTTGTTAAACGTGCACGTGTGCGTTGTTGCATCCATCGTAGGATGTGTACAAAACTTATTCCAACGTCTTGGAAATAAGGTGTTTAACAAGGATACGTGATCCAGTGTTGATGGGTTTGCAACCCTCTTATTCAACAAGTTGTTTAGTAGGTTAACTTATCCTTTTACCATCATGGGTTTATTATGGTGCATGCACGCCATCGTGGGCTAGAAATAAAAAGTTATTAAGACATAGAGTATGTGGAAATAACAAATTGGAATATGTCGCGGAGTTAGCTAGAAACCGCGGCGTTTTATTGATACTTGCAAGTTTTATAATAAGTAAATAAGACAATTATTCTAAGTAAAAGAAAGAGTAAATGCATAGATGTTTCTTGGGCACCGAAGTGCGAGAGCGTCTGCGCGCTAGGCGTAGCCATTCCTATAGGTAGCACCTCTTGAGGTTGCAGATGTTCCATGCGTGGCGTTCACGACCGGCCCGTGCCTCTGAGCTTGTAGCGCTGTTCCAATTGCTTCGGTAACCTCATAGGGTCCCTCCCACTTTGGTCCAAGCTTACCTGTGTCTTCTGCGTGGCTCGCGTCATTGGCGCGGTATACAAAATCACCGTCCGAATGAAACATTGCGTACTTTAGCATCATAGTATCCTTTAATTCGTGACTTTGATTTTGCTTCCCGTATAGCTGCGTTCACGCTTTCTTCTAGCAGATCTAAGTCGATACGTCGCTCGTCATCATTGGTTGCCACATTGACTTCAGCAGTTCGGATAGTTGGCATGCCGATCTCAGCCGGTATGACGGCTTCCGTCCCATAGACTAAAGAGAATGGAGTGTCGCCCGTCGGTCTTAATGGAGGTGCGGTCGCCCATAAGACATGTGATAGTTCTTCTATCCATCGTCCTTTGTGCTTTTCTAGGCGTGCCTTGATTCCTTCGCCTAACCTTCGATTCGCTCGTTCCACTAGGTCGTTGGTTTGTGGATGTTTAACTGACGCGAAGTGTTGTGTAATGTTAAGCTTCGCACCGGTCCCCGAAAGGGTTATCACGAATTGCTTCCGTTATCCGAGATGATTTCCCGGGAGACCGGGCGGCATACGATACTTTCCCATACGGCGCTTTCACCTGGTTGCCGCTGATTGTGACCACGCCTTCGCCGATCCACTTGGTGAAGTAGTCTATGGCGACTATGAGAAATTTTAGTCCACCGCGCGATAGGAAAGGGGCCTGCGATGTCAATACCCCACTTGTAGAATGGCCATGGTGATGTTATTGGTGTTAGCTCGTGTTGTGGTTGGCGCAAGACGGGTCTATGAACTTGGCACTCGTTGCATTTCCTTATCAAATCCCGCGCGTCACGGTGCATGGTCGCCGAATATCCGACCTCATGGCGTGCCACAACGGACCTTGGTCCGAGTGCATCTTGCATGAACCTTCATGAATTTCTCGCAGTACGTAATTTGCTTGTAAGGGGCCGACACAACGGAGCCATGGTTGCGAGAACGAGCGTCGGTACAATATTTTCTCTCAGCCAATCTTTGCGCTGCGCCTTATCCTACGAGCTTCTTCGCTCTTGGGTAACGTTCCCTTGCTTAGGAAGTCCGTTATCGGTGTCATCCATGTAGGACCTTCCTCTTCTATTATCATGGAGATTTCCATCTCCGAAATTGACTTACTTTTTAGTGTTTCCACCAAAGACTTGCTTTGACGTGTGCAAAGCTTGTCGAGGCAATCTTGCTTAGTGCATCCGCTTCTGCGATTTTCCCTCTAGGAACTTGTTTGATAGTGAACCTATCAAAGCTTTTTATCAGTGTCTTGGTTTTATCAAGGTACTGGATCATATTATCTTCTTTGGCCACGTATTCGCCAACACGCTGGTTGGCCACTAGTCGGGAATCCACATTTGCCTTTAGGTTACGTACACCCATTCGAGTTGCAATGCGTAGTCCAAGCGAGTGGTTTCGTGATTCGCCTCATTGTTTGTAGTGTGAATTCAAAGCGCAGGCGTAAGTGAATTCCATTCCCTCGATTTGTGAGAATGAGGCCCGCTCCTGAGCCATCGATGCATGAGGATCCATCTGTAAACAAGATCCATGGATCTTGTAGTTCATTCTTACTTGGTGTGGGTACCTCGTCTGTCGGCTTTTCAATGATGAAGTCTGCGAACTGTCCCTTGATTGCGTATGCGTGGTCCGTAAGAGATGTTGTGCTCACCTAGCAATACACTCCACTTCTGCGCCGCCGATCGCGCGCCGTTTGGAGATGATCTGCTTGATTGGTTGGTCCGTGATCACCGCGATTGGGTGTGCTTGGAAGTACTGCAGCACCGTTTAGCGAGAAATACCAATGCCGAACTAATTTTTCCATGGAGCTATAGTTCATCTCCGTCTTCTTGAGTGCCTTGCTTACGAAGTAGATAGGGGTTTGTACTGAGTCCCTATCTGTTAGTAGCACCTGCACTATCGCCTTCAGTTGACAAATACATGATCGCTCTTCCCCGGTGGGTGCGACCATGGTTGGGAGCGTTGCGATGTTGTTTAAGTTGTGAAGGCCTCTTCTCGCCTCCGTAGTCCATCCGAAATCACCCTTCTTGATACACTTCTTGAGTGTTTTGAAAAGAGGTAGTGATTTTTCTGCTGATTTGGATAAGAACCTGTTTAAGCCGGCCAGCTTTCGGTTGAGAGATTGTACTTCCTTCAGCGGCGTGAAGAAAGTTCGATGACCGCCTTTGTTTTTCTCGGACAAGGTTTTATACCGTCGCTCAATTAAGTATCCTATAGGAACATACCTTCATGGCCAAGGTGCACTTCTTCGGATTTAGCTTCATGTTAATTTCTCGTAGAGTCTTAAACGTTTCTTCCATGTCGCGCACTAGCTCCTCTTCAAGTATGGCTCTTTATGACCAGATCATCAACATAGACCTCTAGGTTGCAGCCCACCTGTTTTTCGAAAGCATTATCTACTAACCTCTGGTAGGTGGCGCCTGCATTTTTCAAGCCAAATGGCATTTTTGTGTAACGTAGACGCCTGGCTTGTGTGAAAGGCCGTTTTTTCCTCGTCCTCCATAGCCATTTGGATTTGATGATATCCCTTGTATGCGTCGAGGAAGCACTTTAATGGGTAACCGCACAGAGACTCTATTTTCCGCTATCTCGGTAAAGGATAGCGCCTTGTGGACATGCTTTGTTAAGGTCGGTAAAGTCTACGACATTCACCACCGCCGCCGCTTTCTTTACCATGACTGGATTGGAAAGCCAGTCGTGGTAGTAAACTTCCCGCATGATCCCCCTCTACCAGGTTTATGTACCGCCAAGATTGCTTGCGCGCGCCGGGCTTGACCGCTTCTTCGGCGGGGTGAGTATCCTCGTCGGATTTGCGCTTTATGCTCAGTGATGAGCGTGGTACTCTGTCATGTGTTTAGGCTCCCATGCGAAAATATCTAAATTCTTCTGCGAGAGTGCACATACGCTTGTTTTGCCGTTGTCCGACAATGAACCTCCTATGGATATTTCCTGTTCCGGGTATTCGGGGTGAATTGCTACTTTCAGATTCGGGATTCTGGTTGTCTGCTGTGCTGGGGTTGGTACCGTCTCGCATGCAATCGTGTTTCATTCTCTATGTGGTACAGTGGTGTTGTAAAGAGTAACAATACCACCTTCCACTGGGAATTTAAGCATCCCATGCGCCGTTGATGGCACCGCCGCATAGCCGATATTCCGTGTCTTCCAATAATGCCATTGTATGGCGAGGAGATTTAATCACCATGAATTCCATCCGGCCGCTTGCGAGTGTTCTTCGTTTCCAATGCCGGTGTAATCGTATTTGCCCCATAGGCCATATATCTTCTCACTGTAAAACCAGTCCAACGCCGTTCGACCGATTAACCGATTGCATTTCGTGACGCAATCGCTTTGGCAAAGGTGCTCATACATGATGTCGGCGTAAGCTCCCCATCAACATACATGCGGTGGATGTCGTGACCCCGCAGCTTATCTCTATAGTGAGTGGTTCCACTACGCGCGTTGTTCGCGGTTAGGTGGGGAAAGAGATCTCCTTTCCACGTGAAAAATCTTGGCTGACCTTCTCGCCTTGTGACCCGCCATGATTGTATCATGAAAATGGTGTCGGGCTTGTCTTTAGGTGTCTCTTTCTTATTGCCACTCTTCTGTTTGTCCTTTCCTTCCTTGATATTCTTGACTAAATGGTCCAATCGCCTCTTTGACCATCTTGTCAATGAGTTGGCGTTGGACACATTCGTTAGTGTGTGGCCCTTCGCTGCTGGTAATCACAAGATCCATTGCCAGACGCCGATCCTCCGGGGCGCGATCATGCGGTCTTGGAAAATTCGCACCTTCTTTGCTAGTATTTCCTTTGGGGTCTTGATCAGCGGGGTATATCTATCATTATCCTCCCGCTCCCGCTCGCGATAGCTCTATTACGGTTACTACTCCGGTCATTGGATTGTCTCCCAGTTGTTCCTGTGACCGGTAGTTCAATGGTTCCTTTTTTATCCGCGGC
Source organism: Chrysanthemum makinoi (assembly GCA_910596185.1). Lineage (NCBI taxonomy): Eukaryota > Viridiplantae > Streptophyta > Magnoliopsida > Asterales > Asteraceae > Chrysanthemum > Chrysanthemum makinoi. The sequence continues at coordinate 15,435,730 of OU343217.1, forward strand.
TTCTCCCCTGACGAAGGACCGAGAGCGTTTCATGAGTTCATCGAAGGTTTCAAGAATCTTGTCATTCAACCTCTTGATGAGTTCTAATTATTAATCCCGTTCATGAAACCGAGATCTTCAACACTTCGGGCACGCTGACTTTGCATTCATCTTTGAAGCGCTCCATGAATGTGCTTGTAGATTCTCCTTGGCCGCTACTGGCGAGCTCGACAGATTTTAGCGCACTTTTTCCTCGAGTAAAGTTTAGCGAAACGCCTTTCTCAATTCCTCAAAGCCATTGATGCTTCTGCGTGAAGCTTCTGAACCAGTTCCGCGCATTTCCCACTAGTGTGGAGTTGAACATGTGGCACCACACAGGCTGTGGCCAATTTTCAATTGTCGCCGATTCAAAATTTTGAGGTGATCATCGGTCACCTGTTCCATCATAGGTCTTCACGTTGGCGGGCATGCTTTCTTTTGCTTTCGAGAAGTCACGATGCGCCGAGTAAATGCATCCACCTTATGACGGCGCCAAGGGAGGGATATATCTTCGTCCTCCTGGTCATTATATCTGTTTTTGGACTTCCGTGTCCGCTTATCGCCATCCCGTTGTCCGAGGAATTTTCGAGGACGAATTTTCCTCTTTCGGCCATAGCCGATCGGCCTCCGAAGTTTGTACTCGGGGACTTTCACTTGGGAATAGCGCGTCCCCAAGTCTTGGATTCTCGACTACCTAGTCCGGTGTGGACATTGGTACACTTTTCATCTTCATCACTCTCATTCAGATGGTGCGAGTGAGATGTCTCATCATCCTCGATTCTCCTCCCATTCTTGAATACCGGGGTCGGTTGTCTCTCCCGCGCTTCTTTCGATGGCGCGGTGGGGAAGTCTCAGATTCGACCGAAATTGAGTCGGGCTTTCAAGTTCACGATCTCTTCTTCTTCCTCTTGCATGAGGGCCGTTAATGTTTCGTAATTTTGGGATACGAAATCTTCGTGCCGCTTCGTGCGACCCTCAAGAGCGAAGTGTGTTTGTTTCTATTACTACACCCTTATTTTGGTCCTGTACCTTTGTCGTCGGCTTTCTAGCACCGATTGAAAAGGAGTAGTAAGGATGGTGCGCAGCGGGTCTATTCCACTCGCAGTGGTTGCAGTGGCTTGGGTTGTTCTCAGCCGGTTCCACCGCAGGGGAGATCAAGTCTTGGCCTGATCCTTTATTTTTAGCAAATACCGGTTGTCCCAGAGGTCCGCTTGGGAGTTAGTCCGCTTTGCGACTTCTTCCCATAAGGTCCGATGCGACGCTGATTTCCATGCTTCATCATTCTAGTCTTTGGTTCTTAGTGTAAGGTCCCACGGATGGCGCCACTTGTTGATACAAAAGTTGGGCGTTCCTTGTTTGGAGCTCCGGCTCGTCACCAATTGAGAATTGTTGCTTGAGACCCGCGCACTAAAAGACAAAAGACACCGTTAGGCTTACCGTGGGATTGTTTCCCACGATTATCCTCCGGCGTGAGAGTAAGTAATCGGTTTAGGGTTTAAGGTGAATTAGGGTTCGAGATCGCACCTTAAACGAGGGATGGGATTCCTTTATATACACACGGAATCCTTGTTGGTTCCGTGTTCCTCAACCTTCGGCGTATTCCACCTTAATCGGTTGGGAATGATTATCTTCCTATTTAGAAGATATCGGATATCTATTCCATCAATAGATTCGGGCTTGGGCCTTCATGAGCCCAAATGTTTAGTCCGCTTAGCCCAGTTCGTACCGGGCCAAGCTAGTATTGGACTTTAGTCGGGTCCGTGACCCGGATATAGAGTATACGTCATCAAGCAGCGTATATATGATCTAGTCACTTCTTTATCTCACAAAACAAGTCTGGCAATTATTAGATCTGGAATATAAATTGTCCCTTTAAGTTCATATTCATTGGTCTGAGGATCAACATTTATATTATAATTCATTCCATATCTCTCGCTGCTCATTCTCCCCCTGAATGAATTATCAATTACAACATCCTATTGTCGTGCGTTGTGGTGGATTTCAATACAGGTTTCGCACATTTACATAAACTTTAATGGGAAACATATGGTTCGTGACCATAAACTATTTTATTGGGGAGTATTCACTAATCTTGTTGGCATGATGCGAATTCATATTTTATAACATGCCCCATAATCTTAGATTTTTGTTCTCATAATTATTGGCTTTGCAATCAACTGAAGACGTTTTATGAACGTTTAAACAAAAGCAATTCGCGTATGAACTTGGGTTACATAAAGTTCAACACTTATTCCAATAATCGCCCAATACTTAGAAGTTGTCTCCAACATTCTCAATAATACAATGTGGAAAACCGTGCTCGCATTTTATAAGTCGAGCCACTAATCACGCTAACCTTAAGTTGCGCATTTGATGATCATTTTGACGATGCATCGATTTTAAAACCCAAAATGATCTATATGGCGGATGTATAGGCCTGTATACATCCCCTTTTGTATTATTTCCAAAACTTTATAGGACAAAGTCCTTATTACTTATTTGGTGGTGATATATGAACAATTAACTTCCATTGAGAACAATCAAATCTATTTTGAAAGAAACTAATTGTTCTTCTATTTCGCATCTTCACGGACCCGGGATGGTCAACCGGTCATGCCACTCAATAAAATAACCTTGGCTCATAAACTATGTTTTATGACCACTGCTTCAAATGCACTTAAGTTATATCTAAAAGTCAAATAATATAGAGAACCTTTTATACGAGCTCTTTTATAAATTTCACATAGGTTAATGTGAATAAATGTGTCTACAATTAGGAGTATCAAAGCGAGAAACTCAAATTACACAAGGATCCAATGTCAAAATATACTAACATCTAAAGAATGAATCATGGTTCTTTTTGTGGTATCTAAGCCTCTAAGGTAAGTTAATAAAAAAAAATACCATTATTTTAAATCATAGAGGCACATGGCAGTTTTAATTGGTGGTCAAAATAGAGATTAGAAACTCGATGTTAATAAAACTTATAACCAAGCTATGTATGACATATATCATAGATGACATTTCAACAATATTGCTGCTACTATGTAGTATGTAGTAAGACTACTATGTAGTATGTAGTAAGAATTCTAAACAGATGAGATGAACGCCAAACACATGATTTAATTATATACACTTAGCTAGTGAGATCCAAGATAGTTAAATGAAACTGCAACTACCATGCCATGTATTTTCATGACAGAGGTATTAAACTTGTGGATATACGAAGTACAAGATAGACAAATCAAGCCATAAGAGTTATATAATCAAGTAACTATAAAACATTTTGCAATTAGATCATCGATATATGTAATTCATGCATGATTTTATGATTTTGTATGTATTCGTTTTATATCAAGATAGGTAAAAACAAACTCAAAAAATTAATTGCAAATCCAAACCAAATTTTGTAACTTAAAACATATAGTTATGGCTAGTTTGATTGATTGTCCGCTCCTATAATCGATAGCTAGGATTGTACAACACAAAACAAAATCTAAATTTCATATTTCGGATGTTAAAATATCAAACACATAAAAGTATAACACAAAGTATACTTACCCTTTAGGTTTATTAGGACCGTGATGAGTCACAAAAATAATATTATCTAGTTATGTAACATTACACATAAACCGAATTAGCCAGTTTGGTACAGGCATGTCAAAATGCTACACAAATTTAAATCATACAAAGTTCACAAAAACAAACATGCTTACATGAAAGGAGATATTCAGCGAGAATATGAATGCATCGCCAAAGATATAGAAAACAACCAATGTGATTTGTCTTAAGAATTATCTAATTTTCCGATGCAATTTCTAGACATATTATTCTTCAGCATTGAACCATAATAAACACATAATCCTATATATTCAACCATTACAATTAGAAGATATACACAATGGGTTGTGTTAATTCATAACCAAACTTAATAAATATAGTGTATTATATGCATAGCTCAAGCCATATAAATATCATCTTACCAGCCATCATATTTTTAAGTGTACATTTCATCTACTTGATAAAAATCAGTTATGAACTTATGATGAAAGACTATATTCTAGCAACACATGTGAGTTAATCAGTATATCAAACAAAACTCATAAAATAATGCTAAAGTAAAATAGATAGTAATCTAATTAACATGTCCGACAACTATATGAAGTATTTAACCCTTTGCATGTGTTCACGACGTACAAGACTAAAAACCCATATGTACCATTGTAACAATAATGTGTAAACCATTCAAGATGATAATGTTTGTTAACAAGTGATCATATATTATAAGTACAAACACACTGAATAGTTATATATGACTTTTAATTTATATATGTTAGACAATTCTTCACTTTCACTAAAAAGGAATAAAAAAATAAATTCAAAGAAAGTAAAAATTAATCCATGTATACCCACATAGCTAACTAATTATCTTGCAAAAACTAACATTTAGTTTTTATAAAAACGCATTTGTTTCTTTCTTTTTGATTATCTTCGAATTATCCTCGGTTAGCTACTTTGTCTACCTAGAGAAATATGGCCAACAATTATAGATTATCTAAAAATCCATAACTTTTGTAGATCGGCATAAACAATATATAATATCTCAGGCTTTGTGTTTATCAAAAAATTTGAATACAAATTAACTTATATCATGCAAGAACTCGAGAACACATAGAAAGTAATATGGTTATAGAATCAACTCAAGTCTAAAAGATACAAGACAATCAATCCCTTGACAAAATCTATAATAGCTTAAGCGTCGTATATAATAAAATTAATAATTGTCAGAGATCATGTAAAACCGATTTTTATCATAAACCATTATATATGAATTACTTCTTGGCTTCTTTTTCTCTTTTGTTAAACCAATAAAAGGTTGTCCCTTCACTGGTTTTAATCACTTTATAGCATTGATATAATAGTAACTAATTTGGCATACACATACTCTATGGCATATTGTAGCAATAAACAAGTGCGATTAATAGGTACAAAAAGGTTGGGAAAGTACCTGAATCCATGATCTAGTATATTAAGTAGAATAGTTCGATGGTTACTATTACGAATCGAAAACCACATCATTAGAGCATGCTGATAACGTGTTGTGAACAAGAGTTGAGGGAATGAAGAGTGATGAGTGTGTAAATACTAATCATTTTTAGTCAAATCTGAACTGCAAAACACTTAAAAATGCTCAGAAATGCATCAAAATACTGAAAATATTCCAAAATTGCATTTTATATGTTTCAGATGCAAAATGTTTAAAATTAGATGAAAAATGAGCTAAGTTTGCATAATTGGCAGTTTCAGTCCCCCAAGTTTCAAAAATTGTCAGAAATAGTCCCTGAGCCTTAATTTCAAAAGATAAATCACCAAAGGTCCTTTTAAAATCATAACTTGTCAAATTTAGTCCTTTGGTGAAAAATATCAAAAGTTTGAGAAAATTACAAAATTAGTCCTTCAAGTTTGAAATTTGGCAAAATTGGCCCCTGGAAAATTGGAAAATGTCAAGTTTGGTCCTTGTAGTATGGAAACTTGTCATTAATGGTCCCTTGAAACAACTTGGTGAATATGGCAGATTAGGTCCCTCAATTTCAGAAATTTACACAAAGGTCCCTAAGTTATTAATCCTTTTAACCCTTTTTTGGCCTAGTCAAAACCCATGTGACCCCTGCCACTTAAACATTTTGGACCCCTTTTTTATTAATACCCCGTCAATCCAAAAGTCAAACAGACACCCTACGCTTTTTCTTCTTCCCCAACATATAGCCTGCAACACCCATTCCCCCCTCCAACTCCAGCTACCCTACTCCCCCATGTCCCCTCATCCTCAACAAACTACAAAATGCATTTAATGCACCTTTTACCTCTTCACTCAACCCCAGCTGCTAATAAACCATTTTCCCGCCAAAATGGAATGAAGGGCCAAGATGACTTGAAGTAATCCAATGGTCCAGATTTATGGTGGGATAAGCTCAGAATGAGGAGAGAAGTTGATTGGAGTATAAAAGGAAGAAAGAGGAGAAGTGAAAGAGAGCAGTTAGTTTTTTTATTTTTTCCTTAATGTGTATTCTTAAAATTAATGTTTTAGTTTAAGACAAATGTTGTAATTTCAGTTGCTTTGTATAACATTCAAGTTAGATCATCATTGTAGGTGCTTTTGAGCATCAATCTCAAGTTTTTATACAAGTTCTAAGTTTCATGTCCACTGTTGAAAAAGCTAGTTTCCAATTCTTGTATCAAAGCTGTCAAGTGGCTTTGTTTTATCTCAAATCAGTTAATTTAAGCTTATCAAAGCTTTTTGCAAGCTTATGCATCCATTTCAAGTAAAATTGGATCAAGGTCAACAAAAGTCAACTTGGGTGAAATTGGTTTGGTTTTGGAGTTTGGGGTGTTGCAGATCTTTGCCTTGGGTTGGAATAGTAGCATTTAGTGTAGTTTTAGTCTTGGTTTTAGCCTGCATGCCAGCTGGAACAGTGGTGAGTGAGCCTCTCACTTTCAATTTTAAGTAAATTTGTATAATTTGCTTGTGTATGTATCTGTGGTCACTATTGGTTTTTGTGTGTTTATTAAGGTGTATTTAGGATACTTAAGCTTAGTTGGATCAATGGCATAAGCCAGTTTAGCAGTTAGGATAGTTTTACTTGCTTAACAGTTAATAACAAGGGTGTTTGGATTGAGTACTTAAACTGTGCTATAGGTTTATGCAGTGGTGTTTTCCTGTTGCTTCATGCTTGTTAAGATCCTTTGTATTCATATCTGTCATCACATTGCAGCTTATAACATAAAAAGTCAAAATTACCTTTTAATTATCTTAATCTGTTAACTGTTGGATTTTTGTTAAAGCAAACGCTTGTTTTGTGTTCCAAATTCATAAACAAAGATTGCATTGTCTTTATTTCATCATATAACATCATTCTCAGTCCTAAAATTGGCTTCAAATCTCAACTTGGTCAACATTTCACTACTGCTTCTAAAAGTCAACTTGCAAAAGTCAGTTTTTGGCCAACTAGAAGGAATTTTCTTGGGTTCATTTCTGAGTCAATATCTATGGAAATTGTAGTTTTAAAAAGCCATACTGGTCTAGTTTCTTATTTCCATTTTAGCATAATTTTGTGAATTTTCTTTAAGCTCTTTTATGGTTTGTCAAAATGGTGCTAAATGCCCTGTGCAGGGCATTAAGCCTGCACAGGGATTTTGCAGTTCTTGTAACTCTTGTATTGAGCTCATGTGAGCTCATCTAAATCTGAGCTTTGGAGATTAGATAGCCAACCAGGTCTACTCTAAGTCCCTTATTTTGTTTTCTTGTTTCCAGCTTATTTTAGTGCTTATTTCCTAGCTCTAAGTAGCCCCTCAGATTCTGATTTTAGCTTAAATCTCATTTCAAATCTGTACTAGCTTGTAATCCAGAGGGTATAGCTTGTTGTTTTTTGTTGCATTTGGTCAATTTTAGCTTATAGTACCTTCTGTTTCAGTTTGGTGCTTGTTGTGTTCCATTTGCTTATTTCAAGTGCTTATTTCTAAGCACTTGACATAGCAGCCTCAATTTCTCACACACAACACCTTGTTTTTTCTATTTTTCCTAGATTCCTTATATTATTTTAGAGTTTTCCTGAAATTTTCATATTTTTCCAAGCTTGTTTGCTATTTTTCTTAATTTAAATTAGTTTTTAAGCATTTTTAATTAGCTTTAAATACAATTAATTAAGAAAAGTTTCAAAAAAATAATTTTTCATTTTTCTTAAGTTAAGATAAATATAAAAAGACAAAAAAATATTTTTCTAGATTTTTCTTAGTTAAATTTGTATTTTTAAATAATTTAATTAGTTTTTAATAGTTTTTAATTCATAGAAAATAGAAAAAAATTCAGAAAAATACAAAAATAGTTTTGAAAATTCTATTGTGATATTTTAGATTTTTCTAAGTCTTAATTTTATTTTTCTAGCTTTGTTTCATATTATCTTGTATTTTAGGTTAATATTTAATAGTTAAAATTAGTTTTTAATTAATAATAATTAATTTATTAGTTATAAAATTAATTTTCTTTTTCTAAATATTTTCTTTTATCATTAGGTTTGTAAAAATGTATTTTTCATATTTTTAGGACTTTTATTTCTTAGATCTCACTTTTTATTTTGGTACGTTTACGTATTTTTATTTAAACGTAAGTTTTAAGTTTTAAACGTTCATCAATTTTAAATTTAGTGATAGCGTTTATTTAATATTTTTATCTTTTTAATCTCCTTTTAATTTGCATTTTAGCCCTTGTAGTTTATGTCCTTCTCCTTAGTTATAATAATTCACAAATCCTTTTCCCGTTCAAATTCCTCGATCACTATACGTTTGATAATCCATTGCATAGCTCGCTGGGACATAACGACCCGGGGAGACCCTATACTCCTCAGATCTTCATTGCATTCGTGCTTAGGCAGTTTTAAGCTTATTACGGTCTGCCATTCACAAGTGGCAGGCTTGAGTGATTTAGCTTAACTGTTTGGCACGCATCAAAGAGTATTATTCAATTCATTATAATGTAGGAGATACAAAAGGTATATATAGATAAATATTAGGGTAAAAACCCTAGTAGCTAATTGGGCCGTGGGCTTCTTATGGGTTATATGGACATCCACATAATATTATTCATAACAAAATTGTATTATTTTATAAACCCTTTATTGCTCATGATTATTACCTTTTGGAAATGTGCCATACATACTAACCTGACTTGAAAACCAAGACTTAACTGGTTTGTTTCATTAGGATACTTATTTAATGAAATTTATGTGCATCGATGATAGTAATTGTTATTTCACATGAGTGATTGGGTTTGGAACGTCCTCGGTGTACAGTTCTGGTATTTAAAGGATAGATAAACCAATAATCCTCACATATGTAAATAACTATAAATAATTTAATTGGGATACTAGTTTGACTTGATAATTTCTCCATCTCTGACGTGTATCTTTAACATGTGTAATGGATTTTACTCGGCAATAATAAGATATAGTCTGGGAAAACTAGCTTGCAGTAGAGTAATTTTTCATTAAAAGGAATGAAAAAAAAAATTGCTAGTACGTGTTGCATTGTTACACAACTTTGGATTGAAAATGATTGATCAAATGAGAAACTATAAGATGGAAATTAAGGTTTATTTTATTTGTTGAAAATATGAAGTCATTCGGTTACATGAATAAATCAATATCTTTGTTGTGAATCTCTCACAACTATGGATTTTTTTTTAACCTATTACTATGATATTTTTGAGAAAAATTGAGTTGTAGTCTTATGGAATCTTTTTAAAAGCAACAAAATGGTTGTAATTTCATTGTTTCAAATGTTGTCATAGAACAATTGAGTTTTCGAAGCATGTTATTTGAAATTGTATTGCGATGTTGGTTTGTGTAACTAGCATTCGTTTCATGACATGGATATCTGGATTAAACTTGTTCTTGTAGAGAGCGATTTTTGGCGTTATTTGAACTCCAAAGTACGTGATGTCACAGTGGTGCAGCCACGTGTGTACCTAAGACACTAAACTTAATTTCTATAAAGTTTGAGTTTATATAGATGAACCATTTGGACACAATTTGTATTATGGTACAACGGTTCATTTTGAACAACTTGTTGTTCAAGTTGCATCGTTGCAAGAAAAGGCATTGTTTGCGTAGCAAATGAATGCGTTTTGAGCCAAAAATTTTACCGTGCGTAGACAAGAAATTAAACTTGAATTGATGAAAAACTTGAGCTTAAATGGGTGAACCATTTAGTCACATTTTTTATTTTGGTGCAAAAGTTCTTTTTGGATAATTTCATTGTCACAACTGCGTAGTCGTGAAAAAAAATGTTTTTCCACATAGAATCATTTGATTGCAGTTTGTGTTTTAATTTAATGTTTATTAGCTTTAATCTTCAGTCCGAGCTTTCGCGATTTCGCCGCTCGGACTACGTGGGAGTGTTAACTGTATATTGTGTGGATAAGTCCAATAGTTGTACATGTGTGGATTATCACAAAGTTATTAGGATTATCTTGGTTAGTGGGCTTACCCTAAATAGCTCTTATAATGTTCTTATATGTACTCTTCCATTTTTGTGTAATATTCAATCAATAAAATCCAATCATTGACACTTATCTCTTACAGTTATGATGTGACTAGCAGTTCCAAAAATCCCCAAAAATATTCTACACAAATAAGTCAATAAGCCCTCAAATAAGCTCCATGGTTTGGGCGTGTTATGTTTGAAACACAAAAGAAGTCAATAAGGTACTTTGGTAAACGGGAAAACGGATAAGCCTTTCCCAGTTGAGTTTATTAGGGTAGGGAGAGTCTTGGACTCAATGTACGCGGCCTAATCGAGGTATCTCATTAGACCTCTTGTGAGGACATCAAGACGTTCGACCACTACACCACCTTGGTGTTGGTTTTATAAGCTCCTTAAGTATGCTACTTCAAACACCCTAAGCTTGCTTAGAACCATAAGTTGTTTAGACAAGCAATCTAAAACACTCCTAAGGGCTATATGTAGTAATTAGAATCATATAGTGTACGGATATGTTTAAATTTTGAAGTTCTAATATCTCGATAAATATTTGTTTGAATGTTGGAGTAGGTTGCTACTTCAAAATGCATACTTTTTTTTTTCGAGTTTAAATGTTGCAGAAAGTAGTTCATTAAGTGGCAATCTTGGATCATTTTGCAATAAAAATTAGCGTAATAAATCCCTCAATCAAAAAAGTAATTCAAGTCGTCTGGTCAATTATGGCATTTTGGTGTTGTATGATAACTATAAGCATCGAATTGGTTATAAAAATGGCATTCTATCTACATGTTGTCTTGTAGATGTAGTATTAATGTATAATGACGGGTGTAAAAAGAAACATGAGAATTCCTACAAGAAAAAGCCCGATTGTACACGCCAATATCTCCACGGTAGCATAAGGGTGAAGTTTTTTTTAGGTTTTTTTTCACATTCATAATCGTAGAGAAACTATATACGTCTAGAAGTGTGGGATTTCTAATTGTACACAAATAAAAGTGTGGAGATAATATGAAAAAAAGTACACGGTTACAATCGTATAATATACAAAATAATCCATGCTCTAAACAGTGTATATCTGCTAGAAGGATAGGTAGGTGGTAATAAATAAACAACGCCCAAAAGCACTAATACGTAAATAAAATGAAAAAAATATATGATTGATGACAGGAGGATAGGTAGGTGGTAATAAATAATCCATGCTCTAAACACTGAATATCTGCTAGAAGGATAGGATAGGTAGGTGGTAATATGAGCGTCGGTCCAAAACCGAACCGAACTGACAAAATCGAAAACCATAAAAAAACCTAAACCGAAACCAAACTGAATATGGTCGGTTCGGTTCGGTTTAGTGTCGGGTCCGTCGGTTCGGTCCGGTTTACGTGTGTTTGTGCATGTTTTTGTCGGTTTTGGGTCGGACCGAACCGAACCGAACCAATCCTAAACCGAAAATTGTAAAAAACCGAAACCGAAACTGAACCGAAAGGTTTTCGGGTTGGGTCAGTTTTTGTCGATTCGGTCGGTTTTGTCGGTCCGGTTCGGTTTTGAACCTTCCATGCTCAGCCCTAGATGACACAAATAAGCGGGGACTTTTTCTATATAAAAACTGGGGACTCATTTGCCAAATATAAGAACCCATGGGGACTCTTTTGAAATTATTAGAAAACTTAACAACTCAAATAATATCGTCCAAAACTTAATCAGTTATTCACCAACACCTCCTCAATGATTTATTCTTAGTCGCTCAAATCGCACCATCTAATGCACCCTAATCGTTCAAATTGAAGGTTAAATCATTCATCATTTCAATCGCACCACCTAGGGTTTCAAATCGCACCAGCTAGGGTTTCGATTTTAGTGATATAATCAACGAATCGATAGGGTATCAAATCACACAAGCTAGGGTCCAATTGCATCAGTTAGGGTTTCGATTTTGACTGCGAGTTAGCTGCACATCAAAGGTATAATTATCAAAACCGATTTTGTATTTTGAATTATTATTAGATGTTCATTTTTAAAAATAGTTTGTTGTTTAAGCAAATTATTGATTAGGATGTGTTGGTGAATACTTATGTCTAATTTGTGAGAAATTTCTAAAAGTTTGACATATTTTTTTCGGAAGAAACGCTAATGTGAGAAAATGATATCACTTGCATGTGAGAATAGGAACCACTTTTGGTTCTCTTACTAGCTGCGTTTTGTTTGTAATTTGTAAATTTAGGAATTGAAAATGATTTAGTATCCTATCATAGGTAGAGCTCAATTTGCATATATTCATTGATAACGCGTTCAAGTGTTGATTTGATGTATAGAAGATGTGTATATGCTAAAAGCGTAGGAGGTTGTTAAGACAGTTACTCTGATGTGATTTGATATGGAAGTGTGATTCGATTGATATAAGATGTTTCTGCTGTTTGTTTATTATGAAGTGTAGTTTCAAATTAGAGGAATAGTGAAATTGTGTGAGATGTGTTTGTTAGTTATAAATTGTAATGGAACTCAGATCGTAGTCAAGAGAAAATTACGTGCTTATTCGGCTTGAAAAGAGTTTTATATTATTTTGTTAAATCTGTGGAGATTAGATGATTCTAGATTATGTCGATAGAAGATGTTTCTGCATTGTGTTTGTTGTGAAGTGTAGTTGAGAGTTAAAGGAATAGTAGATGCCACTTAATAGAGCCCTCTTTTATTAAAAAAAAAAGGGTTTTATGTGGTTTCCGATTTACATAAGTGAGCATTAAAGCCCCGGTTATTTATGAAAAACTTGCTTTATGTCATAGAGCCCGGTTGTTTTTTTGAAAACATGGCTTTATTCTCTTAGAGTCTTGGTGGCTTTAAATGGTGTTTCAAAAGATAGGAAAAAAAACCCGTATTTGTCTTTTTCACTTGCAGACGCATATAAAGACAAACAGAGACACCAAGTCGATCTATTTTTTTGGCTTCTTCTTCGATACTTCGTTCAACATCGAACACTAAATAGGTATGTAAACATCAATTCTATCATCAAACTGAAGTTCATGGAACTGATTGCATTTATACTGTATAAAATTCTGTTCACTACTACACATTGTGAAATAGAGTCCCCTTAATAAAGCCCGGTTTTAGTAAAAAACGGGCTCTAAAGGGATTCCGTGTTATAAAAAAAGGTATAGAGCCATGTTTTCTCTTTCAAAACCGGGCTCTATGTTGTAAAACTTTAAAGCCGTGTTTTCCTCCTAAAAAACGGGCTCTATTCCTCATAAAGAGCCATGTTTTCGTTTCCAAAACCGGGCTTTATCTAAAAATCTATTAGAGCCCTGTTTTCTTTTATAAAACCGGGTTTTATCAAATATCTTTTTTGTAAAACTATCACATATGGTTCTTGAAAATGAAACCAAAATACTTAAAACTTTTGGGCGGGTTAATTCCCTCCCCAATTTTCAGACCTTCACAAAACCCTAATACTTCCCCCCCTATTCATTTTAACCGAACCCTCTAACCTTTTGTGCCGCTTAACATCACCGCTTAACCAACGTCACACACCACCACCACCACCACCACCACTGTCGCACACCATTACCGTCACAAGCCACCTTCATCACGCAACAGACTAATCGAATTAGAAGGTACCAAACTGCTATAATTTATGTTGTTGTTCAATTAACCTTTTTAATATATCTCATTAATGTTATTGGAAGTTTTATTCAAGAATAAGTTGCGTTTCTTTATATGTGTTTTGTATTGTTAGGTAATAGTCTTCATTTTGGAATAAAACTGTTGAAATTATTTGTTAGGGTATCTCAACCTGTTGTTTGCTGTAAAAAAATGGGGGTTTGGTAGACAAGGAAGGTATAATCGGCACCCATTTAGTTAAAGAAACCACATATGGAGAGATTTGAAAGTTCTTCCATAAATAAACATAAGAACAAATGATCCACAGAAATTACAAGTAAGAATATTACTAACTTATTTTAAGCCTTAACCCTTTGATAAATTCACATACAAAATTGATTACACTGGAAGTAAATCATACTAACTCTTTTCTTATCCAAAGGATATGCCCCTCGAATATTATTGAAGATCTACTTCAGTTTGTAGCTGTATATGCTAAGACCTAGTGAGCCTATAGTGTTTTTCTTCTAGTTGCAAGTGTAATATTTTGTGTTTGTTATGTTCTAATCTGTATGTTACGCATTTGCGACAATAATATGAATTCAATATTGGGTTTGTTGAAGCTTGTTTTGAGGTGTATAGTTGTATATTTATCATCTTTGATGTTGTATATGTTATTCATAAAGTTTGGACTGCAAACTTCAATAATATATGTCCCCTTATTTGGCATCATAGAAAATTAATTTCGGTCACAAAATACTTGTATTTAGTTGTTTACGTTGATTTGTGATTAGTACTAAACGTTTTTGTGACTAATGTGTATGATTATACTGCGGTCAACTAGATCTTGTGTCTAGAGTCGCTTGGGCTAGAGATTTTAGTGATATCAGTTACGTGTTACTTTTTTGTTCCAACCCCATAGGTACACCAGGGAGATGATTTTGTTGTGGTTTCGACTTTCGACACCAAGCTTAACAATGCTCGAGACCCGACTATGTTCTTTTCATTGTTGTCATCTAGAAAGTAAACAGTGTTCTTGACAACGTTGTTGGTCAACATGCGAGCTGTCATACGGGTATGGATTCATGTTTGTTTGAGATGCTACTGCTAATGTTTTATGATTTTATTGCATAACAAGGTGGTATATTTGGTTCATTTACACTTTAATAACAACAATCTTTTAAGTACGTTTTGTGCAATTATAATTGAACCAAATATTAGTCTAGTGAAGACATGTATGTCTAAGAAGCAAATGCATATGCGTAGACGACTACGGATCAGAAACTAGAACTAAATTATGTATTATTTTGTTTTAACCTTAGCTCGTTTTCAGAGTTTTATAGTGAGAATGTTTAAGTCTTTAAACATGTCACAAGGTTTATGTTAAAACATACTCTGTTTCAAGAGTTTAAAACATGTCACAAGGTTTATGTTAAAACATACTGTGTGTATTGCATATTTGATGCAATAATGTTTAAAATCTAGAAAGCTCGTTTTCAGAAAACATTAGTTAAGTGTTAAAACTAACGTATTTGATGCAATAATGTTTTAACACTTAACTAACTAACATATCTTAGTTTTAACACTTAACTAACATATCTTAGTTTTAACACTTAACTAACATAATTACAACGGTACGTGACAGGTCATTAAGTAACAGATCAAACGCGAAAGAAGGTGAGTACGCTTCTTTTTTTCTTACTTCATCTAGTTATATCCTAATTCTAAGGTTTTACTTTCAGTTATTAGATTAGTCTTTTTGTATCAGGAAAGGATTTGGAAAATGGAACTGGTAAAGTAGAAAAAGCGAAAGCGGGGACTGCAAGTTTTCTTATTGAGCTTGAGGGTCGAAGAGCAATCAAGGTTATGTGATACATGATACATTTAGGGATTGACCACTCAACTATAACTTCACTAGACAAACTACTTTAGGATTACATACATACTAATGACTTATATTTTGGCCAAATGACTTTGCAGTTCCTATAGCAGTGTGCTAAACTTTTGCATTTGATTGAGATTTCAGGTGTTTGGGAAAAGCACTTTCATTGGTTTAGCAATATGTTTATTTGCCGGCTTCTATAAACCCATACCGGCACGTTCCTAGGTATATGTATCAAAATTGCCACGTCTGCTCGCTATTAAAATTACTTTCTGACCTGTGAGTGTATTATTGACGAGTCTTCATATCAGTGTTAAACATGATCTATTTTCATATGTTCAGAGCTTCGGGGGAACACGAGTCTTCAAGAAGGGTTAAATCTGAAGTTCTAGTTCAGGTAGATGGTGCAAACAGTGCAGACACTAATGACGATGGTAGTCGCAAAATAGTTATGGTTTAGGCAGCTACAAATTTTCCATGGGATATAGATGAAGCACTAAGGTCTATTCTATTCTCGTACTATTTACTACTCTACTTTTCACCCTCTCCAGTGTTTTTACCTCTACTGTAGATCTGATGCTTCTTGTTTTTCTGTGGGGATTGCAGGCGGCGTCTGGAAAAGCGAATATACATTCCTTTGCGAAATTTTGAGAGCAGAAAGGAGCTTATAAAGATTAATTTGAAGACTGTTGAGGTATAATCACTTATTTAATCAATCTTCTTTTCGTTTCTACATAATTAATTTTATTTATAAATAATTAATGTGTACATATAGTTACAAGAACAATATTATTTGTATGATAATCGTAATATTTGAAGCTGAAATGGTTGGGTAACTGGTCAAAATGGGTTTAGTGGCCAGTCAATCTCAGCTCTCAGTGCCACAATCAACACCACTCCAGATGCAGCTCCCTGTTATAGAAATGCTCAAACTAAGCCGGTTCTTCCTTGTAGCTGATAATATATTTGAGTCACGACATCCATTTTACTTGTTACTCATTTGGTTTCTCCAGTTCCCTGATTTTGTTTGTCCTCCTGTTAACTGCTGTGCCTCATCTTGTTTCACATAGTCCCTCCTTGTGCTTGTTAACTGTAGGAGTTTTTATTTATTTATTTGTGGTATTGGCATTAGGGACTATATCTTAAAATATTTCTCCATTTGCGATGTTTTCAGGACTTTATGAGTGGGAAGACTGTGTTCCGGAATATTATGGGTATTATTTTACCTGGAGTTGATGTCATAATAACTGACCGGACCAATCATACTTACGGTTTACTACTTGAAAAGGCGGTGCTTCTATGTCTAGATATAGTAATCCTGGTCTTGGAGAAGGATTTGTTGGTTTCTGATTTTTGGCGCCCCCTTTACCAGGTTACCATGCAATCTTTGAAAGCTGTTTATTATCATTTCTGTTAATAGTTTTCGGTCGAAGGTTATAGTATCAAACAGAGTAAAATGACATAAATTTAGAATCTGGGTTGTGTTAGATGCTACTGTAAACAATCGAAATTCAACTATAAAGTATGTTGAATATCAGAGAGTTGCAGTAGTTGCACTACAGCAGCTATATGAAACACACGACACACAGGAACACAGGAAGTATGTTGACAGAAAGATCTAAGTTGCCAGGTAACACGCAAGACTTTTATTGAAGAAATCTTAACTCTAAAACTTCAATTGATACAATGAGAATCCCTACCCTTCACGGTATATATAGACTAATCTATTCGTATTAGACTATAACTAGGATTATACTTTACTTAACCTAATAACTATCTAATAAGCTAGAAGATAATTACTTGCACGTCAAGTAAACTTGTTGGACTTCTACTCCAACTAGGATAGCTTTCCGATTCGGAACACGCTTCTACAGCCACATCCAATAGATCAGGAATTCCCCAACAATCACCCCCTGAATTTCTGAGTCGAAGAGGGTAACTCTTGCACACCAAGTAACGATCTCATCTCCTTGAACCTTATGCGCGCCAAGGCCTTCGTCAATGGGTCTGCTCTTTGTTCTTCACCGGATACATGCTCAACAATTACCTGCTCATTCCCAGTCACTTCCGCCAATAACTCCCTTAGCCAAATTGCTTGACACGCAGCTGTAGTAGCCGCCATGAACTTAGCTTCACACGAAGATAACGCCACGGTAGTTTGCTTTTGTGAGCACCATGTAATAGGTGATGTACCGAGATAAAAAACATGTCCAGTAGTACTCCGTCCATCATCAATATCAATATTATGACTGCTAAATCCCACAAGTCTTATGTCATTACAACGATTGTATGTAATTCCAAACGAAGTCGTACCTTTAAGATAGCGTAGGATTTGCTTGATTGCACGAGCATGTGATTCTCTTGGACTTTACATATATCGACTAACTACTCCAACCGAGTAAGTCAAGTCCGACGAGTGTGCAAGAGGTAACGAAAGCAACTCACAACATTTCGATATTGAGTAGCTTCAACTTCTGGTTCATCTTTTGCTTTTGTCAACTTGAGTCCCGGTTCCATTGGACATAAAGTTGCATTGCAATCTTCCATACCAGCTTCTTTCAAGATCTTCCCTGCATATCTCTCTTGCTTGATCTCCACGTAATCCTTTTCTTGTGAGACTTCGATACCTAAGTAATAAGTTAACTCACCAAGATCCGACATTTCAAATTGAGACACCATTCTCCTTTTGAACTTATTTATGAGGTCTAAGCTTGTCCCAGTCACGAATAAATCATCCACATTAACCGCAACAATGATAAATTCTCTATTGGGCACCTTTCTATAGATCGCATTTTGGTGCACGCATTGTAGAAAACCCATCTCTTTTAAAGTACTATCGAGCTCCTTTCGATCACCATTTAGAAGAGCCGTTCTCATATCCAAGTGATGAATCTTCCATCCTTTCCGCTATGAGAGTAATCAAGAGTCGTATGGTCTCGAGTCGAGCTACGGCTAATACTTCATCAACTTCAATAACAGGTTGTTGTTCAACTAATTCTCGCTCCACTTCGCTTTGTATCTTCTTTACCAACTTTTAGTTGAGCTTTATAAAGGCGATTTGCACTACGTGGGATCTTTATAAGTAAATTTCCACAACTATCTCGCATGGTTAAAAAATCACCTCGCATACTAATATCATAACCAAATATTGTAGCTTGTCCAAGACTTATCACATTACTATGAAGAGCGGGAATATAATAGACATCTTTCAACAACTTTTGTTCTCTGTTTTTACCTTGGAACAAAATCGAGCCTTTTCCCTTTATGCTCACACATGAACCATCTCCGAACCTAACACGTCCAATAATATTTTCGTTTAATTCAGAAAAGTAAGAGTAATTACCTGTCATGTGATTACTTGCACCGTTGTCAAAATACCATACATCATCTTCATTGGTATTTGACTCGCTCTTTGGTGGAGTGTACTTTTCTTCATTCATGAAAATCGTTTCTTGAATATGGTTCATCATAAAGAACGTACCTTCCTCATGATACACATCTTTCTCTTGCGTCTCATTAAGGTTAACTTCATGGTTTCGGTTTCGTTCAGGGCATCTTGAAACAAAGTGTCCGTATTCATCACAACGGTAACACTTTATATGTGAGAGGTCACGTTTCTCATGTTGTTTACCCTTTTGTTCATTATCTTCACGGTTTTTCGAGGAGTCACGTTGAGTGTTGCCATGTCCACTACCTTGACCACGACCACGACCATGACCTCGAGAGTATGAACCACGTCCTCTTCCTCTGCTTGAGTCATTATTCCTGTAGGAATTATCGGTTCTAGCATAAAGCAAGTTTTCTTGAGCATCGTTTGCTTTATCTTCTTCTTTGACTCTTTCTTCATACGCTTTCAATCGTCCAACCACATCCTCAAACCCCGTTTCTTTAAGATCTAAAACTTGCTCTAGGGCTGCCACAATATGGACAAAACGTCTAGGAAGACTTGTGAGAAACTTCTTTACCAGCTTGTGTTCCGACATGACTTCTCCAAGCGTGGTTGATTTAGACGCAATACCTGATAACTTTGCAGCATATTCGTCTATGGTACCGTTATCTGACATCTTCAGATTCTCGAACTCCGTAATTAGGGTTTGAAGCCTCGCTTCCTTCACACGATCAGTTCCTAGGTTACGGGTTTTTATTGCTTCCCACATCTCCTTCCCGGTTTTTAGATTCCCGATTTGCAAAATCAAATCTTCTGAAATTGATTGAAACAATAAGCCTTTAACTATATTATTTTTCTTGGCATCGTCTGAGCCCGGATCTATCACATCCCATACTCCATAAATTCCAAGAAGTACCTCCATTCGCATACTCCATATGGTGTAGTTTGTTGACGTCAATATCGGACATTGAAACGTCAACGTGGTTTCCTTTACAGGCTGTTGTGAGCTTTCTCCCACCACCATCTTAGTTCGTCTTCTGGTTCGTGAATAAGTTTGTAAAGGGGAAAAATCCAGCCCGTATAGCACGGCTAGATTTAGCTAACCTCAGTGAGACAATCAACTGATCAAAGGACGGTTTCCAACTCGCTGTATGAACTGACCGGAGGCTGTGATCAGTTTACAAAGCTGATCAAACACACTACTAACCCCGTAAACACAGGTTAGTTTACAAGCTCGTTTTTGGTTTTATGTAACCCTTAAATCACAGTTACAGGTTACCAAAAATAACACGGCAAATCAGTCAACCTGATTACAACATGACCAACCACGATAGCATAGGTTTAAGTCGTTTGTTTGTTTTTTTTCTGTAACAAAGGCTGTGATCTCTTTAATCTTACTGATCAGTCCACACTACTACATCAGGAAGCCCACGACTAAAACCAATAGGCCCACAGGTTATAAGTAATTCAAGCAAATCACAGGTTATATGTCGACTATTGCTGTTGTAACCCTAAATTGTTGATACAGACTTTTAACCCACTGGATCACAGGTTAGGAACGATCTTCTTTCAGGTATTGTAACCCTTAAACACGGATACAAATCACCAGGAACTTCTTCGCAAGCGAATGGAATGATCAAAAACTAATAACAAGCTGTGATCAGACCTGATAAAAAACACGCGACTCAACCACAGGTTCGCAGGTTAGAGTCCAAAACTGTTGCTGTAAACCCTTAATCGCAGGTCACAGTTGTTCGGCTGTTTTTAGCGTTTGTAAACTCTTGATCGCAGCTTACAGTTAACGTTGCAGGTCACCAAAGCTTTCTTGAATCTCTGATACCAATTGTTGAATATCAGAGAGTTGCAGTAGTTGCACTACAGCAGCTATATGAAACACACGACACACAGGAACACAGGAAGTATGTTGACAGAAAGATCTAAGTTGCCAGGTAACACGCAAGACTTTTATTGAAGAAATCTTAACTCTAAAACTTCAATTGATACAATGAGAATCCCTACCCTTCACGGTATATATAGACTAATCTATTCGTATTAGACTATAACTAGGATTATACTTTACTTAACCTAATAACTATCTAATAAGCTAGAAGATAATTACTTGCACGTCAAGTAAACTTGTTGGATTTCTACTCCAACTAGGATAGCTTTCCTGATTCTGGAACACGCTTTACAGCCACATCCAATAGATCAGGAATTCCCCAACAGTATTTAACTGTGGTTGTCATTGGTCATTTGTGTGCAGCCTTTTGATGTTATAGTGTCTCAAGATCATAATCAGATTGTAGGCACATCTCAAGACAACGTCAACTTCATCAAACCCAACTGTTTTGGTTCGGTTATTCAAAAGCAATGCACAATAACAAGACTTCGCAGTAAATTCAATGTTTTCACTTACATTTCAGTTCAAGTAGTTAATAAAGTTAGCTTGTGAGTATTCATATGTATCAACAGAAAGTTAGTTGTAAGCTTGTATCTATACAATGTTCAGTTCACTAAAAGATTTGACGGCTTGAATTACGTCATAAAAGTTTTTTATATTTTTTAATTACATAGAGCCATGTTTGTTAATTGAAAACAGGCTCTATAACTGAGAATTGAGCCCGTTTTTAAACCGGCTCTGTTTGCTTGTCGAATAGAGTCCCTCCCTTTGTGCCCGTATGAAAAACCGGGCTTTATCACCATTTTCAACCGGGCTCTATGCCCTTTTTTGTAGTAGTGGTTTAAGTACTAATCTGGTAGTAAAGGCCATTTAAAGCTTCGTATGTCAATGTTTTAACTGATTTTTAAGCTAGCATACATCATATTACACATTACGAGGATCGATTTTGGTCAGTTGGCTTTATAAGTTAGACGTTCAAATTCGTAAAGTGGGGCAGATTCGGGATTTAGGGCTTAAAGTGGCTTTTTGTGCCATTTACAACCTGGTAACTCTTTTTGCTGGTTACTAACTAGTCATTTTCTTTTGATGCTATAATAATTACTTGTTTATATGTTTGATGGGAAAAAGGTAATTAAATGATTAATTTACTACTTGAATGGTTAATGAAAGAATATACTTTTCGGGGTTGTTTGGAATTGCTTAATGAATTACCGCTTCTATATGAGTTGTATAGGATTGCTTATTAAAACTGTCTGGCTTGTATAGGGGCTGTTTCGATTGCATATTGAAACTACATACAGTAGTTTATATATGGGCATGTTTTAGATTTGCTTATCAAAACTACTGATGATATATCATATGGGGGTTGTGTGCGACTGCTTATTAATTGACATATGTATGTATAATGTGACTGTAACTGGTACCAAAGTCGATAAATGGCTAATATGTCTCAGTTTTTTGGTATAGAGAATCTGTAATGACAAATGAAAAAAGCAACACAATTTATTGCAAGAACCTTATCTTGATGCAAATTATGAGAAGAAAAGTTGTTGATGGGGAGAAATCCATTTTCAAGGATGTTGAAGTGAGGTAATTAAAGTTTTGTATTGAAAAAGAAAAATTCAAATAATAATCTGTTAAGAAGCAAAATCAGCCTTCCTAGGTTGTGCTTACCATGAGGTTGGCCATTCTTTACTCATCTGTGTTTCAGTAATTATCTAATTCTGTTGTTGATTAATTATAACATATGCAGAATCTAAACCTTTCGTCTATATTTGATGGGTCGGCAAAAACGAATGCTTAAGAACAAGATGACTAAAACGCTACTTTGGCTCTAAAGGTATACTTGACATTTGAATGTTTCTTAAAATCTGTCCAAAAACATGGAAAATGTTAATTTTTGTATGCTATTCATTGCAGCTGCATTATGGGCTTTGGAGTATTTGAGAGGTCGAAAGCCGACGAAGTTGTTGATTTGGTTCCTTTCTTCTCAGTAGTTAATTAAATGCTTGAATAATTGTGATTTTGAGTCGATATCTAGATGACTAAGGTAGTCTGAGATGCTTCATTAACAATCAACACTTTTCATTCATTATCAAACTATTATATATCTTAGTGCTCTAATCCATATAGTGATTCTTTAAATGCAGCCTCTGATTCGGCAAAGTTGAAAAGCTCAAGAACTGGGTCACTTTACTCCTCAAGTTGAAGACGGAAGAGAAGAAGCTTTTAATAATAATTTGTAAATATATTTAGAAATCTTTTTCTATGTGTTTCATGGTTTATATTAGTTTAACAATAGTGTGGTATGATATGCTGTAGAATTAAGTATTTGATGTTTAATAAGAAATTGTTATCTTGTAAAATTGAGTATCTGATGTATGCTGCAGAATTAAGAATTGTGCTGCAAAATTTGTGTATTTCTTTATAATACAGGGTAAGAATTGTAAGATTATCAAAATTACAGGGTTACAATTGAAAATTTGTCAAAATAAAAACTTACAATTAAAAGCGTGTAAAATTTGCTTCCTGATGTGTTAATGAAAGATTCTCCGCGCTTTATAGGGTGAGGCATTTGAATTTTTTTTTTCACTTTAAACATTTGATCAATTTTTTCACCATTCTTTTTGGGTAAAGGGTTTCCCCGGTAAATATATTACTCTAAAAAAACATTTAAGTATAAAGGATATGAGTGAAGTCTCATATCTCAGCCTGTTACATAGGCGGTAAAGCTAACATAACAAGACACTTCCTATCCTTAAAACAGTAAAACAACCATTACTCACTAGATTACATTTGACACAAAATCAAGCATAACCTAACGTCTATATTGCTTACTACCACGACCTTGGAGCTTGATATCATACATGTCAGAAAAAACATCCAATTGCCTTGGTAAATCATAGACCTGATCCGCATAATCATCATAATAATCTTCAAGCTCATGACCGCCGCCATTTGATGCGAGAAATTTAGCCATAGAATTATCCGGCTCAAGCACCTCCTCATCATCACTGTCAGAAACAATCACATCCCCCACTTTAGAGAATGGGTTACCCACCATAGAATACGGAGAGGAAGAAGAACTAGGCTTAGTAGCCGTATCATGCGCCTTTTCTTTCAAATCAACCTTTTTAAGAGGTTTACCATCATCATCCACAAGAGTAACTTTCCCCTCAATAATTAGCTTTTCAAGCTCTTCAATTTTTCCAACAATAGGAGTAGTACTAGTGCTACCTTTTCCACCCTTAGCAGAACTACCATCTTTGGTCAAGTCAACAATAACACTAGGAATATCAGCCTCATCGGTATCAACCATATTAAGAGCATCAAACGGATTTGATGTAGCAATATTCGTCTCACTTGTACTATCCACTTCAGTAATCTTCTTCTTTGTAGCATCCGGCTTCTTCGACACAGGCTGATACACCTGCTTCTAATTTTTAGAAGGGCTAAATTTAGCCCCTTTTCCCACCTCAATACCACGAAACACCTTCCTTTGAGGCATTTGGAACCCATCATTCTTTTGCCGATGTTTAAAGTCAACAGGCACACGTTTGGGACATTGGGTCTCATCATGGCCAAAAACCATACAAACACCACAACGAGGTGGTTTCCACTCATATTCCACTCGACGTATGCAATACCTCCCCTTCACCATCCCAACTTGGCACAATAATAACCATTGTCCCCTTAAGCTCCCGATCCGCCTTGATGTCAATCAAAGCTCGTGCATAATCAAAACGCCCCCATGACTGCAAACACATAGAGCTCGTGTATGCATCAAGCATAATAGGGGTACCGAGTTTGGTAGCTATGGCACTCAATCCATCTTCAGTAAAAGCAGCAATAGGAATATCATGTAGTTTCACCCAGACAGGGATCGAACCCAAACCCTCTTTAATAAAACTCGTCCTCGGAGTCCACTTCTTCAAAATAATAGGAACAAATCGAATAAACCAAGGTCCATTCTCTAACACTCCATTTAATCCCTCAATAGAGGCAAATTTGAAGAAAAATAAACCCTTAGAATTCATCATAGAACGTACCACACCAAACTTCTTCCATGCGTTCTTCACGTAGTTATCAACTACGGGAAATGCAACCCTCTTGCCAATAAAATACCCGAAAAGAGTATTATCAAATTTAGAATTAGCTTCCAAGACAGATGACAAAGGAATGTTTACCTCGGCCTTCTCATTAAGAGGCTTGCCCGTATCAAGAGCGCGGAAATTAACTTTGCGGGTAGCAGAAGTAGATCCCACCTTACTTGCAAATGTAGGAGCTTTCAATCCATCGTTGACCTGCTCATCCCCTTCCTTAGTCACATTCGGATTACCAAACAAAGCCACCTTAGGCATAGAAGTTTTAAAGGATTTACTTCCAGCCATATCATCAAGATTACTAGCCAAAGTAGTACGATCGTAGGTGCGATTAAGAGAATTAACACTAGTGTTGTTAGTGTCCATGCTAAGACTCTCAACTCCAGGAGTAACGACACCTGGAGCCTTTTCTGGAGTAGTCTTATTCAATGATGCGTAGTTATCAGCACCACCAAAATCATGTTCCAACGTTCCCCCACCTTTATCCCTCTCTCTCGTAACCCCCATCATGAATAAATCACAGCAATAATACCCTCAAAACCGCATACAGACCAACGCCAAGATCACAAACAAAAAAACCCTAATCGCTTAGGGTTACCAGCGTTTTAATAATCCCCACCAGAATCGATTCACAACTAAATTTAAATCCTAATAAACATCATGTAGCAATCGAACAAAACAGATATATCTCAATATGCATGCAATACTAGTAGGCCCTAGTAATTGATTAAATATAACAATAATAGAACTTGTAATCGTAATAACTTAACGAACACAAATAAAAACACCAAAAGCGAAGATATAAGGACCGACCCACGACGTAGTAAACCAATTTAATAAAACTAAACAATGGTAGCACCCACGTTAGTAATGATTAAAAGGTTATTTGATCAATTGTATTTAGGGAATCGTTAAGAAGGTCGATCGCTTTTAGTCGCCAGAGAGTTTTTGTTTTTTAAATTTTTTGATCAATTGTTTTTTCACCATTCTAAGCGTCACATTAGAACCAATTTGTCTATGGTTAATAGTGTTCATCATTTTGTGACGCGCAAAAACTCCACGCTATGCATGTGCGTGGACTCTAAATTTAACCGCACTTGCAATCGTGTAGATATGTCCTAATATGCGTGTGTAATTACATGCTTTGTTGTAGTGGAATTTGGACAACCGATCGATGAAGATACAAAGCTAGTTGATGCACTAATGGAAATACATTTATCGGGGAAATACACAAACGTGTATAGTAATACATTTATAACTGGGGATCTTGAGGCATTGGAATGAATGTTGAGAGCAAGTCTTCCAAACATGGGGATAAAAGTAGATCCTCATATAAAGTCTAGATTGAAGACTTTGAAAAACAACATAAAATTTGTAAATGACATGTTGGTTGGCGTTGGGACCAGTAGAAATCGTGTGATCATGTATGGGATAAGTACATCAAGGTATCGACTAAAGTCTAAGCAGTTTATTATTACTAATTTCATACAAACCAAAATAAGTTGCCGTGTATTTGTAATTTCTTGTAGATTAAAAAAACTGCTGGTCGGTTTAGAAAATGGTCATTTCCCCATTATAACAAGCTTTGCATCATCTATGGTAAAGAAAGAGTTAAGAGCCTTCAAGTAGATGTTATTCGAGGTGAAGACGACGTTTAAGAAATCAAAATAAACCCGAGTTTTGAAGCTGAAGACGACGTTGAGGGTGAAGAGAACGTCGAATAAATCAAAATAAACACGGGTTTTGAAGCTGAAAACATTGTTTAAGGTGAAGACAACATTGAAAAACTCAATATAAACACGAGTTTGGACGCTAAAGTGTTGCATGTTAGTGTGGATGTTTCTTTATTCAATGAAGGTAAAGGAGCGTTGGTAATAAACGCAAAAGAGATGAAACTAACGAGCTAGATGAAACTTGTGTGGAAACAAAAGTGGCTAAGCAATGAATCAATGCAGCGAATGAGGTTGAATGAGATCATGGACAGAGTAACAATAGTTGTTAAAACCCCAATCCTGATATTAGGATCTTACGATTTTACGATACTACAAAGGAAAAATGATCGGGATCCAACGTAGGATCTTAGCAAGCTTAAGATCTTATAGGATCTCGATCTTGATCATAGGATCTTAAGATCTAATCTGATCCGATCTTATTTTTCTCGAACCACAAACTAAAAAAATATAAAGTTGTGGATTTTGTTTTAGTAGAATTTGAATGCCAATATGTGAATCTTCTTTAACGTTTTATATTCATAATTGATGGCAACATTTCCATGAAACACTCGTATACTTTTGTGTTTATGAATATAATAATTTGTAGATTTGAATAATATTACAAATGCTATTAAAAAATGACATTATCGTAGGGTCTTAGGTTCCCGATCCGATATTACAATTTCGATCTTGCAACAAAGAAAACGATCCCGAGTAAGATTCGATTTTGAAAACCTTGATAGTAACGACTCAAATGAAAGATTTACATGGTCTTACTCTTGATGAACGTATTTTAGTGATGTATATGATTGGTAGGAGTGCATCACTTTGGCTAACGTTTGAACGGCTGGACGATGAGGGAAAGATTTGTATGGCGCAAATGCTTGTTAATGGTTACATAACCTAAGAAATTTATTTATTTATTTATTTATTTATTTTCGCAACATTATGTTGTTACTGTACTAATGTTTTGTGAATCGCGTGACTTTAAGTTATGGTTTAGTAACGGTAGCTAATTTATGCAACTGTTTGTATAAGTTGAGTTGTGTATAAATAAAATGGACACTAGATTAGTTCAATAACCAAAAATATGTATTTTAGTAAATGTTTATTTTTGTAAACTATGAATCATTTTGACACAAACCATTTGAGCAAGAAACCGTGACACAAACCATATATAACAACCCGTAATTTTCCATGTCCTTACTCAACCTTAAGCTCGAAATAATCATTTATTTAGTTTATATATATTCACTTTTATGCGTAACTTTTAACTAAAGTGCACAAGTTAAGGAAAACGAGCTGCACGCGTACCAACACTACATTAGTAATGGCTCAAATTCAATAATTATTTCTCAGAGTCTATAATTTTGTTTCTATAATATTTTTATATAAAAGAGGTCCCAAAAATATTATTTTTCGCATTTTAGACAAACCGAAGCACCGTAATTACGCTATAGCTCAACGGAACACGGAGTACACACAATACACTAATCTATAATAAAACAAAACACATCTACCCTATACCCCCACCTAGCTGTCCACTACACTCCTTGTCCCTTTGTACTAGATTTCTTTTCCTCTTTCCAAGTCAAGGCATGATAGATCACTGTCTACTTTTGTTTCTGCTCCTTCACTGTCTACTTTTGTGTGTGTAACCAGTAAGATGTAGCGAGTTGCTTACTTTTACATGACTCATTTCATGGTGCTTAGTTAAATTGGACAAAGATTTGGTTCGGTTTTTTTATGTTGGTTTGATTGGAGCTGGAAAATGAAAATAAATTTTGGAAATGTTATGCTTGGCAAGGGAGACAGTGGGTCGATACCCACTCGAGCCAACATAGGAACGTTTGGTTTTGTTCACGGGTTGTCACGAACTTTTTGAAACTAAGTTGCATGCTGAGTCTTGTACATGTGCAGTTGTGGTTGCATATGTGTTTGTTTAGCTCGGGTAAAGGACCCCAAGTCTAATACATAAGGGTGTGTTAGTTTGAGTCATGTCACGAGGTCGAGTTTGTCTAGCGAATGTCTGGGTCTTTCTTTTTACTCCTCTTGCACTCAAAATACCACAAGCTGTCATGACATATGGTATTATGGTGTGTTAAATTCATGGTTTGGTTGCTCCAATTTGTCATGCGTCGCAGATTGGGCCGAAGCCCATTGATCTCAAGAAGCCCAATTCATTAGTCCCACTTTGGGCCACAGCCCACACCTTTAATCAGACATAGGGTGCACTAGTGTTAAACGAAGTCATAATGTGTACATTATGTCAAGCCTAATAAAGTGGAAAAAAATAAAACTTGTAACCCTTTGTGATTACCCAACGACTTACTGAGAATTGACTCAGACTCATTTTATCTCACTCGACCACGAGATCGCAACGTAATCTATAACGAGTTTCGAAACTTACTTCATAACTCAAAACTATATATATTTAACAGATACAACCATAAGCCCTATTTTACATTTAAATCTTGTAAACGCTAAGTCTAAACGAAAATTTTAAGTTTTGAATATAGTTATTGATTTATATCGCCAATTTAACATATCTTTTATATAATAAAACAAAACCCTTATTGGGAATTTTTCATTTCAAAAAAATCAATTCATACCCTATTTGATAATAATTTTTTTAATTTGATTTTTTTCTTAAATATGTTTAATTAAAAAGCACTAAATACTTTCTCTTTTTGGCAAAAGTATTGTAAATTCGTTTTTAAAAAAAAGTTGAGCTTAAAAATATATGTGTCAAAACTATAAAAAACTAAAACTTTAAAAAGGCGGGGTTGATCTACAATACTTAAGGGTCAAAAACGAAATTTAAAAAAAACAAAACCATAAAAGTATTTGGGCCTTTTCTTCAACCCGAAGCTCAAAATCAAAAACCTAAATCGATAATTTGGTGATGTTAGAATAAAATAGATAATCAGAAGTCTATTTACACTATAATAACAAAAATGATTTCCATGAGTTAAAGAGTTAAAGGTATGATTTTTGATATCTAATTTTTGATTTTGTTTGCAATTGATCTAGGGCTTTTATTTATATTCTAAAAAGGTTTGTGATTTTATCTGTTAATTTTGTTTCAGTTTGTGAAAAAAAAATTGGGGTTTGACTGAAACTCAAATCTGATTAATAAAGATGGGAAGGAAGAAGATCAGAGGGTAATAAGATTGGTGTTCTGAATTGGTTACTAAATTTGCAGGTATATATGTGTTTGGGTTCGTCTTTGATTTCATGATTTTTAGCGTTTAATTTGTGCTCTATTATCAAGTTTTGGGCTTATTAGCTTGGTTCAGCTTATATTTCATAAGAACATATTTTTCTAGGTTTATTTTGTAGTTTATGAGTTATTATCTATCTTTAAGCTGCAAAAAGTTTATACTACATCTGAAAATAAGCCGGACAGGTGATGATATCTTATGATCAATTGTCGTCAATGTAGCATGTTCAATATATTTTTAGACGACTCTATATGCTTTCTTAGCATCCTCTTCATTAACGTTATCCTCTTTTTTCACCATGAAATAAGTCCAAAGTTTTCATATATGTCATGTAATGTAAAAATTACAATGGTTTATGCACCCCTTTGTTAAGAATAAATTAGAAAGCCATTTGATGCTTTATTGAAAAGTAGGTTCTCTGAATTAGAAGAGAAGGCTTTGATGTCTGCCTGCAAGAAGAAGGAACATGGTGATTACACCTGGTATATGTTGTTTCTATTTTATTACTTTCATTGCTACATTTGGTTATTTCTTCTGAATAATGAGAAATTTACAGCGAAAATGTCTTGAGCATATGGCCTAAATTAAGAAAAGAGCGTAAAAAGCTTCGAGGACCAGGAGATGTTGGTAATAGAGAAAAGCTTAAAAGGCCAAGAGTTGTTGGAGTCAATCATGGTCTTTGAATATACCATAGTTTTTGGAGTCAATTATGGTCTTTGAATATACCACAGTTTTTTGTAACTGTAATGTTTCGGTGTGGTATTTTATTATTACAGGAAATCAACAAAAATCTTCTCGAATCTGACATTATAATGATAGAGGAAGGAACCTCCATGCATGATGTTGGTTTTGTGACTTTTTTGTTATTGCGGGAATAGATGGCTAAATATTTGGCGGTCATTAGTGAAAGAATATGTAGGAGATCAACACAATGGAGCTGATGATGAATATGCCGATGCTACTAACCAAGTAAATATACTTCATTCGTTAGCTGTTTATGTACATGCTCTTTTACAATGATATGTTCGTTTTCAAAATGCTAAAAAAAAAAAAAAAAAAAAAAACACGGTTCGCCAGTTAGCAAAAGAAGTTCTACAGTTGGCATCACCACGCCTGATCAATGCTATTAATGAAAGTTCTAGGCTTCTAGCGGTATATTAGTTTTACGTACTTTTCTACTCCTTTTTAGGTTATATGGTTCTTAGATTTTATATACTACTCATGTCTAATGTTATTCATTTACGCAGTAAGTATTGCGTTGGGTGTAGCGGGTTACAGATACATGTGGTGGAATGTATGGTCGATTTGAACTTTAAACTTTTGCAGACTTTAATTGCTCGCATTGTATGAGCTTTTTGTTAAATCTACAAAAATTCAAGTTTTTGTTAAATTTATGTTGTATATGCAGGGTAATAGTAGAACATGGGATTTGGGCAATGATAAAGTTGATCATTTGTCATCTTTGCGGCACCCATTGTGGCGTGTTGGATGTCAGGTCAGTTACCTTCTCTAAAGTAAACCCAAATATATATTTCATAATTATATTAATATATTGATTAATAAAAAATAATCGATGTTAGTTTTTTGAGATGCCAAGACACGAATCCACCAAAGCCTGGGATACATATAAACGAGGTCGTCATTTTTTATCTACATGCTTACCATGTAGAGTGAGGTTATTTTGCATACCAAATATTCCTCACATACCAAGGGACACATCCCAACCATTGATTCAAATTTAATCAATGGCTGAGATTAAAACACACTATCAACTAAAATAAAACGGAGGGGTATAATCGTCAATTAACAACAAAGAGTAAAAACACGGCCTCTCTCTTCAAGTCTCACATTTACTGCACCTACCAAACACACACTAAAAACACACACTACTCACACATTTTCACCGATCAAAAACCAACCCAAAAAACATCAAAAACTATCAAAATCAACGGAGAAAATGGAAGATACCGACACTGAAACAATCACATTAAAGGAACTGAGGAAAAAACGAAGCACAAACAAACCAACGGCCAAAAAACCGGTCAAAAAACCGGCCAAAAAACCGGTTTCAGGTATAATCTTACACTCTAAACAACTATTTCAATATCTACAACTGTTATTTATGATTATATGATGTTTTTAACTGTTTATAGCGATTATGATGAAGAAATGTGCAAATAGAAGTTAGGTTTTAACAGTTTATAAGTTAGGTTTGCAAGATTAGAACTGTTTATAGATTTTTTGTTATGATTAGGAGTTAGGTTTTAATAGTTTAGAAGCTAGGTTTGCGAGATTAGAAGTGTTTATCGAAGGCGTCTTATGCGGCTAAGCCGAAGGCTTAGCCGCATAAGACGCCTTCGACTTTGGCTTCGCCAAAGGCATCTTATGCGGCTAAACCTTTGGCTCAGCTGTAGAAGCTTTGACGAATGCAAAAGGATTCAACAAAGCAGCTAAGTAAAAGGATTAGCCGCATAAGATGCCTTTGGCATCACCCAAGGCATCTTATGCGGCTAATCCTTTGGCTCAGCCGCGGAAGGTGCCTTTGTCAAAATGCTAAAGCATCTTATAAGGCTAAACCTTTGGCTTAGCTACAGAACATGCCTTTGGCTTTGCCAAAGGAATCTTATGTGGCTAAGCCTTTTGCTTAGCCGCATAAGATGCCTTTGGCGAAGCCAAAGGCATCTTATGCGGCTAATCCTTTGGCTCAGCCGCGGAAGGTGCCTTTGTCAAAATGCTAAAGCATCTTATAAGGCTAAACCTTTGGCTTAGCTACAGAACATGCCTTTGGCTTCGCCAAAGGCATCTTATGTGGCTAAGCCTTTTGCTTAGCCGCATAAGATGCTTTAGCATTTAACAAACAAATTGGCCGTGACTGATGCACAAAATGCTTTGTGCGGATATATGATAACTTAAAATAAGCTTTTAAAGCTGTTTTTTGTTCTATATCAGATATGATATAACAAACATTTGCTTTTAAAAATAGCCTTTTAAATATGTGATAACTTAAAAATTTCGTTAGAAACAAAGGATTTGGCTTAGATACAGGCATAGCCTTTGAAAAAAACTTCAAATCATTAACATTTGCTTAGCCACAGGCATAGCATTCAACATTTCTGAACACAAATACATGTTTGTAACATATTTTGTATCTACCAAAAATTTTATGTTAAATATCACATATGATATAATAAAAGATGTATTCAACTTTGTGAATTGACTAGGGTGAAGATAAGCAAAGGCTTCAGCAAAGGCTTAGCCACAGGCATAGCCTTCGGCTTTGCCGAAGGCTATGCCTGTGGCCTAAGAATTTGACAAAAATGAACAATTATTCAGTAGCTAAAAAAAAATTATGTTGAATATCATATATGATATTATAAAGAATTTTGGTAATATACAGGCGTAGCCCCTAAATTTGAAAAAAAAAGATATGCCTGCACCTAATCCTTTTAGTAAAACTGTCAGGATATTAATTAATTGTTCACTGTTGATGATGTAGGAGATAAAGAAAATGATGACGGAGAAGATGATGTTGGGCATCTAATCTCTAAATTGCCACTATTAAAAACAACTGCTGAAGAGAAAAGCCCTGCTAAAGGTACATATCATGTTATTAATGAAACACGTTATGTACTGAGAATATTTCAGTTACTAAATCACAAATGATATAATATAAATTTGTTTTGCAGATAAATCAAAAACAGTAGCTCAAAGACTGAATGAAATGCATAGAAATGCTAAGAAGAGTAGAGCAGAGCTAGAAAAGAAAAAGAAGAATGAAGGAGATAAGGAAAAAACTAAAAATCAAGAAAAAAAAGACACTTCAAAGAAAGAACGTGCACGAAAAGAAAAGCATCAGAAAAGCAAAGTACTTCGAAAAGATTTACTAGAGGTGATGCTAGGAGAATTGAAGAGGAAAAAGATGCTGATAAAAGTGATGATGAGGATACTGAGACAGTAGAAGAGACTGAAGTGGAAGAGACTGAAGAGGAAGTGGAAGAGACTGAAGAGGAAGTGGAAGAGATTGAAGAGGAAATCGAAGAAGAGAATGATCGACAATTGGTTGTAAAAGAAACCAAAAAGAGAAAGAAGGAAGTAGCTGTTCAGAAGGTGGTTGAAGATAAGGAAGATAAAAAGAAGCTTAAGGTGAAAAAGGACAAAGCAAAAACAAAAAATTACCCAACATGTACAACAAGGTCATCACCGAAACCTCTCTATGAAGCAATGATTGGTTTATCAAATGAGCGAAAGAAGTGCTTGAAAGAGATGGGATTTGAGAGGTTCATAAACTTCCCTATTGTTGAACTCCCATCTGCATTGGTGTATCATGTAATTGATAAGTTCCATCCACCTAGCATGGAATTGAGATTACAAAAAGGTTCAATAAAGGTAACAAGGCAAAAAATTCATGATATGCTTGGTGTGCCGATGGGGACAAGAAAGCTGGAAGATCTGGAAGAAAGATTTGATGATGACGATTTTGTTAGAGAGTGGGAAGAACAGTACGCTCATCTTGGACGAATTACACCACCTGCTGTAGCATTCGAGATATCAAGCTCAACTGAAGCAGATTTCATGTTCAAGATGAATTTCTTAACTTTGTTTGCAAGCACCATGGGCACTTTGGAGAGTGCAGGAAGAGTGCCCAAAAAATCCTCGTGCACGTGAAAGAAGATGATGATATCTCTGATATCGATTGGTGCAACTACATAATGGAATGCTTGGAAGTCAAGAGCTAAACTGGACGCAAGTTAAGTCGGGTACCAACTTCTATTATGGTCCTATAACATTCTTATGTGTAAGTTATTTTCCATTAAACTTTTCAACTATGATTCACTCATATAAAAAATTATCTAACAAAATTTTAATTGTATTTTTGTGTATAAAAAAGCTGCTATACTTGGACTCAACAAACTACCCGAGGTTCCAAGTTATGCGTCACCGCCCAGCCATCAGAAGTTGGAACACTCCAACAATGAGGAAAAGAATAAACATGGAAATGAGAGACGGTTGCTTGGGGACGTTAGAGCATCACGGAGAGTATGATCCTGATGAGGAGCAAACCGGCCTGAATTTGTACAAGGGAGCAGACATATACTATGAACCGATGTCTCCCAGAAAGCCAGTGGAAAAAGAGGTAATATTATTGAATTCATTTATAAAAATGTTGTTATAAAAAAGTATGTTATGATATATTTTACTTATTATTAAAAAAGAATGTTTAAAAGAGTTAACAGAAAACAAAACCTTAAGCTTAGGCGCAAGCATAGCCTTCGGCTTTAGCCGAAGGCTATGCCTGCGCCTAAGCCTTCAGGCACAGCCTTCGGCTTTAGCGAAGGCTATGCCGAGACTAAGCCTTCAGCAGGCTAACATTCAGCTGTGCTTGCAACAATATCATATATGATAAAACAAAGATGAATATCACATTTGATATTAGTGTTAAATCATATATGATATGTAATATCATATGTGATATTACACTAATATCATATGTGATATTACATATCATATATGATATTTTAAAAAATCATATATGATTTTCCATATACAATAAGAAACTAAACTGAAATATTTAATTTACAGGAGTTTTATGAAAAAATTGATGAGAAATTTGAGATAATCTCAAAAGAAAAAATAGAGTTGGTTGAAACAATGAGAGAGGGATTGAAGAAATTCAAAGGGGACAAGGTGATGTTGTCATTTAGCAAGAAGTACAAGAGAATGTTCAACAAGATCGATTTTGATATAGAAAGTGAGGCTGAGAATACTGATAGTGATAGTGAGAACAAAGAAGGAAGTGAGCCTGAGAATCAAGAAAAAATAAATGAAGGAAAATTAATACTTGAAAAGGAGAATGAAAAGGAAGGTGAGAGCAAAAATGAAAAGGAGAATGAAAGTGAGAGTGAAGGTGAGGATGAGGAAGAAGAAGAAGATAATATATTTGGAAGTGAGAGCGAAACTGAACAGGAGGATGAAAGCGAGAATTTAAGTGAAAAGGAGGTTAAGAGCAAAGATGAAATACCAGAACTACCAAAAATACCAGATATAATACCAGTACAGAAGGAACAAAAAGTTGCAAACAAAGAAACAACTCCAACTGAAACACAAAAAGAACCTGAGAAAGAAACAGAGAAAGAAACAGAAATACCAGTAGTGAAGGAGAGTGTGATGGAAAACCCGATTGAAAACCCGATTGAAGTTGCAAAGGAAGTTGGAACACCAACTGTGGAGGTAGCACCAGGTTATAAGTTGAGACTAGCAACACCAGATGGTTTTTGGAATCCAGAAAACTTTGATAATCTCGTTAGTCAAGCAGAACAAGAATATGCAGAAAAACATGGGAAAACAGATAAGAGTGATCAAAAAGAGATTGCTGGGACAACAGAGATGATAAGTGACCCAAAAGATATTGCTGGGACAACGGAGATGAGTAGTCCAAAAGAAATTCAAGGGTCAAAAGAAAAAATGACCAGAGGAATAGTAAGAAAGTCAATGTCGCCACCATCTGAGAAAATGACAAGAGGAAAGATCAGAAAATCATTCACGCCACCAACTTTCAGTCTTGGTATAAGCCCAACGATAACAGAAGCTGTTGTTGAGACTGAAACAAAGATCAAAACTGGAAGAAAAGAAAAAAAAGGGTGAGAGACATGGAGGCTGAGACTGAAACAGAATCAAAACAAGAAGAACAACATCTAGCAAAGAGAGTCAAAAAACCATCACGTTTCTGGGTATCACCATACATGAACAAAAAAACTGTAATCCACACTCCAGCACAACCAGATGAATTGATGATAACGGACGCGTTATTTTCAATGGAAGGAAATCCAGTGTAAGTCTGCTATTTTTTTTATTAAAAATCACACAAAAAAATAATAAATGTTGTGATAATAATATGTATATGATTTAAATTTTGTGTAGTGACTTTGTCTTTGAACCAAGCATCAAGGGAGCCCCTGCAATAAGGGAAAGCATGCAAACACTGGCACCTAACTTGAAGGTAGAAGCTAGTGTCATTGACAGCTTTGCTTCACTTTTAAACTATGAAGAAATGGTGACCAATGGTGGAAACAAGATGAAGCATTACTTCCACACTGGAATGTTGGTAAGTAGATAAACATTTAGAAACTAATTACTAATCTGTTTGTTAACAGTTATATGATATTGTTGATTTTTGACAACAGACAAGCCAAATGGTAGAGTTGCCGAAGAAAGATGAAGCAAAGCAATATAAAGCTTTCTTTGATTGCATGACAAGGGAGTTTAAAGACAACCCAAATGACATGTCATTGCAACATGTAGAAATGGTAACAACTTACTTTACTTATTATGAAGAAAGAGATTCGACTTTTATTTGAGCTAAAATGAATATAATTTTCTTTCAATTTCTACAGGCCTTCTTCCCAGTGATTGCTCATGAACACTTCTATCTGTTTGTATTCAATCTAGCAAAAGGAACTTCAGCAATCATTGACAACTCCAACTCTGGGCAGACATATGACACCAAATACAAGAAAGAATGCGATGTTTTGGTAAGTCACTGAAACTAGGCATGGAAAGAACATAAATTGCATCTAATATTAGAAACTATAATATGACAGTAAAATATCATATATGATATAATTGTCTTTAAATATTAGAAACTAAAATATGGTAGTTAAATATCATATATGATAAACCACTAGCAAGTTAATTGAGTCTTTGTTTGAAATATCAGATATGATAAACCACTAGTAAGTAAACTGAATCTTTTGTTTGTGCAGAAAAAAGTGTTTTCACAGTATTTGGAGTCATTCAACCACCCAAAAGCGAAGCAAATAAAGAAAAACAAGACAGCAATCATAAAAGTCAAATGGGCAACAAAACAAAATGTGATTGATTGCGGGGTCTTTGTTATGATGCACATGGAGTTGTACAATGGTGAAGCAGCAAAGAACTGGGAGCTGAACTTCCCAACTGAAGAAGAAGGCCAAACAATGGCAATAATCAAGCTGAGAGTAAAGTATGCAACAAAAATGTTAACGCATGAAATTAACAGTAAGAGAGAAGAAATCAGCGAAGAAGCACATGCGTTTGCAAGGAAGCATACTGACAAAGCATTGAAACAAACCTACATAAAGGATCAGATAGAAAAGAAGAAGAAGGAACAGGAGGCAACCCATGTTGCAAGTGCGATTTGAAGGCAAAACTCGATAGATGATAGAAGACAATTGATAGATGATAGGAGCTGATGAATAGATAGGAAGTCACTCGTTTTTGGGTAAAGGTGGAGTGACAATGGTGATGCACTTACAAACTTCTGATTAGTTAAATTTGGGATAGCTTATGCCATTTAGAATGGTTAGAACATTATGTTATGTCTTATGGTACAATGTCACAATCTTATCTCGTATGCTACAATATGTTATGTCTTATGGTACAATGTCACAATGTTGACGAATAGTGATCAGATCTGAAATGGTTATATAATGAATTTTGCGGCACATCTGCGGATGTGATTTTGGATTATATGTGCTGGTGTACAAGTTTTGCTACACAAAACTGATATATTCGATAAAAAGGTGTTGCTAACCAACTCCGCGTTTTATAACACAATTTGAAAACATATGATATGAGATCTGATCAACAAATGTGCTAATGGTGGAATCACATATGATTTTGTATGTATATCAAATATGATATATAACAGGAAAAACAAACTAGATAAATCAAATGTGATAATTCACTTAACACAAAGAGAAGATAAATCACTTAAAACCA
Source organism: Chrysanthemum makinoi (assembly GCA_910596185.1). NCBI lineage: Eukaryota > Viridiplantae > Streptophyta > Magnoliopsida > Asterales > Asteraceae > Chrysanthemum > Chrysanthemum makinoi. The sequence goes on from OU343217.1 coordinate 15,474,337, forward strand.
AAAAAAAAAAAATATATCAAAAATTCATTTCATAAAACAAAATCTGTAAACAATCAAAGAAGATTCAAAAGTACTTCAATCACAAAATTCCTATTTGGACAAAAACAGTAAAAAGATTTATCATGTAGCTTCAGATTGAACCAAATCATCTTGTACTCTATACTTATTTGGACAGGTCCTTTTGTTGTGGCCATCTTTAGCTCCACATACTGAACATGCATTCCTATTAACTGAACTCTCATCAATAGCTTGCTCTTTTCCACCTTTTATACGCGACTTTTCACGTCCTTTGGGCTTACAGACAGACGGATTCTTAACAGCAACTACAGGAGGCTTTGGCACTCCGACAAGCTCTTCAAGATTATCAAGCTTGTCCTTTGATGGAGGATTTGGGCAATCAGCTTCAACATCTAACTTTAGCAACTTCAACTTCTCAATAAAAGCAGCTAACCTTGTCTCGTCTTTACTCAACATATGCACACAGTGATCAACAATAGAAGTAGCCTCATTTGCATAATTCTCAACAATCTCATTCTTCTCACCATACCTGTTCCTTTTGTTCCTCAAACCAGCAGGTATCAAGTTCTTTGTCCAACGCCTCAAGACGTATTGATTTGGAATCATTTCAACATTCGCATTCTTAAAGACACAAAAAATGTGTCTACACAATATTCCAACTCTAACAAATAGCTGACAGGAACAAACAACTGATCCATCTTCTATGTTTCGCAAAACCTCCATGAAAAAAAAACAATACATAGTCAAATATCATATATGATAGATCATATGTGATACATCATTTGATATATCATATATGATATATCACATATGATATCTCATATGATATATCACATATGATATATCACATATGATATATCAAAATTATAAAAGTATAAAAAATAACAATAAAAAAAGCTTTAAAAAGACCATAAAAAAAAATTGGTTAACAAAACTAACAAACCTTATACAGTCCATCTTCTCTGTGAAACAAGTTGATCGGCTCCTCTTCTTCTTTATTTTTATCAGTATCATCACCTTTTTTCTTAAATTTCTCTTTTTTCTTAGCTTTCTTCTTCTCCATTACTTCATCAACAAACTTTTTCTCTTTAATAATAGACACCTCAGATCCTTCAAACAAACTTTTGGTATCTATTTGGCAAAACCATGTCCCAGCAAATATTTCAGCTTGAACCAATTCGAAAAGGGGACGAGTATAAACCTTTGACGCATGACGTTCAATCTTAAGATAGGTTCTAAATGTAGGAACAGAATCAATCGACTTATGATCTAACCTCTCTTGTATATGCCTCTGTTTTTCCATTGCCGTCTCAAAACAATTCATAAAATTCATGAGAGTCGAACCAGAATTAGTAAAATGAGAGAAAAAAGAATTCTCACTCTCAGACCTAGAAGTTGTCCTCATCAAACCACACAAAGGAGAGTCCACAAAAAAAGCAGGAATCCAACAAGAGCGAATGCGAAACATCTTTGTTAACCACTTATGATTATGCAAATTAAACTCATCTAATAACTTCCCCCATTGATACTCAAACTCATCAGGACCAATATACATATTCCACACAATTAGATTGAATTTCCTTTTAAAGTCTGTGTGATCATAAATCTTTGAGCATATCTGCAAACAAAATATCACATATGATATAACAAACGATTTACCAAAATGAAAAAACTATGAAATATCACATATGATAAATCATTAGAAACTACAAAGAAAGAAAAATAAAATACAAGAAAGCACATAAAGTATCACATATGATATAATAAAAGGAAATACAAGAAAGCACACAACATACCTTTCCAGGAAGCTTTTGTGTAATATGCCACATACACAATCTGTGTTTCGATCCAACAAATTCTTGTTCAATCGCCTTTCTCATAGCCCCGTCCCGATCAAGGTGACAACGATACTAGAAGCTTTACCAAAAGCTTTTATAAATGCTTTGAGCAACCAAATATAAGAGTTTGCAGTCTCATTCTTCAGCAAGCCTGCAGCAACCGTAACACACTTCCTATGATTATCAATTGCTGTAAAAGGAACAAACATCATTTTGTACCTGAAAAACAAAAACAAAAATAGTTAAAAAAATAAAAATACAAGTAATACAATAAAATATGATATATATCACTCAAACACTTACTTATTTGTCCGACGTAGCATCAAAAGAGGCAACGTCACAAAACTCTTTGTAATTGTACTTGGAAACTTCATCAGCCCAGAAAATTGCGAAAGCTCAGGCATTCTCAACCAAGTAATCAAACGAAAAATCGGAACATGCTTCGTCTATTTTCCATCTGAGCTATAAGCATCTGAGCATCACTATCGCCTATATAACAATTCACACTCCTAAAAAAGTTCTTAAAGTCAACAGTTGTACCATGAACAAGCAAATACGATCCCTTCAGACCAGTCAACAAGTGATGAGCTCGCGTTGCACCTATATTCACGCTCGCAGCTTTAACAATAAACAACTGCTCGGCATATGTTAACTGCCTTTCGGTCTTTGACAAATGCTTATATTCTTTACGTTCAAGCTCATGGTTATGTATACTATCAAAAACAGTCAACTTATACTTTGAAGAACCAGGAATCAACTCAAACATCACACGTGCTTTGCAACCTGTGATATGAAGGTTCGAACTTCTCTTCTGCTTGTCACTATTCTCTAAATCTAGTGTGTCTACATGAATTCCCTTAGGACAACCTTCCCTATTACACACTAGATACTTTTGCTTTACAATACCACTCCTCAACCTTTTCTGACATGATTTCCTAACCACAAACCCTGCTTTTGAAGCATATTTCATATACGCACTAATGCACTCATCAACTGAATTAAAAACATTGCCCTTAGCTAGTAAAACATCGACCGGAACTTTAGGAATATAATAAACCGTTCCACCAGGAGTATCAAAATTAGAGTGAGTAGAGAATGATTTAGGAGTTTTCAAAGCATTCAGTTCTGAAAAAACAAAAAAGTACAAAATAAAAACATCGATCAAGTAAAAATGTGGTATCACATGTGATATCACATATGATATCATATGTGATATCACATGTGATATATCATATGTGATATCACATATGATATCACATGTGATATCACATATGATATCACATGTGATGCAAAATAAAAAGTGCTTAACAAAACATAACTAATAGCTTGTTCAAAAAGCTTAAACTACTTAATTCAATCAAAGCATAAACTAATAGCTTATTCAAAGCTTAATATGCTTAATTCATCAAAAACTAATTAACAGCTTAATTTGAATCTAAACATAACTAATCGCTTATTCAGAGGATTAAAATGATTAACACCTTATCCATCTCCTACACGTAACACAAAACTAACAGTTTAGATCAATCTAAAGCTAAATAATAGCTTATTAACAGCTTCAAATTAACTTAAAACTGCTTAATTCAATCTAAAACTAAATTAAAACTGCTTAATTCAATATAAACATAACTAAATAGCTTATTCACATATTAAAACTGTTATTCAAACAGAAAAAACAATAAAAAACAAAAATTAAACGCATCTTACTCTTAATAGCTGCGGATTCATCACCGTGTTCATAAGCTACAATCTCCTCCGTATACTTAGCAGAAACATCATCACTAACAACAACATCTTCAGATGCAGATTCAGTTACAGAAACATCATCACTAACAGTTATAGAAGAAGAAGGATCAAAAGAGGAACGATCAGCTTCATTAATAGAAGAAGAAGGATCAGAAGAAACTGAAGAATTTGGAATCAAATCCATGAAAGAATGATTAATTGATAACGAATTAGTAATAACTGATGAAGAAGATGCGGTTAACTGATGAAGAATCGAGAGAATAGAGATAAACACACACTTTGTGTGTGTGAAAATTAGATAACGTTTAATAGAAAGAAACATAAAAAATTCTTTTTATATTGACTAAAATACCCCTGCAGTGTAAAAATCAGATTTAATCTAAGCCATTAGATCAAAATGAATGAAAGGTGGGGATTGGTCCCTTGGTATGTAGATAAAGTTTTGTCCCTAAATGATCTTTTATCTACCATGTAATAGGATTATTAGATTTGGCAAAAAGAATAAAAATGCATGGGGTGGTAAAAAGAATAGCACAAATGAAACATAAGGATAATGTGTGCATTAACGATATAATGGGGTTTGGGGGGACTATGACTGCGTTTTAATTGCTGAACATATTCTATTACAGGGGTGTTTAGAAGAATAACAAACTATCAACTTATTGCATTTTGATATATCTAATTACCACTTTTGAGTGAGGTAGTTATAACTAACAAAAGATCTCTAAAAATGTACAAGGTGATTATGTATATAACAAAAATAGACGTTGAGTGGTAGTAGAAGTAGTAGTGATCAGTAGTGGAGTTCTGCGTTTCATGATTTTTTTAGAGTCTTTGTTCATTTTATAGACTAGAATTGCTTAGAAAGTGCCCGGGATTGCTTATTGAAAGTCTAAATTTGTTATCTGCTTATTATGTATAGATAGATTAGATAATCAACGTTAATAATGATTATTGGATGTTTAAAGGGTGTTTGGCGCATGATGTATCTAAACACTATCCTATTACTCATGAATAACTTAACTTATATCACATAATCACTTTCAACATGTGATACTTAATGCCCTCTCAAATGATTATGATCGAGTTAGTTACAATCTTATAACCATATTTTTCTAATAGTCTTCAATGAAGAATATAACACTGTTTTATAACTAAACATAGTTTAAACTATATCTGATTAAGTTATTCTTATTTTGTGAAGAAAAATCGTGTAAAGGGCGAAAAATACCAATAGTTTTGAGACATACCATATACGAAAAGATAAAATAATGGCACCTAGATTTCGTTGCATAACTCGATGTACATAGATTGACCTATATAAAAGTAGCAGGCGAAGAGGACAATCGATCATCCTTAACTAGCAGTAGTTTGAAGTCCCATATAAGACCAGTGAAAAGATGCAAATGTATGTTTAACGAACCAACTTTTATTAAGGGGTTTTTGGGTTTGCTTTTTTTTAAATGTTTATCTGCTTGAAATGCCAAAGTTTTACCCACATTGCTTACTTACTCAGGAGTGATTAAATAAGTACTTAATTAAGCAATCCGATACACCCTTTTAATCCATCAACTTATGCAACTGCGGCTCATTGCAATGTTTGATTAACAAGGCAACTACGCTAGGGACAAAACTGAATTGGTTAGGGAATGCTGCAAAAGTTATAGCGGGTCCAGGGTGCCAGCCATCAGGTTTCACAAGGAGAGCCAGCGAAAAACATGGTTCAATAGTCTTCTTTTATGGTCAATAAGATGATCAACATGCCTTCTTTAACCTCTTTACTCCTATCCAAATGCCACAGTTTTATGGTCCATTTCAGTGGCAAGTTTTTACTATGTGATAGTAAGATATATATATATATATATATATATATATATATATATATATATATATATATATATATATATATATAGATATATATATATATATATATATTTCAACCGCGACTTGAAGTCATAACAGTAATATTTAGTGTTTAGTTCAGTCATCAGTGTCAATAGGATCATATCCTCCAAAGTTCTTGATATTGCAACATAAAGCTTTCTTTATACCCTTCACCAAATGTCCCAATTGGCCAGACTTTACGGCCTCTTCTATCTATTTCTTGAGCTCTCTGCAATTGTTGGTGTCGTGCCTGTAATCGTCGTGGAAATAGCAGTACTTGGATTTATCCCTGTTTCTTCCTCTACTTGCCAAACGAGGGGGAGGATCGAAGGCCTTCGCAGCCCTTTTCGTAGCAAGTATTTCCCTTGGAGATTTAGACAGATTTGCCAAGAGTCCGTGGTTGATGTTTTTGTTGTAGGGTGTGAACCTGTCCCTGCCTTTGTGACTGTTTTTTGACCTTTACCATGAAGAGTTCTTTGGGATCTTGCTGTGACTTTCTTAACTTTCGATCAGAGCCCCATTAGTGGACACTTCTTTGGCTTCGATCCATGTGTATGTCTTCTCCGTTAAGCCATTTTAGGTAGCGGGAAGGTCAGTGGATAGGAATTCCACCAGACTTCTGTTTCGCAGGCCATGCACAAAACCAGAGATGCGTTGGTCTTCGTGCAGACTCAGAATCTGCAAGGTGTCATCAGTGTATCTAGTAACGAAAGCCCTAGTGATTTCGTTTTCCCTTTGCTTGATGTTGTGTACTGTCAAGTGAGTCCTTGTGAACTTTTTCTGCTGGCTGAAGTGTGATCTAAACTTGGCCTTGAGATCATCCAAATTCACTATGCTACCCGCTTTTTGCCCATTCCACCATATACGAGCGGAGTCTCGCAGGGTATATGTGAACATGTGGCAAGCAACCGGCATAACCTATTTTTGCATTCTAATAGCCCCTTCAAACAGATGTAAGAAATTATCCGGGTCCCCCTTCCCATCATAAGTACCAATATGCGCAGGCATTTTCAACCTGTTGGGTAGAGGGTAGTCTTCTATCCATCTTACAAAGAGTGTTGTGAAACCCATGTGCTCCGAATAGAGGCAGTTGTAAGGTGGCATGTAAGTGAGGACAATGTTGTACGGGTTATGGTGCGGAGGTACTCCGACAGGATTTTGGTTAACATAAGGAGGGTAAGGAGTAGGTATAAAAGATGGGTGACTTCCTATAGGGTACGAAGGGTATACCATAGGTTGCCCGTAGGGCATGTTTTCGTATGGTTGAGGAAAGCTAGGGTTGCTAGCCTGCCCATTAGGTGGGGGGTAGACCCCATGGGGATAAGATTGAGCCTGAAAGGAGGGTACATACCATGAGGAGGAAGACTTCCTCCCCCATTCATTTGAGGTGGATTGCCTTCTACACCGGATGCGTGAGAAGGCTGCAACAGAACCCTTGCTTCAGTTCTCCCTAGATGGGCTGCCAAGGGTGGTGGCAAGTTAACCTCCGTAGTCTCCCTTCGGTGACTCCTCCCATTGGAACCTTCCATCGTTCCTTCCCTTCTCGTCGGAGCCCTCTCCGGAACATCTTCGAAACCCACCGATCTTTCACTCGGCCTTCGACTTCCCGGAGATCCTACCCTCAGTACTGAGCATGTAGCCCCAGGAACTGAGGGCCTAGTCTCCATTTCTATCTCTTCATCATATTCATCACTAGAGTATTCCAACTCCCTCCGCATTTCTATGTTCCGAGCTTGCCTCCTTGGAGCCCTCAATAAGGACTCTAGCGCTTCGATGTTAGCTTCGACGAACGCAAGACTGATTACTGTTTCGGGATTAGCTGACGTCGAAGCATGGTTGTTGGGAGTTATTTCAGGGTGAGATCGTGTGGTGAAAGTGGACGCGGTTATGTTGGGAAGGTTGTTAGGATCGTTGACTGGGATTGGTGTCAAGGTCGAGAAACCCGGAGGGGGAGTATCTTCTCTTCCTTGATTCATGCCGTAAAAGTAGTGAGCGCGATTGACTGGTTATAAGTTTGGAATAACGAGACCAATTGTAGCGGGTCCCACGGATGGCGCCACTGATTGTACAATAATTCGTACGACCAGGCCTTCGATGGTGATCGAAGGGTATGAGGGTGATATGCTTGCGCCAAACTTGTAGCCAATCTGCAATAAGAAATAATAGACACTTCGTTAAGTGATTGCGCAGGGGTTGGACCCTGCGAACCACCTCCGGCGTGAGGGTAAGTATGTGATATGTGTTGTAAGTAATGCAGAGTATGTGAAATACTGTGTTGAGTGAACATACCATTGAAATGACTCGTCCAACCTATTTATAGATGGAAAAATAAGCTTGGAGAGTGTTTGCGCACGTTTCGGAGATCATGGGGGCGTCCCATGATTTTTGGTAACCGCTAGGGCTTCATCCCCACTCTCTCTGTCTTGGCGGGGAAGCTAAGAAGATAGTGGGAACGTGGGGGAAGACCAAGTCAATGTTCTCCTTTGTCTTAGTGTCTTCAAGAGAAGACCCCGAAGGGCATAGGCCTTCGGTTGGCGAATTCCCAACTGGTAACCATATCAGGGATGAATGATTTTACGCCAACAATGACTTAGGAAGAAAGACTTGGGCCTTCGTAATGTAAATTTAACTGAGGTCGAAGGGGAGTCCTTCGACCTGATCGGAGGGTACGTCATCATTATACTTACTAATATATTATGTTGATACATGTACATGCATCTTAGATGTAATTGTAAATGAGTTTGAAAACATATATATTTGAATTTTTCTTTCTATTGTCTTAGTAGTTAATCTTCTTGATTCCACTCGTTTGAGTTGTTAGAGATAAAACCTAACCCGAATAAATGAGTCAATTGCCTATCCTTTTGAAATGATAATCACTTTATTTGGTAGGTTGACTGTTTTTGTTCAAATTACAGGATTTACATCTTTCTTCTCTCGATGAAGACGGGTCAGATTTAATTCAACAACCTATAAATGATTCTGGTGTTCAAATCCAGTGACCCTTGAGATCTTATAACGTAACCATATGATATAAACTTGTCACAAGTCTTACTGAAGTTCTAATTTTGTGATCCAAGAATCTGGTATTAAAAAACTATAGCCCAGATTTAACAAAATATCAGATGAAATTACTGTTAAAATGGCAAGTTGATTAGATGAAACCGTTTTAATGAAAGAAACCATGAATATCTTTGAGACATCAATTTTTGCCCACAAGACAATCGAATAGTACAACCTGATTCTATGATTGGTAATTTCATTAACGTCTGAAATACTAAGAGCTATTTGACTGATGTTAACATATTTTCTTAGCTTAGTGTGACACAAGAATACCTGATGTTTCCCTATGAATCATTCTTAACAAAGCATAAACTTTTTCAAACTATCTTACTGAAAGATTTTATGGATATTTAAATATACGTATGACCGGATTCGAACTCGAGACTTCGGGATTGCACACATTACGTATGAGAATTGATGTTAAATAATTAATATATATAAATGTTATTATTATTAATTAATAGTCAGGAAATAAACACTTAACGATAGTTAATATTTAACGAGGTTTGAGTAACGGTCATTAAATGTAAATTACAAGGACTAAAGATGAAATAATGGACAAGAAGGATCTAGAACACCTCTTTGGGAGCCTAGGCTGGTCGTGGGTAGGAGAAGCCCAAGGGAGGCTTAACTTGTTCTCCAAGATTAGTTACCTATATATACAAACCCCTTGTATTCATTATAACCTAATCTTGGTGACTTGCAAACCTAATTTCTCTTATCCTTTTCCTCTTTCTTGTGCTTGGCCGATCGGTTCCAAACCCACCCAAGGGTTTTGATTTTTCCAACTCAAGATTAAGTGTTTGGTTTGTTTGTGATCAAGAACCTAGTCTTTCACTTCAATTCGATATTAGTACGTGTGTACAAGAGCGAAGGACAAATACACTTGTGTTTGTGGGATTTCTGGTGGTCGATTTCTTTGTGGGTCGAATTGGTATAAACCCTAAGCTAGGGTTTTGGTTTTTGTTCCTCATTCACACTAACGTGTGTTTCTTGATTTGCTAAAAGGTACGCATATTCTTATTCGGTTAATTACTTACATATATTATTCCTTATTACTTCCGCCGCATGCTTTGATGATGTTTACTTGTTTATTATAATTAGTAAAACCCAACAGTGGCATCACGAGCCGTTAATATGATGTAATTAATTACCGAAACACATAAAAATTTAATCTTTATGATTATTGCATGCTTTTATTGGTTTCTACGGTTTTGAAATTGAAAACCCTAATTTTTTTTAATTGGGTCGATTACCCTAATTTTATTTAATTAGGTTTTAATTTTGTAAAACTTGTAGAAACCCAAGGATTGCATGTATATTTTATGTGGTTTTAATGAATAATTGTTATGTGTCATGTATTATGCGTATCTTGGAATATAATTGTTATGAGGAATCCATGGTGGAACATGCATGTTTTGCTATGGATTATTGTTTTGATTAAATTGTTTAGTTATATACACATGTTTATTTATTTGATAATTATTGAATTGGGGAAGACCTCAATATATCTAATAAAAATTCGTTATGTGCTATTTGGTATACCATTGACTTTGGCTTACGCAATCGACTTGTCGATGCATGTGGCTCATCTACCTTGTAGGTGAAAGCCCTAGTTAATGTATGCATTATTTTACGCCTAGAATTGTTTATTAGCGTTTATCGAAATAATTATGCATGTGGCTATTTGTTTTACATATGTTAAATTGTTTAGTTATACGTTTATATTATTTGAGTTTGTTTAATTTTTATTAAAGTGCTTTTTTGTTTATATTGTATGACATGTTAGTAAGCAAAAAGAGTTTTTTTATGAATAGAAAATTAAATGGACTAAATAATGGCGAAATTGATTTGTTTTTCTAAGTATTAATTCTTGAACTTTTAATCTATTGATGCGACTGTACTAAATGGTTAGAACGGCTCACCCAATAGAACAAACTAGAAAGGGGGTTTAAAGAAGTGCGCACAGTCACACTGAAAGGATGTCTAAGGTTATGCTTCTGCGCTTACCTGGTCCTCTGCCCCTGTGCGTTCGATTGGAGCTACCTAGTATAACTATTCTATGTACGAAGCATCTTAGTGGAAATTTGTAAGTTTCTCAACGCATCAATTAAAACTTTGTAGAATTTAATCTTAGCAATTAAAATATTTGTAAGTTTTTTCGAAAGTTTTATGTTATAAAGTTGTATGCATGCTTCTTTATACATAAGTTTTGATTACACGTCAAAAATTGTACCCTTTAAATTTAAGTTTATGCCATCTAATGATATGAAACACTTGAAGTTGTAATTTAGTTATGTGAGACCTTGAGCTAGATTATGATAACAAGGTGAATCTTTATGTTGTGTGAGACCTCAGCTTAATAATTTGCAGTTTCTAAATTAGACAACTTAATTAAGTTAGTTAGTGAGACCTATAACTTAAGGCATAAGATGGGATAAAACATGCTTACGTTTTGCATAAATTGTTTTGGCAAAATTGTAAATCCCATAATTTTTAGAATTGAAAACTTGTTTGTCAATTATTGTTTTTCAACAATTACCTATTCTATACTTTCACCACTAGCAGATCAACTGATGTGGTGAAACTATGATAATGAGGATCCAAAATTCAAAGAAAATTCTATGGTTAATATGAATATTGACCAAAGGGTATTTTATTTTCTTGAATGTTTATTTATCGAAAGTACTAACTTTTGAACTTTTATTTTCTGTAGAAATGGCTCAAGCTGAATCTACTGCACTAGCCTCGTCGTTCAAATCTATGTTTGATCGAGAGAAATTGACTGGTAGCGCGAATTTCAATGATTGGTATCGGCAACTCAGAATTGTCTTGAGGCTTGCCAAAAGACTAGATTATTTGACTACGCCTTGTCCTCCTGAACCTGCAGCTAATGGTATCGACAAACTGAGTATGATAGGTATAATGAGGTCGCCTGCATTATGCTTGGGAGTATGGCTCCAAACTTGCAAAAACAGTTTGAGAATTACTTCCCTCATCTCATGCTCGACGAACTTACTCGGTTGTTTGAGAAGCCTGTGACTGTAGAGCTGTATGATCTGATAGATGCCCTACACAGTTGCAAGCAAGGAGAAGGGAAACATGTGAGCGCCCACTGCCTGGAAATGATTGGTTACATGGACCAGCTCGGGAGACTCAATTACGTCTACCCTAATGACATACAAATTGGCCTGATCAACAGATCCCTTAACAAGGAGTTTGATGGTTTCGTGCGCAATTATAATATGCATTGCACGGGGAAGACAGTTAGTGAGGTACATGTAATTCTCATTGACTATGAGAAAGGTTTGCCCAAGAAGGCTCCTACACCTACGGTTCTAACCATCCAAAAGGGTAGGATTTCTAAGCCTAATAAGCCACTAGCGAACAAGAAAGGGAAAGGTAAGGGTAAAGTTGATAAGGGAAAACAAGTTATGGCTTATCAACAAGAACCCAAGAAGTACCCTCCCAAAAAGCGTGAGAATCCTAAGAAGGATCAGGCTTGTCATCACTACACCGAAGGTAGGACACTAGAAGAGGAATTGTCCGCTCTACCTTGATGAGTTGCGTACTAAGAGGTATAAAAATACTGGCACTGTGGCTAGTACTTCAGGTACTCTTTTGATGATAGAATTATTTGCTTTTCCTCATAAAATAAATTCCTGGGGTATATGATACTTGATGTGATATTCACATTTGTAATACACTGCAGGGACTTAGAGGTGCAAGGAAGATCGCCTATGGACAACAATACCTGCACGTGGGTAATGGAGCACATGCAGTCGTTGAAGCTATAGGCACGTTTGATTTAGTTTTACCTTCGGATTTAGTACTGTCTTTGAACGATTGTCATTACGCTCCTTCTGTTGTTATGGGTGTTGTTTCTGTTTTCTTGTTAAAAGATATTGGTTTTATTCATACATTTACTGATTATGGAATTTCTGTTTCTTTAAATGGTGTTTTTTAATTTAATGTTATTCCAGTAAATGGTGTGTTTGAAATTGATTTGCATGATAATGTGATTGATAAAAATAATTATGTCTTTAGCATCAATAATAAAAGAATCAAAAGTGATTTGGATTCTTCATATCTTTAACATTGTAGACTTGCTCACATAGGCAAGAAACGCATGCAAAAGCTGCAACACGATGGGCTTTTGCAAGACATCAATGATGAATCATTTGATAAATGCGAGTCTTGCATATCTGGGAAGATGACCAAGAAACCTTTTACAAATAGTTTAGAAAGGGCTTCTGATCTTCTTGGTGTGATACATACTGACGTATGTGGACCACTAAGACATGTGTCAAGGAAGGGTGCTAGCTACTTCTTAACCTTTACTGATGATTTCAGTCGTTATGGTTATGTTTATTTACTTAAACATAAACATGAAGTCTTTGAAACATTTAAGGTTTTCAAGAGTGAAGTAGAACTGCAACTAGGAAAGAAGATTAAAGCTCTTCGATCCGATAGAGGTGGTGAATATATAAGCCAAGAGTTTAAAGATTATCTTGCTGAGTGTGGAATTGTTCAGCAACTCACTTCTCCATATACTCCACAACAAAATGGTGTATCTGAGAGAAGAAATCGTACATTCTTAGACATGGTGCGATCAATGTTTAATCTTACAACTCTTCCCTTATCCTTTTGGGATTATGCTTTAGAAACTGCTGTTCGCATATTGAATATGGTTCCAACTAAGAAGGTTGATAAGACTCCTTATGAAGTGTGGTATGGGAAAGCTCCCAACTTGTCTTACTTAAAGGTCTGGGGTTGTGAGACGTTTGTTAAACGTGACTCAGCTGATAAGCTACAACAAAGATCTGTTAAGTGTATCTTCGTAGGATACCCAAAGGAAACTATGGGTTACTACTTTTACTTTCCACTGAATACAAAGTAATTGTTGCTAAGTATGGAGACTTCCTTGAAAGGGATCTCATATCTCATGAATTCAGTGGGAGAGTTTATGATCTGGAAGATGATCAATAAGATACATCACCTTCTGAAAACACTAGCCAAATTCAAGTAGAACCGAAAGTCGAGTGTTCCACTGAAGTTGAAGTGGTTCCCATTCGTAGATCCGTAAGGGCTACGCGTGCACTGGCGTCTATGTCTTAACATAGAAGCTGAGGAAAATATGTTAGGGGATCTTGGTGAACCTGCTAACTATAAGGCTGCTATGATGAGTCCTGAAAAGGATAAATGGCAAGTCGCAATGAATGGGGAAATGCAATCCATGAGAGATAACGAAGTCTGGATAGAGGTTGACTTACCTCCAAATGCTAAGGTAGTTGGAAGTAAGTGGCTCTATAAGATAAAGACTGACATGGATGGCAATGTACACACCTATAAAGCTCGTCTTGTAGCTCAAAGGTTTACTCAAACTTTTGGGATAGACTATGAGGAGACATTTTCTCCTGTAGCAGACATTAGAGCTATTAGGATTCTTATAGCCATAGATGACTATGAGATATGGCAAATGGATGTCAAAACTGCCTTCTTAAACGGTCGCCTAGATGAGGACATCTATATGGCGCAGCCTGAAGGGTTTGTGAATCCAAAATTTCCAAAGCGTGTATGCAAACTTCAAAGATCCATTTATAGGTTGAAGCAAGCATCGAGGCAATGGAACAAGAAGTTTGATGAAGAAATCAAGAAATTTGGTTTCACTCAAAATCTTGATGAGCCATGTGTATATCACAAAGCTAGTGGGAGTAATGTTATTTTCCTTATCTTATATGTCGATGACGTATTGATCATGGGAAAAGACATTCCAAGTTTGCAAGATGTAAAGTCTTATCTTGAAAAGTGCTTTTCTATGAAGGATTTAGGGGAAGCATCATTTATTATAGGAATCAAGATCTACCGAGATATATCAAGGCGGTTGATTGGACTAAGCCAAAGTACTTACATCGATAAAATATTGAAGAGATTCAATATGCATAATTCCAAGAAATGATATTTGCCGATGCAAGCTGAACATGGCTTAAGTAGTGAACTATCGCGTTAACACTGAAGAGGTGGCACACATGAGAAAAGTTCCTTATGCTTCATGTAGGATCTATCATGTATCTTTGTGAGATGTACAAGGCTTGATGTGGCGTTTGCACAAAATATCACCAGTCGATATCAACAGAATCCAGGTGTGAAACACTGACATGCTGTTAAGAACATTCTTAAGTATCTAAGGGCTACTAAAGAAATGTTTCTAGTGTATGGTGGGAATCCAGATGCAGAACTTGATGTTACAGGTTTTTGCGATGCGTCTTTTCAAAGTGATAAAGATGATAAGAAGTCTCAAACGGGGATATGTCTTTGTAATTAATAGAGGAGCAGTTGACTGGAAGAGCAAGAAGCAGACAACGACTGCGATGTCTATTACAGAAGCTGAGTACATAGCTGCTTCGGAAGCTGCGATGGAAGTTGTTTGGATTAGGAAATTCATTTCAGGACTCGGAGTAATGCCCTCAATCGAATTACCTTTAAATGTGTATTGTGACAACTCTGCTGCAATAACATTTGCCAATGAGCCTGGAGTCATGAAGGGCGCCAGACATTTTCCTCGTCGATATCACTATGTTCGAGAACAAGTCGAAATAGGTGAAATCAATCTACTCAAAGTTCATACATATGATAATCTAGCTGATCCCTTTACGAAGCCTTTGCCAAAAGAAAAACTTACTGACCATGCTGATGGGATAGGACTTCGTTTAGCTAGTAGATTCATGCAGACCTGTGATTAGTATTTGGATCAAGGATGTTATGAACAAATATTATTTAATGAAATAAAATAGTTGTTTATGTTTATTTTTCATTTTCTTAATATTATATCCTATATTTGCATGTTTAATCCGTGAATGACTTATGTTATTCTAAATAGTCCGTTGTCGATCAATGATGTGGGAATGTCATTGAATTAAGACAAATATGAGTTTTGGTAGAATATACTTAAAGTATATTGATGCGTGGGACATACCAGATTCACATGATATTCAATGAATTGAATATAGGACAGATCCCAACTTTACATGATTATACTTATGGATCTTTGTCACTAAGTAAATCATGAAATGTTTATCCTCAAACTTGAGATACCAGATAACTGTTATGAATGTAGTGCACTTGTGTGAGATAGTCTAACGCTATCCGTAACTGGTAGTTATAAGGGCTATTTTTGGAAGTGTTGCAAAGTTCATGAGTTATGTTTGTAGTCAAGAGAATTTGTTCCTTTGAATTTGTTTCAAAGCATAATACTATATTTGGGCCCCTCGTAGGGTTGACAAGATGTTTGTATGGCCATACCCAAGATCAATTTGGAATACGTTCAGATGATTTGGTAATCTTGTTCAATCAGATATAACGAGAAACAAAATATTAACTTATAAAATGACTTGATCCATATTCATAGTTAATGTAGTATTAGTAGCAAAAGGATAAGTAAAAATGATGAATCATTAAATGGTTTTTCCAGGAAACCATACTCGATTCGATCTGGGGGCATTGGCGTGTTAGGCTAGACTAAACCAATGTCATTACTATATTTAGTAATATCCAAGTGGGAGCTGAAAGGTTTTATGGATATTTAAATATACGTATGACCGGATTCGAACTCGAGACTTAGGGATTGCACACATTACGTATGAGAATTGATATTAAATAATTAATATATATAAATGTATTATTATTAATTATTAGCCACGAAATAAACACTTAACGATAGTTAATATTTAACGAGGTTTGACTAACGGTCGTTAAATGTAAACTACGAGGACTAAAGATGAAATAATGGACAAGAAGGATCTAGAATCCCTCTTTGGGAGCCTAGGCCGGTCGTGGGTAGGAGAAGCCCAAGGGAGGCTTAACTTGTTCTCCAAGATTAGTTACCTATATATACAAACCCCTTGTATTCATTATAACCTAATCTTAGTGACTTGCAAACCTAATTTCTCTTCTCCTTTTCCTCTTTCTTGTGCTTGGCCGATCGGTTCCAAACCCACCCAAGGGTTTTGATTTTTCCAACTCAAGATTAAGTGTTTGGTTTGTTTGTGATCAAGAACCTAGTCTTTCACTTCAATTCGATATTAGTACATGTGTACAAGAGCGAAGGACAAATACACTTGTGTTTGTGGGATTTCTGGTGGTCGATTTCTTTGTGGGTCGAATTGGTATAAACCCTAAGCTAGGGTTTTGGTTTTGTTCCTCATTCACATTAACGTGTGTTTCTTGATTTGCTAAAAGGTACGCATATTCTTATTCGGTTAATTACTTACATATATTATTCCTTATTACTTCCGCTGCATGCTTTGATGATGTTTACTTGTTTATTATAATTGTTATGATTAGTAAAACCCAACACTTATTCACAATAATAGTTGTACATATTTTGTGCCTGTAGAGCAACTTGGGAAGCTGTTCGAAAGCTGGAAGTATGAGTCCAGCACAATCCTTGTAAATGTCTATTAAAGAGAAGTCAATTTTCTTTCCACATAAAACATGCATAAGATAAACCTTCACACAGAATTCTTATTATTGTCTAGGTGCAACAATAAGAACCTTTTTCTGATACACGAAGTAAAATCATAAAATACTAGCTGAATACCGCAGATAGTCCTTTTACAGTGGCCAAAACTCGAGGCCACACACAATGAGGCCAGATAAAGGTCCTTCATAACTTGTAAATCTCATATTAATCGGAAAAGAGTCATTCTCAAGGTCATGAGTTGAGTTAAATTTCCAAAGTTGAATCTCCATCCATCCATCTTCCCTTTGTTTTGGAACCCGAGTAATATCATTTATATTCAATGGGCTTGGTGTAATAAAATAGAAAAAATCAGCCTTGTTATTTTCTTGGCGGATCAAATCTTTTACTTTCACCGGACAATGCATCCCCTGGCATTTTTCTGAAATCTTGAATACCATGTAGCAAATGTAGTCTGTATCGGGTGATAACATTTGACTTTCAATTGCGGATTTGATATGAAATACTTGTTGTGGTAAAAGCTCACACACCTTCCGAAATCTGCATGTGCGACATATATAATATGGTTACATACTTCCTAAAAAAATTCATTTGGAGACATAAAAACTAAATCCATATGGTAAAGCTTTTCAACCATCTATTCACAAAATCTTTAATATTTTATTTGATAATGCACATTTAGGTCAGCTTTAGCTGCTAATTAATAATGTTCTAAAGTTTGTTGAGAAAATCAAACCTGCAGTGAATTGATCTTCTTGAACTATAGAGATTCACGTCAGAAAATTTGAATATAGTTGCCTTTGCAGAAAGCATGAGAAGTTTCTTCCCGTTTACTTTGCCCAACCAGAACATGTCCTCAGAGTTTGTGTACTTCTTAAATGTATCTTTAAACTTAGTTGGCAACTGTTGCAGTTGATCCACGCTGAAGTTTGATTTCAAGACTTGCGGGGCTTCCTTCAACTTTCCAACATCTTCAAGTTTCACCTGTATAGAAATCATGTATAAGCATGTAACTTAGATTATGTATTTCTTTTTCCATACATCCACCAGCTTTATAAAATACAAAGTAAATTGCAAAAACCATCCACGTTGTTTGCCAAGATCGCAGGCGTAATCCTAGTAACATCAAAAGTGCATGCATAGTTCATGTGGGGAACTTTCGGTTCAATTTTCGTCCTTGACCAAAGTGGAATGACTTTCATACCCATAATTAACCTTTTTTACCCAAATGATCGAAAGTTCCCACAAACAAACTGCGCCTGCACTTTCGGAGTTATAGCGATTGCGCCCATGAGTTGGACAAACCATAAGGACAGTTTGTTTACTATATATTATAAACAATAATTTAGAACACAACAAAGGAATATATTCAAATTTACCTTTTCAATGGCTCGAAATTCAATGCTTTCAACATAAATTGCACTATCTCCATACTGGTAGGTTGAAAAGCTCTCTAGTAGAAACTCAAACACGACATCCTCTTTCTGGTTCGAGTATCGGTCCAACTCAATCATCATCCACTCCTTGTCTCTCCATGTTGCAAAATATGCATGCCGACTTTCGGTCCCCTTCCTATACTTAAGGTTAACATATGCCGGTCTACTTGAAAAGTTTTTTGAATCATAAAATTTGAAGACTAAATAGACTCCATAAACAACATTTGGAGATAAAAATTGAGCATTTGTGTTGATGTTGATGTTCAAGTTGGAAATATCTGTCATCTCCACTACTGTATCAAACCTGCGCATATTATAAATATAAATGTTCATGATGTGTTTATCAGTCGCAGCTTACTCCCCCTATCACACACTAATACTTTTGAATTCAGTAACTGTTTTTTTCTCTATAAACATTAGAAAAAGAAAGAAATATACACAGTCCAACAACAATGCATACATTGTACTAACAGGGGTAGAGAGAAAGAGAGAAGAACCTTGATTCTGGAAGAGATTGCCACTTCAGTGGACAGCTGTTTATGTATGAAAACGTTGTGGCTGATACCATTTTATTTCTTTCCCGATTACCATCGAATGACAGCAGCTGTTTTACGACATAAATTAATTTAGACTTGATTTATACCATGTGTAAATGCAAGTATGATTTTTAAGTTGTCCATCAATAAGTAAAAGATGCATAAGACACTGGAAACACAAAATAACTTTGATATATTAACGAACTGCTTACCACTTTGTCCTGTTGAAGGAGGACTCCTGCTGAGAATATGTTGTAAAGATCCTCTTTCTTTATGGTATAATAATCGTCAGGGCATTCTGACATCTGGATTATTTCATACAATCACATTTCTACCGTTAGAGAAACTACTAAAGACCTTCTACTAAACATGGACAACACATTTTTTTATGGATCATGTAAACTTGTTGTCTTCTTCATTTTGACACTTTATTTAATTTTTGTTTTGAGTGATAAAAAAAAGACTGTCTTATCAAGAAATATGTTTGTTTAGAATTTTATATGAAACAAATGGTAGCATAATTTGAAATAATTATAAAAACTTACTTGGAATTCCAGTGCTTTCTTAAGTTGTATTATCACTTCACTTGCCGTTGGCCGTCTTTCTCTCCTGTGATGTAAGCATTGAAGGGCAATCCTTGTAAATGTAGTATATGACTGTGGCACAATTTGTTCTTTGATACCCTCAAACACTAACTCATCAAGTTTTTCTAAATGAAGGTGTTGTTTAGCCAAAAAGGGTAAATAGAGGTACTCGTCATCTAGTTTTACAGATGATAGTTTCCCACACAATATGTCAAATAAGACTGCACCTAATGAGAATATATCAGACTCTTTGGTTAAGAAGCCTGTTTTCGAGTATAGTGGGTCACGATAGCCAATTGTGCCTGTTACATTGTCGATGGCATAGTCTACATCCTGATTTGTTGGACATACTAAGGAAAGCCCAAAATCACTAATTTTTGCTTTCCAATCATCAAACAGTAGAACGTTACTGCTGCTGATGTCCCTATGAATTACCATTTCAGGACTTGAAACAATTCCATGAAGAAACTCCAACCCGATTGCAATATCGATGCATATTTTAAGCCGCATCACCCACGTAAGACTATCATCGCTCAAGTACTTATCAAGACTTCCTCTGGATGCATAATCATAAACAATTATTTTCTCATCCTCTTCATCACAGTAGCCTACAAGACCAATGACATTCTCATGTTTATACTCCATAAGGATTTCAAGCTCTGTCATAAATTCAGCTTCTCCCTCAGCAGATTTCCTACCCAACCGCTTTGCAGCAATGAAGTTATGCCCATGAGTGTGACCCTTGTACACATTCCCAAAATCTCCACATCCAATAATATTGTCTTGATTGAAAGTTTCTGTGGCCAACTTTATGTCTTGAAGTGAAAGTTTGAGGTTGTCCTTGTGGTTCTCCTGCGAATCATCGAACAATTAGTTGATTTGATAAGTAAAATATAATTGAACAATTTGGCATCTGAAACTTATTTAAAGTATAATGTAGGAAAAGTCACATATATACTACGATGAAGAATAAATGAGGAAATTATAAAGTTATATTTTAAACCCATTACTTACCTGAAAGTTTAACGCTTTTTTGAGTTCGTTGATGACAACATCTATTGATGGACGTTCAGCTTGAGTTTCTGCTAGACATCGAAAAGCGATTTTTGAAAGTATGTCCAAAGACTCTTTATTGGGTCCTTTACTTAGAGAAAAGACATGTTCATCGGTTTCTTCCTTGATTTTGTGATCAACTATATCCATTAGTGTTCCCTTCTCAAAATGATCTCTTGCAATGGGTGCAATCCCCTTCTCATTGACATCAGTGAAAATACGATCATGGGCCAACCTCCCGGTCAAGATCTCAAGTAACACTACTCCAAAAGAGTAAATGTCTGATTTTTTATTTAATCTTCCAGACTTTTGATATTCTGGATCCAAATACACATTTGTGCCTGCAATCGTGTCGGTATTGAGAGTACTGGCCTCTTGATCTGCTGGGTGGATTTTGGAGAGCCCGAAATCAGCAATCTTCGCCTCCCAATTTTCGCCCAATAGAATATTTGCACTCTTGATGTCACGGTGTATTATCTTTTGTTTGTCTTGATCTGAGTTGGTGTGAATGTAATTTATGCCATGTGTGATATCAAGACATATTTTCAAGCGTTGCATCCAAGTAAGATTAGTCATTTTATCGCTGTTTCCCAAATAGTCCTCAAGACTTCCTTTAGAAGCAAGCTCATAGACAAGGATCACGTGATCACGATCTTCATCACAAAAACCAAGAAGAGAGATTATATTCTCATGTTTACAGCTAGTCAGAATTTCAATTTCTGTAATGAACCCTTTTTCTCCTTCTCGGTTATTGTTAATGCGTTTTATGGCTACGAAACTGCGTTTCTTGGGAAGATCACATTTATCTTTCCCTTGTATGGAAGATGAATTACTGCTATCAAAATGTTCGAGTTGTGCCTTGTATACCATACCATATCCGCCTGACCCAATGAAATATTTGTCGGAAAACTTCTCTGTTGCTATCTCGATATCATTAAGTCCAATCTTCAAGTGTTCCAAGTTCTTCCACTGCAGTATTGTGGACATTCAAAATACAACATACTTAATCAAATACATTATTGAATGAAACAAAATTCACAATCTGTACTGATTGCGATGTTAATAGAAAAAAGTGATACAACAACACTTTATTCTCAGCCAATGTAAACCGTTAGCTTCGATATCAGTTACTGTTTAACGCTTAAAAATACTTTGTGATTTGTTACTAGTGTGCAGGTCCATGGTAGTTGGTGTCGATGGTGTTTTGATTTCTAGTTTTTGGGTGTAGATCGTGTGGCGTGGAGGTGGTCATCTCAAAAAAGTTATAGATGGTGTTTCGATTTCTGTCCGCATAAAATTTTTGAAAGGTCATTTATCATTTTATAGTGCGAAGGGTTATGAATATGAGATATTAGAAACGTCTTGTCTAATTTCTTCGTAACAGGGATCAAATGTGAAAAGCCCCAAACCACATAGACCATTCATGTAATTTACTTTTTTGTTTATTAGTTAGGAAGACCAGCTTCGAACTAAAACTATAAAGAAGTAAATTACCCTCAAGTGATTGGATGATGCACTATCAACTGCACTCCTCGGAAGTTCCTAAAATAATATTTGCAAAAGAATAGGAGATTAGTAGATAAACATAACATTTATTATCACATAAAGTTGATAAGCAAGTTTATTTTCTTACCGGATTTTCATACAGTGATTGAAGTTTCAACGCTTTCTCAAGTCCTTTGACAACCTGATCTATATGTGGACGATCTGCTCTTTTCTCTTTTATGCAGCAATATGCTGTTTCTGAGAAGATTTTTAATGCTTCTTCGTCCATCTGATTTCGTAAATACGGCATGATCATTTCGTCCAAATGAGATTTAGCCACTCGACTTAAAAACCCCTCTCCCAACTCATCTTCGTTTTCGTTTTCGTCTTCGTCTCCATCTTTGTCTGCACTCCTTCCGCACAAGACTTCGAACAATACAACACCGAATGAATACACATCAGACTTGTGGGTCACTCCACCAGTCTTTTCGTATTTTGGGTCCAGGTATACATTCTTAGCAATATCATGAGTAAGAAGAAGACGGTGCCTCCGAGCTACTGTATTTCTCAACGAAACTTCAAAACCAGATAACTTTGGTTCCCATTTGTCATCTAGTAAAATATTCGAGCTCATGATATTGCAATGTATGACACTAAAATCTCGTCCAGGATCATAATGGATGTAACTCAATGTCTTCGCAACACCAACGCATATCTTTAACCTTTGTATCCATGTGACGGTCGGGTCACTTACGCTCTGTTCTCAAGTATAAATTTTAAAGAATGGAAGGGGATGGGATAGGAAGGGCAAAGTAAGGGATGGCATGATAAAAAAAGTGGTTATTTCAATTTGTGTTTTTGAGTTTTTATTTATAAGTAGCGAGAAAAGAATATGAAACTACTCAAATTACCAATATACCCTCAAAACTATATACATTAATTGATTTCTACACAACTAAAGCTCTACCATATTATGCGTTTCATTTTGTTGATCACACACGTTAAATGATAAACATGGCGCTCTATAAATTATAGTTCTCGTGTGTAATAATTAAATTTACCCTTGTTGTTTATTACTATTTTTTTTAGCAAAGTTTATTACTATTTGACAATCTGATAATCTTCAATTGGAGAAAAGGCAAATGACAGCGAAGCATATCGTTATTTTATGCAATTTGCATATTGGAGAATAGAGAGAGTTGGCACACTTTGTTGATTGTTTCTTATTAAGCCTAGGACATCAACTATATATTTGTTGATAGCTGTAGCGTGTTTAAATGGTCATGTTGATAACAATAACACCATATGTCTTACCACAGCGTCATTAGTAACTTTATGTATAACAAAAGAAAAAGTCAACTGAATATATGAATACGTATATAGATTTAAGTTCTCATGTTTTCACCTGGTTATATCGATCATGAGTTATGGCTGCCAAGTGAGGATAGAATTGTAATTTTACACAAGCTCATATGTTGGTGACCCATTTCCCTTCCTAATCCTCCCAAAAATGGGCGGAACAAATCAACACACAAAATGTTATGTTTTAGTCCTTATATTAGCAAGAGTCTAGTCGAATAGAGTTAAGGGTCGTTGGGTTGGCTTGTGTCCCAAGCCCAACCCGTTTTTCCTTTTTCCTGTTTTTACCACCGACTTAGGAGACCATGTTAGAGTCGGTTGTTCTTCCCCCCTCATCTCTATAAAAGGAGGTGAGGGGGGGAGGGGTTTTGTACGTTATTCTTTCAATACTAATCATTCGATTAGGGTACTTACTTGTGCATATTATTTTTCTGTCAATCACGTCTTCAAGATCGAGTTATCCGTTGCTAGTAACCAGGTTGTTAGTCGATCATAATCTAACAAGTGGTATCAAAGCCAGGTTCAAAAGTTTTTCTGGTTATCTAGGATCGATCGAGAAGGTTCTTGGGTCTTCGTCTTCGTTGGTTTTGGGTGTAGGTGACAAGATCGGAATTTTTTTTTTCTGGTGGTTCGTTTCAGACGAAGAAGAAGGTGAACAGGACCACTGGTTGTTGGTTTCCTTGTTGTGTTAAACGAAGAAAGAAATCCAAGAAGAAGAAAGAAAGATAAAGACATTAAACAAAGGAGCAGGTGACTTTAATAAAGAAAAAAGAGAATGAATGACACCACGTGAAGGTGTCTAGGTGATTGTTTCTTTTTATTTATTTTAAAGTCAAAAGTATTTTTATTATATTAATACTTTGGTAATATAATAAAGGGTATTGCACAAGGGACTTTGTTAGTTTGTGATTGTGAGGTTTTTTCACAAGGTTTAGCAAATTAATTAAGGGATTAAAGAATGACGGGAGCCAAGTTTGAGATCGAGAAATTCGATGGAACTGGTGATTTCGGGTTATGGAGAGTTAAGATGCGTGCTTTATTAATCCAACATGGATGTGAAGCAGCTCTGGAGGTTTTACCCGCGACTATGGATGCTACAGCAAAAGCTGAGCTAAACAAGAAAGCTCACAGTGCCATGATTTTGTGTTTAGGTAACAAGGTTCTGAGAGAGGTTACCGGGGAGACGACTGCAGCGGGGGTTTGGACCAAGCTCGAAACTTTGTACATGACAAAGTCCTTGGCCAACAAGTTGTACCTGAAGAAGAAGTTGTACACATTCTACATGCCGGTTGGACGAACGATTTCCGAGCATATAGATGAGTTCAACAAAATCGTTGTTGATTTAGCAAATATTGAGGTAAAATTCGAGGATGAAGATCTTGCTTTATTATTACTCACTTCTTTACCAGCATCATACGAACACTTTGTGGATACCTTGCTTTATGGACGGGAAGCTTTGACTTTGGAGGATGTGATGGCCACACTGAATTCAAAGGAAATCAAAGAAAGATCTAAGGCGAAGGGGAATGATGGTGAAGGGTTATACGTGAGGGAAGATCGATCGCAGAATTCGCATCAGTCTAGGGGAAAGTCAAGATCGAAGTCTCGAGGTGGAAGACTCAAGTGCTATATTTGCCAATCTGAGGAGCACTTGAAGAGAAACTGTCCGAAGAATAATCGCAAGAAGTCAAATGGTTTCGTCAAGAAAGATGATCAACCAAGCTCTAGTGGTTCGATTTATGACGGTTCTGAGGTGATGATGGTTATGAGTGCAGAGGCTCTGCTAGATTGGATCATGGATTCAGGAGGTTCATACCATATGACACCAAGGTTAGATTTATTTTTGATTTTCGGAATGCGATGGGGCAGGGTACTGTTGGGTGACAACGGGAGTGCAAGATAGAGGTATTGGCAAGGTAAGGGTACAACTAAAAGATGGGTCAAGTTTTGTATTACACAATGTCAGGTATATTCCTGAATTGAAAAGAAACTTGATATCGCTGGGAACTCTTGAAAAAGAGGGATATACCGTAAAATTGCAGTCAAGCAAAATCAAGGTGATTAATGGTTCCAGGGTTGTTTTATCTGGAACCCGAAGGGAAAATTGCGTATACTCTTTGGATGGCCATGCAGTGGCGGGTGAGCTTAATGCTAGTGTTGAAGAAAAAGACAGTCTTGCCCAGGTTTGGCACAAAAGACTGGGACATATCAGTGAGGCGGGACTACAGGTGCTGGAAAAGCAGGAGTTGTTTGGCAAGAATAGTCTAGGTAAGCTCGATTTTTGTGAGAATTGTGTTCTTGGAAAGTCACATCGAGTCAGTTTCGGTGTAGGAAGGCACACTACTCAGGGAGTGATAGACTATGTTCATTCAGACTTATGGGGTCCGTCTCAGGTGGAATCATTGGGAGGTAAGAAGTATTTCTTATCTATTGTTGATGATTATTCCAGGAGGGTATGGGTTTATATTCTCAGGTTCAAACACGAAGCATTTGGAAAGTTCAAAGAGTGGAAGCAGTTAGTAGAGAATCAGACTGGGAGGACGGTTAAGAAGCTTAGGACGGATAATGGTCTTGAGTTCTGTAACCAGGAGTTTGAACAGCTGTGCACTGAGAGTGGGATTGCTAGACATTTGACATTGCCGGACGCCGCAAAGAATGGATTAGCGAACGGATGAATAGAACGCTCATGGATAAGGTACGCTGTTTATTAATTCAGTCTGGATTGCCCAAGACCTTCTGGGCGGAAGCGACATGTACGGCTGCATATCTCATAAATAGGTCACCATCAACAGCGATTGAGAAAAAGACACCTATGGAGATGTGGTCGGGACATCCAAGTGATTATGGGATGTTGAGGATTTTCGGCTGTGTCGCATATTCACACGTTAAACAAGGTAAGCTCGAGCCGAGAGCAGTAAAATGCGTTCTTTTGGGGTATCCTGAAGGTGTGAAGGGGTACAGGCTATATAGGCTTGATAATGAATCACCTAAAATAGTCACTAGCAGGAACGTGGTCTTCAATGAAAGTGTCATGTACAAAGACACGTTGAAGAATTCTGGTGTAGGTACTGATAAGTCTGTTGAGGAATTACAGGTTGAGGTGGAACTGCAGAGGTTAAATAATCGTTCGCTTGAAGAAGATCAGACAGATGATCAGGAAGATGGCGATGATGAAGATGCAGGGGATCAGGATCATGATCAAACACCGGATCTCACAGATTATCAGTTGGTTCGGGATAGAGAGCCAAGGACAAGAACGAAACCTTTGAGGTTTCGGGATGAAAGTAATATGGTTGCTTACGCGTTTGCTGCAGCAGAGGAAGAAGATACTCATGAACCATTAACATACCAGGAGGCAGTTGCTTGTGAAGACAGTTCTAAGTGGAAAGCTGCTATGGATGAAGAGATGGATTCTCTGAGGAAGAATAAGACCTATGAGTTAGTAGATCATCCAGCTGGGCAAAAGCTGGTGAGCTGCAAATGGCTGTTCAAGATAAAGGAAGGGATTGAAGGTGTTCAAAAGCCTAGGTACAAGGCGAGGTTGGTGGCTCGTGGATTCACACAGAGGGCAGGTATTGACTATAATGAAGTATTTTCGCAGGTAGTTCGACACACATCTATTCGGGTTATACTTGCATTGACTGCGTGTAGAGATTATGAGCTGGAGCAGCTTGATGTAAAGACGGCATTTTTACATGGTAATCTTGAAGAAGTGATCTACATGAGACAACCACCGGGTTATGAACAAGGTAACAAGGTATGTTTGTTAAAGAAATCCCTTTATGGATTGAAGCAGTCACCTAGGCAATGGTATAGGAGGTTTGATGAGTATATGCTGAGCAACGGGTTTAAGCGTAGCAGTTACGACAGCTGCGTGTATTACAGGAGTTATGCACCAGGTGAGTATATCTATCTATTGTTATATGTAGATGATATGTTGATTGCTTGTAAAAGCAAGGCTGAGATTGGGTCTATCAAGTCTTTGCTTAAAAAGGAGTTTGACATGAAAGAGCTCGGGGAAGCAAAGAAGATTCTTGGTATGGAGATCATCAGGGATCGGAGTCACAAGATTCTGAGGGTGTCACAATCCGGGTATGTTTCTAAGATTTTAAATAATTTTAGAATAGACAATGGGAAATCGGTTAAGATGCCATTGGGTGGGCACTTCAAGCTGTCGTTGAAGGATTGCCCGGTTAGGGATTGTGATGTTGAAAGGATGAGTAAGGTGCCGTATGCAAATGCGGTTGGGAGCTTAATGTACTTGATGGTGTGCACGAGGCCAGACATAGCGTATGCGGTAAGTGTAGTTAGCAGATATTTGGCGAATCCGGGTAAAAAGCATTGGGAAGCAGTGAAGTGGATTTTGAAATATTTGCAGGGCACTGCAAACGTGGGTTTGGTGTATGGGACAAATCGTGGCAACCATGTGGACGTAACAGGTTTTGTTGATTCAGACTACGCTAAGGATCCGGATAAAGGTAGGTCTATCACTGGTTACGCGTTTTTAGTACAGGGATGTGTTGTAAGCTGGAAGGCAACGCTACAACACGTGGTGGCTCTTTCAACTACAGAGGCGGAGTATATGGCCCTTACGGAGGCTGTGAAGGAAGCTATTTGGCTAAGGGGACTCTTGGAAGAGTTGGGCGTGGAGCTTAACAATGTGGCAGTTAATTGTGATAATCAGGGCGTGATTCACTTATCGCGGAATCATGTTTTTCATGAAAGGACTAAGCACATCAATGTGCGTTATCACTTTATCGGAGAGGTCTTGGAAGCAAAGACGGTTGAAATTCTGAAGGTGGGTACTGAACACAATGCTGCAGATGCCTTGACGAAGGTGGTACCTGGACTGAAGCTTCAACACTGTTTGGAGTTGCTGAGTGTCGGAGTAGGCTAATATAAAGCCTAAGGTGGAAATTGTTATGTTTTAGTCCTTATATTAGCAAGAGTCTAGTCGAATAGAGTTAAGGGTCGTTGGGTTGGCTTGTGTCCCAAGCCCAACCCGTTTTTCCTTTTTCCTGTTTTTACCACCGACTTAGGAGACCATGTTAGAGTCGGTTGTTCTTCCCCCCTCATCTCTATAAAAGGAGGTGAGGGGGGGAGGGGTTTTGTACGTTATTCTTTCAATACTAATCATTCGATTAGGGTACTTACTTGTGCATATTATTTTTCTGTCAATCACGTCTTCAAGATCGAGTTATCCGTTGCTAGTAACCAGGTTGTTAGTCGATCATAATCTAACACAAAAGCATGTAACTTCCCTCCCTCCCACCTTCCCATCCCCTACCTTTCCATCTTAAAAAAAACTTAAGAACGCCAATTTTTTTGATTTCCCTTTCAATCCTCTTCCATTCCTTTAAATAAAAAACTCGAGAACAGAGTGTAATATGCTTCCAGACTTTTTTTGGCCTCCTTCTTGTATACAATAATCTTGTTGTTTTTAGTATCCCAAAACCCAATAAGAGACACAAGATTCTTATGTTTGAGACTAGAAAGCATCGAAACTTCCGTCCAAAACCTTTTGCTCTCATCTTTTACATACTTAAAAAAAAACCTCTTTACAATAATATCGATGAATTGTTCAGAATGTAAGAGACGGCCTTTGTAAATTGTTCCAAGCTTAACTTCTTTGATAATATTCTCAAGAGCAAAATTGTTGGTTGCTGAGTTTATATCTTCCCAGCTGAGTTTTAAGTGAGAAAGATCTTTGAGGAAAGACTTTTTCTTTTTGCTGGCATGGGACTCAACATGTGTAGATATGGAGGTCAATGTTCCCTATATGTACCAGAAAAGACAACCCATTTACCAAGTGTTCCAAATATGACACATGTATATATGGAGTTCACTTTTCTAAAATTCTAGTAATAAGTAAATAATTACCTTTTCATGATCAGATGGTGTAACTTCAACTTTTTCCGCAACTATTGAGTGTTCCTTTAATATCATAAATACATTCATAAGTGAATAATTTTACTCGTGTTAATATTAATATTATCAATAAATAGAAATTAGCTATTATAAAATATATGAAAGAGAAAAAACCGTCTTACAGTATTTTGACGTTCTTTTTGAAGTTTCAACGCGCTCTCAAGTCTTGTAACAACCTCACTTATATCCGGGCGACGAGATCTTTCTTCATTCAAGCAGTCATATGCTGTCTTTGAGAAAACATTGAATGATCGTGGATCCATTTGGTTCCATAGAACTGGATCAATTACTTCATCAAGTATTTTCTCTTTATAATGGAAAATGGCCATTGGGCCCAAATACTTATTATCTTGTTCATTACTTACTGCTTCCCTACCACATAGTAGTTCAAACAATACAATCCCAAAGGAGTAGATATCTGACTTGTGGTTCACACTTTTAGTCTCAATATATGTTGGGTCTCCATACCCTTTCACATATCCATGTCTATTAGTATGAAATGAATGGTGCCTTTGAGATGCTTTGATCTTCATGGAACATTCAAAACCAGATAACTTGGGTTCCCAATCATCATTTAAATGAACTCTGCCACTGGTAATGAGCCGGTGGATTACGCTGAAATCTCGTGGCTCGTCATAATGAATGTAGCTCAATGCACGCGCAACACCGACAGATATCCTCAATCTTTGCACCCATGTCAACGATATTGGGTCACTTAGATAGTTGCTAAGACTTAATCTGGTCTCAACCTTGATAATGATGATCTTCTCATCATTCTCATCACAAAACCCAACAAGAGAAACCACATTTTTATGCCTGAGACTTGAAAGCATCGAAATCTCCATCCCATTCTTTTTTTAACCTCCGAGCATGGATATCAATCAACTCACCGGACCACAAGAGCTGTCCCTTGTAAGAATTTCCAATTCCACCTCTGCCGATGACATTTTCTTCAGCGAAGTTGTTTGTGGCAGATAGGATATTTTCAAGGGGGACTCTGAGGTGAGCAAATTCTTTCATTTTCTGTAAAATAGTCAAGTTAAAATGTGAGTAAGAAAAAGGGAGTATAATAATGCGTACAAAGTGTTTGATAAAATTCCTGAACCATGTCTAAGACAGGTTAGTTAGAAGTTTAGGAAGTGATCAAGTGAATGGTCTTATTAAGTTTCATTGTTTTGGTTAGTGACTTCATGTTGATATTTGGTCTTGGTTAATGTAGTCAATATTTGCTCCTAAGGTGTTTTTTAAAGCATTTGGTCCTGAATCAGATGATGTAAGTATGGACTACATATATGGGCGATACTTTGTCTACCTGATGCAGTTTTGATGGGATAATAAAGTGGTCTCGGTTAATGTAGTCATTTGATGTTTGAAGTTCTTTCCAGTGACATGTTTTCGTAGCTGTTGCAGGATAGTTTATTTGACAATAGTGGATTTGGAGGATTTTTTAGGATATTGAAAGGAATGGAGAAACATTATTAAATGTTGTAATGGAAACTTTTAAAGCCAAGTTGCTGATTTGGTAATCTGAAATTGAGTGTATATGAAATTGGAGAGCAATGAGACACATGAATATTAAGGAAGGTATAATTATATTCCAGGTTGATGATGTTCAACTCATACTATGAGATTTGTTCATCCCATTTAACTATAAATACTTAAGTTATGTGCATCTCATAAAGTCATAGGAACTTGTATAAGTTTGATCTCTATGGAACTCATTTAGATTTTTTCCTTTACCATTAGCGAAGTATGGATATTTGTTGAGTTTGAGTAATCTTTCTACATACTTTTTTAAATCAAATGATTATGCTATTGCTGCATGGCTGCATTCATTCCAGTTCTTATATACTACTCATTCTTGTTTCAGGCACAAAATAATTTTCCAAAGCGTATGAGAAGGGGACCCATAATACCAAGGACCAATTGAAGGACTATATGGAAAGCCTTGAAAAGTGGCAAGGTAACGTTTCAAAGCAGATCAATAATCCCAAAAAGTCAACGGATAAGTGCTTATATAATACAGTAAAAGAATAAACGCTGAAATTAGAAGGTTGTTACCCATTTACTTGCATACAATATTGATAAGGAGTTCGGGTGCGTGTTGAGTTTAGATGTCATACGTTATTTTGTTGTGTAATCTTTTCTGAAACTAATACGAGTCTTATGTTTTCCGTTAATGCCTCTGTTGAGGCGAATAAAGAGGCCAAGGGATCATATAAAATAAGTATACTGACAAAACTGAAGGCTAAGATAACCAAGGTTAAAAGGATTAATATGGGTAATATCGAGAAGGTACTTGTTTCATTTTCGTAATGTCTTGTTTATTGACCGTCATTTAGCTACCTTTTTCGTCTTTTTAATGTTGCTTATATTGGTTGAGGTTATTAGGTATGCTGTATTTAATCGCTTACAATAACTTCAGTGTGTCACTGGGGTTGACTTGAAAAAAAAGAATTTGTCCAGGAAATACTGATAGTCAAATATGTTTTATAAAAAGGATTTCGAAAGTTTTATTCACTAAAAATACACTGTGGGTGACTATCAAGTCTTAACAAGTGACCTAATTGACCTTTTTTCTTATCAGTTATTCGTTTCTTATCGCCACATAGAGACAAACCATAACCTCGACAAACGAATTTACAAGTAAAGGAGTTGAACCCGTATAATGGAAGTTGCTTCTCTTCCGGTCAATGTGTCATAACTCTGTTAATATTTGTGGTTTTCTTTCGTAGATAATTTTGAAATGGGAAAATACTTTGAAGATTAGAGTTCCTAAAAATTTACATTTTGAGGTTAAAGACACAAACAAAAAGGGGATGGACAAGCTATAGTGCAAGGCCCTCAACAAGTACTTTTACTATACCACTTTTCTTTTTTTCAATGTTTTGAAACCCGGTTCGACCCGTCTGGTTCAACTGGTCGAACCAGACCCGGCTTAGATAATGGGTCAAAAGAAACCGGTTTTAAGAATTCAAAACCAGCGTGAC
Organism: Chrysanthemum makinoi; assembly: GCA_910596185.1. Taxonomy (NCBI): domain Eukaryota; kingdom Viridiplantae; phylum Streptophyta; class Magnoliopsida; order Asterales; family Asteraceae; genus Chrysanthemum; species Chrysanthemum makinoi. The sequence continues at coordinate 15,506,736 of OU343217.1, forward strand.
CCGCCGGGTTTTACCCGTTTCTATAATTCCGGCTGGTTTGTCATTAAATCTTCTATATGTTTTTAAAGGCTTTAAAAGCTGTTTAGACAGAAAGATGGGCTGTTTGGACATGCTTATATGCTGTTTTAACAGCTTTTATATGTTGTTTGGACATAGCCTTTACATGGCTGTTTGGAAACAACTATTTACAGCAATTACATGCTCTTTTTTTAAAATTAAATTACTTATTATATGTTGTTTTTAGCAGCAATAAGTGTATAGTACGAAAGGCTAAAAGAATTTGAAATCTGTAAAATTTACATTAGGTTCTATTCATGAATAATTGTTAACCCAACCGATAAACCACACATTAAAACAAAATATGACAGTGTGTGCGAAAGAGAGCTCAATACATAATTTTTGATCATATATTCAAATTATTAGAACGGAAATTCTATTAAACCATTTATAAGAGACATTCTAATAAATTCAAGAGAAAGAACAAGGTTGGCCAAGTCCATGTAGATATGATCAAATTTACTATTTTAGAGCAAAATACTAATAGAAGTATACATTTTACAAAACGTTAGGGTGGGCCTTGGCCAACCCAACCACTAATGTGGCTCAGTCACTAAGCAATTATAGTTTTTAAATGCTGTTCCAGCATAGTATTTTACAGCAACCCTGTTTTTTTTGCAGCAATTACATGTTTGTAAGCTGTTTTCTTACAGCGATTGGCAATTACATGCTTTTAAAGGTTTGTATGCTGTTTTTCGGAGAAATTACATGCTGTTTGGACATCAGAAAGATGGATGTTTGGACTCTAAATGAGACTATAAGTGTGTTAAACTCATCAGAGTCTAGTAAGGTACTAGGAGTTGCTAAACAGCAAACTGATAGAGTGAAGGCGTATACACTCAACCAAATAGATAGTAGTACTTATTATTATAGAAAGATGCCAGAGGAAAAACCATCTTACCTCATTCTGATGCTTGAGCTGAAGTTCCAACGCTTTCTCAAGTCTTGTGACAATCTCATCAATATTTGGGCGCTGCGATCGTTCTTCATTCAAGCACTCATACGCTGTTTCCGCGAAAATGTCAAATGACTGCGAGTGCATTTGATTCCACAGATCCAAATCAATTGTTCCATCGAGCCTTTTGTCTCTATAATGGGTAATGGCGAGCGGAGCCAAATACTTGTTACTTGCATTGGCGATTATTGATTCTCTACCACACAGTAGTTCAAACAACAGTATCCCAAAGGAGTAGATATCTGACTTGTGGTTCACACTTTTAGTCTCTAAATATGTTGGGTCTCCATACCCTTTCACATACTCAAGTTCATTAGTATGAAATGAATGGTGCCTCTCAGATGCTTCAATCTTCATGGAACATTCAAAACAAGATAACTTGGGTTCCCAATCATCATTTAATAAAACTGCGCCACTGCATATGTACCGGTGTATTACGCTGAAATCGCGTGGCTCGTCATAATGAATGTAGCTCAATGCATGCGCAAGACCGACAGATATCTCCAATCTTCGCACCCATGTCAACAACATTGGGTCACTTAGATAGTGGATGAGACTTCCCCTGGTCTCAAGCTTGATAATGATGATCTTCTCATCATTCTCATCACAAAACCCAACAAGAGAAACCACATTTTTATGCTTCAGACTTGACAGCATCGAAATCTCCGTCCAAAAGAGCAGTTCTCCATCATTCCTTTCTTTATTTAACCTCCGAGCAAGGATTTCAATCAACTCACCGGACCACAAGAGCTGTCCCTTGTAATACTTTCCAAATCCAGTACCTTTGCCGATGACATTTCCGTCAGCAAAGTTGTTGGTGGCTATCAGGATATTTTCAAGGGGTATTTTTAGGTGAGCAAGGTGGTCATGATTGAGTGAAGACATCATGTATGTATCTGTTTGTTAAACTGAACAAAAAAAGGGTGAGTGGGTTGTTACAAAAAGAAGCAAAGGAGTGTTTGGTTGATATACATAAATCTGTTCATTTTATATTTGTATACAAAGAAAGACGTGGATAAGCGTGTGGGTTCCTTGTTATCTTTAATGTATGGACTCTGGTAGTTGCATTGTTATTGTAGTAGACTATTGACTTTTTAACCTACTATTAAGTTCACACCAATTGTCTAGAGCGTACAGGAACCGTTACTTATGATTGAATTATTCAAAGTTCGAAAATAATAAGTAACAAAACCACAAACATCAATATCAATATGATGATAAGGGTGAGCTAACTTCAAAAACCCGTCCTCAGTTCGGACAAAGCTCATTTTTGACGAGTCATTAGGTTATTAACTTGAACTTATAAGTCCATAAGCCTAAATTGGTAAACTCATAAAAAGTGAGATATTAGCTTTCCATATTCAGTAAGCCAAGAAAATAAGCTAAACTAAGCACCCCAAAAGTGTAGATAAAAAAACGGGTAAATAGACATGTTGAGGCTACCCGAAAAAAGTCGATCCTTTTTTGGCTATGATGTACGCGGCCTAACGGGTATTCCCATGGCCAAGACTTTGGTGTCTTGTGAGACCTTCAAGACATCTTACCACTAGCCTACCTTTACTTGCTCAATATTACTCGTAACATATAAGTTTAGTGATGGTAAACGTTACTGTATGTTGTAGAGATGGCAGGTATACTAGGTGGCGGAAAATCCAAAAATGTTTGGACAAAAGAGGAAGAAACATTGCTAGTTGATGCAGTACGTCATGAAATTACATCTATCATGGGAGTATGTATATGCTGATATCGAACCTGAGTATCTTCACGACTTCACGCAGTGCAACGTTTGATTCAGAAAACTTTATTAAGCCTAGGATGAAGTTTTTTTAAGAAAAACTTCAACATTGTGCATGACATGTTGGTCGGCACACACATGAGCGGATCTAGTTGGGACCCTGTAAGGTTGAGTATTATTGCACACGCTAAAGTATCGGAATGGTACATTAAAAGTAACTTCTCAGCAAACACCCTTGTTACTCATTTGACCTCTTGTCAGTAAAATGTATCCCAAATTGACCCATTGGAGTTAACCCAAGGCCAGCCCTGGTACCGGGCGAGCTGGGCGCCGGCCCAGGGCATCAAGTATTTATGGGCATCATATTTTAAATCGATGTTCTATATTTTGTGAGGATAAGAACAAAATATGAAGAATAAGATATGGGTTTTTCATGGCAGAGGAAAAGACGATAGCATGATATGTATGGAGACAGGATAGAAAAAGTATTCTTATTGTTATGGATTAAGGATGTTTAATTTTATTCTTTTTGTGTTACAACATTTTTTCGTTTTTGAGTGAATAATTTAAGGAGATTGAATACATCGCCAAACCGACTTAAATAAGACAAACCTCTCTTTTTTATGAGTTTGGCGTAGCCGGTTTTAAAGTATTTGTACTTAGCAAAAATTGAACATGAGACATCTCATATTTTAGTGACGAGGGTTACAAGCTTTTCGTCATTAAACCATCCATGAATGATTAAAAATAAAGATGTTTATATTGTAGTTTAAAAAAACTCATTTTTTTCAGTTTACTAAATAATTATATTTTATAGCACTAGACGAGTACCCGTGCATAGCTACGGGATTTTATAGTGACAGATCGTTTTGTAGTTAATATAAATTTAAAGGTTATAAACGAAAAATAATAAAAGTTTGAAGATTTGCGGATTAAACATAATGTTTTGAAACCCAGTTCGACCGGTTGAACCGTTCCGGTTAAAAAATAGGTCGATTTAAACCGACTCAACCCGACAGGTTGGGTAAAAAACGGGTCAAATTAGTATAGCAGGGTACCCGCGTGTTGCATTAATAGTTTCCTTTTGAAATATATGTTTTCAACATTTCCTTTTTTAGTTTCAACTTTTCACTTTTTACTTTTTTGTTTTTACTTTATATATAGTATAGCAGGGTACCCGCGTGTTGCGGCGGCGGGTACCCTGTGACGATTAACCGGAGAAATAGATCTCAATAAAACCTGATTCACCACTTTGTATTGGTTTCAACGGGCCCTCTCTTGTTCGTTTTCGGATGGCTTTTATTAGTTAGCCGAACCGGTGGCGACACCGGTTCCCAGCTGAACCCATTGGTCCGGTCCGATTTTCAAAACTATATGTACCATCAACTTGTTAGCTTGTATAAATCTTTGTGTGTTTTATTAATTTATATAATGTGTATAATAACATATACTTTTCATTTTAGAGTGTTTCAAAAATAACATTAATTAGTGTGTTTAATTATTTTATATTTTGGATTATGTTGTAGCTTGTTTAAATTGTACATTGTGAAAATTTTATTGTACTTTTTAGTAAAGGGTGTTTTAATTGGTTGATTTTAATTTGGTATATATAATTTTAATTGGTTGTACAATGTAAATAAATTATTGTAATTTTAAGTAATTGGGTGTTTTAATAATAGTATTAATTACATCATACATTTCTCTCACCTAAAAAGGAGTGTTTTATCCGGTTAAAACGATGAACCAACGACTAAACCGGATCAATAAAAAAACCGGATTTCAAAACATTGTTTTTTACTCATTTTCTAATAACAAGATTATCAAAATTATCATTCACCTCGATTTATTATCATGAAATGTTCCTAGTCATCACCTTTGCATATTTGAGACTTTATAAAACATTTAACAACAAAAAAATAATCAAAAGGTTTGTGTTCCAATAGTTTTCATGCCGTGTAAAAAGCTCTTCATAACCAAATGGTCATGAGGTTAAGTTATGCTTAAAACATTAGAGATAGTTTCAAGTATACATAGTAAAAAATTAAAAAAGAAATAATAATAAAAAATAAAAAATAAATAAAAAAATATGTCTTACTAAATCAGTTAATGTAGTTTCATAAACCATGCATTATCCACAAAACAACCTTTAAAATATTACGAGTAACTAACGGCTAAAAGTAAATGTCGGTTAATAATGTTCGGTCTAGTAGTAATAATATTTTGGGTAAAAGTAATGTCGGTTAATTCATAATCCAAATTGTAATCTAACTCAACCATGAATTCATCATGTTATAAAAACAACCTTTTTCTACACAACGACAACAAAAACAACCAACTCAACAATGTCAAACGTTCTTTTTGCTTTTGTTTTCATTTGTTTGATCTCTACTGCCACTGCAACCCTTTCACCTCTGTCCCAGACTATACTATCATGTGACACATTATTATTAACCGGGTTGACTGATTGCTATGATTATCTTGAAAAAGGATCACGTAGGCATGATCATCCCTCTAGTTCTTGCTGCTCGGTGCGTAGGGATGCATGGAAAGTTGATCCGGAGTGCATTAACTCTAAGGTTCTTGATGGTTTCATTCTTCTTTACTATGTTGGGTTCGATAGGGATACCACGAGAGTGGATCGGATCACTTCTAAGTGCGGCATTGGATTGATAAAAAGTAATCCACGTAAGTTCGATGTGTTTTTAACTTACAAATAAATTATAAAATCATATGTTCGAATTTATTTATTTTATCAGTTTACTCTTTTTTGGTATGCAGCAAGTAGACCACCAGTTGCATCAAGTCCTTTAGAGGCAAGACCACCGGTCCAACCTACTGAAGGATCACCGGCTAGTACTCCTATGCTCTGATTTATATTTTCGGTACTTCTTTTGGTTTTTCGCGAGGTGGGTTGCATTCTTATACTAATGAAGATATCGATCACAACAACATCGACGGCTTTGAGAAGACCATAAAGACCTCCTGAAGAGAAGATTACAATAGTTGTTTGAATTTTTTTTATGAATATTTATTATTAACTTGTTGAGGATTGAGGAATTAATGATTGCACGAATTTTTCCGGTTCTAAACTTTGCCCGTGAGAAAAATCTTGGCCATTGTATGTAATTTTGAGCTCCGAAAAAAGGTTTTCTTGTTTGATCTCACGGAATTTGTATCCGATAAGTAGTACAATGCCTATAGCTAAAATAAAAAACAAGTGGTGTCCAAGTACACGTAACACCATGTGTTTCTTTGTTTTGGAGCTTCAAATACTAACTCGCTATTGGTATCGGCATGCTTTAGTCGCACTTGATTGCGTGTCACCTTTGTTGCTAGTTGCTCGTAACAAACATGGTGAGCTTGGCCTGTCTTTAAGATCCAATGGTACTAATCCAGAAGGTGCTATTGACCAAATTTTAAAAGGGAGTGTTTTATCTCGTCTGTGTATTGACCAAATTTTAAGTTTTCACTTTCAAGAGTTGACCCTTTTTCCTTTATATTAGTAGAGATATGTTGGTTAAATTATTAATTTTGTAGTGTTGGAATTTCATAAGATTTATAGTTAATTATTACAATTAGTTTGTGATAATGTGATATTTTATAGCAAATGTGCTATAATGAGGTAACTAGTGTTTTTTCTTTAAGAAATGCGTAATTCATTGTTTATACAAATGTACACTAGTTATCTCATTAGCAATTGATAACTTTATGTTTGACTTAACTAGTATTTTTTTCTTCAACATATCCATAACTAGTTATTGTTAACCGTATTATGTGCGGATAAGTCCAATAGCAATACATGTGTGGATTATCACAAAGTTATTAGGTTTAGCTTGATTAGTGGGCTTACCCTAAATAGCTCTTATAATGTTCCTATATGTATGTTCTTCCATTTGTCTGTAATATTCAATCAATAAAAGTCAATCATTGACACTTATCTCTTACCTGGTATCATCCATAAGATCCTCTAAAAACCCTAAACACAAAACAACGATCCACAGCACCGCCTCCGGCCGTTGGCTACACGCCGGAGGTTTGGAGGGCTCCCAATAATCCCTTCACTGCCATCACACTAACTAACGAAACCATCTCCACCGGTTTATATGTTATTTTTCTTCTTTTACCTCATGACCTGGGTGAGGAGATATATCTGTTTCTGCTTCCTGACCTTATGCATGGCATGTAGACTTCTTTGTGCAAGGTGTGGCCCATCGGCCTTGCTTGATCGGGAACTTATCTGTTAGAAAACGTTTATGTATTACTTGCTAATTTGATTATTGTAAGCAATACATAAACTTAGATTTTAATATCAGAAGGGTTTTTCTTTTGGTTCTGTTTTAGCGTAAAAAAATAAAAATAAAATGGTGGATCTTTATGTTTTTTTAGGGAAAAACACGGCCCGTTTGTTCGGAAGGTTCTATGGGGGTTGAAGTTTTAGAACCAACTTTCGTTTTCTCATCTTTTCTTTTGATGTTAGTGCATGAGTTTTAGCTGCAATTCCTTTGTTTTAGTTGTAGGGGATACTTTGGGTTATCCCGTTTTAGTTGTAGGGGATACTTTGGATTATCCCATTTTATTTGTAGGGGATACTTTGGGTTATCTCGTTTGGTCAGCATACTTTGGTTTATCCTGTTTGGTAAGGAATACTTTGGCTTATCCCATTTGGTCATGATACTTTGGTTTATCCTATTTGGAATGGGTACTTTGGTTTATCTGGTTTGTTGCCTGCTGTTGAAGATGTGCTTTCGCTTGTTGTCGAATGTCTTCATCAGCAATTATTTATTTGCTTTAATTTATTGTTTATTAGTGTTAATACAAATAAACCGTAAAAACGTTTATTAATATTTTGCGATCTCTTTGTGTTTTGTTGATAACATATATAATGTTGTCTTAAGTTTAATTATAAGGATACATGTTATTTTTGTAAAGCATTTACATATAATCTTTTAAATACAAAAATGTAGTAATTAAGCTTTTGTTGTAATAGTTTATTAGGATGGGTAAAAACCTTAACCCATGGACCATAACCCATGGATCTTAATCCATACCCAAGAAGACTAGATACAATGTATACTTAGATACATTGAATCTAAAAGAAAACCCATGGACCAACCCATAACCCATGACCCATAACCAAAAAACCCATGGGAAAAGAGAAGCGTTCCACGGATCCCTAGCTTTGTGCTAGCCGGATCCCAAGTGGAAGGGATCCGTGGGATCCGGGGAACAGTGAGGAAATTTGCCTATAAATAGAGAGCCATTTCTTCATTCTAACTTACCCCTCTTCTTACTAAATCTCTCATACACTCTCATTCTCTTCTAACATATAGATCACTAGATCTAGAGAGTTGTTCTTCTTTTCTTTCTATTTGTGATCCTCATATAGGTCCTTCTCTAAAGCGAGATCACGAGCATTCTACAAGTCATCCAAGCAAGGGGTCCTTGATTGATTTGTCACTCCGCAAGATTTCTGTAGCGAAGATCTTGTATTTGATTATTTCACATATTTGTTGTGTAATAGTTGTGTTGGTTTGGTCCACCGTGCTACGGACTCGGTATCTAGCTTTGTACCGGATAAAGTGTAAGCAACGTTGTGAAGGCTTCTCCGCCAAGTGAAGGAGTTTGTTGACATAGTGCTTGAACTCTCGAGTAGGTGACTCGGGGAGTGGAGTAGGGCAAGGAAGGTGTCCTTGTAGCCGAACCACTATAAATCGGTTGTGTCATTTCTATCCCTTATCTTTATTTATTTGCTTACATTATCATTAGATCTATACGTTCTCAACATCCATACGATTTCACATAATATCGAATCTAAAGTTTTTAAAACTAACTTAAAATCGGCAAAACTATTCAACCCCCCCTTCTAGTTTTCCACAATTGGCATCAAGAGCTAAGTTTATAAAAGTTTTAAAATAAAATTGTATTTTAAAAACTTTTCGATCACTATGGGTTCTGAAAATTATAAGGAAGGGCAATCTATGCAACGACCACCACTACTTGAAACTAATGGTTTTATATATTGGAAAAATAGATTCGAAACATATGTGAAGTCTAAAGATATTGATCTTTGGTACATTATTGTTGAAGGTGATTTTGAGGCTACCTCAAATGATGATAAGGGAAATTTAGTCGATGTACCTCATGATAAACTAAATGATGAAATGAAGAAAAAGCTTTCGAAAAATAGTGAAGCAAAAATGGTTTTATACAATGCTTTACCGAAAAAGGAATTTGAAAGAATTTCATTACTCAAAACCTCTAAAGAAATTTGGAATTCTTTAGTTGTAACTCATCAAGGAAACGAACAAGTTAAAAATAATAAAATTGATTTATTTGTTCAACAATATGAACAATTTTCAATATCGGATGAGGAAACTATAGATCATTCATTTGCTAACTTTAATACTATTATTACATCTTTACAAGCACTTGATGAATCTTTCTCTAGCCGTAACCATGTTAGGAGATATCTAAGGGCACTTCCATCGAAGTGGAGATCTAAGGTGACGGCGATCGAAGAGTCAAAAGATTTGACAACTCTCACCTTCGATGAACTCATAGGCAATCTAAAAGTCTACGAGCTTGTTCTTGCTAAAGATTCCGAAGCCTTTAAGGTAAAAGAGAAACATAAATATCTTGCCTTAAAAGCCAAAAAGGCTTCAAGTGATGAAGAAAACTCTTCCTCGGGTAGTGACGACGAGGAGTATGCTATGGCGGTAAGGGACTTTAAAAAGTTCTTTAGAAGAAAGGGAAGATACGTCAAACAACCATATGACGATAAGAAAGGGTTTCGAAAAAGCAAAGAGGACGAGAAACCAAAGGATGATCGTACTTGCTTTAAATGTGGGGACCCAAACCACTTTATTAGTAAGTGTCCCAAACGGGATGATCAAAAGGCGTTCGTGAGCGGCACGTGGGGAATGAGCGACGAGGAGGACGAAGAAATTTGTCTCATGGCAAATGACTAGGTATGTCACGAATACTATAGTAGTTCATCACTTGATGACGACTCATTGCATAATGAATATGATAAACTATGCAACATTAGCTTAAAACTAATCAACAAAAACAAGCTTTTAAAGAGTCAAAACCAACGTTTGGATAAAGAAGTCATAGAATTAAAAGCAAAACTAAAACGTTTAGAAAAGGGAAAAATAGCAAGTGGTGAATGTGAACTTTGTGTTCAACTTCAAACACTAGTTGATCATTTAGATTCTAAAATTGCTAGAATAAGTACAAACACCTTAGATACAATACTCGATGGTGTTAAAACCGGCAACAACCAAAAGGGTCTAGGTATTCAACAACTTGATCCATCAACTAGCGAAAGTAAAGAAACAAAATTTGTTAAAGAACTAGAAAAACCAGCCACTGTTGTGGCGGATCCCACGGATCCCCTAAAAAGGGAACCGGCTAGTGTACAAACTGGGATCCGTGGATCTGCTGTGATAACTAGTGGTAATAACATAGCTTCTTCATCTAGCAATGAGTTTGTTATCGTCAATAGGAAGAAACCAACTCATGTCACTACTAGACATCCACTTCCAAAATATAATCCTACTTTTGCAAGAAACAAAGCACCATCTTTTCAAAAACATAACGCATCTAGGAGACCTAATAACGTTTATCCAAGAAGTAACCATCAAATGGGATGGAACCCTAATATGCAAAACGGTTTTTCCTTTCAAAACTTTGCTCCATGGAATGCATACTCATCTTATCCATACATGTCCAACATGAATGGAATGTTTAACACTAATGGACCCATGAACAAATGGGGACCAAACTTTTGAGTTTATTATTGTTTTAGGTGTGCTTAAAGGTCGACCTAGACCCCGATGAATGGGTCAAGGATAGCGGGTGCGCAAGGCACATGACCGCAATAGAATCTATTCTCCACTTATGAATCCGTGAATGGAGGTAATGTGGTGTTTGGAAATAGAAAAAGTAGAATCATCGGTAAAGGTACGGTTTCTAACAAATCTCTAACCATTAACGATGTGTGTCACGTAGAAAACCTAAACTTTAACCTTTTAATTATAGGACAAATATGTGATAAAAAGTGCAATGTACTTTTTACCGAAACCGGTAGTAAGATACTTAAAAATGGCATAACCATAGGAAGAGGAATTAGGAAACATGGAGTCTATGTCATTAAAAATTGGTAATGAACCTAATGACAAACTATGTCTTACCTCTATGGATGATACTTCGACCTTATGGCATCGAAGATTGGGTCACGCCAACATGCGACTCCTTCAATCGCTATCATCCAAAGATCTAGTAAGAGATCTACCTAAGTTAAAATATGAACATCATTTTTGTGATGCTTGTAATGTAGGTAAACAAGCTCATTCGAGTCATAAAGCTAAAAACATGGTGTCCACAACTAGGTGTCTAGAATTATTACATATGGATTTATTTGGTCCATCCGCTATCCAAAGTTATGGAGGCAACTACTACACTTTGGTAATAGTGGATGACTACTCTAGGTATACATGGACAAAATTTTTAAAGAACAAAACGGAAACCTTTAATTACTTTGAAATATTAAGCAAAAAGATCCAAAGACAACTAGGAAGTTCTATAGTGTCTATTAGGACGGATCATGGTAGGGAATTCGATAATGAAGTGCAATTTGGAGTCTTTTGTGACGCTAATGGTATTACTCACAACTTCTCGGCTCCACGCACTCTACAATCGAATGGGGTAGTAGAAAGAAAGAATAGAACCCTTCAAGAAATGAGTAGAACCATGCTTAACGAACAATCCATACCTCAAAAATTTTGGTGTAATGCTGTTGATACTTCAACGTACATACTCAATCGAGTCTTAATTAGACCAATCTTAGGTAAAACTCCATATGAGTTACTCCGAGGCAAAAAGCCTACTTTAAATCATTTTAGAGTCTTTGGAAGCAAATGCTTCATTCTTAATACTAAAGATTACCTTACAAAATTTGATCCTAAATCAACCGAAGGTATCTTTCTAGGTTACTCGCCAAATAGCAAAGCTTACGTCCTATTAAACAAAGAAACAATGAAGGTAGAAGAGTCATTAAACATAAAATTTGATGATAGTCCACCCAAACCCTCTCCACCTCTTGTCGATGACGAGATCATAGAAAGTGAAGCTACAGTAATAAAGAAAAAGATAAATGAAGAAGAAGAACCTTTAATTGGTGAAATCACAAACATTAAAGAGTCCAAAGATCACCCCGTAGATAAGGTCATAGGAAAGCTAAACGAACGAACATTAAGGTCTCAAGTTCAAAACCAAAGTAGCTTATTTTGTTTTGTTTCAACTATAGAACCTAAGAACACACAAGAAGCCATAAAAGATGAAAGTTGGGTAATGGCTATGCAAGAAGAATTAAATCAATTCGTTTCTAATGATGTTTGGACACTTGTCCCTCCACCTAGTAATCAAACCATAATAGGAACAAAATTGGTTTATAAAAACAAATTAGATGCAAACGGAGTAGTATCTAGGAACAAGGCTAGACTCGTTGCCCAAGGGTATAACCAACAAGAAGGAATAGACTTTGATGAGACCTATGCCCCTGTGGCTAGATTGGAGTCTATAAGAATACTTCTTGCGTATGCTTGTGATAATGATCTAAAGCTTTATCAAATGGATGTCAAAAGCGCTCTTCTAAATGGTTTTATTAATGAAGAAGTATATGTAGCTCAACCTCCGGGCTTCATCGATTTTGAAAAACCCAAACATGTTTATAAATTAAAGAAAGCCCTTTATGGTCTTAAACAAGCTCCAAAAGCTTGGTATGATAGACTCAAGTCATTTTAATTAAACACAACTATACCATGGGGTTAGTTGACAACACACTTTTACTAAGAAAAGAGAGTCACATATAATCATAGTACAAATATATGTAGATGATATTATATTCGGATCCACTTGTCAAGACATGTGTGATGATTTCTCTAAAATCATGCATGACGAGTTCGAGATGAGTATGATGGGAGAACTTAGTTTCTTTCTTGGTCTACAAATTAAACAAGTAGAAGATGGTATCTTCTTCAATCAATCAAAATACATCAAGGAGATGTTAAAGAAATTTGGTCTAGAAGAATCGAAACCAATTAGGACACCCATGTCATCCGACACCAAACTCACAAAAGATGAAGACGGCGAATCCGTAGATAATACTAAATATCGTGGCATGATAGGTAGTCTTCTCTACCTCACGGCAAGTAGGCCGGATATCATGTTTAGTGTTTGCTTATGTGCTAGGTTTCAAGAAGACCCCAAAACTTCACACCTAGAAGCCGTAAAAGAATATTTAGATACATTAAGGGTACAACACAATTAGGATTATGGTATCCTAAGGGCACGGGTGTAGAAACAATTGTATATGCAGATTCGACCATGCGGTGATTACGTTGATAGAAAAAGTACAAGTGGGGTGTGTACTTTCATGGGATGTTGTTTAACATCATGGTTTTCTAAGAAACAAACGGCTCTAGCAATATCAACAACCGAAGCCGAGTCGTCTCCGCCGGCAAAGCATGCCAACAAGCACTATGGATGAAACAAGCGTTAGTAGACTACGACATTCATTTAAGCGACATAGCCATTCTATGTGACAACAAAGGTGCCATCGACTTAAGCAATAATCCGGTATTGCATTCTCGCACAAAGCACATAGAGATTCGTCATCACTTCTTAAGAGACAATGTTCAAAAGGGGAACATTTCTATTGAGAAGGTAGCATCCGAAGATAACATAGCCGACGTCCTCACCAAACCGTTGAAGTGGGAACAATTCAACCAACTTCATCTTGGTCTTGGTTTAATGGAACACACGTCGTAATTTATTTTGACTCTACAAGGTATGTAAATACTAGCCTTCTTCCTTCTGAGTCTAGGATCTCTATTTCACGCACAACTCACAAACAATACGGGAATTTTCAAAACCCAAAGATAAGTTTTTCACTTATAGCTTTTTTTTGTTTGTTTATATATACACATTTTCAAAGAAAACCTACTTTCACAATGTTTTCTAAAAGGATGATACCTTCCCGTATCAATTTCACAAAAGCAATTTCTCTTTTTTTTTTTTTTTTTGGGTAAAGGGGAGTAATCCTGCACCCTGGTAAATAAATTAACCAAATAAACGTTTAAGTACAATGGATATGAGTGAAATCCCATATCTCAGCCTGTTACATAGGCAAAAAGCTTACATAACAAGATACTTCAAATTCTCTAAACAAGAACACAAACCACTACTCAAATGATAATTTATGACACAACACTAACATTACTTCCTAGGACCTTGAAACGTTGTGCCATACATGGCATTAAAGGAATCCAAATTCCCTGGAAGATCACGAACCTGCTTCGCATAGTCATCAAAGTCATAGTCATCATACTCATCTTCAAATTCTTGGCCCCTACCAAAAATATTAGCAGACTCATCAAATGGGTTAGCAACAACCTCATCTTCGAATCGGACACCACAATCTCTCCCACTTTAGAAAAAGGGTTAACTCTCTTAGTAGAAGAGGTAGACGGAATAGGAAGACCATCATCATCCACGAGAGTAGCTTTCCCATCAATAATTAGCTTTTCAAGCTTACCAATCTTCTCACGCATGGAGTAGAACCACCATACATTGTTCCCATTGAATCACTCATAAGCTTGGCCGCAGAAGTCCTAGTCTCCGGAGGCTTAGACGCCTCACCAATATCAATACGAGAGTCCGTCCCCCGAGATCCATCAACACCGCTTCCTTATTAGTACTAGAAGACGCCCCAGCATGTCCTTGTTAGTAGATGAATCATCCACAATACAATCATCTTCCATCTCAAGAGTCCCAAAAGCGTTAGACGTAGTAATCGGTGTATCTTTAGCATTACCACTAAATGCCGGTTGTCTTCGTCTTTGCAACATATACCGCTCCTAGGAGCAAATCTAGGACCCTTTCCCATATTAATACCACCACCATCTTCGACCTTTAGGTTTGGCTTTCCGATTCTGCACCACCTTAAAACCATCATCAGTTTCATCCACATTTGAGCTGAGAGGAGCATCATTATGCTCCTTAATACTCTTAGGACAACAAGCAGTATCATGCCCAAACACTTTACATTCCACACAAGGTGGCTGCTTCCATTCATATTCCACCTTTATACTTGCCGTAGTAAAACCAGTATCATCCTTATTAGGGATCGCCATAGTCACCACATGTTTAAGCTCAAATTCAGATGATAATTCCACAAGAGCACGAGCAAAACTAATGCGACCCCATGAATTAACACACATGGAGCTAGTAAAAGCATCTAGCATAATCGGCTTACCCACCTGAGTAGCAATTAAGCTCAACCCATCTTCCGAGTATGCAAGTAATGGCACATTATGCAATTTAATCCAAACGGGAACTCTAGTTACCTCACTTTTAGACAATAGCACATCAGGAGTCCATTTAGTGAGAATGAGAGGAAATTGCAATAATCCATGGGCCCTGTTGAAGAACACTCTCAACACCCTCTTTAGAATCGAATTTGAAGAGGAAAACACCATCATCATTCTTCATTAGTTTCTTAAAACCAAACTTACCCCATGTATTGGTGACGTAGTTCGTAACCAATGAAAAGCAACATTCTTGCCAACAAAGAAGCCAACAAGTGTATTTTCCTAACGGTTGAATACACCTTCCATAGCAGCCTCGAAGCACCGTGATCATGATTTTCAATTCGCATCTCATTCACTAAGGCACGAAAATCACTTTCCTGAGACACGCTCCTGATTTAATACATTAGCAAATGACCTTTACTTCGTAGTTTAACGCTATGACCTCAAGTAGAAGCATTCACCATGTTAGGACCAGATTCAACACATCACAAAGATAAGGCTAAACTTTGTGCTCGAATCCAAACCACCCACGACGTATTCTATAACTTGTATTTTCCAGACAATATTACCCCAATAGAACTAATGAACATCATGCGTATAGAGTTAAGACCAACCCTAGTGCCTTTATGCACCTCAGATCGCTAGAGTCACCTCTAAACCACGCTCACCTTGGAGACGCTTTTTAACCTAGCTTCCAACTCCCTAATATCAACCCTTTGATACGAGTTCGTGTCAGGTTTACACCAACTTGATCGGCCGTTGGTGGTCACGCTGAAGCCTTCACCAAGAACCACCTTTATCAAGAAACCCCTTTTCCATCTCTATATTCCACAAACAAATCCAACAGATTCGATGAACACGAGCAAACAATCAATTTACCAATAAAACCTAATCGTTAGGGTTTAAAGCACCACGATAATTACTAACCTTGCTCCCATGGTTAATCGCAACCTAAATCAGAACAACCGACACAAAACCCTAAAAAGTATTGAATCGCCAAAACTGCACCCAAACAAGAGGAGACGCAGTTCAAACCAATCACGAATCAAAGAACAAGGTGTTAGTTAATACGAAAAGTTAAGCATCAATCCCAAGGTAGGTTCGGTTTGAAAAAAATCGATAAGGGTTGTTAGGGTATTGGTGATCGCCAGAGAGAAGTCGACTAGGGGTTTTTATATAAATGAGTTACTTTGTATTTCATTATTAATACAAAGTAAAAACCCGTTTTCATTGCATCTCATGTCTTTTGAATGCTAAAGGGACACATAACTAATATGTGTTTTCGGGTACATTCATTTAAGCAACAATGAATTAGAGCATTGACAACACAAAATTACGTACTTATGTACTAAATATGTGTTTTCGGGTTATCTCAATAGGATACTTTTTATACTTCTAGTTTAGTTTTATTCCTTTTAGGGGCCGAGATAACCGAAACTCCAAATAGTTTGCATATAGGCACACAATAGGCAAAAATGTTTCCAAAAGGAAAATTTTGTGCTGCTCGAAACACCGACCCACGGATCCCACCATGATGGACCGGATCCCTCAAGGAAGGATCCGTGGGAACCGTGGAACGTAAGCTGATTTTACCTTCTTATTTTTTCACTTTGGATGAAAAATCCACATTTGTTTCATTTTTGGGAGTATGCTATTTAATGCTTGTGTTCTCATGATCACATGCCTTGAATTCATATCTAATCATTAGATTTTAATCCACATTTTGGGTCAAGCATTCATTACAATGCTTTGTTTTTCTCTATATATAGAACTCCCAAAATGCTTACATAATCCACTTCATCCTCAAATACACAATACACCATGTCATCCAAAAACCCTCTAGATGAATCACCTAGTACAAACAAACATCTTCATGATACCCAAACCTTTGTACTACCACCATCCAAAATACCACAATCCAACTCTAGGATATCCGCACGGATTAGTATCCGATCGTGTTGTTTAGCAAAACCAACCTCAAATGATTCATCCTCAACAAATAACTCACCACAAGATGCTTCAATCATAGCACCTCCCTCATCACCAACAAGTACACCAACTTCATCACCACCTAAAATCACTCTTTTGGAACTCCTTAAGACTCCAACAAGATCTACCCAACCTAAAGAAAAGAATTAGTCTTTTCAACACCCCCACATCTCTAAATACTATCTTTCAAGATCTTGAAACATCACCACCATTAGCTCCCATCACATTGCAAGAACATCTAGGTTCTTTTCCACCACCATTTACAAACATTCCGGATATTGATCCATATTTTCCTATTTTTCCACCACAACTTCCGCATAACTCAAATCAAAACAACCCGAAAACCTTCCGCACTCATTACCCACATCATTTACATTGTGAACATTGCCAATCCACTAGGAAAATTGCAATAGAAGTTAGGGAAGAAATGCGTTTCATACTCAACCTCATCCATGATCGCATCAATACAATTACTCATCAAAACCTCCATCCATAACCTTATGCAAGCATGGAAGGAATCACTACTACTATTTCTCATTTTTTTTCTTCTTTTGAAGTCATTTTCAAGAACAAGTCTTGTTCTTATTTTTACATGCTTGTAAGTGGCATAACTACCACTACAATTTGTCGTTTTATTACAAGGCTTTGTTTACATACCTTGGCTCCATTCTTGATTCTCAAACAAGCAAGATCATTTAAGCATGTTACTAACCTTTCTTTTTGTAGGATTTGTTTTTTGTTTTCTTCACTTGACGCCCCAAACAAGGGGAGCTACCCAAGGGGAGTAAGAAATCGTAGACTACTTTTTCCTCCAAGGGTTAACTTTTGTTTTCACAAAAAGGGGAGAAGAAGTAAAACTTAGGAGCTTTCAAAACTTACATCTATTCTTAAGTTTTACTCATCATAACATTATATTTTGTCATCAACAAAAGGGGGAGATTGTTAATACAAATAAACCGTAAAAACGCTTATTAATATTTTGCGATCTCTTTGTGTTTTGTTGATAACATATATAATGTTGTCTTAAGTTTAATTATAAGGATACATGTTATTTTTGTAAAGCATTTACATATAATCTTTAAATACAAAATGTAGTAATTAAAGCATTTGTTGTAATAGTTAATTAGGATGGGTAAAAACCATAACCCATGGACCATAACCCATGGATCTTAATCCATACCTAAGAAGACTAGATACAATGTATACTTAGATACATTGAATCTAAAAGAAAACCCATGGACCAACCCATAACCCATGACCCATAACCAAAAACTCATGGGCAAAGAGATGCTCCACGGATCCCTAGCTTTGTGCTAGCCGGATCCCAAGTGGAAGGGATCCGGGATCCGAGAGAAGTGAGGAAATTTGCCTATAAATAGAGAGCCATTTCTTCATTCTAACTTACCCCTCTTCTTACTAAATCTCTCATACACTCTTCTAACATATAGATCACTAGATCTAGAGAGTTGTTCTTCTTTTCTTTCTATTTGTGATCCTCATATAGGTCCTCTCTAAGGCGAGATCACGAGCATTCTACAAGTCATCCAAGCAAGGGGTCCTTGATTGATTTGTCACCTCGCAAGATTTCTCAGAGCGAAGATCTTGTATTTGTTATTTCACATATTTGTTGTGTAATAGTCGTGTTGGTTTGGTCCACCGTATAATGGACTCAAGATCTAGCTTTGTACCGGATAAAGTGTAAGTAACGCTAGAAGGCTTCTCCGCCAAGTGAAGGAGTTTG
>OU343217.1:15525686-15683454 GCA_910596185.1 Chrysanthemum makinoi
GAGGAGTGTGTGTGTTTTTAGTGAGAGAAATAAACTAGTAAAGTGATTGTGAGGGAAGCCTTTTATACTTGGACAAAAAGGACCCAAAAATAAATAAAAATGAGGGAGGGAGGCGCCGGCCATGGGGAAAAGTGGAGGGTCGGAGTTGTAATTTTTCGTAACTATCCCGGCCTACCCATTCAGAGCTCATATATTGTCCCCCAGTGTCCCACGTTGCATAATCGACTTTCTAATATCATTATTTATGTTTTTCCACGAGTTTTGACTATTTATTTGCCAATTTTCTAGTTACGGTCTACAAGTTACGTTATTTCTCGTTTTAGGCTTTTCTAGTGCCGAATCGAATAGTGCCTACCAAATAGAATCAAAACTCATACGATAACTCATTCAAAAGTGAAATAATCCGTAAAAACCAATAGACGATATAAAATCAAGTCATGGTTGATAAAAATAGTGTTAAAGGCAAAAGCTCAGTTTAGTTTAACGTAATGCGGTTACCTAAAATAAACTCCCTAAATTGCCGGTTGTCACAGCCTCCCAGCCTCAGAAGAAACCCGTCCCGGGTTTCACTCCGAGTTGCTTGATGTCATGAAAAGTTTAGGATATTTCCTACGGAAACGTCCTCACTTCTCCAAGTGAACTCCGGTCCATGTCGGGAGTTCCAACGAACTTTGATAATTGGAATACGGCTATTCTTCAGCCGTTTAATCTCACGATCCATGATCTCAGTCAGTTCCTCAACAAAATTCAATTTCTTATTGATACGAATATCTCAACAAAATACACATTTCTTCACTTTAAACACTATATGGTCGCACTTATTAACACTTTTAGCCACGTTATAATTAATTGTATGTGACTAAATACCCCAAAGAAATATGAATTGCGTGACTAAATATTACAAAAGGCTACACAAACATAAAATTCAAGTGGTCATTCGATGAACAATAGTCACACAAAATACACATTTCTTCACTTTAAACACCATATGGTCATACTTATTAACATTTTTGGCCTCTTTATGCTTAATTGTATGTGACTAAATATATAAAAAAAAAATGCTTTGTACTGATTAATCCAACTAAATTTGTACCTAATTAGTCACACATCTTAAGGTTTTGGTTACTGTTTTGTAATAGAGACTAAAAAGAACTCAAACATATGACCGTAGGTACCCTACGGTCATGCGACCTTTAGTCACACACACTTGAAAAATCATGTGTGACTATATGTATATCGTCACACTTATTGGGTGTAATCAAATTCACTTTTTGTTCTAGTGTAGGCATGATGGAGAGGCATGTAAACCTTACCAGGTAACCCTGTAAATCTCTCATATTGTTCATAAGCCTGTCTATAAACATCTCCACCCCTGTAACAATTATGGCTCCACACTCTCCGAGCTTCGAAGTAATCTCGTAATTTTCGGTGTGTACACAGCATCAAATACCAATGCATACGACTTTAAAGCTTCCTGCCATAAAAAACAGAAGAAAGGTAGACAGCCGTACCTTAGAAATAGGATTGTCGTCAATATTTGGCTGCATACCAGTTGATGTAGTGTTTGCAAGTATCATGCCACCTTCGGATTGTAAGGTGCTCAAATCGGCAAGAGATATAGCCTCTCCACCAATTATGTTAGCAAGTTCTCTAGCACGATCTGTGCAGTATCGATCAGTAAGAGAAAACTTTTGTTGCAATCAAGTAACGAGTACTAGGAATGGTAATGTGAACGCTAGTAGAATCTAACCGTAGGTACGTTTGGTTATTAAAATCCTTGCACCCTTCGCTTTTGCTCCATAAGCAAGAGCTTTTCCAGCACCGCCAGCACCAATAACCACAAATAGTCTACCAGCCAAGGGTGATCCTGTTGCACCATTTTGAACACCTAAACCTGTAAACAGTTGCAACAATTTGTGCTTTAAGTAAATCTCAAATAGGTCAAATGGGTCAAACGAATTCAAGTCACACGTGAAATATGATATGAAGCTTCTATAAATGGACAAAAGGCACTATTTTGACCACGACTCATACTATTACTTCTAATAGAGAGTATAGAAAGAAACCTCATAGACTATCCTCGATAGCAGGAATAGCACCTACGTAGTCCGTATTGCAACCATATAATGTCCCATCATTTGTCTCCTGATTGCACAATTGACTGCTCCTATTGACTGTAACATACAATCAATAACAGAATACATTAAAAGCCATACTTTGAACAATAAATATGCTTTGATAGTTAAGCTTACTATAACAGATACCTTTGCAATTGGATCAACCTCATCACAACATTCAATTAAAGATTCTTTGTGTGGAATGGTACAACTGCATTTTATCAATCTCACAAATTGCGAGAAACTGACTCTGAAACTCGTAGCACCCGCAATCCCTTAACAAAACTGACGTTAAGTTTGACCGTTAAAACCCCTCATGTGCAAGTCACATGAGGGTAAATTGGTCTATTTCGGCTATGTTTGTCGCAAAGCTTTTTGAAGTTTTTTGGGGCAATGAGCGGTATGCAATGAGCTTTTTGATTTTTAGTGTTCGTTTGGCATGAGCTTTGCTATTTTTTTAGGAAAGCTCATTTTTCCAATGCTTCTTTAAGAAGCAGTGAGCGGTGAGTTGTGACTACTGCTCACAGCTCAACTCACCGCTCACTGCTCACAACTTACTGCAACTGCTCACAACTACTTTTACCAAACACACCCTTCTTTGGTCAACCTTTTCTATTTATCATTCTCACACAAACATCACCTATTCTCTTTCTCATTTATAAAAACAATGCAACTAAATTGTCAATTACACTTTATAGCTTTTGTGATCAAGAACACATTTTCCCTGGGTGTGTTAACCCTCTCATATGTCTGCATTCACATAGTCGGATTCAATATGAGCATAAACAAACTTACTTTCGTGATACATGGTCCACAACAAACAAAACTGAGCTGCAAACCAACTGTTTGATACAATGTTTGTGTTAATATTTGTCATGTTAACCTGAGACCCTTTGAGACTTGTTGCTTGTTTGAACTGTTTTGTTGAATTAAATCGCCTTTAACAAAATGGTCTTTTATTTAGTGGAGATTCGGTTTTGGTTGAGTTTTATACTCTTATGATGATTGTTTGATCGTTGACTTTGGTGTTCTAACATTTCTTTGATAATCTTGTTATATGCTCTTTAGGAGAACCCGTACACCATGATCTTTGTCATCCAAATATCTTTGTATGCTTGTTTGATATCACAATCATGAAATTTTTTGAAGTCAAATATTATATAACTGGCACAAGTATTAAGTTTATATAACTGACATAATATTATTGTTTTGATCTTTGAACTTGAGATCCTTAACTGAGTTGCACACTAACTGTCTCATAAAATGTATCCTTCAATAGATCGGTCATATTAATGAGATCCTTGAGACTTGTTGTTGGTTAGAAATATTCTATGGACTTCAATGGCCTTTTAGAAATGGCCTTTTTTTAGTGGAGATCTGGTTTTTATCCACAGAAGTCAATTTCGCTGAATAAAATGAGAATATTGTACAAATACAGTATTCTCAATTATATTCACTCTAATTATCTATAAAATTCAAGAAATTTTGACTAAAAAATGTTTCGGGTTGACTTTGAGAGGAAAATATACAAGAAAAAGATCGAATGAATTAAGGAGTGTGGATTATCGGATAAAATAGAGAATTTTGGTGTGTTGTTTCTGATTAAGCATCTACAAATGTAGTATGAGAATTATTATTTTTTGAAAAATTTCATGGATGACATACGCACTGACGAGTTTTGATACATCTTATATGAAGTGATGGATGCTTAATTGTTTTTAATTGATGGTCTACGGTCACCTATAACAATGTCTATTATGTTAATAAAAAGGTGTGAAATGAGTGTTTGAAAATTTCAGAATTACTAGCTAAATTATGGAAGAACCTAATTATCTTGCAATTACGGGGCTAAAATATATTTCATTTTATAGGGTTGTTAGCTTGTCTTTATCTCTACAAAATAAAAAATAGGAAAATTAATCTTCATCACTTCATAAATGACAAATGAGTTGTTCGGAACGAAAGATACAAAAGCCCAATAGCAAATGACACATGCGTTGAATAATCAATGAGTATATACTATTGCTAGTTGGCCGATTTAGTAACAATTGATTATAAAACTTGTTCATACGATCTTCTATTTTTTTAGATGAAAAGAAGACTTTTTAGCCAATGTCCTAGTGTAATTAACTGCAGATTAACAAAAATGTATCACTTCATGGTTTTCTATTTATCTTATGTTTCATTTCAAAGAATTCTAGATATTTGTCCAAAAAACAATCCTTGATCATTACTAATAATCAATACATGGCTTTTGTTTGTTAACTAATCCATGCTTGGGCAAGTGATAAGGATTCATTATTATCACTACATGTAAATAAATATGCATCTAACCTGTTTGATGAAATGCGTCACTAAAATTATTCTAAAAATTGGAAGCCACACGTTTTGAATCACTTGACTAGACATGTTACTCTATCACTTTATATGAGCTGGTGTTTTGGCTTAGTTATTGTGTTTAAACCTTGAATAGATTTTTTGTTAATATTGGAATTGAGGTTAGGTTGTTCAAGTGATTATTAATAATGAAATTTGTAAGGTATGCTATTTTTTTTATCTAACAGTCACTACGAAAATGGTTAAAATGCATAAGTATGTATAGTATAGATTCAATGTTTACACATAGTAAAAGTGACCAACACTTCGACCATAAGATTCAACCCTTATCATTGTCAAATTTTTATACATTCAGTTAAATAATACCACTAGGCACTAGCAGCCCTTGATGACCTGTTTAACATAAATGATTTTTCAAAGTTATGTTTCATATTGTATTATTATTCATAGTTTTTGAGAAGTTGCATATCATATAGATGTTCGTTGTTTTGTTATTTATTATACTAGTTATAATACCCGTGCAAGCACGGGTTTTTTTCTAAATTTTTGAATAATGTATTTTAATTTATTAAAAAACAAATAGTTTAATTTTTGTTTATTGTTTTAATTATGGTTACCATGTTATAATGACCTATTCATAAACACTTGGGCCCACATCAAGTTGTCGCTATTATAACATTTTATAGGTTATTGAATTGATTGGTTTCAGACTCACAATGGGAGATGTAAAGTTTATCGGATTATTTAAACGTACGGGAAGCATTAGAAAAGTTTTTGTGTGCATGAAAGTATTGATGAGTAGTTCTAACTAATAACTACATTTTCTTAAAAATATACTTTAACTAAATCAAAGATAAACCTTAAATGTCCTTAATGTCGGATTTTTTAAACGTCAAGGTTTGAGAATTATATGGGAAGCATTAGAAAAGTTTTTGTGTGCATGAAAGTATTGATGTGTAGTTCTAACCGATAACTACATTTTCTTAAAAACATACTTTAACTAAATCAAAGATAAACCTTAAAAGGGAGGGTTTACTGGTTTGAGTCTGTGTGGCGGTGGGTTCAAACCCCGTGGATTAGTCGGCCAAAAGGTCGGAAATCATGGTTACCAAAAAAAAAAAAAAAAGAAAAACACTTAAATGGCCTTAATGCCAAGAACTAAAATATGAGAAACATACACAATCATACTTTTCAGTTTTCAAAGACCAAACGTATAAAAATAAGCAGAAAGGATCGACCTATTTTCTCACTTTTAAATATAAAACAACACACCGACATATGCTATATATTACACTTTGGCAATTCTTACTGTTATGCAACATACTCAATATTGGACACCTCCTCGTATAAGTAATCACGATCTGTTCCTTCCATGAAACTACTTGAGGTTGTTCGTAGTCGGATCCTTTTATTTCTTCATCATCTCCAACAGAATCTACATGCTCTACGACCAGTCTTGCCATTGCAATCATAGATATCCATATCCTCCTACGCACCAATTGTCTAATGACATTTACATAAAAGATTGTATCATTAGATCCAAAAGGTCGTGGATAATAAGATGACGAAATAGGCTATCGAAACAACTCACAATTAAACACATTATTTAGAGAGATTGGACTAAGCAGGTCAAGGTTTATTATCTGCTAAAATAAGTTTTCTAAACAACCCTTGATAACAGCAAGTCAAGGTTAATTAGCCATTGAAATAAACTATCTAAACATCCTCTAATAACAACTGTTGAAGTTTAGTTAGCTGCTGAAATAAGCTATCCAAACATCCCCGAATACCAGCCTGTCAAGATTAAATAGAAATAAGTTATCCAACAGTTCCTATAAGCACGATTAAAGGTTCATTAGCTGCTGAAATAAGTTGTCCAAACAACTCCTAATCAAGCTATTACATCACTAATTGGAACAAATTTAAACAACCCATAATAACACAGTAAGCTATCCAAAGTAACGAACCTGTATTATGACATTAAGCTATCAAAAACGGTAAATTATTAGACATACCTTGATTAATGCTTCCCAAGCTTCATCTTTTTGTTTTTCTTCTAGCCTCCATCATCCAAACTATACCTGTTTACTATTAACAATGATGTGCTACAGGTGAGGGCAACAATGTTGTAACTAACTTTTGGAAAGACTATGTTACATTTATGCGGGACAAAGGGAGTAAACTATTAGCCATTGTGATTTGAGGTTCTAATTTCTACCCAGTCACTTGCAAATGGGACAATCTATGCTATGTTGTATCCATATAGGTCAGGGCATTTCCTAAAAGAAAAATAGCTTGAAAGGAAAATGTCCAAACTGCTCGAATGGGTAAAATGGTACAATGTGTAAATTTACCACATAGACGCTTTAACCATTTTATTGATCAATTCATATACTTCGTGAAATAATAAAAAAAAAAAATTAATCGTATTTGACACATCTAAGGTGCAACGAGCCTATGCATTGTGTGTGGCCATCTTAATTCTGTTTACATACAACAGGAGAAACTCCTTCCTCTAAACATTTTACAGTTCTAACAATGGCACTCATAAATAAAATATTAAATTCAAATTTGAGCACATTATGTATTTATAAACTGAAAAAAGAGCCAACCTTTATAATTTTCTAATAGCATCACTATGGCGCGCAACCAACCTTTAACTACTTTTTGCTAACTTGCATATAGTTTGACACTTACTTTAACATAGAGACAAATGAATGCTTTGACCTTTTTTATAAATGAAAGTATACTACATTAACCAAATTTGGCAAAAATGTTCATTACCTCTTAATGCAATTAGCCCACCTTAATCCTATGGGAAAAACTTTGGTTTTAGCTACAGTGACTCAACTAATGATATGGGGAAACCTGAGTTTTAGCTACCATGACGTGACTAAGCGTGCAGTCGCGCAAGTCTATTATCAAATGGCCACATTGTTGCGATGAGATCAAGTAGTATGAAGTCTGATTTGGTCAATTCATTGAACCTAGAGATAGTTAAGCAAATTTACATTTATCTCAACAATCAATTAAATTAATCCAACTTCTTTTCTGAAATTCCCAATTTGATTATTCTGAATTTATATTAAAAACATATTAAAGACCATACTATTATGAAAGTCTCTAAAAATAACTATTGCAACTTTAAATAACAACAATGCAATTTAACGCAAATACAAAGGACCCCGTTTACAACTACCCTCACCGTCCCCACATGGGACCAAGTTTTTTTTATCCATTATGTGCCTTGTACAGGGATACCAATAAGATATCACGATACTACATTAATTGTATCCATAAAACAATCAAATGTTGTTAAGTGAAATAAATATTGGATGATATTTTGGAACAACATATCATTCAAAAACAACAAAATAGCTTAAAGCATTGAATGAGTAACAAACCTCTTCTCAAAGAAGCTTCGTGCAACGTGCGAGGCTTTTGCACAATAAATCTCGTTTAAATCTTGTTCGCTTCTAGTTTTGTGGCCTAAAGTCGATGTTACCATATTCTTTTAAGAAAAGGAACCCTTAATACTTTAACCACAATGTTTACACTCTAAAGATTCTGCATTAAGATATTTGATCAAGAAAAATTAAATCAACCTTTTCATTTTGCCATGCCTACCAATTGAAATGATCAAATTTACTACAGTAGTGCACCGGATCTTTTTGTTACCTCTTTATTAAATTATATTGGCCATGTTTATCCTACTTTTCCACTGGTCTTGCATATAAGCTCCACTCACAATCCAACATTTTTATAATATAGGTTGTAAAAGAATTAATCTCAAGAATCAAGACATGATGCCATTGTTTTTTCCATCTATTTTCACTTATTTTAATCTTCTCTTGACTGTTATGAAATGATATCGTATGGCAATGGTTGAGTAAATTATTCAAATTTAAATGCATTTCTTACCCTCTCAGCGAGAATCCTAATTTTGTATACAACAACATACAATGCTTCTAATGCCAAAGCTGGTTTTCGAGTTCGAAACTCCTAAATGAAGACACTGCATATTTAAATAAAAAGAATCAATCAGATACTCCAAAAGAAGTCAAAAAAGTAAATCAAACAAATGATGAATTCAAATTTAGCATGAAACGTACGCTGCACACTTCTCGAGTGCTTGGCATGATTCTGCAAAGTGCCCGGCTATATAACTCTGCATTGACCGAAATAAAAGAGCATCAATTTCTATATAACTCTGCATTGACCGAAACAAATGATGAGTTCAAATTAAGCATGAACGACGCTGCACACTTCTCGAGTGCTTGGCATGATTCTGCAAAGTGCCCCGGTTAACATTAAATATTAACAAACATGAGACAGCCTTGACCATGACTGCCTCAACTAAATTATGCATGTACACATCCATTTCATATACGTATAGGCAGGGTAGTATGAGAATAACATATATATCTAATGAGCTTAAATATATACATTACTTTTAGATTTATAAGCATATAGTCAAATTGCATCAACTATCCTTTGTGTTCAGATAAAACCATGAAGTGATTCAACGTCAATTGTATGTTTGTATCTTCCTTTGTGTTCTACTAATGCACTTAATATCGTTCTTAGCTTTTGCAGTAGAATACTGAAACTGAACCAGGCTATAACTAATAGAAAACTTCACCCATTAAATCACACATTGTATATAGGGGTGTCAATAGGGTCGGGTCAACCAGACCCGAACCGAACCCGATAAGGCTTATAGGGTCGGGTCTAATCGGGTTACAAAATCTTATCGAGTTATTTTGACCCGAACCCGATATTGTTATAGGGTCGGGTTAGGGTTGAGTTATTTAGCTTATCGGGTCAACCCAATAAGACCCGAAAACATTATACAATATATTTAAAAAAAAGTTATAGCCTATAAGCGTAAGTATTTGCACTGATTTACATATGCAATAATCCATTATTTTTTATTCGTCGCTACACCTTAATGTTATTTGCAAGTTGCCTACTTGATTTATAGTATAATTGTACTTCTTGCTCGTACTTATTTATTGTAAACGCATAGGAGTTCTTATTTGTGTTCACTGGTAGACTTTTTAGTAGGCTTCTGATGTATATATTTCTTAATATGCATGCTTACTGGTTCATATTTCATTTGTTCATAAACCTTGCATCCTCTTTCAGTAGCAGACAAGAGGCATGAAATACTAATGGTGCCAAATTAAATAAAGTGACCCGATAACCTGATTAACCCGACCCGATAGTAACCCGAACCCGATATCACATTTATACTTTACTCTTCTTGATATTGTCTAAACCCGAGCCGATGTTAGAAGTATAGTTGAATGTTTACCAAATCCGACAAACTTCTACCTACAAAGCTATCTTAAACTATCACTATACCAATCGTTTTGCCAACAAAGAACATGGCTAGATTAATAAAATACATTTAAGCTTCTATGAACATAGCTAAATCTACTTACTAAATTCAGTTGCTTATTATGAATATGTGCAAGTCAGCAATGAACACTTGAATTTATTTGACATTAAATTTAATAATCTCCACAAACTCTAGAATTTATTTACAATCAAGGAAGGATAAATTGTTATCCCAGAAGACTCTGCACCATAATCTGAGTGCCTTATATCTCACAACATGAGGAAGATGAGCAGATACTCTAAATTCAATACAATTATCCCAAGTCTCTAAAGTAATGGGCACAAATTGTGAGGTAAAACCATCACATAAAGTCATGGAGTTTCATTAGAATGTGAAAAAAAAGTGTAAAAATAATGATTTCATTAAATGTATGCTCAAATTAATGAGGAATATATAGAATTTATAAACCCTTAAAAATTGATACCTGGTGGACATTAGTTCAATATTTGGCTTGACTATGTTTGGTGCCCAAGGTTTCATGTATTATACTTTCAATTAGTTGGTTGCGTGCATAAGGTAGGTAACAGGAACTACCATCCTTGATGTACTCGGTATCTTTAAACTTTGACTTTCTTGCATCTAAAACAATTTTACTATCAAGCATCTCTATAGGCATGAAAAAATGCATATCGTCAAAATGATTCTATGAAATCCTGAAGAAAAAAAAAAAAAAAAATAGAAGAAAAAAGGCATTAGTGGAGAATGAAATAACTGCAATTGACCCACTTAAGTTGTGACAAGGCAGGTTCAACTGATTAGTGAGCCTTTTTTTATCAATAGCCAAGTTCTTTGTTGGTCAACTCAATCTAACCAACATGTTTTGACCCAGAACCATTTTGACCTGCTAGCAATCTAATTTGAGATATCAATGACATTGTGGTGAGATGAACCTGAGGAGTACGTGGAGTTAGCTCGTAATGACTTCGGTGGAGGATGAGGAGATCTGAAGCGGAGCAATGAAATTGTGGTGTGATGAGGTGTTTAAGTCACATGAAACAAAAGGTTAAGAACGTTCAGGTTTTGTGACTTTATCCCACATACCCAACTTAAATGGTCAACTCATCTTGCCACTTTCATTTAGAAAACTTATCGGATTTCAAGATCCAGACCTTTTCTGAGGCCACTTTGACAAAATACCCTATTTTTTAGAAGGGAAAAACCTTAAACAAAGTGGAGCTAACCCCTAATAATAGCAATTTAAAAGTGCAGGAATGCATTCATCATAAATAATGCATATGGATGTACCTCTCTAAGTTCATTCTCATCCAGAGTTGCATCTTTTTAATTCTTCACGATGATTAGAGTTAAGATTTGTTTCATTCTTATAGTAAGTTAGCCTAGGCATAAGATAAAATCTTTTATCCACACATAGACATGACAATGACCTTACCTAATTATTCATCTGATATTTTTCCTTCAATTGTCTTAAAAGTTCCAGATATTTACTTTTCACAACATCTTTTCATAGATTGTGAATACCACACCTGCAATTAACTTAATTATTAAATGGAACCAAATGGGACCTGCCATGTCAATATGCAGCCATTGTACTTTTTCATCAACAAAATGGAACCAAACACAACTATTAGTATAATTAATTTTTTCTGTTATAAAAGTAGAAAACAGGTAGGTAAAAGATTACACGACAGTACTTGTTTCAAGAAAATAACTGCAAGAATAAAACCACCTTGACGGCAACCTCTTTTTACAATATCAGCGATACCTGATTTCATACATTCCAAGTAACTTGTAACATCCATTGGCATTCTCCAAAGATGTTCTCCAGGCAACTTTTGAGGCTACAACCACTTCCTTTGTCGCTCATCGCTTCGGTGAGAAGACACCTATATATTTAAATTCTTATATTCTTTTTAAGCCAATAAAAATACTAAACAATGTAGTTCAAAACATAAACTACTAATCAGAGAAACTTAAGTCCTTGAACCCTCCCGCTATCTATTGTGCCCATTAATATAATACAATTTATAGATTCAAAAC
The DNA here is from genome assembly GCA_910596185.1 of Chrysanthemum makinoi. Lineage (NCBI taxonomy): Eukaryota > Viridiplantae > Streptophyta > Magnoliopsida > Asterales > Asteraceae > Chrysanthemum > Chrysanthemum makinoi. Next base: position 15,537,543 of record OU343217.1, read on the forward strand.
CCTAATTATTAAACTTTATAAATCGATTCTTTTTAAGAGAAGGACAATAAAAAAGAAAGCAAATTATACCTTCGATTGGTTGTTTTTCCTTTGATTTAGGGTTTTAGAGAAGAAAAAGATTGTAATGTATGTGTACATGTGTACGGTTAACTCTGTATACATTGGAGTTCGAGAATTGTGGCGGTGCGTGGTGGTTGCTTAGGGTGGGATCAGGATACACAGGAGATGGGATTGTGGCTCATGTATGAGGAATAAGTATATGGAGCGTTCTTTTTTTTTAAATATACACTTTGATCCAAAACTATGGACTATAAGCCATGAAGTACATGTGTTTTAACACTTTTTGATACATATAAGTATATAAAACGTTTTTCATAAATTATTTTGCCAAAACTGGAAATATTAAAGGATTTTTATATTAGGAAGAATTTCATATATCACCTTAAAAATCTTCTTAATTTCATATATTCCCAATTCATTCTTTAAATTTCATAAATACCCATTCTTATCTATTATAAACTTTAGACCATTCTACCCTTTTTATTTTACTCACAACCGTTCTCATCTCCTTATTGTATTTGGCTCTAAACTTAGGATAGAAAAGAACTACAGTAATTCTTTAATGATGTTTTGGTACTGAATGTGCGAACGCTGTATATCCATATTTGGTTCCATTAATACATTTTATTGGATTTTAAAATATTCGAATGGTCAAATATGTGAAGTTGCTCCGTGTTTACTTGGATTATTCAATTGCTTGTGACACCTGTAGGTTTGTTTTGTTGTTGATTCTCACATGTTCATTCTATTTTTTATTTTTTGCTAAAAATTGTTTTGTAAAGATTGTCACTCTGTCATATACAGTTCGATGATAAAACAAAAATACTATGTTACTCCGTTACACAGATGATTCGTTTGGTGAAAAACATGAAGGGCAAAATGGTCATAATAAAATTTGACTTTGCAAAAATAAGGAAAATTAGGTAAATATGAAATTTGAAATGTGTTTTTGGGTATATATGATATTGACTAGTTTAGTTGGGTAAATATGAAATTAATTGTGTTTTAAAGGGGATATATGAAATTCACCCTTTATATTAAATACATCAATATAAAAAATTATAATTATTTAATTATTTCCTATTAAGGTATGTTTTGATTTTTTTGAAATGAAAAATTCCCACTTGGGTTTTGTTTTATTATATAAAAAGATTCAAACATTGAATAAAAAGGGAGGTTTCCTATGACAAAAAGTTAATTGTCTTTACAAAAAATAGACCTCCATCCATTAAAAATAACAAGGAACCCCACACACTTATGACTAATCCAGATCATTATATACAAACACAAACCGAATTTATGTATACATAATAATCTTTTCAAATTTCCTTATTATTTAAATTTGGGTTTGTTAGCTGTCTTTATCTTTATAAGTAAAAAAAGATATTTCATTGTCATCACTTTATAAATGACAATGGAATTGTTAAAGAACTTTACACAAGATACAAAACCATTAGCATCTAATGACACGTAATTAAGATATTTCAATTGATAATTGCCAATTTTATAATATTGATCAACAAGTAATTACGAAAGTTGCTCATACGTTGTTGTCTTTGTTATCATCTAAAAACACAAAATGAATATATTCCATTGATGATTGCCAATTTATAATATTTATCAACATGCAATTATTAAACTTGTTCATACTTTGTTGTATTTGTTAGCATCTAATAATGAATATATTCCTTAAATAATTGGCCAATTTTATAATACTTATCAACAATTAATTATTAAACTTGTTCACATGTTGTTGTATTTGCTCACATGCTTTTGTATTTGACTAAATGAAAAGAGGACTTTTTAGCCAATGTTCTATTGAAATTAACTGCACATTTAGTGATTTGTTGAAATAAAAATCAGCCAAGAAAATATCACTTCATTATCTAGTACTCTTGTGGTTTTGAGTTTATGTTGATGTTTTATTTCAACCAATTCCAGTTATGAATGGATCGATTCATGTTAGGTTGTATCTATAAACCTAGGAGTGAATATGCCTCTGGTCATATTTTACCTAGGATCGGTGTTTTAGGTGCGTAAGGTTCAAAATGTGAAATATGTTGGAACTTCTCAACTCAAGTTGGCACTTTTCTTGATCCACACTTTGCTGACTTTGCTATGATCTTATTGCTAGTTAACCACTTTTTGCTGCTAGGAACTTTACAAAAAAATACAAAAATAGATTAGCAAATGAGGCATATATGTAATGACTAATCAATGAATGTCTCCATTCCTGGTTGGCAGATTTAGTAACAATTGATTACAAACTTGTTCACATGTTCTTGTGTTTATTAAATGGATAGAAGACCATTTAGCCAATTTTCTGCTGTAATTAACTGCAGATTAACGAATTAATTATCACTTCAGATTTTGTGCTGTTATGCTTTTCACTTCATTTCTACTAATTCTAGTTATGTGCCCAAAAAGAAATCCTTGATGATCACTAATCATCAACACTAGAGTTGAGTTTATTTATTAATTCATGTGTTGGTAACTTATAAGCGTTAATTATCATCACTACATGTATATACATATGCATGAAATAGTGAAATGGTTCTAAAATTCCGAACCCACATGTTTGGATCACTTGAGGAAACATATTACTCTATCACTTGATGTATATGATTAAACCTCCAATAGATTCTATGTCAATTTTGAAATTGAGGTTTGTCCGTATCGACTTGTTCAACTCGCTAATAATGAAACTTGGACGTTATGTTTATTTAGTACGAATATGGCCATCTAGTGGCACACAATTCTAATGGCAAAAGTAAGTAGAGTATTACATTAGAGTGTCATGTATAGTATAAGTTACCACCACTTCATGAGTTGCAATTGGAACCCTGTTATAAGGATCGCCTAAAAAATAAATTAAGACCACTAGGCGGTAGCAGCCCTTGAAGACCTGTTTAACCATATTATAACTTGATGTTTGTTGTTTTGTTCTTTATCATTTTCAAACTTTGAATTATTCAATAAAGGGAAGTTTATACGCTATAGACAATTGGTGTGAACTTAATACTACGTTAAAAAGTCAATAGTCTACTACAATAACAATGCAACTACCACACTTGACAATTAGTAGTTTATAAGTTTTCTTTTAAAAGATATGTTTATTTGGTGGATGTTAAAAGGCATGCCAATCAATCTAAATCTCAAATCTATCAAGTTGTTCACGACACCAATACCAACAAGTTAGATAATGAGTTGATCTTATTGCTAAGATCAAATAGATTAACATCAAAACCATTTATGAAATACTAAGTGTGTGACAAACTTCACGTGAAACTCTCATACATAGATTTGTAACAAACTGGATATGGGATGTCACCAAGTACCAACACATGACTAGAGTAATAAGACATTAAACTACCTGAGGCTGCAGACCTCAATATTCGGGTTAATGAGTATCACGCCTAACGCGATTATATAAGTCACAAAGATTCATAAAACGTCACACAAAAGAAATACTAACATTCACTTGATGCCACGATGAAACATAGTACTACGTACTATATATGACTAAGTTGTCACACCAACTGCAACAATTTGTGCCATACGAACTTCTCCATCCTCATCCAACTGATCAAACATCACAGAATGTGGCTCGCTTTTACCAATCACATACATTGCTTTAAAGCGCTCAGCTCATCCAGTGTAAGACCCCGTAAATCTTTCATCTGAGTTGCTACTTTGCACATAATGCCAATCACTGCATTGCTTCCTTATTGATTAGTCACTCTTGATTAGCCCTTAATTACCTGTCTAATTTCAAAGTCACGTTTCATATTGTATTATTGTTCATAGTAATTGTGGGGAAGATGCATATCATAATTCATGTTTTTTATTTTGGTATTTATTATTTTCAAACTTTGAATAATTCAATCAAAGTAACGGTTCCTATACGCTATAGACAATTGGTGTGAACTTAATAGTAGGTCAAAAAGTCAATAGTCTATTACAATAACAATGCAACTACCAGAGTCCATACATTAAAGATAACAAGGAACCCACACGCTTATCACATCTTGTATTTATACAAATATAAATTGAACATATTTATGTATATCAATCAAACACACCTTCGCTTCTTTTTGTAACAACCCACACACCCTTTTTTTGTTCAGTTTAACAAACAGATACATACATACATGATGTCTTCACTCAATCATGACCACCTTGCTCACCTAAAAATACCCCTTGAAAATATCCTGATAGCCACCAACAACTTTGCTGACGAAAATGTCGTCGGCACAGGTGGAATTGGAAACCGTTACAAGGGACAGCTCTTGTGGTCCGGTGAGTTGATTGATATCCTTGCTCGGAGGTTAACTAAAGACATGGATGATGAAATTGAACAACAATTTTGGACGGAAATTTCAATGCTTTCTAGTCTCAAGCATAAAAATGTGGTTTCTCTTGTTGGGTTTTGTGATGAGAATGATGAGAAGATCATCATCACCAGGTATGATACCAGGGGAAGTCTTGGTAACTATCTAAATGACTCGATGCAATTGACATGGGTGCGAAGATTGGAGATATCTTTCGGTGTTGCGCATGCCTTGAGCTACATTCATTATGACGAGCCACGCGATTTCAGCGTAATACACCGGCTCATATGCAGTGACACAGTTCTATTAAATGATGACTGGGAACCCAAGTTATCTAATTTTGAATGTTCCATGAAGATAATTAAAGCTTCTCAAAGGCACCCTTCATTTCATACTAATAATATTGAGGGTGTGAATGGGTATGGAGACCCAACATATATTGAGACTAAGAGTGTGAACCACAAGTCAGATATCTACTCCTTTGGGATAGTATTGTTTCAACTATTGTGTGGTAGGGAAGCAGTAAGTGACGATCAAGATAATAAGTATTTGGGTCCAGTGGCCATTTTTCATTATAAAACGAAAATACTAGATGAAATAATTGATCCAGTTCTTTGGAAACAAATGGATCCGCAATCATTCAACGTTTTCGCGAAGATAGCATATGACTGCTTAAATGAAGAAAGATCTCGACGCCCAGATATTAGTGAGGTTGTCACAAGACTTGAGAACGCGTTAAAACTTCAAATGGAACGTCAAAATGTTGTATGACTTTTTTTTTCCTTTCATCTTTCTTTTATAATAGCTAATCTCTATTTATTGATAATATTAATATTAACACGAGCAAAATTGTTTACTTATTACTGTATATTTATGTTAATAAAGGAGCAGTCAAAAGTTGCCGCAAAAGTTGAAGATACATCATCCAATCATGACAAGGTAATAATTTACTTATTATTACTATTGTTTGGTGATATACAAGTGTCATTATTGAAACACTTGGTAATGTTGTCTTGTTTGGTGCATATAGAGACCATATTCACACGTTGAGTCCCATGTCAACAAAGAGACAAAGTCTTTCCTCAAAGATCTTTCTCACTTAAAACTCAGCTTTCAAGATATACAATCAGCAACCAACAATTTTGCTGATGAGAATATAATCACGAAATTTAGGTATGGAACGATTTATAAAGGCCGTCTCTTACATTCTGAACGATTCATCGATATTATTGCAAAGAGGTTCTATACTAGATGTATAAAAGATGAGAGCAAAAAGATTTGGACGGAGATTTCGATGCTTTCTAGTCTCAAACATAAGAATCTAGTGTCTCTTATTGGGTTTCATGAAGATGTGAACAACAAGATTATCATATACAAGAAGGAGGCCAACCAAAGTCTGAAAACATATCTAAGTGACCATACCCTCACATGGATGCAAAGGTTAACGATATGCGTTGGTGTTGCGAAGGCATTGAGTTACATCCATTATGATCCTGGACGAGATTTTAGTGTCATACATTGCAACATCATGAGCTCGAATATTATACTAGATGACAAATGGGAACCCAAGTTATCTGGTTTTGAACTTTCGTTGAAAAATACAGTAGCTCGGAGGCACCGTCTTCTTCTTACTCATGATATTGTTAAGAATGTATACCTGGACCCAAAATACGAAAAGACTGGTGGAGTTACCCACAAGTCAGATGTTTATTCATTCGGTGTTGTATTATTAGAAGTCTTGTGCGGAAGGAGTGCAGACAAAGATGGAGACGAAGACGAAAATGAAAACGAAGATGAGTTAGGAGAGGGGTTTTTAAGTCAAGTGGCTAAATCTCATTTGGACGAAACGATCATGCCGCATTTACGAAATCAGATGGACGAAGAAGCATTAAAAATCTTCTCAGAAACAGCATATTGCTGCATAAAAGAGAAAAGAGCAGATCGTCCACATATAGATCAGGTTGTCAAAGGACTTGAGAAAGCGTTGAAACTTCAATCACTGTATGAAAATTCGGTAAGAAAATAAACTTGCTTGTCAACTTTATGTGATAATAACTGTTATATTTATCTACTAATCTCCTATTCTTTTGCAAATACTATTTTAGGAACTTCCAAGGAATGCAGTTGACAGTACATCATCCAATCACCTGAGGGTAATTTACTTCTTTATAGTTTTAGTTCGAAGCTGGTCATCCTAACTAATAAACAAATAAGTAAATTACATGAATGGTCTTATGTGGTTAAGGGATTTTTACATTTGATCCCTGTTACGAAGAAATTAGACAAGACATTTCTGATGTTTCATATTCATAACCCTGGCACCCTAAAATGATAAACGGCCGTTAACAAATTTATTGAGATGATCACCTCCTCACCACATGATCAACACCCAAAAACCAGAAATCAAAACACCATCTGCACCAACTACCATGGACCTGCACACTAGTAACAAATCACAAATCATTTTTAGGCATAAAACAGTAACTGATATCGAAGCTAACGGAATCCATTGGCTGAGAATAAGGTGTTGTTGTGTCACTTTTTTCTGTTAACATCACAATTTGTACAGATTGTGAATCGTTTTTCATTCAATTATTTATTTAAGTACATTTTTGTATGTTGAATGTCCACAATGTTGCAGTTGAAGAACTTGGAACACTTGAAGATTCAACTTAATGATATTGAGATGGCAACAGAGAAGTTTGCCGACAAATATTGCATTGGGTCAGGTGGATATGGTACGGTATACAAGGCACAACTCAAACATTTTGATAGCAGTATATCTTCGTCAATAGACGGGGTGAATAAATGTTATCTTCCCAAGAAACATAGCACGGTAGCCATAAAACGGATTCACAATCGAGAAGGAGAACAAGGGTTCATGGCAGAAATTGAGATTCTGACTAGCTGTAAACATGAGAATATAATCTCTCTTCTTGGTTTTTGTGACGAAGATCGTGATCATATGATCCTTGTCTATGAGCTTGCTTCTAAAGGGAGTCTTGAGGATTATATGGGAAACAGTGAAAAAATGACTAATCTTACTTGGATGCAACGCTTGAAAATATGTCTTGGTATCGCACATGGCTTGAATTACATTCACACCAACACAGATCAAGACAAACAAAAGATAATTCACCGTGTGACATCAAGAGCGCAATATTCTATTGGGTGAAAATTGGGAGGCGAGGATTGCTGATTTTGGCCCCAAAATCCACCCAGCAGATCAAGAGGCCAGCACTCTTAATACCAATATGATTGCAGGTACAGATATGTATAGGGATCCAGAATATCAAAAGTCGGGAAGATTAAATAAAAAATCAGACATTTACTCTTTTGGAGTAGTGTTACTTGAGATCTTGACCGGGAGGTTGGCCCATGATCGTATTTTCACTGACGTCAATGAGAAGGGGATTGTACCCATTGCAAGAGATCATTTTGAGAAGGGAACGCTAATGGAAATTGTTGATCACAAAATCAAGGAAGAAACCGATGAACGTGTCTTTTCTCTAAGTAAAGGACCCAATAAAGAGTCTTTGGACATACTTTCAAAAATCGCTTTTCGATGTCTAGCAGAAACTCAAGCTGAACGTCCATCAATAGATGTTGTCATCAACGAACTCAAAAAAGCGTTAAACTTTCAGGTAAGTAATGGGTTTAAAATATAACTTTATAATTTCCTCATTTATTCTTCATCGTAGTATATATGTGACTTTTCCTACATTATACTTTAAATAAGTTTCGGATGCCAAATTGTTCAATTATATTTTACTTATCAAATCAACTGATTGTCCGATGATTCGCAGGAGAACCACAAGGACAACCTCAAACTTTCACTTCAAGAAATAAAGTTGGCCACAGAAACTTTCAATCAAGCCAATCTCATTGGACATGGAGATTTCGGGAATGTGTACAAGGGTCACACTCATGGGCATAACTTCATTGCTGCAAAGCGGTTGGGTAGGAAATCTGCTGAAGGAGAAGCGGAATTTATGACAGAGCTTGAAATCCTTATGGAGTATAAACATGAGAATGTCATTGGTCTTGTAGGCTACTGTGATGAAGAGGATGAGAAAATAATTGTTTATGATTATGCATCCAGAGGAAGTCTTGATAAGTACTTGAGCGATGATAGTCTTACGTGGGTGATGCGGCTTAAAATATGCATCGATATTGCAATCGGGTTGGAGTTTCTTCATGGAACTGTTTCAAGTCCAGAAATGGTAATTCATAGGGACATCAGCAGCAGCAACGTTCTATTGTTTGATGATTGGAAAGCAAAAATAAGTGATTTTGGGCTTTCCTTAGTATGTCCAACAAATCAGGATGTAGACTATGCCATCGACAATGTAACAGGCACAATTGGCTATCGTGACCCACTATACTCGAAAACAGGCTTCTTAACCAAAGAGTCTGATATATTCTCATTGGGTGCGGTCTTATTTGACATATTGTGTGGGAAACTATCATCTGTAAAACTAGATGACGAGTACCTCTATTTACCCTTTTTGGCTAAACAACACTTTCATTTAGAAAAACTTGGTGAGTTAGTGTTTGAGGGTATCAAAGAACAAATTGTGCCACAGTCATATACTACATTTACAAGGATTGCCCTTCAATGCTTACATCACAGGAGGGAAAGACGGCCAACGGCAGGTGAAGTGAAAATACAACTTAAGAAAGCACTGGAATTCCAAGTAAGTTTTTATAATTATTTCAAATTATGCTACCATTTGTTTCATATAAAATTCTAAACATACATATTTCTTGATAAAACAGTCTTTTTTTAATCACTCAAAACAAAAAATAAATAAAGTGTCAAAATGAAGAAGACAACAAGTTTACATGATCCATAAAAAAATGTGTTGTCCATGTTTAGTAGAAGATCTTTAGTAGTTTCTCTAACGGTAGAAATGTGATTGTATGAAATAATCCAGATGTCAGAATGCCCTGACGATTATTATACCATAAAGAAAGAGGATCTTTACAACATATTCTCAGCAGGACTCCTCCTTCAACAGGACAAAGTGGTAAGCAGTTCGTTAATATATCAAAGTTATTTTGTGTTTCCAGTGTCTTATGCATCTTTTACTTATTGATGGACAACTTAAATATCATACTTGCATTTACACATGGTATAAATCAAGTCTAAATTAATTTATGTCAAAAAACAGCTGCTGTCATTCGATGGTAATCGGGAAAGAAATAAAATGGTATCAGCCACAACGTTTTCATACATAAACAGCTGTCCACTGAAGTGGCAATCTCTTCCAGAATCAAGGTTCTTCTCTCTTTCTCTCTACCCCTGTTAGTACAATGTATGCATTGTTGTTGGACTGTGTATATTTCTTTCTTTTTCTAATGTTTATAGAGAAAAAAACAGTTACTGAATTCAAAAGTATTAGTGTGTGATAGGGGGAGTAAGCTGCGACTGATAAACACATCATGAACATTTTTATAATATGTGCAGGTTTGATACAGTAGTGGAGATGTCAGATATTTCCAACTTAAGCATCAACATCAAGACAAACGCTCAATTTTTATCTCCAGATGTTGTTTATGGAGTCTATTTAGTCTTCAAATTTTGTGATTCAAGAAACTTTTCAAGTATACCAGCATATGTTAACCTTAAGTATAGGAAGGGGACCGAAAGTCGGCATGCATATTTTGCAACATGGAGAGACAAGGAGTGGATGATGATTGAGTTGGACCGATACTCGAACCAGAAAGAGGATGTCGTGTTTGAGTTTCTACTAGAGAGCTTTTCAACCTTCCAGTATGGAGATGGTGTGATTTATGTTGAAGGCATTGAATTTCGAGCCATTGAGAAGGTAAATTTATAAATATTCCTTTGATGTGTTCTAAATTATTGTTTATAATATATAGTAAACTGAAAAAACCGTCCTTATGGTTTGTCCAACTCACGGGCGCAATCACTATAACTCCGAAAGTGCAAGCGCAGTTTTTTTGTGGGAACTTTCAGTCATTTGGGTAAAAAATATTAAATATGGGTATGTCAGTCATTCCACTTTGATCAGGGACGAAAATTGAACCCAAATTTCCCACATGAACTATGTCTGCACTTTTGATGTTATTGGGATTGTGCCTACGATCTGGCAAACCACATGGACGGTTTTTGCAATTTACTTTATATTTTATAAAGCAGGTGGATGTATGGAAAAAAGTACATATTCTAAGTTACATGCTCATAACATGATTATATACAGGTGAAACTTGAAGAAATTGGAAAGTTGGAGGAAGCCCCACAAGTCTTGAAATCAAACTTCAGCGTGGATCAACTGCAACAGTTGCCAACTAAGTTTAAAGATATATTTAAGAAGTACACAAACTCTGAGGACATGTTCTGGTTGGGCAAAGTAAATGGGAAGAAACTTCTCATGCTTTCTGCAAAAGCAACTATATTCAAATTTTCTGACGTGAATCTTTATAGTTCAAGAAGGTCAACTAACTGCAGGTTTGATTTTCTGAACAAACTTTAAAACAATACTAATTAACAGCTAAGCTAACCTATAAATATACGTTATCAAATAAAATATCATAGATTTTGTGAATAGATGGTTGAAAAGCTTTACCATATGGATTTAGTTTTTTGTGTCTCCAAATGACTTTTTTTAAGATGTATCTAACCATATTATAAATGTCGCACATGCAGATTTCGGAAGGTGTGCGAGCTTTTACCACAACAAGTATTCCATATCAAATCCACAATTGAAAGTCAAATGTTATCACCCGATACAGAGTACATTTGCAACATTGTGTTCAAGATTTCAAAAAATTGCCAAGGGCTGCATTGTCCGGTGAAAGTACGAGATTTAATCCACCAAGAAAATAACAAGGCCGAATTTTTCTATTTTATTACCCCAAGCCCATTGAATATAAATGATTTTACTCGGGTTCCAAAACAAAGAGAAGATGGATGGATGGAGATTCAACTGTTGAAATTTAACTCAACTCGTGACCTTCAGAATGACTCTTTTTCGATTAATATGAAATTTACAAGTCTTGAAGGACCTTTATCTGGCCTCATTGTATGTGGCCTCGAGTTTTGGCCACTGTAAAAGGACTATCTGCGGTATTCAGCTAGTATTTTATGATTTTACTTCGCGTATCAGAAAAAGGTTTTTATTGTTGCACCCAGATAATAATAAATATGATGTGTGAAGGTCTATCTTATGCATGTTTTATGTGGAAAGAAAATTGGCTTCTTTTTAACAGACAATTACAAGGATTAATTGTGCCGGACTCAAACTTCCAGCTTTTGAACAGCTTCCCAAGTTGCTCTACAGGCACAAAATATGTGCAACTTTTATTGTAAAGATAGTTTGAAAAAGTTTATGTTTTGTTAAGAATGATTCGTAGGGAAACACCAGGTATTCTTTGTGTCACACTAAGCTAACAAACTATGTTAACATCAGTCAAATCGCTCTTAGTGTTTCAGACGTTAATGAAATTACCAATCAAAGAATCAGGTTGTACTATTCCGATTGTCTTGTGGGCAAAAATTGATGTCTCAAAGATATTCATGGTTTCTTTCATTAAAACGGTTTTAACAGTAAATTCATCTGATATTTTGTTAAATCTGGGTTGTAGTTTTGTAAAACTAGATTCTTGGATCACAAACTAAGAACTTCATTAAGACTTCTGACAAGTTTATATCCTATGGTTACGTTATAAGATCTCAATGGTAAATGGATTTGAACACTGGAATCATTTAACCTACCAAATAAAGTGATTATCATTGTGAAATTGTGATAAAGTGTTTCGTGTATGAAAGAATGAATATTATTTATGGGTTAACTTTGACTTAGAAGTAGTCGTGTAATGAAAATATATATAGATGTAAAGTTGAATATCGGAAGAAATAGGGATAAATATAGATGTAAAGTATAATTTCGGAAGGAATAGGGAGTAAGGATAAATTAGTAATTTCATAATTTTCACTTTGAAGGTTTTTACTATTATGACATTTTACTATAGTCCATAAAAATTCTCAAATCTGTCTAATTTTTCACAACATCAACATACACATACTCAAAAGAGTTTACTATCATGACAACATAACCTACAAAGTCACACTTTATCCAGATAAATATGGATGCCGTTCGTTTTCTAGGATTTATGAGTACTTAATTTATAAAAATAAATTTAATTTTAGTATCACAAAACTGAGAATACAATGGCTGTCAAATATAAAATTCCTTATTATGTCCGAACAAAATACTAACGATACCATAACAAATGATGGAGAAACAAGAACTATAATCACCTCCTCCGTGCTTCCTGTGACCATTTTGCACAACACGTTATTCTCGAGCGTCCTGTTTTTGTATACAAAGTAACTAAAACTTCAGCTTTACATAATTTTATGGAATCAGCCAATAAAGCTTTTCATCCAAAGTCAATGTCTGCAGCAGTAGAAATTGACCCATTTACTTAGAATTTGGGCTGATTTGGGTAATATCCTATCTCCAATGGGTCAGATGGGTAAAGTTTAATATTTGACTAAATGAAAGTCATCCAAATGGGTCAACTGGGTAAAGTTTAATATCTGACTAAATGAAAGTTGCCCAAATGGGTCAAATGGGCCAAAAAAGATACATACCTACGGCAATTCCCGAGATAATCAAGATTTTTCCATAATCTCCCTAAATAATTCTTTAGGTGCTGCAAAAGAAAAGTAGTATAAAAAACTCACAAGAAAAAAAGAGACGGTAAGATTTTAGGCATGACAGTAAGATTTAAAACTTACCAGGTAACCCTGTAAATCTCTGTATTGTTCATAATGGTCCTATAAAACATCTCCACCCCTGTAACACACACGATCCACATCTCCAGCTTCCCGAAGTAATCTTGTAATTTTTGGTGTGTACACAGCATCAAATACCAGTGCATACGACTTTAAAGCTTCCTGCCACCAAAAAAAAGAAAAGAAATAGAAACTTTATCTCAGGCACAAAATTACCTCATATTACGTTTCTAAAACATATGACCCAAGAAAGGTAGATAGGAAAACCTTGGAAATAGGAATGTCGTCAGTATTTGGCTGCACACCAATTGATGTAGTGTTTGCAAGTATCATACCGCCTTCTGGGATGCAAGTGCTTAAATCAGCAAGAGATATAGCCTCTCCACCAATTATGTCAGCAAGTTCTCTAGCACGATCTATGCAGTATCAATAAATGAAAACTTTAGTTGGTGTATAAACTATGCATGTAAGAGGGTGTTTGGATTTCAATGTGAACACTAGTAGAACCTAACCATAGGTCCGATTGGCTATCACAATCCTTGCACCCATCGCTTTTGCTCCATAAGCAAGTGCTTTTCCAGCACCACCAGCACCAATAACCACAAATAGTCTACCAGCCAAGGGTGATCCAGTTGCACCGTTTTGAACACCTGAACCTGTAAATCTCAAACGGGTCAAATGGGTCGAACGGGTTGAAAGTCACACGTGAAATATGATATGAAAGTACAGAAAGAAACCTCGTAGACTATCCTCGATAGCGGAAATAGCGCCTACATAGTCTCCTGATGGCGCAGTTGACTGCTCCTATTGACTGTAACATACAATCAATAACACAATACATTAAACACCATACTTTTATCATTATCTCCATATTGTTTGATAGTAAAGTTTTTTATGACAATGAAATTTACCTTTGCAACCGGAACAACCTCATCACAACATTGAAGTAAAGATTCCTTGTGAGGTATGGTACAACTGCATCCAAAAATGATTCATTTTACTAATCTAAACACGTAGAAATAAGGGTATTTAATATCAACGTACTTTCAATTTGTGCCCTTTTAGTCGTCATTCTACCGAGTACTTATTTATAACATTTGAGTCATAAAAGATGGCTCAGTATACCATTTGGGCATGCGATAACAGTAAAACCGATTGTAAAAAGATGATCAATTTTACAGATAAAGATGATAGGTTTACATATAAAAATGTGAGTGATATAATGTTAAATCTACCAGTTACCAAATGACTCAAACTGTACACAAAGCCTTCCTTTAAAGACTCGTTTGTACAAGAAATAAAATAACTAAAACTGCACAAATGTGAAAGCATGTTGGTTTGATCGAAAAACCCCCATAAACTGAAATACTAACTCTAATAAAATATATAAAAACTCAACCTGAATCCAGCGAAATCTGTAGATGAGTAAGTATCAAGAAAATTCTTTACATTATCCACCAACAAATGTACATAAACTCCATTAAATCCAACTGATCTGAAAGCTTTATTGTATAACAAAGGTGATTTGCTATGTCCAACTGGCTTCCCAATGATACCGAATACTTTTGTGTCAGGTCCTAACTGTCTGAAATTAAACAAGTCCAAAAGATCCCTAATTGTGGGCTGTCCGGGTGCTGATACCTTTCCATTCTCAAGGGTGCCAAATGTAAGATATCCACCAAATTTCGGGCAGAGTACTCGAGACATCAGACCTTTTTCACCCATCACCATTGCTATTGTTAGAACCTAAATGATTAATGAAACCGCGAAAAAAATATATCTAATTTACAAATTTCATTACATGCATGACTCACGCCACTTACTTGAGAATTAGCAGTAATGTGAAAGATTCGTGCTACATTAGTTATATCTACAGCGGTTGTTGCAAACTTGACAATGTCAGCTCCTGTTTACTGTATTTTGGCAACAAGGTTCCCAAGCTCTTCAATCAAAGGAGTATTTTGATAATTGTGGGAAGGAACTATGAGTTTGCACTTTGTAGGCTTGTCCCCATGGATTAAGTTGTTGAAATCATCAACGGCCTGCCTTTGAGTTACGAATAACAGTATAGTACTTTAGATGAGCCTATGAGCACGAATAGACGCATTTAATGTCAAGAAGAAAGGAACCTTAAGCTCAACATCGATGTGACCAGCTCCTAATTCAATTGCTAATCGAAGAGCAGCCAATCGACTTTGTTCATCTACGTCGTACTGACCACCTTCCCATGTTGGTCTAGAAAAAAACATAGAATCAGAAACCTTTTCAGGAAAGATAAAGTGTTACAACGTCATGTAACATGGACTAGATTAATCAAAAAACCAATACCCCTAGTTTGTCCTAAAGAAAAATATAAATGTCCCTTTTTTGTAAGTAGAATTCATAATACTAATTCAGCATACAACATCAATACTTCTATGATTATATTGACTTCAGGGGATGTTTGGTGGTAATGCATATTAAAACTGCTTATGCTTTCATGAAATATCGATTTGTTTAAGTTTCTTGCAATCAGCTAATTAGGGATTTAAAACGTAAAATAATCAGAATCGCATATGCTGTTTGAATAGGCAACTCCGAAACTGTTACTTATAGTTGTTGTTTATTACACCATCAAATGAGCCTATAATCATATCCAAACACTTATTACTGCTGATCTACTGTATCAAAACGCAACAAGGGGTGTTTGGCATTACTAAGTTAAACAGCTTATGCTCATAACCAGAAGATCAACTTATCCAAAACAACTTATTTCACTCCTAATGTTAAACTTGCGATACAGAATCCACTAACAATAACCAGTTCAAACTAAACAATCTGAAACTTCTTACTGAAAAGACCTTATTTCACCCCTAAATTAAGTAGATAAGCATACTCAAATTTATGCATCTGCTAAAAAAACACAATAAGCAGATAATTAAGTAAGGGTAATATGAACACTGGTAGAATCTAACCGTAGGTCCAATTGGCTATCACAATCCTTGCACCCTTCGCTTTTGCTCCATAAGCAAGAGCTTTTCCAGCACCCCCAGCACCAACAACCACAAATAGTCTACCAGCCAAGGGCGATCGTGTTGCAACATTTTGAACGCCTGTACCTGTAAACAGTTGCAACAACTTGTGATTTAAGTGAATCTCAAACGGGTCAAATGGGTCGAACGGGAAGTCACACATGAAATATAATATGTTATGACCCAACCGCCCATATTATCACTTAACAGGTAGACTATCAATAACAGAAGTGTATCATTAACAGGTAGACTTTCATCATTAAATATGCTTTGGTAAGTTAAGCTTACTATAACAATACTTTTGCAACCTCATCACAACATTCTTTGTTAATGATACATTTTACAATCCGATTCATCATCCCTCATTATTAACAATCTCACCTGCACCCAAAAAAACAATAAAAATCCGTTTTTTTTACCAAATTGATGAAATTGATGGAAATAAAAGATGGGTTTTGTGAAAAAGTTGGAGATATTACATAAAAATGTGAACTTTTTATGAAATGAAGGTTAATTTTGTGGGATTGAAAAGTTAGGGTTAGGGTTTTGATTTGGGAGAAAGTGGAGGGAAATTGAATTGGTTTTGGAATTAAATGAAATTTTGGGTTTTTTTATAGGAAAAGTGATGCCTTTTATTTATTTTTATTTTCTTTTTCTTTTTTTTAAACTTTTTGTAACTTTGTAGCGAAGACAGATTGGTCTTTTGGGTTTTAGGAAAAATGGTACTACATACTATCAGGTTTGATTCATTTTTGCTAAAGTTATATTGCAAATATAGACTAGTTTACTTGTTTCAAGTATGATTTGAAAAAGATAGGAGAAAGAAAGCTAATTATCAATTTAAAAAATACATTTATTATATAAGTAAGTTAAATATATTTTTAAAAAGTAAAAAACAAAAATTGATAAAATAACATTTGGTATACAAAATTAGTGAAATAAAATATGATACATGATTCCTTGATTCTGCTAAAACCATGCGTCCTCTTAGAGCATACCCAATGGCGCGAGAACCACACCAGACGCTGACCGGTTGCGGCTGGCGTTGTAGCCACCAACCACGCGGTCATCATTTTTTTTCCTTGTAAAACTAGCCGTTAGGCCATTTTTCTACCTGTTTTTTTGCATTAAAACACCCCACTTTTTCAAATTTTAACCCCTTTAAAAATCTTATAAATACCCTATTAATCTTCTATTTTTTTCACACAATTCATTATCACTTTCATCTCTTTTACTCTCATTTTCTCTCTAAAAATGAATCATAATCATAAACAAAAATGGATCAACAGTATGTGAAACGACCCACAAAACCAAATACATAATTCATCATCCTCTTCTAACCCAAACACACCATCATCCGCTAATTCCATGTCATCAAACTTTAACCAATTCTCATATCAAATACCAAATCAATTTACCAGATATAACCTATTTAATGTCTAATTTTCACTCGAGGAACAATTGAAATTTCAAAAATTCCTACTTCAATAACAACTCCAACAAACCAAGATTTCTCTAACAACTATTCAAACAACAATCTCAACAACATCCTCACCAAATCGCAAGAACAACTCGATGAAACCGATCTCGTTGGCACGTATTCCCAAAAACGTACCAAAAAATTGCCAAACACCCCAAGGATAAACCTGAGGGATCTAATTCTAGTCGAAACGTGTGGAGCCAGTATGAGGAGTTACTTTTGGCGGAATGATTTATATAAGTATCTGGGGATCCAAATGTGGGCGTGGATCAAAATAGAGACACGTTTTGGTATCGGGTTCTCGAAATTTACAATAAAGAAGCCAAAAAAAAGTTTGTGAAGCGTACCAAGAACATGTTAACTGCAAAGTGGACTTCGTTGAATAGAGATGTAAAGAAGTTCAATTTGCTTGTCGATGAAACTCAAGCTCTTAACGGGGAAAGGGATGAAGATTTGATATCATGGGTTCATATAATCTTTAGCCGCATCACGGGTTACACTTTTAAGCACAAAAGTGCTTGTTTTTTTTTTAGAGATAGACACAACTGAAAAAGCCCTTGATTCAACACAAGCTAGATGAAACCGCTTACAGGTAACGGGAGAGGATCCCGAACTCTTTGGAGATGATCTGTTGTCGCGTCCACCGGGGAAAGAAAGGCATTCAAAAAGTAAACGCTCTTCAAACTCATCCGCATCTTCCGGTTAAACCCGGTTACGTTTCAAGAAATGTTGCAACAACAATACGCTTTGGATCGTGAGGCGAAGTTGGAAAAGTTGGAGCGTGAGACGGCGGCGAGAGTTGAATTAATAAACGCTCAAAAAATTAAAGGAACGCGGAGTTAAATTCCGAAGCACTTTACGCCCCAAAAAAGCCCAAAGATTTGAAGATCTTGAAAATTGAAACAAATGATATGGATCCGGAAGACGCGGCTATCATCGAGGCGGAAACAATAAGGATTCAGGCCTTATATTATCCCAAAAATTAGATTATTTCTATTTTTATGTATTGATTTAATCTGATTTTTTTTTTCTTTTTTTTAATGTAATGTCTTTTTAAAATTAAGTGATGTTTTTTTTTTATTATTAATGAAATTAAATTTTAGTTATATATTGTTTATATTAAATGAAAAAAAAATACTCGGCGACACTAAAAAGTGGCGCCATAGCTAGAGAGGGGTGTTTTGATGCCATAGAGAAATCTTGTGCCATGGGAAACAAGTGATGAGGTGACACAACTTTTTTCACGGCACCACCCACGACACCAATTGTACCTAGCACTCTTAAGTGGGGGTTAAATTTGTTAGCAAAATATTCTGTGTAAGTGAATGAAAATCATATCAAACAATTGATTTAAACTATTAATCAATCCGAACCTCTTGAGGTTGCCTTATTCGTGAGGTGTTGTCTAATGCACCAACCCATTAAATAGGGCATGGCTCACACATGAGACAAAAGGAAAAAATAGTTGAAAGGAGATTTTGTCCCCCACCCTATCAAACGTTTATAAACGAATAAATAAATAAAAATTAAACTATACCATTTTATTTACCTATAAATACCCTCATCTTCTATCATTTTTACAAACAACTTCAAACATAATCTTACTCCGTATGTACACACCTCATGCGCCACCCCATTATATAGGGCATGGCTCACACATGGTACAAAAAGGAAGAAAAAAATAGTTGAAAGGAGATTTTGTCCCCAATACAATCAAATGTTTATAAGTGAATAAAAATAAAATAAAATAAAGTATGCCATTTTATTTACCTATAAATATCCTCATCATCCATCAGTTTTACAAACAACTACAAATATAATCTTACTTTGTATGTACACACCTCATGCGCCACACCATTAAATATGGCATGGCTCACACGTGAGACAAGATGGAAAAATAGTTGAAAGGAGATTTCGTCCCCCGCCCTATCAAACGTTTAAAAATGAATTAAAATATATATATATATATATATATATATATATATATATATATATATATATATATATATATATATACCATTTTACTTACCTATAAATACCCTCATCTTCTATCATTTTAATAAACAACTTCAAACATAATCTTACTACGTATTTACACACCTCATGCGCCACCCCATTAAATAGGGCATGGCTCACACGTGAGACAAGAGGAAAAAATAATTGAAATGAGATTTTTTCCCCCACCCTATCAAACGCTTATAAATGAATAAATAAATAAATTAATTAAAAAATATATATTCCATTTTATTTACCTATAAATACCCTAATCTTCTATCATTTTTATAAACAACTTTAAACAAAATCTTACATAGACTCACGGGAAGAAAAAAAGTTACTAGTTAGAACTTATTTTTTATAAAAGCATTGTCGTTTATTAAAATAGAGAACGAGTTGCTCGACCGACGAGAAACATTGTAAGTCGATATCGTTATAGTGCTCATGATCGTTTAGTCGCCGCCTATTTTAGTGTGAATCCGATGTACGGTGCATATCGTTTCTGGAAGAGGTTCTGAATGAGTCGGGAGTTATTTACAAGCATAGTTGAAGAAGAAACCACTCATTCTGCATACTTTCGCGATAATATTGACTGTACTGAAAGAAAATAAATTTCCCCATTGATGAAGTGTACTTCTGCAATTCGTCAAATAGCACACAACACCATTTCTGACACCCTCAATGAATATTGCAAATGGTTGAAGCAACTTCTCGTCTATTTCTTGATAATTTTTGTAAGTTTTTTATGGAAAAAGATGAAGCATAGTTTTTGCGAAACCTAAAATTATTAATATTGAAAAGCTACTGGCGTTTCACCAAGAAAAGCGCGGGTTCCGAGAATGTTAAGAAACCGTGATAGTACATATTGGGAGTGGTTTGAATGTCCAAACGCATATAATGGACAATATTGTAGACGTGATCATGGTCCGAATCCATTCATTTTGCTAGAAGTTGTAGTGTTACAAGAATTGTAGATATGCCATGCTTTCTTTGATGTTTTTAGGGCGAAAAACGACATCAATGTTATACATCAATCCCCTTTATTCACCAATCTCAAAGATGAAAAAGCACCAGAGATTCTGTTTATGATTAAGGGCGTAACTTACAAATGAGGATATTATCTTGTTGATGAGATATATCTGGAATAGGTGACACTTGTTAAGTCGATTTCAAAATCCAGACGTCGATGACCACAAGCGAATACGGTATATGTCATTACGTGAAGCAGGACAATTGTTTGGTGTTCTAAAGAAAAAATGGGTTATATTAGCTGTTGGAATCACTCCTAAACTAGATTACAAGTGTTAGTAATTAATATGTAATAGTTAGCTTAATTATGGCTTTTATGTTAGTAATTAAGGCTAGGCTCATGTAGAAAGCCCATGAGCCTATGCAAAAGCCCAATAAGGAAAGGAAGGGAACTTGCATGTTGCCCTAGTTCCTTCCTATAAATAATCTTGTAAACTCCCATTTGGGAGTTGGTTGTTCATTTTCTCTCAATACTCACGCATAACATTTCTTCATATCATTCGTATATTGTTTGATCTTGTTCAACCGATCTTTCTTATCTCTATTTCTTCATATTGATACTTGTGTTACATAAATGGGAACCTAACATTAGCTAATCACGCACGACTGACGAGTTGAGAAAGAATAAGGAATGTGATGTTTGCATGAATCAAATTACACTAGACAAATACTCATGCAAAGCGATGGTGCATAGCGGCGAATTATTATACTTGCTAATTTGTCGTTCTGGTGTAACTCTTGATGCAACCATGTGTTTTTTTTTTTTTTTAATTGATGGAACGGGTTGCAATTGTGCAACCCTATATGGATACCCACGTAAACTATTTTTTTTTCATGAACAGTTGTGTGATTGGTTGTCATTTATAAAAAGATTTTCTTTTGTTAGTGTGTTTATATTTTTAAATTGACAATAATACAATAGATTAAATACTAAAAACTTGCCACATAAAAAAAGTAGTGTTATGTAAACTTGTTTTGTAAATGATATATTAGGCATTAGACATTACTTAAAATTTAACAAATTTTAAGTTTAAGTAATATGAATACATGCATTATAAGTAGTAAAGATAACGATATAGTTGTGTTTAAGCCTAATTATTTGGAAATTATTTAATATTAAAAAAGAATCTTGAGTTACTATTTAAACCATATATTTTATCAAAAGGTATTTGAAGTGGCATCCATTATTATTTAAACCATGTAGAATCTGTTCATCCACGAGTCACATTTAAGATTTATTTAAGTTATATGAAAATGTTTCTAAATTTATCATTAATAAAATGTCCCCATTACTAATTAAACCGTGTATTGTAATTTAACATTTAAGATTTATGTAAGTTAATTATTTTAAAGGGTAGTTTAGAGAATAAACTTTACTAATTTTTAGGAGTTTTTAAGCTTTCAAGAATAGACAAATTTGTTTTGTCTTTACTATATAAAAAAGAAAACCAGTCAAATGTTAAAAAGTTAAATTATTGAAAGTCAAATGTGAGAGAAAAAGTGAAATATTAAAATACATGATGTACCTAAAATTTTCACCATTTATTTTCATTTTAATTGTCTCGCCACCAACTAAAATACACACTCATAAAACTCACCCATCTTTTCTCTAATCTCATCCACTACTACCATCACAAAAAATTATAGCCTATCCCACTACCACCCTTACCACCAACGAAACCCCCACAACCACCGAGACCCAGCACCACCTACACCGCTAAAAAGAACCCGCGGCACCGAGATCCATCGCCTCGAGACCTACCCCATTTTTTTCGCTTGTCATCGCCGGAAGGAGTTTCGCACCCACGCCACCACTGAAACCCTCACTACCAACGAAACTCACCACCGCTTAAGAACCTAATCATCGAAACCCTCCATAGAGACCTCTTACGATCCGAGGAATACTCGAGTTTTGAGGTTTTTTTGTGTCTTTTAGATCTATATATATATATATCTATATATATATATATATATATATATATATATATATATATATATATATATATGTATGTATGTATGTATGTATGTATGTATGTATGTATGTATGTATATATATATATATATATATATATATATATATATATATATATATATATATATATATATATATATATATATATATATATATATATATATATTTTCAAGGTTTATTTTTGTAGATCTATATATTTGGCTGGTTATGAAAGTTTTTTTATTAATGGATCTATGCTTTTTTTTTTTCAGATATGAGTTTTTAATATTTTTTGACGTTTTATTCCGATATATTGCTGCCGACACCGCTTTCGTCGGAATCCGCGTTTTGCCGCTGCCCAAAATGTATAGTTCATTTTCAAATTAGTTAGTAAATTTGTTTCTTATTTTGGTATTTGTTATTTTATTAGTTGGTTAGTTTTGGTTGTGCATATTGTAATTTATTTAAAAAAATTTGTTGTATAATATATTGGTGTATTTTTGTTACCTATATGCGATTTTAATTTATGTTTAGTTGATATTTGTGACTTATTAATTGTTTAAGCTGTAAAAAAATCACGAAAGTAAATTATTCTTTTTGTTATTTGGGAAGATTTTTCAGGCTTTAAAATCTTCTAAAAGTTTTGGAACATGAAAACTTGAAGTTATTTAAATTTAAATGATTTTATAAGTTTGCAAAATTTGTGGTCATTTTTTATATCTATATTTGCACTATTAACTTTATGTTGTAATACCTATTCAAGTTCTAATGTTAATATGAGTACAAAATTAAGTAACTTTGAGGTCTTCTTGTTGTTCCATATAATGCAAAATTTGTAGTTTTGGACTAGGTTATTACTTAGACATGACTTGAACTATTTGACAAAACTAGATTGACAACCCATATAGATAAGGGAGATGATTTGTACACTCCACAAAATGATTGGTACACTCAAATTTATTGTGTTTAGACATTTTATATCCTCACAGGGTGAAAATGTAAGGGTGTTTGTGAGGGTATAAATATCCAAACACAATAAATCTGAGTGTACTAATTATTTTGTGGAGTGTACAAATCATCTCCCGATAGATAAAGACTTATCAAAAACTTTATAGAAAATGTCAAAGTAGGTGAACACTTAAGTACTTTTTTTCATTTCCAATGTTGAAATGACAAAATATGTAAAGACTTGGGGTACTATTTTACATTTTCAATGTTGCGTGACACATTACATATTTTTGAAATTTGAAACAACTACTAATTTTATATTTTCATATCCTCTAAAAAGTAGGTAATTTCTAAAAAGTCAAAAGAAAATACAGGCCGACACGTGGATGTCCTCCTTCTTTTTCTACTTCCGTTATTTACAACCCCGCTTTTCCTTTTACTTTCGTTAATTCACTTTTTCCTATTTCGAGTCTTAGTTTTGTTTCCTGTATTTTACTTATCATTACTTTTTTACAATTACAGTATATGATTTTTTCATCAAATACTTTAATATACAATTTTTATTTTAAAAAATATTAAAATTTAAATTTTCATTTGATGTTTTCACAATTTATATCTGATAATCAACGATAAATGTTTATTAATAAACAATGCGTACGACGAATTTTCTTCATTCATGAACAACGCTAACAATTTTTGTATTAATACATAAATCATTTTTATCGATGAACAACTTATTGATGAGCAACGCCTATGATGAATTAAACAATTCTTTTTATTGATAAACAACTATTTTTATTGATGATCAACATCTATGATGAGCATTATGATTTTCTTATTGATGAATATTATGATATAACTATTGAACATTACGTTTTTTTATAGAAAACTGATGTACATTATGATTTTTTTATAGAAAACTGATGAAAATTATAAATTTTTTAAAGAAAATTGATGAATTGATAAAAATTATATTATTTTTTTAAAAACTAATGAACATTATGATATTTTGTTTCCCGAAAACTGATGAACATTATGATATTTTTTTTTCGAAAACTGATTAATATTATGATTTTTTTTAAACTGATGAACATTATCAATTTTTTTTAGAAAACTGATTATCTAATGAACAATATAATTTTTTTTTTTGAAAACTGATGAACATTATGATCTTTTTTTCAAAAACTGATGAACATTATGATTTTATTTTTTAGAGAACTGATGAACTGATAAAAATTATAATTTTTTTTTAGAAAACTGATGAACATTATGATTTTTTATAAAAAATTAATAAACTGATGAACATAATGATTTCTATAAAATGAACTGATGAAAATTATATTATTTTTTAAAAACTGATGAACGTTATGATCCTTTTTTCCCGAAAAGTGATGAACATTATGATTTTTTTCGAAAACTGATGAACATTATGATTTTTTTTAAAAAGAGTTGAACATTATGATTTTATTTTTTAGAAAACTGATGAACTGATAAAAAGTGTTAATTTTTTTAAAAAACTGACGAACATTATGACTTTTTTATAAAAAACTCATAAACTGTTGATAATTACGATTTTTTAAAAATGAATTGATGAACATTATTAACTTTTTTTTAAAAACTGATGAACTGATGAAAATTATGTTTTTTAGAACTAATGAACATTATGATTTTTTTTATTTTTTATTTTTTTTTTCAGAAAATAGATGAACATTGTGATTTTTTTTAGAAAACTGATAAATTGATGAAAATAATGATTTTTTAATAATGAACTGATGAACATTATCAACTTTTTTTAGAAAATGATTAACTAATGAACAACATGATTTTTTTAGAAAACTGATAAACACTATGATCTTTTTTTTCCGAAAACTGATGAACATTATGATTTTATTTTTAGAAAACTGATTAACCGATAAATTCTTTATATATATATATATATATAAATAAAAAAAAAAAAACTGATGAACATTATGATTTTTTATAAAAACTAATAAACTGATGAACATTTTGATTTCTTTAAAATGAACTGATGAAAATTATATTATTTTTTAATAGATGAACATTTTGATTTCTTTAATTTTTTTAAAAAACCTGATGAACTGATGAAAATTATGTTTTTTTAGAACTGATGAACATTATGATTTTTTTAGAAAATAGATGAACGTTGGGATTTTTTTAGAAAAATGATAAATTGATGAACATTATGATTTTTTTAAAATGAACTGATGAACATTATCATTTTTTTAGAAAACTGATTAACTAATGAACAACATGATTTTTTTTTAAAAACTGATGAACAACGTGATATAACTAATGTACATTGTGATGTAACTAATGAATAACATGAAAAAAACTGATTGAACATTGTGATGTTGTTCAAAAAAAAAGAAAAAAAACTGATAAACAACATGATTCAACTGATGAACATTGTAATGTAACTGATGAATATTACATGGGTCCAAAGGGCTCACGAAAAGTACACAGGCATCCACATAAAATTACACACAAGTGTTCTTTTACGTAAATCCTTGTGTACTTTTGATATGCTTAACTTGTGCCACTAGATCACAATTTAGAAAAACCTTTTTATAAAAAAATATAGTTTTATCACTTTTTCATTATATATTCTTTTCTTTTATAAAAAGGCATTGCATGTCTGCACTCTTAAATTGACAACACAAAAGCCTATATCAACATTTCTTTATCACTCCCATTAAAAGGTTACCAACACCACCAACTAATCAGTATTGCAGTCAACAAAACTAGCCTTAATTACCACTTTAACCGCTTGCTTGCAGCAGTATGAATGTAGGAAGAAAAGGTCAAGGTCAATGATCTAATACAACAACAACTCATCATCAACGTCAGCTTTCCGATAGCTACCTTGACATGACGTCATCATCTTCATCTAACTAAAGGTGGTTACAGTAGGATCTGGCATTTTTCTTCATAGCTCTCTAACTTAGCGTTACAATAACTAATTGGAGTATTTTATCGCCGGAACTTCATCGGATCTAAATTAATAATTAGGTATGTACGGACAAGTTAATATCGCCATAAATTTATCGCTAAAAATTAGGTAAGAAAATGTACAAAGAAGTTAATAGGGTAAAAAATATAACACGTCTTTTAATTCTGACTGAAACATACTTTTTATTAACATATATACCCGTCTTTCAATTTTGTTCCGACTTTTCCTATATTGTAATAAAATAATATTATTTAATATGATATATTATTAATATAAATCGGTCGTATGGTGAAGTCGGAACAAAATTTGAAAGTACGTGGGTGTATATGTTAATAAAAAAGTAAGTGTTTCAAGTCGGTACATTTTAGAAAGTACGTTGTTATTTTATGGTTTTTACCCGAAATTAATAGGCCGGAAAATCAGTACGGAGTTGAGAAATGAGGTCGCCGGAAAAAGTTGTTAGTCGGGAAGGTGAGATAGAATATGCTTGTTGCAAATATGGTGAGATGCGAAAAATGTAAAATATGGTGTGGCAAGACAATTAAGTGTTGAACATGTAAATGGTACGTGTAGATAAGATCTAGTAAAATGAACGGTTGAGATTATTTTGTAAACTTTTTATTTTTTGTCACTTTGTATTTGATCCCCCTCCTTTTATATTTTCATGTAAAGTGGATCTAAACGCATATGGAAATGACAAGGTGGTACATGTAAACATAAAAGACCCAAATTCGGTTGCTGAAGTGGGCCAGACTATCGAACCAAGCACAAATCAGATTACCTCCAAGGGCCCAAATCCATTACCAAGTAATAAATGTAACGATTTCAGCCCAAACTTTTTACCAAACATCACAGGCAACGTGAAGTGTTCCAAACAGATAGGTGAAACAAATACTAAAGAACAAGAGGAAACAGTGGTGAGGAGAGAGAAATGAGAGATGTCTCCAACTAGTTCGATGGAGATTAACGAATCCAATCTAAAGAAGAAAAGGAGGGCATCAATAGTTAACAAAAACGGAGTGGACATTTGTGAAAGATCTTTTGAAATAGGTAAGAATTCAGATGAAATTCAAAATAATAATGGGAGAGCTGGGAAAAGAAGCATGAGAAACGTGAAAGAACTAGCGAGGAAAACAGGTGTAGAGGAATTAGATGATGACAAAAAAGGTATGTCGGATGTTTTTAAGAAATCTCAAGAGGCTGATCGGGACAATGGCGAGGGTTTCAAGTTCGGTGACAATCATATAAACAGTGAGAATACGGCGAAGTGGAATATTAACATAGAACACGTTAAGGAAGTCGGCGAGATGATCGGGATATCATGGGTTCAGGCCGAAAACGAGATGACCAATGACGGTGATCGAGCAAAAGTACAGGCTGTTGGGCTTGTTGGGTCACAGACCCAGTAAGCCTGTGGTACGCTTTTTCTGTTTCTTTCGTTTATTAATGTTTCTTATGAAGATTGTCTCTTTGAATATTAGGGGTATGGGGGATGATGGGAAGAAAGGTTGGATCAAATCTATTATTAGTCAAGAAAAACCGGATGTGATTGGGTTACAAGAAACAAAATGTGATGTGTTTGATAATGAATGGGTCGAAGGTATATGGGGGGGAAAAGGATTCGGTTACGCTCAACTACCAGCAAATGGGAATTCAGGGGGGATATTACTTATTTGGGACACGAGGGTATTAATGTGTAAAGAAGCAATAGGTGACGAGAGGTTCATTGCGGTGAGGGGTTCTTGGAAAGGGAAAGCCGAGGACATATTCTTGGTATGTATTTATGGACCACATGTAACTCGACAAAAAGCATCTTTGTGGGATAGATTATCGGGGTTGATGAATAGATGGCAAGGAGCATGGTGCTTATTTGGGGACCTAAATGTGGTTAGGTATGGCGATGATAGACTCAACTCTCAAGTAAATTTGAAGGAGGCAAGTGATTTTAACGATTTTATAATCAATACAAGGTTGGTTGAAATTCCAATGGGGGGGAAGGAAATTCACAAGGATAAGCGATGATGGGTTGAAATTTAGTAAACTTGATAGATTTCTTTTAAATGACGGTTTTAACAATTTATGGGGGAACTTATCTGTTGTGACCATGGATCGCAAACTGTCAGATCATTGCCCGATCGTTCTCAAGGACGTAGAATTGGACTTTGGCCCAAAACCCTTTCGAGTGTTCAATATTTGGATGGAGGAATTGGATTTCAATAATGTAGTTGAGGAGGCGTGGAAGAAAGATGTAGGAAGTTTTCGACCAGATTGCAGATTTCGAGATAAATTGAAAAACGTGAAGGCGGCTCTTAGAATATGGAGCAAAGGAAGGTTTGGAGGACACATAAAGAAAATAGAAGATCTTAAAAATGAAGCTATGAGGTAGGAGTTAGAAGCGGAAAGGAGGACGTTAAGTGAAAATGAAAGAAACGTATGGTTGGAAGCGAGAAAAACAGTGGGAGGGTAAAGAAAGGGAATATGCAAGTATGCTTCGTCAGAAGACTAGACTCAGATGGGATGCAGAGGGCTATGAAAACACAAAATTCTTTCATTCGTATGTGAACCGAAGGAACAATAAATGCAACATAAGAGGGCTCATGATTAACGGAATATGGTGTGAAGATCCTTCGTTAATCAAAGCTGAGATGGCTAGACATTTCAAAACCTTGTTTTTTGAAAGAACGACGATGAGGCCGAGATTTTGTTGTAATAGGATTGAAAAAATATCAACGGAGGATGCACGAAATCTTGAAAGAGTTTTTGATGAAAAAGAAATATGGGAGGCGGTTCGCGGTTGTGGTGGGGACAAAGCTCCGGGTCCAGACGGTTTCAATTTTAAATTCATTAGGAAAGTCTGGAATATTATCAAATCAGACTTAATTGGGGCGATCTCGCGGTTCTGGGAATCTATGGAAATTTCAAAGGGTTGTAACACCTCTTTTATCACCCTAATTCCTAAAGTGAAAGATCCTATCCGTCTAGGTGACTATCGTCCCATTAGTCTCATCGGTTGCTATTATAAAATTATTACTAAGATTTTGGCGGAAAGGGTAAAACGAGTGGTGGGGTACATGGTTGGAGATGTACAAAATGCGTTTATAAAAGGAAGATACATTCTCGACGGGGTCATCATTGCAAATGAGACAATGACATACTTGAAGCAATCAAAGGAGAAAAGTCTTATTTTTAAAGTGGATTTCGAAAAGGCTTACGATAGTATTAATTGGAGTTTCTTGTTGAATATAATGAAAAGGATGGGATTCGGGGATAAATGGTGTAAATGGGTGGAAACGTGTCTAAAATCATCATCAATGTCCATACTCGTCAACGGTTCGCCAACGGAGGAATTCGGGGTTGAAAAAGGTGTAAGGCAGGGCGATCCTCTCGCTCCATTTCTATTTATTTTAGCGGCGGAAGGTTTAAACGCCATCATGAATGAAGCGGTGGAAAAGGGTATTTTTAGGGGCGTTAGAGTCGGGTCAGATCATGTCACGGTTTCGCACCTTCAATATGCGAATGATACCATATTTTTTGGGGAATGGAATATGGAGAATGCTAGATCTCTTATGTGCATTCTTAGATGTTTCGAAGAAGTATCCGGATTGCGGGTGAATTATGACAAAAGTAAATTATACGGTTTGGGGGTTAGTGAGGAGGAAGTGGGGGTTATGGCTAATAGGATGGGGCTAATAGGATGGGGTGCGTGATCGGTGAATTCCCATTCACATACTTGGGACTACCTATAGGTGAAAACATGAGTAGGGTGAATGCGTGGAAACCCGTGGTTGACAAATTCAAAAAGCGGTTGGCGGATTGGAAAGCGAAAACGATGTCCTGTTGGAAATGTATATATTTACAAACATGTGAATGTCCGGATTCGAACTCGTGACCACGGGATTGCACACATTAGCGAATGAGAATTAAAGTTAATAATTAATGTTTATGTTTACGATTAATTATTGCACATTAAGTCCGGATAACGAACGTTATGTATTTAACGGAAAAATGACTAACGACCGCTAAATGAAAAGAGACTAGAAATGGAAGATCTTGGAAAAGTTATGGGTTTCTCTTGGGCTTGTCTAATGGCCGGCCAAGGGAATGGGTTTTCAACCCAAATCCCTAACTTGTTCCCAAAGGTATCCATGCACTATATAAACAAGGCTAGGTTATAGGGTTTTTCATAACACTTGTGCATTGAATTAACCCTAGATCTCTCCTCTCCTCTCTCATGTCCCATTCGGCCGAACACCCCATTGTTAGGGAGTTTGGTTTCGTTTTTCTTAAACGAGGACTTGTGTTAGATCTAGCAATCGCTTGATTCGTTGGTTAATTCGTGTGTACAAGAACGTGGTAGTAAGACACTATTCTTACACCATATTGGTTTGAGTTGTAGAACGGTAAGGGACAACTCTTCAAACCACTTCTTTGTTTTGCTCAAGGGATCTGACATTCGCAAGAGGTACGTTACGCATACTTTCAGTTAATTAATTTATTTGTTTTGATCTTTAGTCTTCCGCTGTGTACTCTTGATGTGTACATGTTTATTGTATGTTATATATATTATAAACTCAACAGTGGCATCACGAGCCTTGTATAACAAGTAATTAATTATCAAACACATAATTAAAATAAACATGAATGTGTTATTATTTGTATGCTTATATCTAGGGTTTGCAAAACCTAAACCCTAATTTTGAGGGGGGCGTTTATTTTGGTGCCCTAATTAGGGTTTTGTAAACTATTGTTTTAATTGGATTAGAAACCCTAAGATGCATGCAACTTTATGTTATATGCGTAACTGCTTTAATTGCATTAATTTTTAAGTGTAATTTTATATCCATGATAATTATCTGCATGTTTTATCATGGATCTGCTTTTATTGTATGTCTTTCTTGTTTAAGTGATATACACTAAATTATGATAGATCTAAAATTGGGGAAGACCTCAATAATTATTAATTTAATCAATTATGTGCTATGTGGTATATATTTAATTTTGACTTACGCAATCGATGAATCGATGCATGTGGCTCACTTTGTACATAGATGAAAACGGGTGAAAGTCTTAATTTAATATATACATATTGACAAGATCTAGAATTGCTTATTAATAGGATTTATCAAAACCATTTGCATGTGGCTATTTGATATGCATGACTTTTATTTGTTATGCATTCATTGTTTATCTGTTTATTTTTATAAATATTTGCTTGTTTGTTTTTTGTAACAAGGGTATTTTTACAAGAAAAATAAACTGACATAAACAATGGTGAAACATGTATTTTTAAGCATAATAATCATAATCGTTTAATTGATTGATTACTTTGGTACAAATGGTCTTGAACGGCTCACCCATGAGAATGAACTATAAAGGGTTAATAAAAGTGCGACAAATACACCTGAAAGGATGTCTAAGGTTGTGCTTTAGCGCTGCACTGTCCTCGCCCTCTGTAAGTTCGAATTGAGCTACTTAGTAAGCCATTAAATGTGCAAGCTCATCTTAAGGGCGAATTAGTTTTAATTCCATGCGCCACTTCGGTGGTAATTATCCGAAACACTAAGTGTTTACATGATTGGTGGCAAACCGTCAAGTTATCTCACACAAGCTAGCCACTTGTGAATGGCTAACCGTAAGAAACTTAAAACAGTTCAGACACCAATGCAATGAAGATCAGGAGAGTATAATGTTTCCCTGTGTCGTTATGTCCCAACGAGCCGTTGTAAAATAATCAAACGAATAGTGATCGAGAGGATTTGAACGGAAAAGAGATATGATTTATTATAACTAAAGAAAAAGTATATAAACTACAAGGGCTTAAATGCAAATTAAAGAAAATTAAAAAGATAAATTATATTAAATAAACGATATCACTATTTGTAAAATCTAATGTTTTTGATTTTTTCTTTTATAAAACTTAAATTAAAAACTACCCATAAAAAGAAAATGTGAACTGAAGCAATATTAATCCTAAAAATATAAAAATGACATTTTTACAAACCTAATGATAAGAGAAAATTTTTAGAAAAATAAAATTATTTTTAAAACTATTTATCTAATTGTTATTAATTAAAAACTATTTTTACTTATTTAATAATACCCTAAAATACAAGAAAATATGAAATAAAGCTAGAAAAATGAAATTATGACTTGGAAAAATCTAAAATAACTAAAGAGAATTTTCAAAACTATTTTTATATTTTTCTGATTATTTTTCTATTTTCTATGAATTAAAAACTATTTAAAACTACTTAAATTGCTTAAAAATACAAATTTAACTAAGAAAAATCTGGAAAAAATATTTTTTTACTTTTTATATTTATCTTAACTTAAGAAAAATGAAAAATTATTTTTTGAAACTTTTCTGATTTAATTGTATTAAAAGCTAATTAAAAAGTACTAAAAACTGTTTTAAATGAAGAAAAATAGCAAACTGAACTAGAAAAATATGAAAAATTCAGTAAAGGTCTAAATTAATATTATGAATCTATGAAAAATATAAAACAGTGGTTGTGTGTGAGAATATGAAACTGCAGTTACAAGTGCTTATAAATAAGCACTTGGAATAAGCCAAAGGCTACAAACTGAGCACCAATCTATCACAGAAGCTATAATATGTTATAACTACTCAAAATCAACTTATTACAACTGCTCTTAACCTCTATTGTGCTTAATGAACAGATTTGATGATTTAAAATTAAGTGCTAAAACAGATTTTTACCACTACTTTTAAGCTAAAGAATAAGCTACCCAATAAGCTGAGACTTAAAACCAAAAGTTGGAACCTAAACTAGACCTGGCCAAGAACTTGTAAACCAAAAATGAGCTCTGGATAAGTTCTTATGAGCTTGTTGAGAGCCACACAAACACAATGCAGACTCGAGCTAACACCGAGTCATTACCAGGGGATTTGTAACCCATTTGACAAGCTAATTTGGAGCTTATGAAGACTTACAAAAAATTTCCAAAAATCACTTTTCAATTCTTGACCAACTGAACTTGTTAAGTCTACAATTTCACTTGAATTGACCCAAAATTGAAGCTATGAAAAATCAACAAACTTTGGTAAAAACTGAGTTTTTCAACTTTTTGACTTTTGTAACAGTTTTGATAACTTTGACCAAAATGAGATTTGATTCCAATTTATGAATTGATTGAGATGAATTAAGCTAAAATAAAGCTATATTAAGCTACTCTACTGATATCTAAACACAATTCAAGCTTTTGATGTTTAAGAATTCCAACAGATATGAGATTAGGACAGATTGAAGGTGATTTTGACTTCTACTGACTTGATGCACAAATGAATGACTCAAATGATCCTAATGTGCCTAAAGGAGACTTAGTAGACAGATTTTAAGCATAAGCCAAAGCTCAAACCTCATTATGCTAACTGAACCAAACACCATTTCTAAAACTGTTTTGAACTTTTAACTACCAAATTCAGATTTAAACAATGATTCCCACAAATTTAGGTCCTAATATCATTAAAACACCTAAATCATGCAAGTACATCAACTATAACTATCATTGAGACATCACACTGATTATGCAGATTCAAAAAAAAAAAATAAAGTGCAAAGGAATTTGGAACTCACAACTTGTCCAGCAATAATGTAGCTTATACAGAACCCAAACTATGCTAAACTACTCAAATCCAACCCAATCCAAGCTCTGCAACACCCACATTCATGATTGATTCCAAATTAGCACCTCAGTTGACTTTTGTTGACCAATTTGAGAATTAGCTTAAAACTGATTTATAAGATTACCAAAAGCTAAGAGTAGCTTTAGTAAGCTTATTAGAGTTATAATAAGGCTTATTGAAGCCTGGCTTTTAAGTTATTTAAACTGCATAAGTAAAAGAGAATTTAAAAACTAGAAACTTGGATAAACTTTGAATTACTACTTGAACTCAGATTATAATGATAAAGCAACTTTAGTTTGATACATAGGAACAAAAGATTACAGCTTAGAGCTTAATTAAAACATAAACATAAAAAAAACGACATATATAAAAATTTAAAACTAAGTACTGCTTTTGCTCTTCTCCTCTTGCTTCTTTTTATACACCAAATGCCTTCTCTCACCTCTCTGATCAATTCCCACTATTCTTTTCAGCCATTGGATGAGTGGGGTGCATTTTGGCCATTGGATCAATTTTGGCGGGAAAAGCTGGTTTTGACACTGTGGGCTTCGAATTTGCAACTAAGGGGGTGGCATTAATTGTGGTGTGTAAAGTGGGTAGAGGTGATGATGAGAGGGGAGGGAAAGGTCCTGAGGTGATGGGTGAGATGCCCGAGTTTGCAGCAAGTTGGGAAGAAGACAGTGGATAAGGGAGGGAAAAGGTGTATGTTTGACGGTGTTTGACCCAGTGGTCCAAAAAGGAGGGGTCAAGGGTTGGCAGGGGGCCAAATGGTATAAATGGCAGAGGTCAAGGTTCACAAAGGGGTCATGGCTTAAGACTTAGTAATACAAGGACCATTTTGTAATTTCTGCCAAATTGAGGGACCATTTTTGCCAATTTCCCAAAGTTGTTTCAAGGGATCAAAATTGACAAGTTTCAATAGTACAAGGACTATTTTTGACATTTTCAAACTTCCAGGGACCAAACTTGACATTTTTGAAAGTTTAGGGACCTAAGTTGTAAATTTGCAATTTTAAATCTCAAGGACCAATTTTGACAACTCAAGAATCCCTAGGGACTTGAAATGATATTTTTCTTTATTTTGATTTACCAGGGACTGTTTTTGACAACTTTTGAAACTTGGGGGACTAAAACTGCCAATTATGCAAACTTGATAATGCTTTTCACCGATTTTGATATTTTTGCTTCTAAAACACATAAAACACTTATTTGTGATATTTTTATCATTTTGATGTATTTCTGAGTGTTTTCAGATGTTTTTGCAGTTTAATTGGTACAAAAATGATGAGTATTTAGACACTCATCATTACACTTATGCAAAAGTACGGTATAATGGATGATAATTAACACTAAATTCTTTGATTGGTGAACCCAATACCTCAATTAAAGTTTGATGATGAAAAGCTTATACATTAAAACAAGATATAAATGTTTTAATAAAAACTATGCTACAATGATGAATGCATGACATCTTTGTACATATTTGATTTAACATCAAAACTATTACCCTTTAATTTAAGTTATATGCCATCCAATGAAACGGAAACACCTAAGATTACCTTTTATTTGCGTGAGAACGTGATTTAGATCGTAATCGAAGGGTAAAATGTCCACGTGTCGTGAGAACGGGCATGGACGATTTTGCAGTTTCTTAAGTTGGACAACTTAATTGAGTTAGGCAGTGAGAACTGGCAACTCAAGGCATAAGATGGGATACAACATGTTTACATGGCAATTGAAATTGGCTATATGTAAATCCCATAAATCTAGGAATTGCAATTGAAATTGGCAATTGAGCAAAAGCTCTACCATTTTGTATAAGGTTCATTACTAGCGATCAACTGGACGTGGTGAAATTATGACAATTTGGATCCTAGTTTTCAATGAAAATTAAATGGTTATATATTTATGAACCATGGGTATTTAATTTTCTTGAAAAGGTTAATTATCGAAAATACTAAAATTGAATTTTGTAATTCTTTTGAATGTATAAATGCAACATTTAACCAGAACGTGGTTTAGTCTTTGATCAGTAAATTGATCTATTCTGCTTTCAAACAAATGTTTGATCGAGAATAATTTACCGAAAAGACAAACGAAGTCTCTTTTCCATAGGAGAAGCATGAGACTCAATCATATTCCTTTTCATGAATGAGAAAGGTACAATAGGAACATTTGAATTGTCTAAATTCTAATGTAACTCATAGCAATGAATTGCACTATCATATTTTCCATAAAGATTTCATTACATTCATTTGTGAATAAATCCTTTTGTAACAAACATGACGTTTGGTTAACTGGAAAACATGTATATGAGTTACTAAATTAGAAGTTAGACTAATTACCGCGAAAATTGGTAAAAGGCAAACTAGCATATTTTATCTAGTTGTTTTGCTTTAACCTTTAAAGGTGCTACATACCAGTATAGGGATGGTAGGCATGTTAAGGAAGAAATTGCATACCCAATTTTTCAAGTTAATAACATTGATGGATAACCTATCATTCATATAGTAGAATACACCTTTTAGTACCTTAGTAATGATTACGTATGGTTCTTCAAAGGTGTAGGAAAGTAAAAAATCAAGCAAGTTGTTTTCAATCGGTTATGCAATGTTGTCGATTCAGTGGGAGCATTTGTGTTGCATTACTAAATAAGAAGTTGTTTTAATGATTTCTAATTCAGTGGGAGCTACAAGCCTTATTTTTGTGTAGTAACCCAGATTATCTTCAAAGATAATTGCTTTCCAATTGTAGACACTTATGTTTTTAAGGATAGTCGTGTACGTTTCCTTACTAAACAATATAGTTCTACATCTACTTGTTATATCTATGACACAAATCATATTAGTCAAATAAACGAACGTGTATCGTGTTGTTTATCTGCTACATGGTGTTGTTGCATGCACAAGTGGGAGAAATCTTTATTGTGTGCAAGGTACAACACATATAAATATGATTTAAATGGATTCTCTTGACCGCAAGGTAAGAGAGTAATGTTCTAATAGGAATTATACATTTAATGTGTATGATTGCCCTATTAAGTACATGTGTCAAGATGATAACAAAGACTACTTTATTTTAAATATTTATGTCATTCAATATTTAAGAAACACTTGTTGCAATTTATGTTACGTGAGAACGTGAACTAGATTATAGACCAAGGTAAAATATCCACGTGTCGTGAGAACAAGCATGGATGATTTTGCAGTTTCTTACGTTGAATTATACATGGAATGACATAAAGTTAATGAAGTAATCTAATACTACATTGAATTTAAGTATTCGTTGAATTGACTTAAATATATGTAGTAAAATATTAACTTGAAATATAAATTGAAACCTGAGGTGGTGTTCATAATTACTTTAATTATAAATGTTTATGATTTTGTAAAGTCACAAACATGAAGTCTTTTAATACAAGACTTACAATATAAAGTAAGACGTTAACTTGCTATGTTTTAAGACATATGCATGAAGTCAATGAGTTGATCAATGACTTATAATGTATAGTGGGATTATAACTGATATGTCTTTTGATTTGGTCAAAAATACTTGAGTTATAATGTATGCAATTGACTTGGTAATTCTATTGTACCATTAAGTTTTACTTTGTTGGTAAATAGGTAAGCCAAAGAGTAGATGGTTATCTTAAATATTGTTAGATTAATCTTACAATATTAATTCTAAGGAAATACTATAGTTTTATGGTATGTTCAGTTAGAAGAATCAAAATCTATTGGCATTGTTTGATTCAAGATAACTATAGTTTCTTCCAAAAGTTATCAAGGTTAGTAGATTGAGTATAGATTGAATATACTCAATAAGACTCCAACCTAGAAGATTAACAAGACACCATTTGTTTATGTATGTGATGAATCACATTAAGTCTTATAAATGAAGTTCTGAATTTGTTAAACTACTTATAGAGTGAGTTGTAACAAACTAATGTTAGGAACTGTCAATGTTTTTTTGTAATATCCCAAAAGAGAACAATGTATTGTTACTCTACTTGCTAAACTATTTAAAGGTAATCTTTAAAATTTTAAAGGCAAGTGGGAGTTTTGTTTAGATCTTGAAAGATTGAATTACAAAATACATAATCTTCTAAAATGCACTAGCAAATATCATGATGAGGCTAAACATGAAAATGATAGACCTTAATATGATGGAATTGTCATTCATAGATCCGTAAGGATATCCTCGATATTTAATATGCGAGGAATATGAGTTACAGAATCATGGTAAGCCTGTTAATCATAATGATAAATTTACCAAATGTTGAATTGTGGAAAATCAATCATACTATGAATGTAGAGATGCTGTCCATAAAGATAATCAACTTTAGATACTTGGTTTATCTTAATAATGAAAATGAGTTTCTTCAAAGGATGGAAACCCTAGTGGTTTAAATCTTTGTGTAGAAATCATATGGACAATATTGTATATGTATTTAATGTATGTCTAGTGATAATAATATCAATCATACTTAAGCAATTAACTATGATAGAATATTCTTTCCTAGATACATTAAATAGAAGTATCAAGATTATAATTGTCATACTTAGTTTCATTGATATGAAATTTTGACAATGAATATCAAAAATCTTTGTTGTGGAATTACTTTTGCGAGGACGATGAGTAATACAAAGAAGTTTTATGAATTCAAATAATCCTTGGATATGTACAAACTGCAAGAATCCATGAATGGATATATGCAAGCATCTAAGAGATGTTTCTTATGTTTAATATTAAATCCATGTTTGATTTAATAATTAAAATAAGATAGCTCATAAGTATTCCTAAAGCTAGTGGGAGTATTATTTTTATTTTTAAAATCTTATATGTTGTATGGGCAACTACATTCCACCTAAATTAAGTTTTAGTTGGGAATGAACTTCGTTTGTAAGATTTGGAAATAAGATATATAACTTTGGAAAATATGTTTATTATTATAAACATATGCGGTAAATAAATGAGTCTAATAGAACATGATGAATATATAATGAGATCTTAAAGTCTAACTTGAAGATTCATCACGTACATCATGTTGTAAGATTGTTGTGTCATGCTTGATTACAAGATGATTTGACAATATTGAAAGTTGTTAGTGTAATAAATATTTTAAAAGGAAATATGTTTGGATTTAGAATCACATTCCACAGTCTGGAGATGCTCCGAGATTCTATGGATGAAAATATGACAATTTGTTTCATAATTGTCATTGCCAACAAAACTTGAGTTTTAGTAGGCCCCAACATTACACTATAATTGTTCAAAGTTTACGGATGTTTAAAGTGCATATTGTTGTACACAATGATGCTAGTATAATTGAGATGACACTCAATTCTAGTCATGGTATCCTTGATGATGACCATGTTG
Source organism: Chrysanthemum makinoi (assembly GCA_910596185.1). Taxonomy (NCBI): domain Eukaryota; kingdom Viridiplantae; phylum Streptophyta; class Magnoliopsida; order Asterales; family Asteraceae; genus Chrysanthemum; species Chrysanthemum makinoi. The sequence goes on from OU343217.1 coordinate 15,577,113, forward strand.
ACTAGTTATGCTCATCTAAGAGCATAGTTGCATTATACATTAAAGAATAAAGAATACTTTAAACTTTAAAAGTTTTGAAAGATGATTGTCATATAAAGGTCGTTCAGGTTGTCACGCACCTTATGGAATGATATGACAATATCAAGATATATGTTAACACATACAAGAAATTCACTTATTGAATTTTTGAAATAAGTATTCTCAAAATTCCTATAGATCAAAGTTAGTTGAAATTATGCCTTGTCAACAAGTATGAGTTGCATAACTTATGGCAAAATTCATTAACTAAGAATTATCATGCATTGATCTATTTAGTATTTGGATAAAGGATATTGTAAACATTATTATTAAAATGAAATAAAGTATTTTGTTATGTTTATTATTCATTTATTATAATGTTATCCTGTATTTGCATGTTTAAATCCTTGAATAACTTAAGTTATTCTAAATAGTCCGTTGTCGATCAATAACATGGAAATGATATTGAATTAAGACAAATCTGAGTATTAGTTAGAATATACTTGAAAGTATATTGATGGTTAGCATGACTAATTTCAGATGATATTCAATGAATTGGGTATAGGACTTATCCCACCCACATGATGATACTTTATGGATCTTAGTCATTAAGTATATCATGAATATTTATCCTCTGACTTGAGATGCAAGAGATATGTCATGGATGTAGTGCATTTCTGTGAAGCACACTAACACTATAACGTAATCGGTAGTTATAAGGGTTGTTTTCAGAAGTGTTGCGAAATTTGTGAATCCTGCTTGTAGTCAAAATGGGATTTGTTTCCTTCAAATTTATTTTGAAGTATAATACTACTGGGCCCTCGTAGGATTGTTAAGATGTTTGTATGGCCATACCCAAGGTCTTCGGAATATGTTCAGGAAGAATTGGTAATCTTAATCAATCACATAAAGCGAAACAGAATAGTTAATTAAGAAATGAGTGAGATCCATATTCTTATTAACATGGTATTAGAAACAAAAGGATGAATATGATGATGAATCATCAAATTTGGTTTTCTCCAGAAAACCATACACGAGTTGCACCGGGGGCATTGGCGTGTTGCTAGACGCTAACCAATGTCATTTCACATTTTGTAAACATATCCAAGTGGGAATTTGGAAATGTATATATATTTACAAACATGTGAATGTCCGGATTCGAACTCGTGACCACGGGATTGCACACATTAGCGAATGAGAATTAAAGTTAATAATTAATGTTTATGTTTACGATTAATTATTGCACATTAAGTCCGGATAACGATCGTTATGTATTTAACGGAAAAATGACTAACGACCGTTAAATGAAAAGAGAAAGGACTAGAAATGGAAGATCTTGGAAAAGTTATGGGTTTCTCTTGGGCTTGTCTAATGGCCGGCCAAGGGAATGGGTTTTCAACCCAAATCCCTAACTTGTTCTCAAAGGTATTCATGCACTATATAAACAAGGCTAGGTTCTAGGGTTTTTCATAACACTTGTGCATTGAATTAACCCTAGATCTCTCCTCTCCTCTCTCTTGTCCCATTCGGCCGAACACCCCATTGTTAGGGAGTTTGGTTTCGTTTTTCTTAAACGATGACTTGTGTTAGATCTAGCAATCGCTTGATTCGTTGGTTAATTCGTGTGTACAAGAACGTGGTAGTAAGACACTATTCTTACACCATATTGGTTTTCGCGTTGTAACGGTAAGGGACAACTCTTCAAACCACTTATTTGTTTTTCTCAAGGGATCTGACATTCGCAAGAGGTACGTTACGCATACTTTCAGTTAATTAATTTATTTGTTATGATCTTTAGTCTTCCGCTGTGTACTCTTGATGTTTACATGTTTATTGTATGTTATATATATATTATAAACTCAACAGTTCGGGGGTCGTCTAACATTGATTAAATCGGTTCTCGGTAGCTTGCAGTTGTATTACTTCTTGATGTTCCGTGTGCCTACGAGTGTTTTAAAAAATCTTGAGAGCAATAGAAAAACTTTCTTTTGGGGTGGGAATGGGGAGGGTAAAAAACTTTCTTGGGTCAAATGGAAGTCGATTCTTACTTCTTTTGGGGATGGGGGATTAAATGTGGGATCTCTTAGGGCTAAAAACTTGGCGTTGTTGGGTAAATGGTAGTGTAGATTTAGGACGGAGAGTGGGGGGCTATGGGTAAAAGTTATTAAGAGCATCCATGGGGCTTGTGGTGGTTTGGGAGCTTCTTTAGGGGGTGGGATTGGGTCGAAGGGGGGGAGGGGGGTTTGGAGCGATATCGTGAAGATGGGCGGGGAGATCGATGGGGTGGGAGTTGATTTCACTTCTTCGTGGTTGGGGGTGCTAAGCGATGGAAGGGATATTAGTTTTTGGGAGGATAGATGGGTAGACAATAGGAGGCTTTGTGATAGATTTCCTAGATTATTTCATTTAGATAGAAGTAAAGAGGGTAGCGTAATGAGCAAGGGAATGTGGGTAAATAATGGGTGGTGTTGGGTGTGGGATTGGAGTAGAAACATTAGTGGTAGGGTGTGTAAGGATTATGATGATTTAATTGAGGTATTGCGGGATGTTGTTGTTTCTAATTCTTGTAGGGATAAATGGAGGTGGTCGCTTGATGTAGAAGGAGGATTTAAAGTTAAAACGTTGACGAAGTTAATCGAGGAGAAGATCCTACAAAGAGATAGGGGCGATCAAGATACGCTTTGGAACAAGTTAGTGCCCAAGAAGGTCAACATTTTCGTTTGGAGAGCACGCAAAGGTAGACTCCCGGTTCGTGAGGAACTTGATCGAAGAGGTATTGATTTGGATTCCGTACTTTGCGCGTCATGCAATGATAGTGTGGAAACATGTGCTCATTGTTTGGTCACTTGTGATTTAGCAATGAGCGTGTGGACCAAACTATTTAATTGGTGGAAGTTGGGTAGTGTTAGCGCTTTTAATATTGATGAAATTTTTAATCTTAGTGGAAACGTTAAAATCCCTACCCCTTTATCATGTGTATGGCAAGCGGTAATCTGGACGTCGGGGTACTTAATTTGGAAGGAGAGAAATGCCTGTGTGTTTAGCAATAAAACTTCAAGTGTTAATAAGATTCTACAAGACATTCAACTCAAGAGCTTCGAGTGGATAATGAGAGGATCAAAGAAATTTAAAGAGATAGATTGGCAACAACGGTTACAAGATCCTCGGAACATTCACATTTAGTAACAGCAGAAATCATTTTGGGAATCCGTGGGTTCAAAAATTACAGTTATTCAGGTGGGACACATTTTGTTTTTGCCTGGTCTCTCTCGAAATACAGTCTAGAATGGAATGCTTTATTGGTTGGGCCATTGCAATTGGAATTTGGATGCTACATTTAGTGTTTTTATCTCAGCCTATAGGATGGTCAAATTTTCAAAGATCATGTGGTAGTATGTGTTGTTTTTTGTGTCGGTATGCATTGCTCAAGCAAGTTCTTTTGCATTTGTAAGTTTGTTATATTTCTTTTGGGTCCCACTTTCGTTTAATTATCTTATTTAATTGAGGTGGGGCGCCTTGTATTGTATTTGGTTGTTTCGGGGTTCTTAATATCATGTTGCCTTTTTAAAAAAAAAAGTCATGACTAAATCACGTCTTGAACACAAATCATGATACTGACCTTGCACAAGTTTCAATATAATATATCATGTGAGAGCTAATTATTTCCAAGCAAGCATCTATTTACATTAACATATTGAATACTTCTTATAAAAAATATATAAATTTTACACATGTTTCAAATAATTTCTATATAAATAGACTATGTTTTTTTGTCCCATTTTAATTGTTCACTACAAAATAACAGATATAGAATTTGATTGAGTTTACTATATTACACTTACTTGATAAAACAGTCATTCTTAAAAAAAACTAAGAAAAAAAAACCATAATAATTATATTTTTCTTAAAATGTGTGTTTTTTTTTTCACTGTAGAACAATTATTTTAAGACCGAAGGAGTAGTATTTTTAACATGTGCTTTAAGTATTTTTAACATGTGCTTTAACTTCCTCTTAAAGACATTTCGTTTTAGAGCACATGACACCGGTTTTAGCGGCAAAATGGAATATTGCTTTTTACTATCTATCTATATTCTATATATATAATAAACGAAACTTTTTTTGAAATTTTGACACGTCATTTAATCCACCTTGGCACTTCCTCCACGTCATTAATGCCAGGTGTAAAGCCACGTGTATATCTAATTTGACTTTTATATACTTTCTGCGTTATATTCACAGTTTCCTAATAAGTCTATCTCAGCTCTCTACACCTATTAATTAACTTGCTATAAAATATCCAAATTTGTTTCCTCCTTTCTCTCTCATAAATTTATACCCATTTCTCAATAGTCAACATTAAACAAAATTTGGACGTAGATAATGAGCGAACCTTCAACTACAAGATCCAATTTATTACTTTGGATCGAGTATTGCATAACCACTAATAACTTATCTCATCTTAAAGGTAAGTAGACTACTTTACATGTGTATGTTAATCAAGATTATAAAACTAACGTTTTTTGTGGTTTTTGTAATTTGATAATAGATTTGATTTTATAACATATTGTACACCCTCTATCTACAACGTTAGATATGTTTTTTTTTTCTTTTTTTTCTTTTTTTTTGATTAGTTTTTCATAGTGTATGATAAAATTCTCCAATGATATTAATTCTTATATAATTACAAATGCATAAACTAAAACTCACCCATTAATGATTTTATTTAGCTTTTTAAATCTCTATTGTAAACTGGTGACCCATTTTGATATGTGAAAATTATCAAAGTAAACCCTGTCATTTGTTGGGTTCTTTCTTTTTTCATTTTCAAAGTTACGCTTAAGCTAATTATTCTTACTATATGAACTTGCTTTCATATATATACTTTTAAATTATTTCATATGCGTCAGCTCTTAAGGGTGGATGTTCGTCTTTAAGTTGTTTATAGATCAAATGTAATTTCAACGGTTGAAGCTAGTGTTTTGCATGATGTTGTATGTGTGAGTAAATCCAAAGACATTAGGATACTATAGATTTCTTAATCACACAAGCAATAAGGATAGTTTGCTGTAATTAGCTATTTTGTCTTAGAAATTTTGTTTAATTTGCAACGAGGAAGTAACAACTCATATGAATTTCTAATAAGGTACTTTTGTCTTAGAACTTATTTATATGATTTAACGGGTATAGTCTTAATGTATGGTATGCTCAAACTTACTCAATTTGAAAGCAACGCCAAGTTATCAGAAACAATACATGTTTAAGCTTACTCATATGTGTTCCTAATAAGATAACTTACTCGGCTTTTTCAAACTTATTATAAGCCACCCGTGATTTATCACGGGTTTATAAGCTAGTATATAATACTCTTAGCAGCAAAATGGAGCACAAGATAATTTGTGTTTGTATATAATACTCTTAACCCTTAAACGACATAGATCGACACTACTCGATTTTGTTGAAAATAATATATTGGCGCCATCATAAAAACATCTCATCTTTAAAATTTATTCGAAGAGGATTTCTCTACGCTACATATGCCCATAAAACCATCTCACCTAGATAATGTATTCGAAGAGGATTTCTATACGCTACATACAAAGTTTGCTGAAAAAGAATTGTTCCCCGCTGAAATTTTGTTTAAAATTAGACATTCGCCGCCGCTGCTTATTCGATGAGGAGACCTTTTCAATAAGAGATGTGAAATAATATTAGTTGTATGGAAAACTAAAATGTTGATATAGCGGGTATTAAGGAGGGTAATAGTGGTATATAGTGGTATTTTGATGTTAAGGCCCTTATGAAAAACTAAAATGTTGATTGTACATGTGATAGTTACGGCAAATAGTAAGAGTTTGGTAACTTGATGGGAGTATTAGTTGTATGAAGGCTTCAAATTTTGGGTGCGGCCTGTATCTTTTCTCATTCATAAACCTATATTTATATCATTAATTGTCTGTTTCAAGTAATTAAAACACCAAAAACACCAAGTAAACTGCTATAAATATGAATTTTGGTTTAAATGCATATGCAATCACGCATCAAAATTATAGTTATTAGAAAATAATTATCTAATGCTACAAATACATTTTGTAGAAAAAATTTTATGAGTCGTCGGAATTTTGCAAAAAACTAGACACCGCTGCCGCTAGGCGCGGGTACTCATCTAGTAAGTAGTAGAGATAATATGATTCGAGACAAAAAAGAGGACAATATCTCTTGATTGGTATCAGAGGAAGCACATCAACCGGACGACCTCCTATGACCCAATGAACAAGTGCTACAAATTATGAGATATCAAATCGTCACAAAAGTATCAAAACTTTCGTGCCGATTTGGTCGAACACCTTTCTCGTAAAGTTTAATTTAAGTTTGTACTATACAAAGATTTGATGAAGATATCTCATATCCCGTAATGTTTTTTTATTTATGTAATATTTTATAAATAAAAAATTTATTTAGTTTCTAATTGATTATGTTTAACAAATAGGTTAAAATGTGAGGAAGTGGTTACCACTAAAAATGAAATGTGAGAATAAGTGAGAAGAGGTGAATGCAGTCTCAAACCCATATAAAAAACGGCCATTTAAAGAGGAAATTGTGAAACATGCTTTCATAGTTTGTAAGATAGCACATATAGTCCTTACTTTAAAAGAGCAATCGCAATATTTGTAGATAATTTGTATTCATTTTCCTTCGTTAAAGAATAAAATAGTTAGACTTAACATTTTACCTCGATAAGAGTATTTTAATTATTGATGTAATGTTTAAGATTGTTTAATGAATGAAATATTAGTTTAGGGATTCAATCTGTAATTTGTATTATTATTATTATTTTTTAAAGTTGATCCCAAAAGATGGTGTTGAGGTGGTCTTATGATAAGGTGTGTTTTTATTTGTGTGTTAATCTTGAAATGTTAAATATGATGGGATGTCATAACTCAAGTTACCATACCTTGAACTCTCATATGAACTATGTCTCCGCACAATACACTCACAAACCATTCAGCCACTTGACTGACCAAATCTTCATTTTTACAAAGAGGACGCATTCCTTGGTTTGCTCATAGGGGAGGAGGACGCGTTCTAGGTGGCGACCGACCACAAGATCGACCGCCCATTACAACTTTCTAAACGAACCACATAAACGATTGTTGCAATTTACACTTTTTCAAATAACAAACTATTAGTTTGTTATAATTGGTGTGAATATTGCGGATGCAAGGATGACAAGTTAATTTGCCAAATTATACAAACTTTAAAGCTAATAAATATTGAGATAGTCTGACTAGTAAAGAATGAAAAGTTATGACTTAACAGTTATTTTTTGTAAGATAATTTGTAGTAATATTAGAATATTAGTTTGACTTTACCAAATATAAGTAGATTTCTTGTTATTATTACTTGAATCAAGGGTCGTTTTGGTTTGGGAATGTTTTATTTTTGAAAAATAATTGTTGTGCCTATTAATCAAATTTATAAATGAATCTAATGATTTGATTGATTGATTTAAAAAAATGATTGGTGAAAATTTGAAGAGAGAAAGTACATAATACAATTGTACAAATAGTTTATGCATTAGGCATGTATTTAAGCTGGATTAGTAGGTCTAAATAGCACGTCTAAATAGCATTACTCTTTATTTTTTCTGTTTACAACTTTTTAACAATAAAACTAGTAAGAAAATGATAATTGTTTAACAAAGATATATGTTTTCATTAATTGATATTATTTTTTCTCTTTTAAATGAAAAGTAATAAAAGCCCGATATTCATTTGACAGCCTCATAAATGTTACTCATTTCATTATAAAATTATTGTCTTTGGACAAAAAAAAACACATATTTTAAAAAAATAGGAACCACTACATTTCTAATAATTGGTTGAAATTGAAAATGAACAATTATAATAGGACATTCCAAAATAAAAAGAGGAATGCCACAACGACATAAAAAAATTTGCAAAAAATTTCCATAAAATGACGTGTCAAGCAATGTTTGATGATTTTTTTTTTTTTTTTTTTTTTTTTTTAAGCCAATCACTGATGACACATTATTTTGTAAAAGATTTTGTGGATGTTTTTATGTGGTTGTAGCATTTCTTAATTGAAAATGTGAACACTAATTTTAAGACGGAAAGGAGTAATGTTATGATTGTTTAGATACCATTTTAATGTTTTCACAAGAGTAAATTGCAAAAACTATTCATTTACTTTATTCATTTTAGAGTAAACTACATCGTTCGTCCTTGTGGTTTGCGTTGATCGACGAGTTTCGTCCTTTGACCAAAAAAATTGCACCATCCGTCCTTAAGTGCGAAACGTTATGTATCGTTGGTCCTTCATTTTAACGACGTTCATTAACTGTCGTTAAGTCAGTCCACTTTATATTCCAATGAGGGTATAATAGTAAATTTGCTATATTGATTTAATTTTCTTTTTAAACACAAGAGTCCCACCACCACCAATCATTTTCTTCTTCAATATATATCATCTTCCTCAAACTATCAAACCCACCATATTCATCTTCAACAACCCCCGCCATTCTCACCACCTCCGGCCACCTTCACCCCCACCGCCGCCATTCTCACCACCTCCGGCCACCTTCACAAAACCCAATAATCATATTCACTAAATTGTTAATCTTACCACAAGTTTAAAAAACATCACTTGCCTGTAATTTACTCTATATACATTGATAAAAAAAGATTAATTTATATTTACATTTTGGTATACTAGGCGAGTACCCGTGCCTAGCGGCATCGGTTTCTAGCGGCAGACAATTAACGATATGCAATATTGTGGTAAGTGTTTCGTATAACGTTCAAAATAGAACGTGAAAAGATAAAAATGTAATTACAAACGGTTGTAACATGTGATAATTCAACTCTAGCAAAAATTCTTAACATGTATCAAACGACATATAAAACTATTCAATTAAACTTAAAATAAAACATTACATCAATTATGAAATATTAACTAACAACACACGTTACTCGTCGCGTAAAACTTCTTGATACACGACATTTGAGGTATAGATTCCTGCTTGCCGGAACTCTTTGACTGGTTTAACCAATACCTTTGTTGTTCTACGAGATATCCCTCTAGACAATGTTTTACCAGTTCCTCCAGGGCCATCAATAAAAAAAACGCCCGGAGAATCACCGTCAACATGTCTCATGATGGTATCATATGCGGCTTTTTGATCGTTGTTGAGAGAATGTCGAGCGAGTATATCTTCATCTTGTACAACTATCGAGCACTCCTCTTGTAACTCACACCAGCCTAAATGATTCTAAACTAACATCATGTAATGTTGGGAAGGTCAAAGTCACTAAGACTCTTACCCACAGATTGAAGAATTGATGATATGTCCGTTAGAACCATATTTTGAACCTCCAACACTTGTACAATTTAAGGTGTAGTCTTCTCAGATTGATTCGTAATGGTCATTCCATAACTTACAAACATCTCCTGACTCACAAAAGATTAGAAGAGTCACGAATAGCCTTCTAAGAGGGCCGGGCATCTCGTGCATCGAGGACTCACGTAGACAGTCAGATATGTGATCATCACCCTTTATTAATCCCCTTTCGAGGGCCGCTCTACGAAACTTACTGTACTCTACACCATTCACCGTGTAAAGATATTCAAAGCCTGTAGGTCCTTTAACATGTTGCAAAAGTACACGTAGATAGAACCGCTCTCCTTCAGCCTTTCTAGGTTTAACTGGCTTTGTCGTATTTTTTTCTTGTTTGAATGGTTGGTTGTACACCAACATTGGTTCCTACATAGGTCTAATGTAAGTAGATGCCGGTAAAGAGCAAAAGCAATTAATTTAATGAAGCTTACCAGCCATAGTCTAATTTTACTCTTGATCAAATAGGGACAACAATAAGCTGGTGTCGTGTGTTAAGTCAGCAAGATTTGGTGTCATTCCTTCCATTGTGTGTGCTTCCATGTTATCATTTGCGACGGCTATTTTCTTTTCTTTACGTTGTTGGTAGCCATGGGTGCATTTCAAACTCGGTTTCGTCAGGAAATAAAACTTCATCGATCACCGTCTTACTGTTTACCGCAATTACCCAATCATTTCGAACAAAGCTGTAATTTTCGTACCTTGGGTATTCTGTTGGGTCAACATAGTGAATTTGAAAATGGTGGATAGAAACAAAGGTTTTCTCCAAGTCCTTGTTTATATATGAATCCACCAGATCTTGCGGCACTACGGCCGCAATCCTTTCTCCCTGGTATTAGACATATGTGATATTTTGCTTAGTATATATACTTGTTCTAATGAAATGATGTGTAGTATATTTTACAACCCTTACATTTTTGTCGTGCAAGAACAAGTACAACTTCTTGGATTTTTTATCAGACCAAACGAAGTAGACGCGTAGTTGATCCATCTTGTACCACGCGTGTGGGTTTCTAAGAGATTTTACTAATTCGACCGTGAAGTAAGGATCCCACTTCTAAAAAACAGAAACAACTATCACAATTTAGAATAGACTATTAGAAATAATCTAAAGCAAATGTTGTTTTCTTACGTCATTATGTTTTTGTTAAAGAACAAATATATGGTGGGCAGAGGGTCCAAGTATTATTTCAACATATAAATTAGATTTGCAAAATATATGATTTGTCAAAATGGTAGTTATCTTGAGGACTGAGGAGTACATGCAGTAGCATCAAAATATATGATAAGGTTAAATCAAAATATATATGATATGAAAACTTGAAAACTTATAACTAATAGTATATATGCAATTCGGAATAGAGTAGCATCATGATATGGCAAAATGAATGTATCAAGTAATGGGTTAGAGATACAATTGAATACAAGATAGCATCATGAAATAGTATATATGCAATTGAATACTGATAGCATCATGAAATGGCAAAATATATAGTTGTTTAGAGATACAATATCTTGAGGAATACGATAGCAACGAAATGGTTCATTGTGTTTACCTCAGTTTCAAGATCGGGAATAGTAGGGTTGAAAACTTGATCAACATCCATAGGACTGAAAGCACTTAGTATTTGTGATTCAATCTAACAAGTAATACAAACAATATTAGAATGGTGTAACAAATGCAAACGTTAGAAAAATAAAACACAAAGAGGTTAATCTCATTCACCTCGGCGTCGGAGTGTTCCATGTGAGAATCAAGAGCGCTCATTTTCCTCCAACTGATTTTTATATGTTTGTACGTAATAGTAAATTTTGATTATGGTGGATTGTTAAAAAATTATCCATATATATATAGGAAACGTTTTTGTAATAGTGACTCTAAGTTTGTAAAGTTTGACAAATAAAAACCTTTTAAATCATTTAAAAAAATATATGATTTGTTTTTTTTCCAAAAATATTGAAATTGAATTGTAATAGTTACCATGAATATTGCATGCTGTAGCAAATTTGAATATTGCACTATATACATTGAAATCAAGTTTTTAATACTTACCATGCACACTTACAATGCAAAATAATAGATTGAAATGAATTTATTTTTGCAAGTTTAATATCTGGGACAAAGATGCGTTATGTACATCTTGAAATCAAAAGATATATTTTGTTTTCTTCTTGTCTAAGATATTGAAAGTAAGCAAACATAGTTACCATGAATAACATACTCTCATAAATACATTGAATGGATTTTAATACTTACCATGCACACTTACAATGCAAAATAATAGATTGAAATGAATTTATTTTTGCAAGTTTAATATCTGGGACAAAGATGCGTTATGTACATCTTGAAATCAAAAGATATATTTTGTTTTCTTCTTGTCTAAGATATTGAAAGTAAGCAAACATAGTTACCATGAATAACATACTCTCATAAATACATTGAATGGATTTTAATACTTACCATGCACACTTACAATGCAAAATAATAGATTGAAATGAATTTATTTTTGCAAGTTTAATATCTGGGACAAAGATGCGTTATGTACATCTTGAAATCAAAAGATATATTTTGTTTTCTTCTTGTCTAAGATATTGAAAGTAAGCAAACATAGTTACCATGAATAACATACTCTCATAAATACATTGAATGGATTTTAATACTTACCATGCACACTTACAATGCAAAATAATAGATTGATATGAATTTATTTTGCAAGTTTAATATCCGGGACAAAGATGTTATGTACATCTTGAAATCAAAAGATATATTTTGTTTTCTTCTTGTCTAAGATATTGAAAGTAAGCAAACATAGTTACCATGAATAACATACTCTCATAAATACATTGAATGGATTTTAATACTTACCATGCACACTTACAATGCAAAATAATAGATTGATATGAATTTATTTTTGCAAGTTTAATATCTGACAAAGATGTTATGTACATCTTGAAATCAAAAGATATGTTTTGTTTTCTTCTTGTCTAAGATATTGAAAGTAAGCAAACATAGTTATCATGAATAACATACTCTCATAAATACATTGAATGGATTTTAATACTTACCATGCACACTTACAATGCAAAATAATAGATTGAAATGAATTTATTTTTGCAAGTTTAATATCTGGGACAAAGATGCGTTATGTACATCTTGAAATCAAAAGATATGTTTTGTTTTCTTCTTGTCTAAGATATTGAAAATATTATATAGTGCAAGTTTTTATTCCGTGCGTATATCATTTTCGAATGTATATCATTTTCGAATGGATGACATTAAAAATATTATACAGTGCAAATTTTTATTCTGTAGTATTTTCGAATGTAGTATTTTCGAATGGATGAGAACATCATGGTAACATAACGAATGGATGAGAACATCATGGTAGGAAAAAACAAACAAGTGTTAATTCACGTTACAAACAACAAACAAGAGCATAAAAAAAAATCGATTACTAACCTCGAGATCATCATCAACGTTTCTTTGATTTTGCATATTCATTATTTATTTTTCCTTTACTAACCTCAAGTTGTTGTGAAATAAAAACTTGTGTTGGGGGTTGTTTATATAGGCATGGTAACAAAATGTTTAAATTAATTTTTCCCTCCAAGAATGGTGTAGCAAATTTGAAAATCAAAAATAAATTGAAATCAAGTTTTAATACTTACCATGCAAACTTACAATCAAAAATACATTGGGATAAAGGTCGGCAAAATATCTTAATGGGATAACCATGCAATTCGTAAAAGTTGACTAATTGAGTTGACTAAGGATCTCTGACTAATTGATATTCCATTCCACTAATTGAGTTGACTAATTGACAAGGCTGGCGTTAAATAGATTCACACGTAAACTAAACCATTTTTCACTATTTCATTTTTTCCACTTTTCACTTTTTCACATTGACCATATTTGACCATTTTTCCTTTTAATGTAGTTAAGAAGTATTGCTAATCATTATGTTTCAACTGTCACACCACCCACCCTTTACTCTATTTAGATTTGATAATAAAAAAAGTAATAAAAGAAAAAAGATTTAAACTAGTGATGCACTACATCTAACCGTTAAAATTCATCCATCAACAACTTAACACCAAAATTAATCAGCATACGTTTCTCTGTCAATTTCTGAACCGCTGACGTCATCAAGTTGCACAGATCCAGAAGCTTCAAACTATACTCCATAGAAACCTAACATCTCATCATCAGATCCACTTTCCTTCACATTCAAGATTTGAGATTCACATTCTGTATCAACAGATGTTAGAAACGTGATCAAATTCGATAGATCAGTTAAACTAATGGAAGATAATGACAACATAAGTGACAGATTTATGGTTTTGAGACTATGAGATATTTTTGGTTCGAATGATATAGCAGTGAGTTGGTAGGATTTGATGAGATGTGATTTTTTGGTTGTGTTTGATTTAAAGTGTGATGATAAATAGCTTTTTCAACGAGAAACAAAACGAGGTGATGATAAGTGAGATATTACCGTTGATGTATATTTGTGGTTGACGGAAAATGTTTACAATTCAACGGATTCTAGGGTTTTTTTTTTGGTCAATTCAAGGTATTTAAAGCTTTTGATTTTATAATTTGGGATTTTTGGATTTACGCTGCGTTCTCGAGTTAGTATTTGAGAGGAAAAGAAATCAAATGCTAGGAAATATATACAATCTTGTGTTCTTAAGTTTTTATAAAAAGGAAAAGAAAGGGTTTACACTGGAAATTGGAGGGAAATTTTGGACCAAAGTTATCCGCCCATTTTTGGTCTGATTGTCTAGGAAAGTAAGTGAAACATCTCATATTTTTCGTAGAAAGACTATACTACCCCCAAAAAAACTAGTGGATCATACACAAGAGGGGCGTTATAGTAAAGTGTCATATTTATATTACTTTCCTTCCCCAACTTGAGAACATGAATTATACACACTTTCCTTGCATTTCCTTTGTGTTTTGTCTCACTCGAGAACACAAACAAGATTGTCTAACATCCTTTCTTTTCTCTTTTTGCCTTGCCCCTTCTTTTCTTTTCCTATTATCCTAAACTTGAGAACGCAACGTTAGGATTTCAATATTTCGTATATTTGTTTATTGGATTTTCTGATTGGTATGAATGTGGAGGTTGTGTGGGGGAGCACAAGTAGAGAGATAAACAATAAAAAGACCAAAGTACCCTTGCTTGTGTAGACTTAACAGCTGTTAACAAGGACCGTTAAAATGAAGGACCAACGATACATAACGTTTCGCACTTAAGGACGGATGGTGCAATTTTTTTGGTCAAAGGACGAAACTCGTCGGTCAACGCAAACCATAAGGACGAACGATGTAGTTTACTCTTCATTTTAACATGTACCTATTCATTTACTTTATTCATTTTATCATGTACCATCCATTTTATAATTACTCATGTCCTTCTATCGATTTCAACTATTCATTCCATTTTTTTGCAAAAACTATCCATTTGCACAAAAAAAAAAAAAAAAGACATCATTCCATTTTTTTTATCCGGCAATTTCGAGTCAAGTTTTTGGGTCGGTTTCGGTTCAGTTTACGTACCACTTGCAAAAACTAATATTACCATTAAACAATTAAAAACTACAGTGCATAACAAAAGAGTACTTGCAAAGACTAATGTTACCATTTAAAAATGAACATAACAAAAGAGTAACCAGGAGTGTCTCCTAAGCTACTGGTTCACCTACATAACAAATAAACTACTAATCTACTAGTACAATTTTCCTCGTCGAGGGCGCATACGTTGGAAGCGATTCATAATAGTATCATCATCGAATTTAGAAAACACATCTTTTCTATATAAGTAACCAAGCAAACATTTAGAAATTGATCACCAATGCTATTACGTAACTTGTTCTTCACATAGGTTATTGCTGAAAATGTTCTTTTGACGCTAGCCGTTGCTACCGGAAGGATCAACACCAACTTGATAAGTAAATAAACAAGATCAAATGTTATATGTTTCTTTAGTTCTACAAGTTTCATGGAGAGCTCTCCAACATCCTTCAACCCTATACACCTTTCATCCTTTCTCATGTCATGAATATAGTTGTCAAGTTGATCACTAAGGCGAGACAATTCATGTCTTGGAAACTCATTAGGATAGAATTCAGCAAGTGTAAGCAATTGTTTACTACTGAAAGAACTAAAAGAATTTAATCGGCTCAAGCTACCCATACAAATTAGCAACTTTGAATTTACCTCATTAAACCGATTGTTGATTTCTTGAAGTTGTAGATCAATGATTGTACAAAAGACTTCAACCCGAAAATGATGAAGGTTTGTAACGTGTTGTTGGCGACGCTTTTATCTTCCTCGGGGAACATAAACATCTTCCATTTTTGGAACTTCAATCCCGTTTTTTTCACAAAAGAAAACCGTAAGTTTGAGGAAAGTGACGTGACTTAACTCCAGACTTTGTTTGAGGAAAGTTATGAGAACGAGGTCGACAAGGTCCACTTTCCACATATTCTCTTATTACCACATATTGATCGTTAGGATTATAATCAAGGAAATTTATTCTTAATCCCGGGTCATGCGGAATAGCACTAACATTAAAGTCATTTTCTTTTTCTCTATCTTTAGTATCGTCATTCCGTGATTTGATTTCAGTCTCTTCTGTTGAAGGGTCTATTGATGGTTGTGGCATTGAAAAGCAACCATCTTGTGTCTTCGCTTTCTTTTGAATAGGAGTAAACCAATCCACTATCCGTACCTTCTTTTTAATTGTCGACATATTGACTTATTGTCTTATTGAGTTATTGAATTCCAAAACCAAAATTTAAACACATAAAACATGTTAGTTAACTAAAGTACAAGATTAAATAATTTTTATAAGGTTCTAAGAGCATCGACTATGAGAGGTTCAAGAATAGGTTTATAATTGTTGAAAAGGTTTATGATTCATTTCAACCATAGAGAATTTTTTTTTTCATGTCTATGTGGCATGCAAAAGGTCCAAAAACTTAGACCTCTTCATAGTCTCAAGATATTAAATGCATGTGTTAATTAAAAAAATTAAAAAGCGTTAAAATGTTTGTACGATAGTGGAGATAAATTTATTAACACAAAAGGTTTATAAAATAATGATGTGGCATGAAATATTAAATTATTAAAGCCTTATAAAATTTAACCATAGCGGATGCCCTAAGTTCTAACGGCTAGACAATTACATACCATTCATTCATATTATTAAAGTCATTTATGTGTAAGTAGTTATAAGTTACTATTTAATATACATAAATTGAGAATCTTGAAATTGGGGAAAGCTAATAGTCGACAATTGCATACCAATCTATACTATATAATATATGAAAATACTGTACCACCCTCCTAAAGCACATCATTAAATTTTATTATTAAAAACCCTTCCATATTTAGCAAAAATGTACAACACCCAAATGCATCCTAAAAAATATCATGTGCTCATCATGTGACTCCTTTTTCCCACCCTTCCTTCTCAAGTTTCTAATATTGCCGGTCAACAAACATTCATATCCACCGAGATTTTTTCCTCACAAATGTGGCAACTAATTAAAACTTTTAATTATGCGTTTCAATCCATTCAATCAAAGTTTGAATCGGTCAATTTTTCTTGCCCAATACGTTTAGCGTTTCAATACATATATCACCTCTCAAAATAGTTGAATCGCTGGCATCATTTTTTTTTTGGTAAGTATCTTGATTTTTAACTAATTGTTTTAATTCTTAATTGGTTTATGTTAATTTTTGTAGTTATTTTAATGATTTTATATAATGCCCAACAAGAACCCTAAAAAAAAATTGCGCATTTTTTATTCTTTTTGGTAATGATCTTAATTTTGGGAATATGAGTATGCAAAATAAGTATTCTGATTCATATGATCCCTAATTTTCAGGGCGACACACATTGTATAAATTAAGGATGTCCGTGTTGATAAAGATGCACACCTCATTTACTTACCTAAGCGTTGAATATGAAATCAAGCAATGGCAACCTTTGTTTCTGGGTATATCAACGATTTATCACCTGTTAAGGACAACATCAAGTTACGAGTGCGTATTCTTCGCACTTGGATGCAACCTTTGTTTAGCAAGCCAAATATTGTTAATATGGAGATGATCGTTTTTGATGAACAGGCAAGCATCTACTTATGTTATGCTTCAAATTATACTTTTTATTTGTGTCTTTTTAAATAGCATTGTTTGTTGATGTTTGGCATTTTAGATATGAATTGTTATTTTGTATAGAAGTTTTGTTTATGTACTAAACTTTAAAATATGCACATTTTTTCTTCCAGAACACTAGCTGGATGCAAGCAACTGTCAGGATGGCGTTGGTCAGTGGTTTCAAACATCAATTAGAAGAGGGCAATGCTGTCATCCTTCAACGGTATAGTCTTGGGGAGATTCAACCAAAGTTCCGCATCGTTAAAAAACCACCCCGCCTAAGCTTTCTTTAGAACACTGTCATAGAAAAGTGCACAGATTTCACCGGTTCTCTTTATGGATTTGACTTTCGTCCCTATGGAAACATTACATCTCTTAAGAATGAGGAAGTTGGCCAGTTTGGTATGTAGAATCCTTTTATTTATTTGTATACATTTGTCTTTTCTTTAGTACATGATATGGCAACCAATTGAAACTTTTTGTGTTTCAACATTATGCAGATGTGATAGGGCAGGTGGTTGCTTGTGATGACCTAAAAACGGCAGGTCTGGAAAGAAGAAACCCATCACAATCATTGATGCTGAGTAGGTCATTCTAACAAACTTTTTACAGTTGCATTTACATTTACAATGTATTTACTGAATTGATAACAATCATATATATAGGGGCAATGAGTTGCCGTAATGCGTTGGGGTAGTTTTGCTCAACAATTGGATTTTTTTGAATAAACTCGATGAACATGGTAAGATCATTGTTGTCCTCCAGCTGGCCATGATGAAAGTCTGGGATGGTACGTTTATATTCTGTTTACATTCATTTATTTATCCACTAGAGACAATAGGTATAAATCTGAAATCATTTAAATGTACATGTTTTTGAATAAACAGGAAAAATGGCCATCCAAAATGGTTTCAATGGAACAAGGTTGTTCCTCTTCAACGGCAAAGACTGTATACCCGGCAATGAATTTAAAGATGTAGAATCTTTTAGGAAAAGGTATCTTAAACCAATATTTGTATATGTTTTTTAAATTGGTTAATATATTAGCGTTGATATGGTCCATAATAACTTTGGTCTCTTTAACCATACGTAGTTTGGTGGCTGCTCAAGGTACGGAGGATTCTCAACAAACCGCATCAATATCTCAACTGCTTCAAAGAATTCTACAAAAGATGATTTCGTCACCAAATACTGTTTAGAAACATTGGAAATTTTTGATGTTGAACAGGTAAATTCATTGACAATCCCCGCATTTACATATAGTATACTCAGCAATACATAAATGTACAATGAAACTGTTCCAAACAATACATTTTTGTTGGGTTATGTAATGAAATGTAGCATACCAATTTGATGTTTCATGTTTAAAACGATTGTACAAAAATAACACCAACTTATCCGGACATATATGCAGGGTGTTCCATCTGTTATCGTCGCTATAATTTGTGCTATCCAAGAGGAGGAAGGTTGGTGGTACCTCGGATGCAGGGTGTGTAGAAAGAAGTTGGTTAAGTCTGCTGATATTGTTGACCTTGAATCTGATACCACACCAAAACCGGCTGCTGGTCCTAATGAATGGTGGTGCTCAAAATGCAATGTTGCTGCTACGTCAATCAAAACCCAGTGAGTATATGCTTTCCCTTAAACTGGCTTTGATATAGCATTTGTTTTCAGTTGTTAGTGCCTCAGTGCCTGTGTACTTTTTTGCATTTAGGTTCCGCTTACAGGTGAGGGTTCAAGATGAAACTGGCACTGTATCAGTTTGTCTATTTAATGATGAGGTGCAGGCTATTCTGAATAACTTAACTGCTTATCAGTTGCTGGATAAGTATGGCAAGGTATAAATTGTTCATCAACAGTGCTAATTGTTTTAAACACTTTGTACATTCTAAATTGTCCACCCATTTACATGTTCTTATGTAGTCTGATGCTGTCTTCCCGACGGAGATTATGGAAATTGTTGATAAGAAATTTGTTTTTAAGGTGGCTGTTGATGCCAAAAACAAAGAAAAGCTGATGCCTGTCTTCAATGTATTGCGTTTGTCTAATGATCCCGATATCATTAAATCTGTTTGTGCTACCGCTACACCGGGAAAGGTGATAAATGAATTTAAATTGTTAAACAGTTTTAACGAAACTTCATGTACTAAGACATTACCACCAAAAATTTAGCCATATAATTTCTTTA
The DNA here is from genome assembly GCA_910596185.1 of Chrysanthemum makinoi. Lineage (NCBI taxonomy): Eukaryota > Viridiplantae > Streptophyta > Magnoliopsida > Asterales > Asteraceae > Chrysanthemum > Chrysanthemum makinoi. Next base: position 15,596,902 of record OU343217.1, read on the forward strand.
TTTCATTTCGATCTCAGGCTGAAAATGAAGCCACCAGCTTAAAGGTTGCTGATGTGACGCCATTTGTAAGTATTTTTCATTGATGCTACTGTACACATTTTTTTTACACATCTTCTACTGTGATTTGCGACGTTTTTTGGTAACCATTTTACAATGATTAACCTACCCTTTGGGTGATTTTACGCAGGATTTGGAGTCACAGACCGATGAGAACACAACGCCGCTCGCCGCCCTAAAGAATGATGTTGTGAATGCCGAGCAATCGTCTTCTGATACTACGTCTCAAGAAAAAAGGAAGGTTGATCCATTGGATAAGATTTACTTGCTCCAAGGCAAAGAAAATAGTGCTACCAAAAGGACAAAGTTGGTTCTTGACAAGGAGATTAAAGTTGAGAAACCTTGAATGTACTGTTTATTGGAGTTTTTACTTTTGAAATAAGCGGAAGCTGTGGATGGATATCCACGTAAACAATACTTTTTGAGTACCATTATGTTGGTCTTTCATTTTATTTTCCTCGCGTTTGCGATACTTTTTGATCTGATTTTTTGTTGTGGACAATGTCTTATTAAGAATAACCAATCAGTACTTTGGTTAATTATTGGAAATAAGTTTTGTGCTTAAAGTTGTTTATAGGTTTTGACAGCTACCATTATATACCTGTTTTTGGCTGTTTTGTTCATTTTGCAGGTAAGGGCGTGCTATATTCTATGGAACCTATATCGCTTGATCAAGTTTAATCACCTTCAGTCCTAAACACCTGGCACTTTGGCTGTTAAAACCTTTTTTTATACTTCAAAATCTGTATGCATAAACAACAAATGTAAACTTGCACATTTATGTATTATTTATATGTTCTAATGAAAATTTTATGATAATATTCCATTTTTATTTAGTGACATTTGTATTTTATCCTAACTATCAACCAAGTTGTATTGAGCATTTGTATTTTTGGCTAACTATCAATCCAGTTTTATTGAATATTTGTTTTACTATGTTCATTAGACTCTTTTTGTCTCTGAAGCATAATACAAATATTCACTTCTTGATAATGATGTGTAATTACCCTTTTTGGGACAACCAGTTTGTTATATGATATATACTCATTGTCACATATCTGTTATATATCTGAAAACAAGATGCATACTTCCATCCTATCACATATTGGACAACACTTATATATCTGATAGAACACTGCCATTCATATCATCACCAACTTATCATGCCACCACCATTAAAAAATGTACATCGATTTGCAATTCATATAAGCATCAACAAACCATTTTATCGTACATCTACAAATATAATACTTGAAAACCACATGCATTAACTATTGAACTAAGATTCAAGATGATTAGGGTATTATACATGTTTAACAGTAACATAGATCATCAAGTAGACAAATATCATGCATTTTTTGCAGTGATCAATTATCATCGTTAACATATTTTGTGTACACTATCTTACATGAAGTTGGATAATCTAACCACTATCATCATGCAATGTTTTGAAAAGTGGAACACCTAACGACTTGATAGCTATTGAACTATGATTCAAGATGTTTTGTGCTTGGAAAACGTAATCTATCTATATCTATACACGCAAAAAATCTCTTGAGCTTTTGGACTTTTGCAGTTGACCGGAACATGAGATATTAATCTATTGGGCTGTTTGGATTTAATGGGCTCAGTTATAAGCCTAATTATGTGTAACTTATTAATTGAAGCATTCAACCAAGTCTACCAAAAATAGTTATTTTTTTTGCCAAAAACATTTTTGTATCACAATAAAACATGTGTGTAGGACATATTTAAGGATCATGGAAGTAGTCTACATCGAAAGCTGTTTTAAAAGACAACAAATGTATGTTCTTTTTGATTCAGATGAAGATGAAACCATCTTGATGTGTCATACCATTAATATGTCAATATATACATTGGGGCACATTGTCATTCTAAAAAGTAAAATTACAAAAAAGGTATCGAGATGAACTTGGATGCCTACTTAATCAATCTGCTATATAAACATGTAAGTATAACAAACATTATAAAAAGGTACTAACCTACATACTATCATCCAGTTTTATAGCAGATTGTAACCCAACTAAAATTCTTACTACATAGACAAGCAAGCATACTTTAAACAATAACATACACTCCTAAAGGGAAGTAAGCTAATTAACCAATGACTGCATTAGTCTAAAGTAGTTGATTCAACAATATACAAATAAGAACTGATTGTCAACATACGAGACGTAGTAGGATAACACCTTAAACGTAGTAGGATAATAGACTGTATTCATTGTCATGTATCCAGACATTATTCAACTTAACATATAACTAAACTACTAAAGTCTTGATATTAAACATTGTTTCAAAAGACACACACCCATTGACGATCCCGATAACAAAAGTCAAATCCACTTCAACACCTTCATTCAGCACATATCAAATATTGGAACAAGCACAGGAAACTCCGGATCAACTGTCTCCGCCAAATCAGTCATCACGTCAACAAGCTGAAATCGAATCATTTTGTCCTTCCTGAAACGGCATTGCCTTTTGACATGTTTCCATTTGTCCTTTGCAATCATTGTTAGATGGTTCTTTCTCAGCTTCCTCTTCCGGTTCTGTTTGTGCCTTACAGTACCAGTCAACCGGAAACTCTATCCCACCGTGTCTAACAATTGCGTTGTCAAATGTGTACAGTTCACTCTTATCAACAAACTTGGCAGTACAGTATATGAAATATAAAACCTCAATAAGCTCTTATTTTTAAGTAGACATAACCAAAACTTAAATACACACAAACTGACATGCACTAACAATTATACGTAGTATCTACTTACCAAACGGTTCCTATCTAGGACATAGGCCAGCATTGGTGTGTAAAAACATGCATCTTCATTTCTATGCTGATCATGCGCTTCCCAGTCGCATATGTGAAACATCCTTGGATCTATATTGCAATTTGTGAACACAAAATATTAGAATTATGCAATCATATAGTATAGATGTGTAACATAAATATCGTATGATACCTTTGTCCAGGGGACCTCGACAGATAGGAAAAGCTAAATCCAATTCTGTTCTCGGGATGTCCTCAAATCCTAAACCAAGTCCATCCCTTCCGAAAGTAATCATATTAAGCAAGCACCACCAAGATTTGTGAAGACCATTGGTTTCCGGGTACTGTGTTGATGTCAACAACAAGATATTCCATCCATCTCCGTAAAACAAGTTTGCATATACTTTTGGATTTGATGTTCCTCGAATATGAACACGACGATGATTCACAGTTGCTAAATTCATTCCTCCCATCCGAATATCAAATTCGTTTGTCATTATATCTTGCAGAAATCTCCGGAAGCAACTACATACAATTGAAAATAATCAACATATTCACAGATTTAATCAGTTCATATTTGAACTTAAAAACACGCTACAAAATAGATAATAGTTCGTGTGTGCTTACCGGAGAATGTCCAAGATTCTCGCCCTGAAACACTAAGCGTCTCATCTGCCTGCTGCCTATCAGGCTGCTGTCATATCCACCGCATTCAACGCCAGCACGATTGTAGGTAGTTACGTAATACGTGTCTTCCTCCTCCTTTATAAAGTGCAACATTTCCACGTCTCTATACCTACTCTTCTCCAGAAACCTGGCCCACTCATCGCCGTACAATTTGTAATGGTTTTCTGAGCTTTGTTTTATACAGACTTTGTGTTTTGTTCCCCGATTATGTATTAAGTACAGCCATGGTGTTCCATCGTAGAAGCTTTTTGTGAGCAGAGATGGTAAACGTACGACAACACAAACAAAATAAAACAAATATTCAATTATAAACAAGGTAATGTTGGAGAACGTTTAAATTATCACCTTACGCAGATACCGACTTTTCAAACTTTGCTTTGTTTACAAAGAAACACAAATTGAAGACTCATCCTGTCAAATTAGGAGTAACATATAGATTAGCTAAATGATTCGTTTTGCAACAACATTGGAAACAAATATAAGCAATCAGACTGTATTTGTACACAATTATCAAAACAAGTATTCATTTTAAAACATATGAATCACTTTACAAATATAAATTCGCATATCCTATATCATAAATAAACAAATGGTTTACGTTTATTCACGACAGTCATAAGTGATTAAGTTATAACTAATACTAATTTATGTTTCCTTTAGAAACAAACTAATAATGAATATCATAAGTATACATTCACATGTCATATATATTGCAAAAGCGCAAATCGTTTTAATCGACACACTGTATGTCTTACGTGAATACTTTATACATACTACTTATTTCGAATACACTATTAACACAACACCTTTATAAAACTTATACAGTATGACTACACTTTCTCCTTTGTGTAACCTTTCGATTATATGATTTCACTCTATAATCATATCATACATACCATGTAACAAAATAATGGACCACATAATATGTTATTCTGTTAACTAACTTTTAAACAAAACATACACCATATAAAATTAACTAACCTATATGCTTGAAGACTAATCTTCATATCTATTACAGTTTATAGAAACTACAAAACAAATAGTTTTTCAAGTTAAACCTATTTCGTCAAATATGAAACCGCATACCCCAAGCAAGTATCTATGTATCAACATACTATAAATCACTACCATCTTAAGGGTTAAGAATCAACCTAAACCATACACAGTTGGTGTTGAATATATTATAGTTGTCATTCTTACTTACATGCAGATCAAAAGAAAACTAACAATAAATTTACTAGATTTGTATTTTGTTCAAGATGATTACCTGTTCTTGGTTAGAAATCGCTACAGTGTTGTTTTCTTAATGAATGAGGTGTGTGTGATAATTCATCTATCACCGTTTCATTTATCAAGGTAAGTTTGATATTTTTTTGCTGGAACAATCATTACCTTTTGTAAATACACGTTTAATATAAATGCTATTTTTAAAAGTATATTTGTAATATTTGTATTGATACTAAATAACAAATGACCCATCAAGTTAGTCAACTCTATATACGCATAATATTTGTTTATACAATTAAATTATTTCATGTAATCAAGTCACAAATTCTATGTAATTTCAAAAGTAAATTAGAGTATGTTAGAGATCAATTCTTAACTTAACTTTGTATACATTTTGTATAAAAGGTGCCACCAATGTAGGACATAAACACACAACTAATCTCCTACAATCACATTATGGTGAAGAACGACTCACCCAAGGTTCGTATGTATTTTATGATATTCATAGACAAACCAAGTGATTAAACTTAAATAAACTTTTCGATTCATTTGAAATAGTCAAATTTGTTCATTTTACTTTTATCTTACCTCTTTGTTTGTATGTAGGCTCTCAAAAAAGAGGAAGCCAGTAAAGAATTAAATACATTCGATCCATCCGAGAAACCTGTATCTTTTATCGACATATCAGATGACAATGAGGTAAGAATTTCAACGTGCATATGTCATCGTTAATAAAAATGAATATTATATTTTTACAATTAAATTCAACAAACAATTCGTACAATTTTTAAGTTTAATCACATTGTCAAGGAGTGCCCCGTATCTCGCAAACGTGGAAGATTGTTGAAAAAAGATGTTTCAGTGAATAACAATGTTGTTCACATTGTTTCTTCTGATGATGAAAATGTTCAGCCAATAACACAAAAAAAAGAAACAGTTCATGACACTGTACACAACTATAATGTGGTATGAATTGATCATCTATAATATATTTGTTTTGCTATTACAATTGGTCAGTTTATACATATACAAGATATGACTAATATCTTGTTGCACGACCTTTTACATAGGAAGATGATGACGATGGACCTGTAACGTTTAGTCGATCACAAAAAAGACAAAGGACTTTCTCATCAAATGTCCTTCCATCAAGGCTCATGAACATAGAAACGGATGATGATTTTGATAACGTTACCTTTGAAGATAAATCTATTCCCATTAACGATACGATTAGTAATGGTACTGATAATGAAGACGATGATGGAATTAGTTTAGGAGATCTTGATACCGATATTGATGAATCTCTCGATGATATTGACGATGATTTGGCTTATTTTATTGACGATGAGGATGCAGCTCCGTTTCCTATGGATGATGACAGTCATGACGACGATGTTTGATTGAATAAGAAATGTAATTGCAAAAAAAATTTGTTTTCTCAATAAGACATGTTTCACTCTTGATATTCTTACTCAATATGTTAAGTTTTAAAAGTATATGCATTTTAATGATATCATATGCATTGACATTCTTATTCACGTTGTCATTGTCATTTGGGGTAACTCAGGAAGGATTCTAAATGAGATCATATATATTTTCTGCTGATACAATTTCTATATATAGTTTTTTAGCAACTTTTATATATGTTACTGATTTTGAAAGCTTATTTAACATATTACTCAATCATGAAGGATCACATGTGTAAAATACATAATTATACTCACAAAATATCTATAAATACTCCTAATTGACATACATCTTCGAATACGAGTTTACACATGGCATCATCAAACCCTAAAAACATAGAGCATGAAAACTCAAATACGGCAAAAACAAGTGCAAAGGTTAATCCTCCAGCCGTTGCTGATGTTGATCCTGCAACGCAACCAACTGTTGAACCTGCACTGCGTGATGGGCAGAGGAAACAATCAAATAACAAAGTTGATGATGCAATGAGATTTCTTGCATCGCTTTTTGAAGAAGGATCGTCTTCTCAACATGATAAAGGTATGTCGTATAACTAGCGTTACCATCTTATAAATAAAATCATCATATATATTTCCTTTATAGTGGCTAATTTAATTTTCTATATGCAGGTGAGTTAGACACATCTGTTTTTCTTGATTGGCTTAAAGTAAATGGTGGGGATCCTGAAGAACAAGCCAAGATTCTAAATGCCGTTAAGTCGAAGGTGCTAAAAACAGAAGCTATGATCAATGAATTACGGGTAATGGGTCACGATTTGACTGATGACTACGTTGTCGATTTAAACTTCTTCGACGAGGATTGAACTGTCATCATCAAAGTTTTCTTCTCATGTTTATGTTATGTCACTTTTATTAATAAAATTATTTGAAGTTCAAGGCCTTACAATTTATCTTCATATAACACCATTTCTGTGATGAATATTATGTCTATTTTTATAAAAGTGTTTGAGGTTCAAATAATTATTTGTCTACATATTTATCATCAATATTAACAAAATTAACTTTCTATAATCATGTATTAATGTCATTGAATACGTCAATTAATATAATCAGATCTGTTTATGAAGGGGAAGATGATAGGTGTGTCAATTAATGTGATATCCTAATAGCGTTTCCAAATGAGAAATCAAATTTCAAATCGCCATTTAACCAACATATCATATCCTTTAAAAAGTAATCAATGCAGTAGAAGTAAAAACTGGATCAAAACAAGGCGCATGTAAAAGCTCTTATTCTCTTATATTAGCCCAATACAGTTGTTACGCTATTAAGTTTGATGAAACAAATCGAACATATTAAACTATGCACACTTATTTTCATACAAGTTAAAAATAAACGTTGACAATAAAATAGAACATATGCTGAAATATATTACAAACGCTTACACATAAGTTCATAACATTGATCTACTTACCATTACATACATAACATATCATTATAGAATAAGTGTTCATGCCATATACGGCCAGCCTTCATAACCACTCCAAAACACAAAACATTAAACATAAGCAATCCAAACGTAATTTCTGATGCTTCACTTAGACATAACATGTTCAGTCATAAACACACACACAAAGTTTCTTGACGCACGATTGCGGATGTCTTAACACATGTGGAATACTGGAATTTCAACTTTGTTACCTGAAGGCAAAGAGATGCCGACGTCTGGAACTTTTTTAACAAGCTTGAACCGGACCATTTTGTTATCTTCCTAATCACAATCTCTAACAATCTCTGTCCAGTTTCAATTGATTGTAACATGATTTTTGCTTTTTGGCCTGTCATTGTGGCGTTCCGAATCAACGTCAACATAGAACTCCTCTTCTTCGTATTGCAGCAACGCATTGTGGTACTGCCACATTGCATGCGCCTTCACAAAGTCATGAGGAATGTTCTGCATTAATACGAGACTTAATGTAAGGAATAACCTTAGATTTACAAGTTCCAATAAATTATATATTAATATCAATCAGTCACTTACCAACCGCCTTCTGTCCGTAACGTACGCCAATATCGGTGCGTAGAAACAGTCCCTCTCATTGTCATGTTCAGCGGTGTGTCCTTCCCATGCACACATATGTTTCATCCTCTTATCTAAATTTCAAATATACAAAAACAAAATTACGTTAAATAATTATCATATTCAAATGTTTTTATCTTGAGAAATAAGTACATATATTATTCCAACAGTTTCAGTAACATACCTTTGTCAATCGGATTTCTCATGAAAGGGTTTCTCCAGTTCAGGTACATACGTTCTACAACATCATGACGCATCTCGACACCAACTGCGTCAAATGGCATCAATGAAACAGCATTGTTTAGCAAGTTTGTCAAGACAAATCTTCTGCCAACAGTCAGGTTTTCTACGTGAACTAAAATATCCCATCCCTGACCACCAAATACATGGACATGTCTATCTTCATCCAGCAGCACAATCCTACGATGAGTTACAGTTGCTACAAGCACTCCACCCACAAGAACGCGAAAGCGAGGATTATCGGTTGAAGTAAAGAAACCGCAAGGAATGTCCTGCGTAACAGAGTTTATACAAAATAAAATGTTATTTACTAAATGGGTTTTCATGAGATTTGTAATCAAGTTATTCAATTTAATGATTAGAGTTTAGTAATTACCGGTGATTGTTCAAGCTGTTGCAAAGTTAGCAAGCATCTTCGCTGTCTGTAACCTACAACAGCCAGGTCGTATCCATTGCACTCAGATCCATCATTGGTATACGCTGTAACGTAGTAACAGTCCTCTTCTTGCCTATAAAGTGAAATGTCCCGACATTCATGTAGTTGCTGTCATCTAAAAATATTCGCCACTCACGTTCAAACAGCTTAAAACGCTTCCCACCAGCCATCTTTATGTAAACTTTATGTTTCGTTCCGCCATTATGAATTAATTAAATCCAATTGTTCTTGGGTTTCAGTGGTCCCGTAAACAAAGTAGGAAGAAGCTGTAATTGAAAAACATGCTGCATGTATTAATGTCAAGAGTTTCGAATAAACAACTCAATTAAATAACTTGATCGTACCACAACATACCTGTAATGTTCGAATGTTAATTTGGTTTGCCTCAACCAAAAACTGCATCATCATTCTATTTCATAAAACAACATACGTTCAAAGGGTCAACAAGTGTTCACATCAACAAATATATGCACATTCGTATATGTTACTACATACTAAACTGTTGCACACATCTATAATCATTTAACCATTTGACCGTACGAATACCTATTTTTGGCTGTTCACCATATTATATCATATCACGCGCTTTTTCATATGGAAAACTTAATCGACAATCTACCCAAACTACCTTCCCGCCATAGTTACAAACAATGTTCATACCGATATTCAGTGCATAATTACATATTCAGTAACTATGCAACAAAGTCTTAGTAAATCGATAATATCTTAACCCATATAATTATTTAAAAGTACTAACTTCAACTTCGCACATATTTTCAAAGAATTTAACTACAAATCCATTCTGAAATTGTTCCTCATATTGTGTAATCATATCTCCATCTTACAGTATATGTTTTTTTAGCTCTTCCACCTTTGATACAGCATCACACCCTTTTTCATATGCAACAACTAATCTATACTATACTAATGTTAGCCAAACTTATCCCCATAATTTCATACAATGTTAATACCTATATTAAGATTCTTAGGAAGATCTTCCTTAACTATCTAACAAAGTCCTACTAAAATGATTCTAACATAACTCATACATATCTTTAAAAGTACTATCTTCTATTTTTTTATATGTTTCATATCATCTAACCACACATGCAGTCTCAATCGGTATTTCATTTTAACAGAACCGTGTTTTTCCTTTGTTTTACAATCTAACAATAATCACAAACATTAAAAATAGTTTGATCGGTGCTTAATCTCTGCATTATTAACACAAAATCATTCAAGAAAAAAAATAAAATAAAATTATTTGGAGAACCTGTATTCTTGCAGAGAGAGATGGAGAAGATCAAGTTGAATGTGTGTTGTGAAATTATTGGGGTATTTAAACGTTAATTATAGCACCGCCGTAAGATCACACCTATCTATATGCTTTACTCAGAGTCATGATGGTTTGTGTTGAATTTTTCCGATGCATAAGTACTCAAGCGTTATATTGTAGAGTTAGTTATCATTTTTGTATAATTTTCTATAACTAATTAAATTATATTTCCACAAAAGCACACAACTATTGTTTTGTAACATTTTATCACTTACATGTTTCATAAGAAGTTGTGTGTAATACATACATTTGCACAAAGTGATGCAAGAAATTGTTTTGTATTCAAATTTGGACTTAATACATTTGACATGCAAACATTGCTTTTTGTCATATACAATTAAAAAAAACGCGGTAACCCAATTTTTTAAAAGGTTTTGTTAATGTAGCCAATCAATGAAGATGAACTGCTAAACCATTTAATTGTCTATATCTCCCGGTTAATTATATACCATTTACTAAGCAATGCCAACAATCATGACATTCACGATAAGAAGCATCTGTGACAGATTATGCGTACGTTATTTTTGCTCTTGACAACAAAATTCTAATGAGATCCTGATAAAATCAACGTCCGGTCACCAACACACACATGATGACCTTCAGAATGTTATTTAGAATTTGTGACTTATATTAGCAATAGCTTTTAGCAAGTTACTGATCACGAATATGCCATTACTTTACAAGATTTTTGATGTAATACTTAAGATTCTACGGATGAGTCATATTATTTACTAAAGTATAATCCAACCAAAGCAAATCACATACATTAGTCAGTTTACTTTAAACTCAATGCAAGAAAAACATTATACTACAAATTTTGTATACAACAATATGTATACAAAATTTGTAGTAACTAAGACCTTTAGTTACAATTAAAGATCGTTTCACCCATATTCTTTTGTTTCTTTAGACAATGTTCCGGCACCATGTTCGTATATTCATCTTTATCTAAACGAATAATTTATTTTTTACATTCGTTCCATGGTAAATCAAAAATTATGATTTATTCTTTTAAATGATAAGTTCATCTGTCTCTTTTACACACATTCAACCAACAAGTAAGCCAACATTGCCGCTTTCGAACTTAAATTGTAATAAGTACTTATACATTTACACAACCATGTAGATGTTTTTTCATAATACTTAAGCAACTATTTGCGTTTCATCTACACTATGCTATTGTATCATTGTTTTGCATATATCCTCCATCTATAGGATCTCAAATACATTTTAAAGTAACTATAGTTTACTTAATAACAATATGTATACAAAATTTGTAGTAACTACCACATTTAGTTACAATTAAATATCGTTTCACAAAGATTCTTTTGTTTGTTTAGAGAATGTTCCGGAACTGATGTTCGTATATTCATCTTTATGTAAACGAATAATTTATTTTTTACATTCATCCCATGTTAAAAGAAAAATTATGCTTTATTCTTTTAAATGATAGCTTCCTCTGGCTCTTTTACACACATTCAACCAACAACTAATCCAACATTGTAGCTTTCACACTTAAATTGTAATTAGTACTTATACATTTACACAACCACGTCAATTTTCTTTCACAATACTTATGGAACTATTTGCGTTTCATCGTTATTGTATCATTGTTTTACATATATCCTCCATGTATATCCGCCACAAATACATTTTAAAGTAACTATATTTTAATTAACAATATGTATACAAACAAATATTTCGTGTAATCAACTTTCAAATAAGTTGTATACAAATAAATAAATTATACAACAAATCATTTCCTAATGTATTGTCACCTTCATATTCTATAAATGTATGTATAAGAAATTCTTTAAACCATAATTGTTAACATATTACGGAGTAAAGGATGAAAAAAAAATGTCAAACTCAAACCATCACGACGAAGGTATGTTACAATCATAATCGATATTTTTCTGAATTTTTTTTCCGAATTTGTATAAATTTAGTTTACGAAACATTTATTTGCCTAAACAATAATACAGTCTATTCCTTTGAATGTATTATAGGACAAAAATTTGCATATGTTAAAGAAAGTGTTGCACCAAGAAACACATTATCTGCCAAGGAACATGGTGCAGACAAAACGGATATTATTGGTTTTTTTGAAGCATCAGTCGTTCATGACAAGAAAAATGAAACATCAACCATCTTGGAGAACGATTTTGTATGCGATCGAAAGGTGGGAAACGACGATCAAATACCACAACCATTTGAACCTGAAAATAGTACATACTATGATTCCGATGATTCCGTAGATCCATATGATAACGGTGATCCATATATACTTAAAAGTATAATTGAGGAGAACTGTCATTGCCCTGTTTGTTCAGGAACTTGCAAATGCCCACCTGGAAAATGCGAATGCTCATATTGCTCGCCTCCAACGCCATAATTTCGGTTCAATTTTGCAAATGAGAATAATTGTCTTTATCTTTTGAAATCTATTTATGATTATGATTATGATACAAATTATGCTGAATCATTTTTTTACTTTTAAACAATCAAACCATTGTCTAAAAAACTCACACTTTAATGGCCATAAATCGTTTCTAAAATTAGTATAGTCAAATACGCTATAAAAGATGTTCAACATTACATTCTCGCCACATTACACACTACAATGCCTCTACGATTCAACAATGGTAATCGTAGGATTAGAGCTTACACGTAAGTTTTTCTGTTTATTTCCCAACATTGTCGTAATTTACATCATATCTAATCGTTTACTTTTACATTCTAATAGTGAATGGGGTGTTGCTCCTCCTACAATTGACATATGCATTCATCATGGAGGTAGAGTTGTAACTACAAACGTTTTTTATGATTATTGGGGTGGAGATGAAATTATGATATGCAATGTGTCAACACACAATTTAAGCTACAGCAACGTTAGACGATTAGTTCGTCACCATCTAAATCAGTACACTGATGTAATTGCTTACTACTTGCGTGTTCCGACTGTTCAAATGGAAGAAGCAGATAGTCTTCGTAAGATAGAACATGAATGGTATATCGATGGCTGGCTACACAACATTCAACTTGGTCAAGCACTGGATATATACTTAGCACATTATTGTTATCCTACCCTTATTGACCCAAATCGTCAAAGATGGCTGCTAAGAAGATGGGAAACAAACGGCTGGATAAGTGGACATGTTGAAGCGAATCGAAGGGCGGCTCGGTTGTCATGTCAAAGAAAGAATTCATCACGTTAATTAGCATTTCATTTCATATTTTAAGTACACTACCCATTACAATATTTCCATCAATCATGTTGACTTTTTTAAATTTATTTCAAATAAGGATTCATTAAAAATAATGATGCGTATTACCATTCAGAAAGAACATGTAACATTTAAGGATTTATCTGCATTTGCAAATGTAAGTAACAAATATTAACATGAATACGAATGAAACAAATACATTTACACATTTTTTTTAGAGAATGAACATAACCTTGAAAGCATATCAAATTTACAACTAAAATATCTTATTTCTACTATCCTTTCCAAATAGCTACTTTAACTTCCAATAATACAGATATACACAAAAATTTTTACAAACGCTAGAATCAAAAAAATATTCTCATAATAAAACATATTTGTTTAGAATATATCTTGATATACTTTCCTATAATACTTAAAATATTGAAACTACATAAATCCCATACTGATTCATACAATTCATTAACATAAAACATATACGAGTATCAAACCATGTTCAATAGCAAATCATCATTGAATGTTGTATTCAGTTCTTATTATATAGAATTCAAACGTTTAATACATTTATATTTACAAACTAACTTTTGTTGTTTCTGTTCCTTTCAGCGGATTTCCGTCACAAAAAAACGACGAAGACTACTCAAAGATGGCAACCCTGCTGTGGGACATGTTACTTCTGATAACGATTTACAAAAATTTGCACACGTATTAGAAAAGGTATGAACATATCAAACACTACTACTAAATTGTGTTTACATAGTACCAACTTATATGATTCATGGTTAAACATCTTGATAGGAATCTGATGACGAGAAACCGCTGAGGATAAAGCGCAAAACCAAGTCTGCACAAAGGCGTGGTAAAAAGGATGAAGAGAAAGAAGAAGCGAATGATGATTGTGGACTATTCCATAATTCAGTTTACTCTAAGTCTAAACAAGCTGCTAAAGAGGATGACAAAATATTTGTTCATTCTAATGATCATGTATACCATCTGGACGATTTTAGCGATGACGAACATTTACTTGATAAACAAGACAGTTTGTTTAGTACAAAAGATCACAAGTTTGCGCTTATTGATGAAGAAGCAGATGCACATATTGAAAACAATAACAACACAAACGATGATGGTGTGTGGGTTAATATCAACGATATTCCACATGAACCTTTTCACTCTTTAGATATTCATAACAACTACATTCATGAAGATGCCGAAAAAACGTTACAACAACCTTACGTGTCCGATGATGATGAATCGATGGGAAGATATTATACCGGGCATTAACATCACGCAGATGATTTTTTAATATTTTAGCATCCTAAAACATGATCATTTGTCAAGACATGATCATTTAGATTATGAGTTGCTTATGTCATTCTTATAATTAATATTATTAATAAGATTTTAAGTTGATGATTTTTTGTAACTGTTACTTTGTGTGAATTTGTCATAACTTCATTATCTTCCATGTAGCAAGTCTTTTTTTATTTCAAAATATCATCATATTAAATGATTTAATATAACTGAAATAATGACATCTTTCTTACTCCATTTAAATGATTTGCAAAATTTACTCTTCATATCATTAGCTAAATTATATCTTTTTCAAACTGTATATAGTAAATCTTGAATGAATGTCTGTACAACTTCATATCCATAACATATTGTCATACAACGGTTTCGGAAAAACATATCATTGTTTAATTTCGCTAACACAGAAAACGATTGTAATCTATTATCATCATGGATGATGAAAACACTCCACCAAACAACAGAAAACGTTCTTCAGCTAATCCTGAGAATAGGAAACCTAAAAATGGACAAAGTTCGTCCATGTCCAACAAGAATTTCAAATCGTCTGGAGATGCAACTCAATTTTCAAGTGAGAGTTTTGCACAAAATATGATTGTGCATTCCGGTTCAACAAACAGAAGAGTTTCGCTAACAGAATTGTTGAATTGTAAGATTATCTTCAATAAAGAATTACACTTTTTATTCATAACATTTTTCTATCTATGGTACCTTTGTAACTATTTCTTCTTCATGCATTAGATAATCCTCAACATGTAGATATCGTTTCCAACAGACAGCCAACATCATCGACCAAAAAAAGAGGCCGACCACCATCGGTGTTGAGTCATGAAAGGCAGCCTTTAACTGACTTGACTAATCGTTAGTTTCTTATAAATAATATGCAGTAACAAAATTCAGTTTACTACTACCTGTGTTGTTACTTTAAACTATTCGATAGTCATGCTTTACCACTCACTTTGCTATTTGACACAGGTCATCCACACCGACTAAATACATCATCTCTGTCACCAATGGCCACTACAAGCTTACCTTTACACATTCATCAAGGTTTGCTTACTTTGCTTATATAAGTTTGTTTATAAACTTTGTTCAACTGTAATTCGACATGGCTGCCTCATTTTAATTTTCTAACCTTGATTTAGGAAACGGGGGACAAAATAGAAGCACCTTATCGTCCTACAATATTCAGCAAAGTTCTTTACAAAATGGTAAACTATAAGCTACAATCTCAATTCATTGCTTTACGCTTACCTATGTAGATTACTTAAATTAGTGTCTATTTATATTGATATAATCTTAGACTTATATGTTATGTTGCAACATCTACTGAAATATCAGCTGAAGCTTACACTCCGCCAATGAATAGTTTGCAAAAAATAACAAGCGCATTTTCAAACATTAACCAACGTACATATTATACATATTTAACAACTAAGAAATTTTCATTATATGGTAAGTGATATTCTTCCACTATACTTATCCACCTGTAATTCTTCATACACGCCTGATATACTATTTTGAATGTCAAACGTAGGCAGCAATGGTCACAATAGATGCAACGTGTCGCCTTGCAATATTCTCTCAACTCCTTTACAGCATGGTAAACTATAAATAGAATATTTTGTTTTTCTTATTGTATGTTTAAAAGTAATTTTTTTGGTTAATGAGTGTTTTGTATGCAAAAACTGTTACATCTACATCTCACGTTGCGCAAAATACTCAAATAACACCACAACGTATCACTACTTCAGTAAATACTCTGCAAACAAATACATCATCTCTGTCACCAATGGCCACTACAAGCTTACCTTTACACATTCATCAAGGTTTGCTTACTTTTCTTATATAAGTTTGTTTATAAACTTTGTTCAAGTGTAATTCGACATGGCTGCCTCATTTTAATTTTTAACCTTGATTTAGGAAACGCAGGACAAAATAGAAGCACCTTATCGTCCTACAATATTCAGCAAAGTCCTTTACAAAATGGTAAACTATAAGCTACAATATCAATTCATTGCTTTACGCTTACGTATGTAGATTACTTAAATTAGTGTCTATTTATTTTGATATAATCTTAGACTTATATGTTATGTTGCAACATCTACTGAAATATCAGCTGAAGCTTACACTCCGCCAATGAATAGTTTGGAAAAAAAAACAAGCGCATTTTCAAACAGTAACCAACGTACATATTATACATATTTAACACATAAGAAATTTTCATTATATGGTCACTGATATTCTTCCACTATACTTATCCAACTGTTTGAAAATATAAACGCCTGATATACTATGTTGAATGTCAAACGTAGGCAGCAATGGTCACAATAGATGCAACGTGTCGCCTTACAATATTCTCTCAACTCCTTTACAGCATGGTAAACTATAAATAGAATATTTAGTTTTTGTTATTTTATGTTTAAAAGTAATTTGTTTGGTTAATGAGTGTTTTGTATGCGAAAACATGTTACTACATCTCACGTTGCGCAAAATACTCAAATAACACCACAACGTATCACTACTTCAGTAGATACTCTGCAAACAAACACTTCACCATTGTCAACGCATAACCAAGGTACATATTATACGATTCACAGCCAACCGTAGAGAATTTTATTTGTTTTTCTTCTTCTTTGTTTCAGTTTTTTACTTTGTTTTTGCATTATGTTTTTAGGACACTGTTATAATAAATTTCTATATAAATAGGCACCAATTCTGTGAACAAAAACACTCCTCAATTAACTCCTGTTGGCACACTACGCAAACGACAGACTCCACTTACTAACGTTTCAACGGGTACGTTTCAAAATTAGAGATACTGTTTTCACGCATTTGTTTGACCCATATAATGTAACCATGGTTGAACTATTTTTGTTTTCACAGTTACTTTTCAAACACCTGTGCTCCGTCAACATACTGCACGTCCAAGAGGTACAGAATCTTCTGGGGTTTCAAATGGCATTCGTGGTTTAGCAACACAAAAATAACATTCGAACCAGGAGAATCTTCAAGAAGACCAAAAAGGTCTACCGCACCAACGTTACAATCTCGTGACTCCGATTGTTTTCAATCTTGATGAAGATGGACTGTCAGAAAGTTTACGACAAATACGTCGGTATATCTGAAGGTATAAGTCAGTATTATTCTTCCATAATTGCATAATTTTCATGGTGTTTCTTAGAGTAAAATGAATTAAAATATATTATTTTATGTGAGTGCAGAGTACTATGACATTGGCGATCCTACGTTCGAGTGTAAAGAATGTCATGCCCTGTTATGGGAAGCAGAAGCAAAACAAGGGAATGCTAATCCGGAGGGAAAAGCTTATTCCATATGTTGTTCCAAGGGAAAAATTTCTATTCCACAAGCACCTCCTGCTCCAAAACAGTTACTTGATTTATTCTGCAATGACGACATCAAAAGTGAAAATTTCAGAAAGAACATTAGAACGACAACAACATGTTCGCGTTTACTTCAATGGGTGGCAAGGTTGATGACACAATCAACAGGAAAGGACGAGGTCCCTATGTTTTTCGTTTACATGGTCAAACGTACCATATTATTGGTAGCTTACGTCCGGAAACTGAGACTCCTCGAAAGTTCGCACAGTTGTATATATATGACACGCAAAACGAAACCGACAATAGAGCGGCTGCTTTAAGGTAATTTAGATCACACGTTTTATAATTGTGTCTGCATTTTTCACAAAAAAAGATTGCTAAACATTCTCTCTTACCTAATGTTTGTCCCGTTACTCTATTAACAGTGGTTCAAAATCTGCTTCGTGTGGCACTTCCAATTCAAAGACACCTATTGATCGAAACATTATCAATGAAGTCAAAGATATTTTGGATACATCAAGTGATTTGGTAAAAACATTTAGAAGGGCACGTGACCGCTACTCAGAAGACACCGAGCAGAATATTAGAATAAAGCTCATGGCAAAGCGGGGCAAGAGTGGACGACAATACAATCTTCCAACTGCCGACGAGGTTGCTGGACTTATCGTAGGCGACTTGGATGCATGCGCAGAAGATAGGGACATTGTGATAGAAAAGTTTGGTGAAGGTTTGCAGCGTATCAACATTTTTCATCCTATGTACCTTCCCTTGCAATACCCTTTGTTGATGCCTTCTGCGCAAGATGGGTATTATTTAGGAATACCACAGAAAAATAAATCAGGACAACCAGCAACTGAAAAGAATGAAAAAATAGTTACTATGCGTGAGTGGTTTGCCTATTAGATACAGGACCGCCGGAATACAGAGAATTTATTCATACGTGGAGGTCGTTTGTTCCAGCAATTTCTTGTGGATGGCTTCGCCATGGTTGAGAGAGAGCGTATGTTTTTCCATCGTTCCAAACAGTCTAAACTAAGGTGTGATACGTATTCAAATGTGCGTCAAAGCGCCGCATCGGAAATACCGACCCGTCCACGGTTGGAAAGCCTATCATTTTGCCTTCTTCTTTCACTGGTGGACCAAGGTACATGCAGCAATGTTATATGGATGCCATGGCATTGTGTAGGTGGTATGGTTGTCCAGATTTGTTTATAACAATCACATGAAACCCTAAATGGCCAGAGATTGAAAGATATATGCGGGAGCATAAGCTTTCATCTGATCGACTGATGTGGTATCTCCAGTTTTTAAAATGAAACTCGATCAGCTGATGAAGGATATCAAAGAGTTGCGTTTGTTCGGACGTGTTCAAGCAGGTATGTTCTTTACTTATAGGCCACACCACATTCATCAACATTATAGTCTTATACGAAATGTGTATAATTAGAATTACAACTGATATTATGTTTATTTCAACAATATTGTTCAGTTGTATACACCGTTGAATTTCAAAAAAGAGGGCTTCCACACGCACATGTTTGTTTGTTTCTACATAAGGATGACAAACTGCCAAACGCCGAACATATTGACAAACACATATCCGCTGAGATACCAGACCAAAATGAGGAGCCCGATCTGCACAAGTTAGTTTCCGATTTTATGATGCATGGCCCATGTGGTGTTGACGACCCAAATCAGGTTTGCATGGATGATGGTAGATGTACGAAACACTTCCCTAAAAGGTTTATGCAACACAACTCTATTGACTCGGAAGGCTACCCTGTATATAGAAGACGTGATAACGGGATCCATGTTGTTAAGAGTGGACATAAGTTGCACAACGGTTTTGTTATTCCGTATAACGCTGTGTTATTGAAACGTTACCAATGCCACATCAATGTTGAATGGTGCAATCAGGCAGGATCAATAAAATATTTGTTTAAATACAAAAACAAAGGTCCTGATAGAGTATCAGCACAGTTGTATGAACCAGCAACAACGGAAGACGGTCAACAGAATGATAAACCTGTTGACGAGATTAAGGCGTTCTATGATTGTAGGTACCTGTCTGCTTGTGAAGCCGCATGGAGAATATTTGGATTCGAGATAAATTATAGAACACCAAATGTCGAGCGTCTCTTATTTCATCTCGAAGGCGACCAGCCAGTTGTATTTGGTGAGAACTCTGACCTTAAAACCGTTATTCACAAACCAACGGTTGGTGCTTCTATGTTCGAATCATGGATGCATATGAACGAAATGTATCCATCAGCAAGGGAGTTAACATATGCTGAGTTTCCTACAAAATTTGTATGGAATCTTGCAAAAAGAACGTGGACACATAGGAAGAAACAATATGCAATTGCAGAATTCATAATGTGCCAATCTCAGCAGGTGAAGGTTACTATTGTCGGATGCTACTAAATAGTCAAAAAGGTTGTCAAAATCACGATGAGATAAGAAAAATCAACGGTGTAGTTTATCCTACTTACAAAGATGCCTGCTACGCAGCGGGACTTTTAGATGACGACAAGGAACATATTGAGGGTATTAAAGAGGCAGCCCATTGGTCCTCTGCTGAGCATTTGCGCGACCTTTTTGTTACATTATTGTCCCAAAAAGAGCTTGACACACCATTGACAGTTTGGTTGCAAACTTGGCATTTGCTATCAGAAGATGTCGAGTACAAGAGAAGAATTCTTTTAGGCATTCCAGGTATAACCACCAACTTAGCTTTGTTACTAACTTTTTATATAAATTTATACATGAATGGAAATGGTTAATTATTACAAATTAGTGATTTATCATCCCTGTTAAAAGACCATCTTTTTGCAAGTCACCTCAACAAAAAAATTATCTACTGATTCTTACGATATGTGTGTTAGTCTATAAATATTGTACAATGCTCACTATTTTTGACAACTGTTATTTGCATACATAAGCTACGCCTCATATATGGCTATTTTGATACAGGTTTACGACTAAGTGACGACGAGAAAAAGAATGTTTGTTTGTACTATATCGAACAACTTATGCGCTCAAGAGGCACCACTTTGAAAGCTTTTCCAGAACTTCCTTATCCAGATGAGACTTACATGGCCGACTTTGGTAACAGGCTAATCTTTGCTGAGAGAGATTATAATCCATCGAGTTACAGTGAATATGAGACTCTATATGCCGCGTTAACCACGGAACAGAGAAATGTATATGACACCATCATGACGTCCGTTACAAATGGTAGAGGATGAAATTATTTTGTATACGGATACGGAGGGACTGGTAAGACATATTTATGGAAAACCCTTGCTGCCGGGATTAGAAGAAATGGTGACATAGTCATAAACGTTGCATCAAGTGGCATTGCATCTTTATTGATGTCAGGTGGACGGACTGCTCATTCAAGGTTTCATATTCCGATAAATATTGATGAGACTTCTACGTACTCAATAACTCCGCAAAGTGACTTGGGCATGTTGTTGAAGAAATGCAAGTTTATTATTTGGGATGAGGCTCCCATGACAAATAAGCTGTGCTTTGAGGCTTTAGATAGGTCCTTGAGAGATATCTTGCGTAAGAACAGGTACGACACTTTTGATGCGCCCTTTGGTAATATGACTGTAGTATTTGGCGGTGATTTTAGGCAGTGTGTCGCCCGTTATTCCAAAAGGTTCCCGGCAAGACATTGTTAATGCATCTTTAAAACAATCGTACTTGTGGGATCATTGCAAAGTCTTAAAATTAACCGCTAATATGCGCTTTACTGTTGGATCACGGCCTGAGGATGTAGCTGAGATAAAGGAATTTGCCGAATGGATATTGAAAGTAGGAGATGGAGATATTGGAGGACAACACGACGAAGAGGTTTTGATAGATATACCTGAAGATATTCTAATACATGAAACTAATGATCCCGCATAATCTATTATAGATTTCACTTACCCAAACATTTTGGATAACATAGCTGATCCGTCTTACTTCCAGGAAAAGGCCATTCTTGCTCCAACCAATGAAGTGGTTGACAGTATTAACGATCATTTGCTTCAAACCTTTCCTGGTGAAGAAATGGTTTATCTTAGTTGTGACAACATAGATAAAACTGACCGTGGTGGTGCTATAGACCAAGCCGTCTTTTCACCTGAATTTATCAACGGTTTAAAATTTTCGGGTGTCCCAAACCATAGGCTCGCATTGAAGGTCGGTGTCCCAATAATGTTGTTGAGAAACATTAATCAATCACAAGGTTTATGTAATGGGACAAGTCTTCAAGTGACTAAATTAATGTGTGCCTCTATTCAAGCCAAAATAATTAACGGAACACATTTTGGCAATACGGTTATACTTCCAAGGTTGAAAATTACTCCATCGGAAAAACGTTTACCACTCAAGATCGTGCGCAAATAATTTCCTGTGTCAGTTTCTTTTGCCATGACAATAAACAAGAGCCAATGACAATCACTTTCGAAAGTTGGTTTATACCTACCACGCCTGCTTTTCACACACGGACAATTATATGTCGCACTTTCACGCGTAAAAGCAAAAAGGGTTTGAAGGTTGTTATTTCTGATGCCGATCGTAATTTATTAAAGACTACTATAAATGTAGTCTATAAAGAGGTTCTTCACGGTCTTTGATCAGTTATCAACAGGTATGTTCGGATATTCACTTAATGTGATACGAATTTGTTTTTTACATGTTTATTGTAATTCACACAAATGTTTTACTTACACATTCTTTTCATGGTTTGTTAGGTTCTCGACGAATTTGTATTGCCATACCAATTCATCTACTTCCCACTAAATACGCTTTCTTTTTTAAGGCTGTCAAGATTGAAGACCACGTGAATGGTTGTTTATTACATTATTACTTACAATAATTGTACTCTATATTGTACTTGACTTATCACTTCATATTAATAAATAACAGATTCACTATCTGTTTTGTTTCATTATTTTTCTTATTTTGTTTACATACTAATTTTTTTTCTTTTTGCAACATCTTTTTTCCTCTTATTACTTTTATTATCATCTCAATTATATTTTTTTTTAAAACATAACCCGGTGTCAACGGGTCTTATAAGCTAGTTAACCAATATACCATTCATTCATATTATTAAAGCCATTTATGTGTAGGTAGTTATAACGTATAAGTTATTTAATATGAGTTGATATCCATGTAGAACTCATATTTGTCATATAACCAATGAACCAATCATAGCCATCCATTTTTTATCCAAATTAATAAAAAATCATTTTCCACCTTTTTTTAAAACAACATATCTATAGATATGCATTGTTATATACTTTCGACGAAGTTTTTTTTTTTTAATTTCACCTAGAAAAATCACATGTGATTTTTAAAAATCACATGTGATTCGTAAAAATCAAATCACATGTTATTTTTACAAATCACATGTGATTTTTCTGGACGAAATTTAAAAAAAAAAAAAGTTCGTCGAAAGTATATAACAATGCATATCTATAGAAAGATAATTTAATTCTCTTCGAGATGGTATGATTTTTCTGACGTAACGATTAACGGTTTGTGAGATATTTTATTTTTAAAAAAATGGTGAATATATTTTAATAAAAAAAAATGAGTGACTATATTGGTTGATTAGTTTTATGACAAATATGAGTTCTATATTGAACTTTTCTCTATTTAATATACATAAATTGAGAATCTTGAAATTAGGGAAAACTACTAATCTGCTAATAGGCGTGGTATAATGGATCAAAGATTTAGAAATACATTAAATGATATTAAACTCTTATAACTACATCACATATTCACACATAAAATATTGAAAGCATAAACAAGCATTGACTTCTTTTCTAGTTATATGAGTCTCAAAGTCTTTCTAAAAGGAAGAATAAAAACACTTACTCGAGAGACAAGAAATCAGAAAAAAGCCAAGGAATGCTGGAATGATGCCCAAGTTTTGCCAACAACACTACAAAGTACAAAAAGACAGATTTAAGCAAAATTGGGTTAGGGATTTGGCGGCTTGTTTACTGAAAAGAACAAATCAGAGGGAAACATGAAAAGGGGCTTTTGTCAAGACTCAAGAGAGGAAGATAAAAATGGGCTTTTGTGTTCTAATTTTTTTTCTGGGCTTTAAGTGATCAAGTTTGCCCAACATAGTCATTTTATTTATTCAAATTGCTTTTGTCTTCTAAATTGGTATGGGTTTTAAGTAGTCAACTGTAATATTTTTATTTATGTAAATTTTGTTAATGTTTTTGAGTTTTTAATTTTTGAGGATATGCACTTGATTTTTTAAATACTTTCCAAAGGTATGCACCTCATGTATATTAAAAAATAAAAAATAAAAAAAAAATACACTAACTCGTCGAATTATGGGTATGCACGTGCATACCCGTGCTACACTACAAATCCGCCCCTGGACTGATGATGATATGTCGTAAGTGATATGTCAACAATGTTAGTTAAAGATACATTATCATAAACTTCTTTGTTTTCAATACTATGCAATTGAGATGTGATTTCAGTGCATGAAAGCTTTTTTGCTATTTTCGTATGAAGCAATTTGTATATTTATTGATGTAAAAAAATATAGTAATAGACTAAATTTGGAACGAAATGTGAAGAGTTGCCGTAACTCTTTTCGACGAGTCAACGTGAAGATTTTACAGCCCCTTCCTACAAATTTATTATTTTTCTCTTATTTATACACAAGTGCTACAAGGTTAAATGTAAATAATAGTTTTACAACTACACATTGTTATACATAGACTCCTTATGATAATTTGTAGTCGTTGTGAGTTTCAATTATCTTTTAGTACGCTCATTTGATAACATAGTACAAGAGCATGTTACGCTCATTTGTAGTGGACGGAACCAGAAATTGTTGCTGTAAATTTTATGTTAGGGTTGTTAAAGCTGAAAATGTATATGTGCACTTTAGTGTTGAATAAAAATGTACATTCTTATTTAACATGGAAAAGACACCTTCGAAATTATCGAATATAATCTATAGATGTTCATTTTTATGCAAGATCAAAAGTTGTATGTGTCCAGTATAAGACAACTCAAACCAAAATAAAAAATAAAAATTAAACAACTGTGTACCAAACGTTCCACCTCATATAATCTATAGATGTTCATTTTTATGCAAGATCAAAAGTTGTATGTTCATTTAAATATATGTTCGACACTTGTAAAAGATTTCATTTATTGCAAGAAATAGAAATTATGTATCATAAAAATTTATTTAACATAAAAAACAAAATAAGACAACTCGAACCAAAACTAAGTAACTTTGACTAAATATGCACCAACATGGTTCAAAAAAGAATTTTGGGCAACTCTGGTACAATTTATTAACCAAGATGGTAATGTATTCAACTCACACTTGAAAAAATTATGTAGATCTAGGACATTGTTCCTTTACTTGCAGCTAGGAATATCGCACGGGCTTTATCAGTTAAGAAGAAGTGTTTAATGTCATTATAAGCCCATTCACATTTTTTTTTTGATCTTTTTTAAAGTTAGAAACTTGAAATTGTTTTTTCTGGAGTGACGATGATTTAAATTTTGGTTAGGTTTATTGTTTTCTTATTTTGATCCGTACTCAATCTAGATGTTCTTCATACTCTGTTCTTACAAAGATTTCCACAAATCGGCTAGAAATATGAAGATCAGCCCATGATATAAACAAGTATGTGCACAGTATGTGTTAGCATGCTTATATCTTAATGGTATTTGTTTTTAAGTTATTGTATTTTTTTTAAAGGCAACAATATATGGAACAAACATGACGTCTACATCGATACTTGCATTTATAAAAACGTTTGACATGTGAATAGATACTTACATTTTTAAACGCTTTTTTTAATAATTGATTTTGATTTTCAAATTTTCTTAAAAATACTTTGAAGATGTGTAAGGTGTCGTTCATTGTTCCATAATTTTTAAGCGCCTCAAAATTTGTTCCGTTAATAATTATATGTATTCGTACACATATTTTTTCACGAAAAAAAAATATTTAGATTAAAAATACTTAAATAAGTAATATGTTAGAACGTTTAAATAACCAATTGCATTATATCTTATAAACGGTGATACTTTATATTTAACATTTCTTCTCGAAATGTCTCATTATATAATTTCGTGCAAAACCCTTAAAAATTTCATAAATTCATGGCCCTACATCCTCTGGTCACTTTTTTTTGTTGTACATGTCACCTCTTTACCTATTTTATGCGTATTCATACTTAATACTTTGGTCCCAAAATTTCAACAAACACTTTAACACTCAATATCAATATGTTATTTTGTGTTTAGTCTTGTAAAATCTACTTGCATCTAACGCGCTTGACATGCATTGAAACTTCCAATTTAATCCACAACTAACATTGTTTTTTATTCATGAACTCAACTTGTTATCGAGTAATAATGTACAATCATATAGGTAACTTTCACTATAACTTAAGCATTTTACCAATGTTTTCAAACCCGGGTTGACCCGGCCGGTTCAACCTGTCGGACCGATGCCCGACCACTAAAACGGGTAAAAAAAACCCGGATTTCTAAAACCGGGTCAACCGGTTAGACCTGCCGGGTTTTGAGTGACCCGGGTTAACCCGAGTCATGAAACCCGGCCGGGTTTAGTTTTTTTCAAATTTTTTTTATGAAAACCGGGTTGACCCGGGTAGACCTGGTGGTCAAACCGGTTGATCCGGTGATCAAACCGGTTGACCCGGTCGGAAAAATAAAATAATAAAAAATGGAAAACCGGGCTGAGCCGGCGGTCGAACCGATGCCCGGTGACTCGACCGGGTCGATTAAAAACCCGGTTTTTAAACATTGCATTTTACTAGACAACAAAGCCGTCGCAAAAGTTCCCTTTAAATAATGCACCCATTTTGTCACAATTAAAAGCCGTATGTATATGAAATTAGTGGTAGGTCAATTGCTTTTTTAGTGATGTCTTTTTCACTTTATCAGAAATTCCTTTTTCATTATTACTGAAAAAAAAAGATGATTTAAGTTTGGTCCCATGTCTTTTGCTATCAATATATTTTTATGCCTTGCAATATATATATATATATATATATATATATATATATATATATATATATAGTGTATCTTTATTTTCGAACCCTGTTAAGTCATGAGAATCTGCAGAACCCTTTATGGACCATTAGATTATTTGATCAATGGCTATAAATAATTGTGTCAATTTTGTAATTAATTAAAAGTGCAATTATTACCTTTTTGGCTGAAGGGGCAATATAGGAATTTTATGTCATACAATTTTGAAAACCACATACTAGTTAGGGGTTAATCGGTTACATTAAATAAAAAAATTAAAAAAACCATCTTTTTATCTCAATCCCCTACAGCCACAAATAAACCCTATCAACATTTTTCTCTGTATCAAAATAAAACCACCCTGATCCTCCATGATCAAGAAAAAAAATCTAAAGTTTTTGGAAGATCGGTTTCGAACAAGATGATTATTCGGTTGTTACCAAATATACAGATCGGGGAATGACGATTTGTAAAACGGGAGGAGGCTAAAGGAGAGGAATTGGCTATTATATATACAGATCGGGTGAGATTTTTATTCGTTTATTTTTTGGTCCAATCCGTTTTTAGAATTTGTTAATTTGTACAGGCTTGTTCATGTTTTCAGAATTCGTTGATTTGTACAGGTTTGTTCATGTTTTCAAGTTTGTTCATGTTTTCAGAATTCATTGATTTGTACAGGTTTGTTCATGTTTTCAGAATTCGTTGATTTGTACAAGTTTGTTCATGTTTTCAGGTTTGTTGATTTGTACATGTTTGTTCATGTTTTCAGAATTCGTTGATTTGTACAGTTTTGTTCATGTTTTAAGGTTTGTTCATGTTTTCAGAATTCGTTGATTTGTACAGGTTTGTTATGTTTTTTGGTCCAATCCATTTTTAGAATTCGTTGATTTGTACAGGTTTGTACAGATCAGGTGAGATTTTTACAGGTTTGTTCATGTTTTCAAGCTGTAATCATGTGAGTAATCAGTACAACCATAATAGTCAATAGCACTAAATTTATGTTTATCATTTAGTTGATTTGTGTGGTTTATTTGAATATTGTTCATCACATTTGAGTTCGTTAGTTGATATGCTTGTAAAGATACTTTGAATTTGATTTTCTAGAGTCAAACATAGTACATGTCACTATGTCAGCATTGAAATCCATATGAATTTAGTTAAACTTTTGACATAAATAGTAATAACATAGAAACCACGTATATTTGGGATACAATTTGTACGAAAGTTCAGAAATTACATAGGAATGTGAATTGGGGAATACAGTAGTATATTTGCATGTTACTAGTCAGGGCCTCAAGCCTTTACACAATGAAAAGATTCTAGCTTGTGTTGTATTGGGAACAAGATACTCCTTTGTCACTTTTATCATTTATGTGTATTGTAATTTGTAAAGAACATAATAGACTAGCATTTTTGGTTTATAAAACATATATGTTTTGTGTTTGCTAGTTTAAGCTTGTGCATGTGTGTTATGTTATCTTGAGTTTATTTTAAAAGTATTTAATCTTGACTATAATTTTTTCTAGACGTAACAATATGTTCTTTGAAGGTGTGCACATATATTTTAACGAATTTGATGAGAAACTGGAAGTACGTATATGTTCTTGGAAGGCGTGCATGTATGTTCTTGGAAGACGCGCGCAAATCTTCGAAAGAATCTAATGAGAAACTTCAAACACATATGTTTTGTGCACATATGTTCTTTAGAAGTCGTGCATATGTATATTCAAAATGATATATTTGATTTGTATTTCATTTAATATAAAATTTTGTGTATTGTATTATGTTCTTGGTTTGTAATAAATCTAAAGGTTACGACTATGATTTATGCTTTTAGTTTTTATTTAAGAAAATATACCACAGAAACATATGTGCAATTACATTTTTAAGTAAAACTCATTTGAATTTTCAACTATTGTACAATAAAAATACATGTAAACTTACATTATTTAAAAAAAACATATATGCACCTTGACTTTCTAAAAACATGCATGTTAAGAATACAAAAAAATAAAAAAAATAAATACAAAAATCCGAAATTATGAGATATTTAAAAACAGGATTTAATAAAATAAAAAAAAAACCTAAAAATTATAAAAATTGTCATTTACTATAATACCCTTTAAATTAAATAATAATCTTTAATATTTAAAACAATCTCATTGGTCTAGAAGAGTTCTCGCAGTTCTCGCACTTAACAGGGTTCTCAAAATAAAGCTCTCATATATATATATATATATATATATATATATATATATATATATATATATATATATATATATATATATATATATATATATATATATATATATATATATATATATATATATATATATATATATATATATATATATATATTACTACCCGAATTGGGATTTTAGTCAAGAAACACATTTAGCCACGACCAAAGTCATGGTTAAAAGTTCACTAAATGACAAAATAAACGACGCTCATTTGTTTTTATGTGAAAAATCTCCACAAAATGACGCTCATTTGTAGTGGACGGAACCAGAAATTGTTGCTGTAAATTTTATGTTAGGGTTGTTAAAGCTAAAAATGTATATGTGCACTTTAGTGTTGAATAAAATGTACATTCTTATTTAACACGGAAAAGACACCTTCGAAATTATCGAATATAATCTATAGATGTCCATTTTTATGCAAGATCAAAAGTTGTATGGGTCCAGTATATATCTTAAGATATGTTCAACACTTGTAAAAGATTTCATTTATTGCAAGAAATAGAAATTATGTATCAAATAAAAAACACAAGAAGACAACTCGACCAAAATTAAGAAACTATGTACCAAACGTTCCACCTCATATAATAAAACTATAATAAGACATATAAAACAAAGTAGAGCCAAAATTAAGAAACTTTGACTATATATACACCAACATGGTTCAAAAAAGAATTTTGGGCAACTCTGGTACAATTTATTACTAAGGCAACCAAGATGGTAATGTGTTCGATCGACTCACACTTGAAAAAATTATGTAGATCTAGGACATTGTTCCTTTACTTGCAGCTAGGAAAAAGCAACGTGACCCGTGTATTGCACGGGCTTTATCGGTTACGAATATGTGATTAATGTCATTATAACCCCATTCACAGTTATTTTTGATCTTTTTTAAAGTTAGTAAAAGATCTTATGTACCATGTCAATTTTTTCAAGATAGAAACTTGGATTTGTTTTTTTAGGTTTATTGTTTTCTTATCTTGATCCATACTCAATGTAGATGTTCTTCATACTATGTTCTTACAAAGATATCCACAAACCGGCTAGAAATATGAAGATCAGCCCATGATATAAACAAGTATGTGCATGGTATGTGTAGCATGCATGTATCTTAATGGTACTTGTTTTCAGAGACGGAGCCAGGAACAAACATGACCGGGTGCACAATTTTTTTTTAATCGTAATATAATAGAGTTTAAGATGCTGACTAGATAAGACTAAAAACACATTTCAATTGATCGGGGTTATTTAAGATGAATTTGGAAAATAATCGATGCTTTTTCTTAAAATTAACAATAAATCATAAAAATCTATAGGTGTCACGGGCACCCACGGGACCCCTGGCTCCGTCCCTGTTTGTTTTTAAGTTCTTGTATTTTTTTAAACACACTTGAAACAATATATGGAACAAACATGACGTCTACATCGATACTTACATAAGTACATTTATAAAACCGCTTGACATGTGATGACGTTTGGAATGTGAATAGATACTTACATTTTTAAACGCTTTTTTAATACAGTAACTGATTTTGATTTGTAAATTTACTTAAAAACGCTTAATGACAATTGATAAAATATAGAAAAGAAAAAGGTATAGTCATGTCGGCAATGAAACAATTTGAGTTTTTTAAAATAGTATTAAATAGGTCATAATCCAATCAACGACTAAGAATGTTGGAACCTAGCCAAGTAAAAACGCTTACTAGATAGTGATTGACATCCTCACTATCTAGTAAGCGTTTTTTCGGCATACATGTTACCTCTTTACCTCGTTTATGCCAATTACTTTGCTCTCAAAATTCAAACCAACACTTGAACACTTAATATCAATGTGTTATATTGTGTTTGGTCTTGTAAACTCTATCTACTTGCATCTAACGCGCTTGACATCTATTGAAACTTCCAATTTAATCCACAACATTGTTTTTTATTCATGAACTCAACTTGTTATCGAGTAATAATGTACAATCATATAGGTAAGTTTCATTATAACTTAAGCAGTTTACTTGACAACAAAGTCGTCGCTCAAAAGTTCTCTTTAAATAATGTACCCATTTTGTCGCAAAAAAAGCAGTGTGAACATGAAATCAGTGGTTCTCTTATTCGGTCCGCTTTTGATTCGTATATTATTTTTCTATTGTTTCTTTGGTTTTCGTGGCATAGTTGCTTTTTTAGTGATGTTTGCTTTATCATTTTATAAGAAATGTCTTTTTTCTTTACTACTAGAAAAAAAGATGGTTTAAGTTTGGTCTCATGTCTTTTGCTATCAATATAATTTCTTGTCTTACAAAAAAAAGTAATATTACTACTAGAATCGGGATTTTATTCAAGAAACACGTCTAGCCACGATCAAAGTCGTGGTTAAAAGTCCACTAAACGATAAAATAAACGATTTTCAACGTTTGACTTTGAGAACCACTTTTAAAACGATAATACCTTCGTTAAAACTTTTTCAAACTTTGAATACGACTTTCAACGCATATATTTGGTCAAAAAAAATGAAGAGGAACTTTCTCGGCCCTATGCATCAGGGACGAAGCGTACAAGTCACTTCAGCTTGTACTGGAGTGGTTCATCATCAAAAGAAAAACAATGGTGAACTTTCATTTGTCTAGGGGATGGGATGTAAAAGAGGGCTTTATCGTCTAAAGGCAAGGGTGAACTTTCTCACTATACCTCACTCTTCTTTTATCCCGCTTGGTTTCTTATTCCTCCATCAGTCAATATATTCTTACTTATCGAAAAGAAAGACTAGTTAGGTACCGTAGGTAGAGCATATTCCAACACTTCGGATAACCCCTTGACATTAGCACCTTGGCCAGGTATATCTCTCCCACTCTCCAGACCTCAAATTTGCTTCTTTTGGATGGGCAAATAAAAGAACCTATCAGCTAGGCCTTTAGGGGCCACCACGTATAGCTTTAGTTTATGTTGTA
This sequence comes from Chrysanthemum makinoi, assembly GCA_910596185.1. NCBI lineage: Eukaryota > Viridiplantae > Streptophyta > Magnoliopsida > Asterales > Asteraceae > Chrysanthemum > Chrysanthemum makinoi. Next base: position 15,629,295 of record OU343217.1, read on the forward strand.
GCATCGATATTACTCGGTTACTTAATGACCCGTCTATTTATGGAAACTACCCATACTTTTAGTAGATGGAGATGTGCACCTAGGAAATCGCAGAATATACCTACGTGTTCGGCGAAAGTGTCGGATGAGATAGGGACCATGAAAGCATGTGATTCAATCAAACCTTTTCGGGCAGTTCCTAATGCAGAAGAGAGATGCTAATAAGCTAACATCTCGAACATGGCTTCAATAACAGAAGAAGTTCTTTCTGATTTGAATCAAGAAAGACTATGAATTTACGAGATCTTGATCCGTTGAGTGCCTTCAGAACAACATGGACCCATTCTGTTGATTGCTTTTTTTCATTAACTCTAACTAACTTTTTTTTCGTTCTCACAGAATTAGGGAAATCGTTATATTCTGCTTCTTTCTTTTGACAAAATATACTGATATAGGCTCGGAAATCCCCTTCGATAGATAGGTGGCAAATTGACCTCTAAGTATGGACAAGAATGTCTGTGCCCAATCAAACACTACAATCATGAAAATGATGTTCGTTAAAAGTATGAAATCATTATTTTATTATGATGTCTGGGGGATGAAATAAATAAATAAAATGTTAAAATCTTCAGCCACGACACAAGTTGTGGCTAAAAGTAAAAAATATTATTTTATTGTTAATTAGTTAATGGCCAATAAATATTAAAAAATTTAAGTTATTGACGACAAAATCATAGCTAAAAGAAAAAAATATAATACTTTTGGCAAAACTAAAATTGCCGAAAAACAAATTGGCTCGAAAATGTATATTCGTTCAACCTTTAGTGACAACACATCATGGCTAAAGGTTTAATATAAAATAATATATTCCAATTAACACTTAAAATGAAATGTAATTAGTTACTATATATATTTTTAAATAAAAAAAGCATTTTGGTATACACAAAACTAAAATTTATTAATCTTTATTAAATTTTATTAATATTTTTTTTCTGATTAAATCGTTGAAAGCTTAACAACAAGTTTAACTTGTATTCGTCATGTTTGTTATAAAATAATACGAGTCATGTAAGTCGTGTTAACGATAACCGAGATTATATATACGGTATAAAATAATACAAGTTTAACTTGTATTCGTCATGTTTGTTATAAAATAATACGAGTCATGTAAGTCGTGTTAACGATAACCGAGATTATATATATGGTATAGGGAACAATATACGTACTACGAGATTATACATGTGATTTTTCATAATATCTAACGGTAATTAAGTGGTAGTTGATAACCGGGATTATACCTTTTGATCACGTAAGTCGGGTTAATGAAAATCGGAATATAAAGTCGTAATTCATCGTCTTCCATTACTACTTTACAACCGATTTCGGTGAATTGTCCAAGGCTCAATAGGTTGCTTTTTAGGCTGGTAATGTAATATACGTGTGATATGATTCTTTGTTTTTCGTCATTACATTCTATTAGGATTGAACCTTTTCCTTTGATCTCAATGTGAGATCTATCTCCGAATCTTACTTTTCCACTAACGTTCTCATCTAGCTCTTTGAAGTGTTCTCTCATTCCAGTCATGTGATTGATGGCTCCATTGTCTAAGTACCATAGACTATCTACATTTTTCTCTTTATATCCTACATCTTCATCGTGTAGCGAGGCAGTTTGATCTTTAAGTTTTGTTATAGGTAGGTCTTCTAATATTGCCATTAGTAAGGTAGCTCTAAGTCTTCCTCGACAAGATTAGATTGCATACTAGCGTTTGGTTTTGAATAGCACTTACTTGCATAATGACCCATTTTATTTCATTTGTAACATTTTACTTTGCTAAGATCAATATGTGATTTGTTGAAGTTGTTGTGAGAGTTTTCTCCGTCTTTCTTTTCTTCCTTCAATTTTTCGTGGTTTTTGCTGTGTGAAAATTTATACTTCCCACGCCCACGCCCTAAAGTGTTTTCCTCTATTGTTGTGCCGTGTGAACATCAATTTTCTTGATTGTCCACATGTTTTCCCTTTTTGAACTTAATCCTTTCTTCATTAGTCTTAAGTCTTCCAGTTGCTTCTTCCATTGTCATTTCACTTAGGTCGGAATATTGTTCTATTGATGCGACTATTTGCAGATACCTATCGGGTACAGCATTTAGTAGTTTCCGTACTAGGGTTTCATCTTCTATTGTGTGTCCTAGACAAGCGGCTTTGTTTACGAGAGTTGTAAGTTTTGTAGTTAAGGTGTCGATTTTCTCGTCTTCCTTCATGTGTAACATCTCAAAGTCGGATTTGAGTGTTTGAAGTCTTGCTTGTTGAACTCTGTCTTCACCAACGTGTCTAGTTTTCAAAGCATTCCAAATGTCTTTGGCGGTTTTGTGCTTTGTTATTTGAAGTAATTGTTCTTCGGGTAAGGCTTGGTATAGAAATGCAATAGTGGTTTTGTCTTTTTTCTTATTGAAATGAGTGGACTCAGTCGGCTCTATTGTTTCCCATAAGCTATTTGCTTCGAGAATGATTTGCATGCGAATTGCCCATAATGAGTAATTCGCGGGCTTTAGGATTGGGCATTGAAATTGTGGTGTACTATTTGTAATATTAGTACTAGGTTCCTTAGTACCACTGTCTTTCGTCATATCTTAAAGATATTGACAATAAATCTCCAAGAGAATTTTAACACGATGTGTGTTGAAATTTCTTATTTTTAGTGAGCTCTAATGTTTTATTTTCCTTAAAGGCGTATAAATCTTTTATAGGTCTAGTTTTGAAAAACTATCCTGCGATATTAAAAATTCTTAAATGAAATATCCTAAGGTTAGTTACTCCTTAAAAGTTATTTATAATATAATAAGCAGTGTAATCACTAGGTTACTATATTTAAAAAAAATTGATGAAGTACTAAATTTGTAAATTAAAGTAACTTGTCAAACAAAAATAATATATATCAAAAATGAAATATATACTATATATAAAATAAATGAAAGAGTGGTTTTGTAAATTTTGGAACCTGGAGGGGTTGATAGTTGATAAAAGAAAATTTTAGAAAAAAGATTTATATTTTTTTTTCTTTTATATTTTTTATTATGATTTAAATAAGTTTTTACACTAATTAAATATTTAAAAATACTAAAACTTATGAGAAAAATCTGAAACTTTTTGTAAAAATACTTAATACTAATATAGATTTATGAAAATTAGAAAACTTGAAAAAGCTACACTGAATAAGCTAGTAATAAGCTAAAAACACTTAATAAGCTAAACGGGAATAAACGTATATAAGAGATTATTTTATGCAAACTAAAACAGAAAAAGACCCAAGGGCGCTTTGGCTTACAGGTACAATGCTAACACTCTCCTATAAGGGGGAGGTCTCAGGTTCGAGCCTGCCTACCCCCTTTTTGCCAAAACATTTTATTTTTCAATTTTTCTTTTTGCAAAACTGCTTATTAAGCTAAAATATGGAGTTTTAACAAAAACAATTTTTTCAGAACTTGGAAATAAGCTCTGTTGGAGCTTATTTCCATGACAGATGGCTTATAGCCTTAAATTTCCACATAGAAGCTAGGACTTGTAGCAAAAGCTTGTTTTTGGCTTTTCTGCTTTTATGAAACTAAATATAAACATATAAGATACATATAAGATGAAAATAGAACTATACAAACAAAGATATAAGCAATTAATGAGCTTATGAATCATTCAGTTGAGCTTATGGGCTCACAAAGGGACTCATAAGCTCAAAATAAGCTTGAAAAAACTATACAGTGTAAACCAAAAGCAAAATTATATTTGTACAAGTATAATAAGCTATTATACACAAGCTTGTACACTGGAATTGGCAAATAAGCTTGAAATAAGCAAATAAACACTCCCAGTGCACTACATATCCAAACACCCCAGCACTAAATGTAATGGTCATTTAAGCTAAGAGAATAAGCTTAAAAGTCCAAAATGAGAATTGGAGTAGCAAGCAGAGGTGGTTAGCTTTCCAAAAAGCCAAAGCTCATCAAGTGGACCCACCGATGAGCTTTTGAGAGGCTTATGAAGATGGTCCTGCACCAATCGCTTTGACTCGTGAATGATGAGTAAAATGGGACACATTAAAAGCTACTTGCATCCTGGTTAATAAGTCGCAAGGTGAGTTTTGCACATGATCATAGCTGGGTAGCTTGGCTTCCTAAAGAGCCAAGCCACAAAGACTAGTGATCACTAAGGAGCTTGGTGTGAGCTTGTGGAAATTGTGCAAGTTCATGGTTTGAACTGTAGGAATGGGCAAACACAAGCTCACAAGACTTATCAAATAAGCTAATAAGAGCTCAACTAACACTGAACTAAATATTATGGTTGCTTGGCTTTGTGAAAAGCCAAAGCTCACAAGCTCAAGCTCAGATAGGAACTTTTATAAGCTTTTGATAACAACTCCACTTCACATGCTTGCTTCATGAAGTGGATGAGATGGGACAAAAGGATTTGGTTGATTAAGCTAACTAAATAAGCTGGAAATGTAAAAATAAGCATTCAAGTAACAAAAAGACCACAAGGGCTACACAAAACAGTAAAGTGCATAAGCTAGGGTCAATTAATGAAGCTTATGCAAGCTCATTAACTTGACACCATAACCGTGGTGCGGGGCATGTTAACAGAAAAGGACATAAAGTAAGCTAATGAATAAGCACTAAATAAGCTAAGAAATAACAAACTAATATTTTTGTAATTTAGTTAAGCAACTAAACTTAACTATCCCAAAAGCTAATGAGCTAAATCCTAATATTAAGCACACAATAAAATTCTACATTTTATTCAAAAACAACTATTTGAGAAATTTGACTTTTAACAAGAACTCTAAAGTTTGACTAAAATGAATTTGAAACTTAATCTACTGACTTAATATGATGTAATAAGCTATGATAAGGTGATATTAAGCTACTGTATTAAGTTTTAAGCTAATATGATGCAAAATGTATTCCTAACTCTTAACAGTTAACAAAGTAAGTGAATTTAAAGAGGATTTTGACTTTTAACTAAAGAAAGACTGGTTTTTATTGCTAACCTGAGCTATATATTACTAAGTAAACATAAAACAATGACAAACAACAACAGATAGACAATGGAATCTATGCTTATCAGCAAATCCAATCACTCCTTTTAATTTCACTTTTCACATGAACTTCAAAGTATTTATCAATTTGAGTCTAAAACAGATTCCAAACATTTAATTATCACATAATAAGATCATTTGAGTATAAAACTTCAAGAACTCAAGCAAGAAACACAGATTTGTCAAATTTGCAATCCAACTGAGTTATTTTCATTTCATAGCACAAGTGATTCTAAATAAACAAAATGCTTATATTAAACTATGATAACACTAAACAACTACTAAGAAACAGGAAAACATAAGAATCAAGACATGAAAAGGATTAAAACAGTAACTTGCAAAAATTGTAAAAATGGCTTACAAATGAGAATAGGACTGAGACCCGTAACAAATGGACAAGGTTACACCTATCAGCTTACCAATAAGCTCCTAATACCCATAGAACTCCAAATTCAACCCTGCTTCATCATCTTCTTCATTTTCCCAAGATTTTTGATTATTTTTCCATTTTCTATTTTTTTTTGATTTTCTCATTTAAAAGGTCTAGCTAGTTTAATGGTTCTAATAGCCTAGTGAGCTTTGTCAAGAGCTTATGCAAGCTATAGAATTCATTAAAATGCTAGATAACTTGAAATTAAAATGACTTGCAAATTTAAAGGAAATTTAAGCAAAATATGAAACTTGAAAGTAACTTGCAATTAAACTGAAAATTAAGTTCCATTACACTATTTTAAGTAAAATAACAACATTTAAACTGTAAATGACATTTAAATTAAAGAAAGCTTGTAAAATTACACTACGTGACTAATGGCTAGTCCAAAAGTGAGTTATCCTCTGCTCCTTCTTCTCTTTTTATAGACCTATGAGACTCCCCACATGCTTCTGATCTTATCCCACCACCATTGGATCTCTGAAACACATCCTAGCCATTGATCTTACTTTTGGCGCCAAAAAGTCTTTGGGCAGTTTATTTGCATTAATTGGGTTTGGGAGGATATGGAGGTGGAGGGGGGATGTTAACCAGCTGGGGGGATAAGGTTGGTGAGGTGGAAAGGTGAAAACCAGTGGTTAAAACCACTGGTTTTGGCTAAAACAGCTTTGGTGAAGAAGGTCTACAGTAGAGGCGGTTTTATTTGATTTTAAAAGTTGGGCCGGGTCATGTTTGGGTTGGATTGGGCTTTGATAATATATTGGATCCGTTTGGTTTAAGCTTAACATCACAAGGACCAATTTTGTAATTCTGCCAAAGTTAAGGGCTGACTTTGCCATTTTCCAAACATTCTTCAAGGACCAAACCTGCCAAGAAACATAACACAAGGACCAAAAGTAGTATTTATTTATATTTAAAAACTTAAAGGACCTAATATGTAATTTTTTTGGATTTTAAGGGTTTAAAAGTGTAAATTCCCAAAAGTTATCAAATTGTTCCATTTTGTAAATTCATGAATAGTACAAGGGTATATTTTGTAAAATTTCCATTTTGAATACCGGGACCATCTTTGCCAATTTTGATACTTGAGGGGTAAAAATTGCCAATATGTGTAAACTTTTATCCAGGGATGTTTTGTGAACATTTTTGGTTTCCCAAGGACTTAAGTTGACTTTTCATTCATTTAAAACATTTAGGGACTAGTTTTGCCAATTTGTGTAATTCCAGGGGTGAAAACGACAATTGTTTTGAAATTGATCATTTTTCACTTGTTTTTCAATCTTTTGTACCTGAATCACATAAAAACACATTTTGATGAATTTATAACATTTTGTGAGTTATTTGTGTGTTTTTGGTTGTTTTTGTGGGTTTATTCAATACAAATATATGTGTATTTAGACACATATCAAATCCCCCACACTGAACTATTGCTAGTCCCTAGCAATCTTTTAAAACTTTAATGGATTTTAAAAACTCTTTACCAAAAGCCATCACTTCTTGAGTAGCCAAATGTTTCAGTTCAAGTAAGAACCTTGGTACACTGATAACCAAATGATTTTGAGCAAATCATAAGTCAGAAACGGATTTGATTAGTGTTTACCAGAAGCCGTACCCTTCTGGACTAGCCAACTCTTAGATAAATTATTAATATTATCTTTGGTGAGCTGATTACCAATTATGGATTTTCCACTACCTTTACCACAAGCCATAACCTTGCGGGCTAGCCAACTCTTCACTAATTAAAGATATGGTGAGTTGATTACCATACAACTTATTAGCAAGTTGTCAACTATAAACGGATTTGAAATATCTTTACCAAGAGCCGTTTGCTCATGGATTAGCCAATCCTTATGTGGGTTAGACATGGTGGACTGATTACCATTTGTTGTGTTTAGTACATAGTACTTCCACTAAAAAAAAAAAATTTTTAAATTTGGCCATTTCGGGGGAAAAAGGGACTAAAAGGGTACATTTATGATCAAATTCGCCAGAATTTCCCCCCCACACTTAGAAATGAATATTGTCCTCAATATTCAAAGTGTGGAAACACAACAATTAGTTTATTTTTTAATATATACAATTTTCTCAACGTTTTATAAATCTATGTACGAAATGTGGGGCACACCCCCACACTTAGGTGGTAGAAATGGGTAAGAAAAAGTGAAAATGATTTGACGAGAAATTGGAGTGGGGTTCACTCACAGAATTATGAAGATAAAGGTAGGGAGAATCTTTTTGGGTTTTTGAATATAATATAAACAAAGCGAAAATGTTTTTGTATTTTTTTAACTTTTATATATATATATACAAAGAAATGGCTAAAAAGGAAACCTAAATGAGATTTTTAATACATGATACTGATTTAAACCTAATCTATCACATTCCAGAATTATACTAAGCACAAGAAATCCTTTTTAGTGTAAACATGGTGTTTAGCCAAAATTTAGACCTAGGAATATCAAGATTAGGAAAATTGACAGTCAAATGCAAATCAAAGCACAGATAGATTTCAATCATAAAATCTTTTTGTATTTTATATTGTTTATATAAAATGAAGTATATGTAATTTACATAAAAGGATAGGTATTTCAACAAAATACAAAATACAAGTCATAATACGCAAGCTTAGGCAGCGGCGCCAAAATTTGATTCCTCCCGAACTACCCATCTTTTATTTCTCCGTCACACTCGTCGTTGTAGTATAGTGGTAAGTATTCCCGCCTGTCACGCGGGTGACCCGGGTTCGATCCCCGGCAACGGCGCCAAAATTTGATTCCTCCCGAACCACCCATCTTTTATTTCTCCGTCACACTCGTCAACTGGCCAACGTGCCATAAACCGTAACAGATGATAAAAGGGCGACAGCCCGGGAGAGAATGCAAGTTTACCAAAGATTAAAAATATCCTTGGATCGTTTATGTCCTGGTGAGGCGTGATGTTCTGGTACAATGACTTGAATTGTTGAAAATAATATTAGTATAGGAAAACAGGAATCTGATTGACTAACACTGAATGTGAATAGTAATAGCTCTGTCACAGCTAGTTCAATTAAGAAACGTACAATCAGACACCTAAAAACGATTATAACTATAGTAGGAATTTGCATGTCTTAGCGACTTAAATGCAAATTAAAGAAAATAAAAGTTAAAATCTATTAAATAAACGCTATCACTATATTTACAATGATGAACGTTTATGATTTATAAAACAAAATCACTTAAATAAACTATTTTAACTAAAACGTAAACTCAAAATATCTAAAAACGTTACTTAAAATGAAAACGAGCGATATGTATAAAAATTACGCTGGAGCGCAAGATAAAACGTAAAATTTATAAAATAAAAGGCCTAAAAGTGTAATACTAATTTTATTACATACTATTTGATAAAAGAAAATTTTAGAAAAAAGATTTATATTTTTTTTTCTTTTATATTTTTTATTATGATTTAAATAAGTTTTTACACTAATTAAATATTTAAAAATACTAAAACTTATGAGAAAAATCTGAAACTTTTTGTAAAAATACTTAATACTAATATAGATTTATGAAAATTAGAAAACTTGAAAAAGCTACACTGAATAAGCTAGTAATAAGCTAAAAACACTTAATAAGCTAAACGGGAATAAACGTATATAAGAGATTATTTTATGCAAACTAAAACAGAAAAAGACCCAAGGGCGCTTTGGCTTACAGGTACAATGCTAACACTCTCCTATAAGGGGGAGGTCTCAGGTTCGAGCCTGCCTACCCCCTTTTTGCTAAACATTTTTATTTTTGAAATTTTCTTTTTTACAAAACTGCTTATTAAGCTAAAATATGGAGTTTTAACAAAAACAATTTTTTCAGAACTTGGAAATAAGCTCTGTGGGAGCTTATTTCCATGACAGATGGCTTATAGCCTTAAATTTCCACATAGAAGCTAGGACTTGTAGCAAAAGCTTGTTTTTGGCTTTTCTGCTTTTATGAAACTAAATATAAACATATAAGATACATATAAGATGAAAATAGAACTATACAAACAAAGATATAAGCAATTAATGAGCTTATGAATCATTCAGTTGAGCTTATGGGCTCACAGTGGACTCATAAGCTCAAAATAAGCTTGAAAAAACTATACAGTATAAACCAAAAGCAAAATTATATTTGTACAAGTATAATAAGCTATTATACACAAGCTTGTACACTGGAATTGGCAAATAAGCTTGAAATAAGCAAATAAACACTCCCAGTGCACTACATATCCAAACACCCCCTGCAGCTAAATGTAATGGTCATTTAAGCTAAGAGAATAAGCTTAAAAGGCCAAAATGAGAATTGGAGTAGCAAGCAGAGGTGGTTAGCTTTCCAAAAAGCCAAAGCTCATCAAGTGGGACCCAATCGATGAGCTTTTGAGAGGCTTATGAAGATGGTCCCGACCACTGCTTTGACTCGTGAATGATGAGTAAAATGGGACACATTAAAAGCTACTTGCAGTCCCGGTTAATAAGTGCAAGGTGAGTTTTAAGCACATGATCATAAAGCTGGGTAGCTTGGCTTCCTAAAAAGCCAAGCCACAAAGACTAGTGATCACTAAGGAGCTTGGTGTGAGCTTGTGGAAATTGTGCAAGTTCATGGTTTGAACTGTAGGAATGGGCAAACACAAGCTCACAAGACTTATCAAATAAGCTAATAAGAGCTCAACTAACACTGAACTAAATATTATGGTTGCTTGGCTTTGTGAAAAGCCAAAGCTCACAAGCTCAAGCTCAGATAGGAACTTTTTATAAGCTTTTGATAACAACTCCACTTCACTGTTTGCTTCAGTGAAGTGGATGAGATGGGACAAAAGGATTTGGTTGATTAAGCTAACTAAATAAGCTGGAAATGTAAAAATAAGCATTCAAGTAACAAAAAGACCACAAGGGCTACACAAAACAGTAAAGTGCATAAGCTAGGGTCAATTAATGAAGCTTATGCAAGCTCATTAACTTGACACCATAACTGTGGTGCAGGGCATGTTAACAGAAAAGGACATAAAGTAAGCTAATGAATAAGCACTAAATAAGCTAAGAAATAACAAACTAATATTTTTGTAATTTAGTTAAGCAACTAAACTTAACTATCCCAAAAGCTAATGAGCTAAATCCTAATATTAAGCACACAATAAAATTCTACATTTTATTCAAAAACGACTATTTGAGAAATTTGACTTTTAACAAGAACTCTAAAGTTTGACAAAAATGAATTTGAAACTTAATCTACTGACTTAATATGATGTAATAAGCTATGATAAGGTGATATTAAGCTACTGTATTAAGTTTTAAGCTAATATGATGCAAAATGTATTCCTAACTCTTAACAGTTAACAAAGTAAGTGAATTTAAAGAGGATTTTGACTTTTAACTAAAGAAAGACTGGTTTTTATTGCTAACCTGAGCTATATATTACTAAGTAAACATAAAACAATGACAAACAACAACAGATAGACAATGGAATCTATGCTTATCAGCAAATCCAATCACTCCTTTTAATTTCACTTTTCACATGAACTTCAAAGTATTTACTGAATTTGAGTCTAAAACAGATTCCAAACATTTAATTATCACATAATAAGATCATTTGAGTATAAAACTTCAAGAACTCAAGCAAGAAACACAGATTTGTCAAATTTGCAATCCAACTGAGTTATTTTCATTTCATAGCACAAGTGATTCTAAATAAACAAAATGCTTATATTAAACTATGATAACACTAAACAACTACTAAGAAACAGGAAAACATAAGAATCAAGACATGAAAAGGATTAAAACAGTAACTTGCAAAAATTGTAAAAATGGCTTACAAATGAGAATAGGACTGAGACCCAGAACAAATGGACAAGGTTACACCTATCAGCTTACCAATAAGCTCCTAATACCCATAGAACTCCAAATTCAACCCTGCTTCATCATCTTCTTCATTTTCCCAAGATTTTTGATTATTTTTCCATTTTCTCTATTTTTTTTTGATTTTCTGAATTTAAAAGGTCTAGCTAGTTTAATGGTTCTAATAGCCTAGTGAGCTTTGTCAAGAGCTTATGCAAGCTATAGAATTCATTAAAATGCTAGATAACTTGAAATTAAAATGACTTGCAAATTTAAAGGAAATTTAAGCAAAATATGAAACTTGAAAGTAACTTGCAATTAAACTGAAAATTAAGTTCCATTACACTATTTTAAGTAAAATAACAACATTTAAACTGAAAATGACATTTAAATTAAAGAAAGCTTGTAAAATTACACTACGTGACTAATGGCTAGTCCAAAAGTGAGTTATCCTCTGCTCCTTCTTCTCTTTTTATAGACCTATGAGACTCCCCACATGCTTCTGATCTTATCCCACCACCATTGGATCTCTGAAACACATCCTAGCCATTGATCTTACTTTTGGCGCCAAAAAGTCTTTGGGCAGTTTATTTGCATTAATTGGGTTTGGGAGGATATGGAGGTGGAGGGGGGATGTTAACCAGCTGGGGGGATAAGGTTGGTGAGGTGGAAAGGTGAAAACCAGTGGTTAAAACCACTGGTTTTGGCTAAAACAGCTTTGGTGAAGAAGGTCTACAGTAGAGGCGGTTTTATTTGATTTTAAAAGTTGGGCCGGGTCATGTTTGGGTTGGATTGGGCTTTGATAATATATTGGATCCGTTTGGTTTAAGCTTAACATCACAAGGACCAATTTTGTAATTCTGCCAAAGTTAAGGGCTGACTTTGCCATTTTCCAAACATTCTTCAAGGACCAAACCTGCCAAGAAACATAACACAAGGACCAAAAGTAGTATTTATTTATATTTAAAAACTTAAAGGACCTAATATGTAATTTTTTTGGATTTTAAGGGTTTAAAAGTGTAAATTCCCAAAAGTTATCAAATTGTTCCATTTTGTAAATTCATGAATAGTACAAGGGTATATTTTGTAAAATTTCCATTTTTGAATACCCAGGGACCATCTTTGCCAATTTTGATACTTGAGGGGTAAAAATTGCCAATATGTGTAAACTTTTATCCAGGGATGTTTTGTGAACATTTTTGGTTTCCCAAGGACTTAAGTTGACTTTTCATTCATTTAAAACATTTAGGGACTAGTTTTGCCAATTTGTGTAATTCCAGGGACTGAAAACGACAATTGTTGTGAAATTGATCATTTTTCACTTGTTTTTCAATCTTTTGTACCTGAATCACATAAAAACACATTTTGATGAATTTATAACATTTTGTGAGTTATTTGTGTGTTTTTGGTTGTTTTTGTGGGTTTATTCAATACAAATATATGTGTATTTAGACACATATCAATAGTCTAACCCGATGCCTTAAATAAAAAATCCTTTGTTGCCCTAAATATTGAGCGCCTCTTTGTATATTTTCTTATCTTCTTTTGTGAGATAAAAATAGATACGCTTCTTATATATATTTCTTATATCTCTTATTTTAGATAAAGAAAACATAAAACGCTCTTTGAGACTTTATATTCGTCTCTCCCTTTTCTGGGAATTGATCCGTTTTTGTTTTCTCTCCTTCTTTATGGTCAAACGCCTGTGATAAGGCTTAAATGGCCTTCCTCTCTTCTCCGGTGTGTGGTGTTCTTCGCGAGAACTGATTCCTTTCAATCGAAGCTTTTAGGGTTTCGGTGAATTTAGGGGTTTTCATTCCGTGTGAGATATGGATGATTGGAGACTGTAATTAAGTCGATTGGTGACTCAATTAACGTTCTGGGCTTGATTCGTTAATCTGAACATGTGTGTTTGTTCTAATTCGAATTGTTATATTTTTGCCCTAATTGATGACTTTGTTATTAGTTTTGTTTGAATCAAAAGATAAACGATTTAATCGTTTCCAACCCTATTGGATTTGATGATTTTGTTTCGATGTAAAAATTTTTTATGTGCGAATTGTTTTCTGATGCCATGCTTTGAGTAATCACGGTTGTGATCGTTCCCTTGTGGCGACAAAACCAGGAACACAAAAATGATATCTTGATTTGTGTTCGGATTATTTTGCAGAAAAAAAATATCAAAACAGTTTCTTGTTCTTATTTATTCTGAAACTAAAACGAAAGATTGGTAAGTGATGATTTTGGTTAGTGTGACCAAACCGCTCTGATACCAATTGTTGGCGTCAATGGGGTACGGATCAATGATCTTACTAACTAAAGTCAAAATATACCATATAGATTTGAAACAAAGATTCTGTAAATGCTTTTGTATTAATCAATTATGTCATCTAATGTAATCTTTTACAAAGTGCTAACTATTTATACTAAACGAATGGGTACGATGAAAAGTTGCGTCGTTTGGGGAATATAGCAGCTATATTGTAATTGCCATTTGACAGTTATTTTGTAACTGTCATAAACTGCTATGGTTGACTTTTCTGTGTTTGACTTCTGGGTTGACCGGGTCATATGGTGTTGACTGGGTCGATTGGGATTAACCCAATAAAAATTGATAAAAATAGAACTGAAGGTTCCCCACATGAATTATGCCTGCACTTTAGATGTTATTGGGATTGCGCCCATGATCTAGGCAAACCACGTGGACGGTTTTTGCTATCCACTTTAATATTTTATAAAACCGTGGATGTATGAAAAAAAGTGTAGATTCTATGGTTTTTAGGTACATAGGATGCGGTGAATGAATTACTCCAAAAACGCTTAAGTACATAGGATGCGGTGAATCCCTGATCTCAAACCGCTACATAGGTGGTAAAACTAACATAACAACACACTACTATTCCAATAAGAAAAGAAACGTACGACTATCCACTAGAATAAATTTGACTCAATACCAAATATAAACTAACGCCTAATTTGGCTACGTAATACTAATATCAAACGCATCACATAATGTCAGTTGTTCTTCGCTTAAATCTTCAAGTTCATAGTCATAATATGGATCATAATCCTCTTTCCAACGCTCATAGGCTTTTGTTTCCAATATCACTTCCACCTTTTGAATTTTTGAAGCCATGAATTCGAAGTTTCATCATACACATCTTCCACGTCGGCCTCAAATTTTTTAAAGAAGTGACGTGGAAGATGTGTATGCCGAAATTGCGAACTTCATGGCCACATATTCTAAGTTAAATCCTTATAAAATGATTTCTATACAGGTGAAACTCGAAGACATTGGAAAGTTGGAGGAAGCCCCGCAAGTCTTGAAATCAAACTTCAGTGTGGATCAATGGCAACATTTGCCAACTATGTCTAAAAAATTATTTAAGAAGTACACAAACTCTGAGGACATTATCTGGTTGGGCAAAGTAAACGAGAAGAAACTTCTCATGCTTTCCGCAAAAGCAACTATATTCAAATTTTCTGACGTGAATCTTTATACTTCAAGAAGATCAACTAACTGCAGGTTTGATTTTCTGAACAAACTTTAGAACATTATTAATTAACATATGGATTTAGTTTTCTGTGTTTCCAAATGACTTTGACTTCTTTAAGATGTATGTGACCACATGCGATTTCGACGGTGTGTGAACTTTTACCACAACAAGTATTTCATATCAAATGCACAATTGAAAGTCAAATGCTATCACCGGATACAGAGTACATTTGTTACATTGTGTTCAAGATTTCAAAAAATTGCCACGGGCTGCATTGTCCGTGAAAGTACGCCGATTTAATCCACCAAGAAAATAACAAGGCCGAATTTTTCTATTTTATTACCCCAAGCCCATTGAATATAAATGATTTTACTCGGGTTCCAAAACAAAGAGAAGATGGATGGATGGAGATTCAACTCTTGAAATTTAACTCAACTCGTGACCTTGAGAATGACTCTTTTCCGATTAATATGAGATTTACAAGTCTTGAAGGACCTTTATCTGGCCTCATTGTATGTGGCCTCGAGTTTTGGCCACCGTGTAAAGGACTATCTCGTAGCTAGTATTTTATGATTTTACTTCGCGTATCGTAATAAGGTTTTATTGTTGCACCATGATAATAATAAAAATGATGTGTGAAGGTCTATCTTATGCATATTTTAAGTGGAAAGAAAATTGGCTTCTTTTTAACAGACAATTACAAGGATTAATTGTGCCGGACTCATACTTCCAGCTTTCGAACAGCCCCCAACACATCTTCACCGTTTTCGAAGGTCTATCTTATGCATGTTTTAAGTGGAAAGGTCTATTTTGTTAAGAATGATTCATAGGCAGAGGCGGAGCCATGTAGAAACTAGTGGGAGGACATGCCCCCAACAAAGCTTGTACGAACATACTATATCAATAGGAGAAAAATGCCAAACTTGAAGAAAAAAGTTCCATTGCCGTCAACCCAAAAATGCATGCCTCACATCTTCACCGGGGATGACCACGGTTTAATCGCTTAACTGAAAAGTAAATAACAAGAGCTCAAGAGTGAGAAGATGGTTTTTCTAACGATGGGTCTGTGGTTCTTTACTTTTCCTCGTTAATCTGTTATGGTGAAAGAAGAATAGGGATGAAGATGAACCGTTGTTACTTTAGATGAAAAGTAAATCATTTGTAGCCACTTAATAGTTATCTACACGCTTTACACTTTTTTTCCTAATTAAATTAAAATATAGTAATAATATGATAGTTTAATTGTTTTGGTACCCACAACTCCTACAAGCTACAACCCATCTATTTTGTTTAGGTATAATACTATAATAGTATAATGTATGAGAACTCAGAAGTTTACGATGTCTTTGTTAATGCAGACTATTTTAGTTTGCAAGCTATTAAAGTTCGATATTACACTTCATTTTGTTTGTTATTATAACATTTTTGATACAATGAAACGAATTTAGTTAGAGCTACAACGCATGTAACAGGACCCGACCTGACTCATTAGGTTAAAAAATTATCCAAAATGTTATTGACATGTTGAATTGCTTTTGCCCCCCATACTTGTATTTCTTGGCTCCGCCACTGTTCATAGGGAAACACCAGGTATTCTTTGTGTCACACTAAGCTAACAAACTATGTTAACATCAGTCAAATCACTCTTAGTGTTTCAGATGTTAATGAAATTACCAATCGTAGAATCAGGTTGTACTATTCCGATTGTCTTGTGGGCAAAAATTGATGTCTCAAAGATATTCATGGTTTATTTCATTAAAACTGTTTTAACAGTAAATTCATCTGATATTTTGTTAAATCTGGGTTGTAGTTTTGTAAAACTAGATTCTTGGATCACAAACTAAGAACTTCAGTAAGACTTCTGACAAGTTTATATCCTATGGTTACGTTATAAGATCTCAAGGATCAATGGATTTGAACACTGGAATCATTTAACCTACCAATTTTCTAAAGGGTATGCAATTGACTCATTTATTCGGATTAGGTTTTATCTCTAACAACACAAATGAGTGAATTCAAGAAGATTAACTACTAAGACACTGCAATTCAAAACTTTGTCACAAAAAATTAAGTTGTCCTTGCCCGAGCCCAAAAGATGATAATGGTTGTGCAACGATTAGAGGTGGCAATATGGGTGGATGGTGCATGTTTTGTAATGAGTAGAAAAGGTTTAAGGTCATAGTGTACAACTTTATGGCACATGCTGAGAGTTTGGTTGGGGTTAGGGGTATTCATGGGTTAGGTAATATCCGAATAAACCGAAAACCGAAACCGAACCAAACTCGTAACCGAACCGAATTTGCCAAAACCAAACCGAACCGAAATAAAAGTTTGGTTTTCGGTTCGGTTATGGTTTAGCAATCCAAACCGAAAACCGAATTTAAATAAATATATATTTTTTTTATATATTTATATAAAAAAATATATTAAAACTCTTATAATATTATATATAATATTTTTTAAGCTTGAAATTTTTATTTTTTTTTAAATATAAATAAATGAATAAATTATAAAAATTAGGTAATTTGGGTTATTCGGTTTGGTTTTCGGTTATTGGGGTTCGGTTTTCGGTTCGGTTTAGTCAAATTTGAATTCGGTTCGGTTCGGTTCTCGGGTATACCCAGAAAAAAAAATTAACCGAACAAACCGAACAAACCGATAACCGAACCGATGAACACCCCTAGTTGGGGTAGGCGCGGAACACTTTTTGTGACAAAGTTTCGAATTGCAATGTGTTGATATTACACTTGCAACTTTCTTTCACTCGTGACTTCAGTCACACTTTGGATCCTTACCGGACACGGGAAACAAAACGATCGACCAGCCCAAACCGTCATACGTATATACGTATACATAAACACGGCGCCATCCGTGTTATACGAAATTAATAGCCGCCATTTTCTCCTCTTTCCACTTAACCGAGAAAATTATAGTTGTGAAATTGTGGAAATTGTTTTGTGTATGAAAAAATGAATATTGTTTATGGGTTAACTTTGACTTAGAAGTAGTCGTGTAATGAAAATATATATAGATGTAAAGTTGAATATCGGAAGGAATAGGGATAAATATAGATGTAAAGTATAATATCGGAAGGAATAGGGAGTAAGGATAAATTAGTAATTTCATAATTTTCACTTCGAAAGTTTTTACTATTATGACATTTTACTATAGTCCATCAAAATTCTCAAATCTATCTAATTTTTCACAACATCAACATACACATACTCGAAAGAGTTTACTATCATGACAGCAAACCTACAAAGTCACACTTTATCCAGATAAATATGGATGCCGTTCGTTTTCTGGATTTATGAGTACTTAGTTTATAAAAATAAATTTAATTTTAGTATCACAAAACTGAGAATACAATGGCTGTCAAATATAAAATTCCTTATTATGTCCGAACAAAATACTAATGATACAATAACAAATGATGGAGAAACAAGAGCTATAATCACCTCCTCCGTGCTTCCTGTGACCATTTTGCACAACACGTTACTCTCGGGCGTCCTGTTTTTGTATACAAAGTAACTAAAACTTCAGCTTTACATAATTTTATGGAATCAGCCAATAAAGCTTTTCATCGAAAGTCAAAGTCTGCAGCAGTAGAAATTGACCCATTTACTTAGAAGTTGGGCTGATTTGAGTAATACCCCATCTCCAATGGGTCAGATAGGTAAAGTTTATTATTTGACTAAATGAAAGTCATCCGAATGGGTCAGCTAGGTAAAGTTTAATATCTGACTAAATGAAAGTTGCCCAAACGGGTCAAATGGGCCAAAAAAGATACATACCTACGGCAATTCATGAGATAATCAAGATTTTTCCACAATCTCCCTAAATAATTCTTTAGGTGCTCCAAAAGAAAAGTAGGATAAAAAACTCATAAGAAAAAAAGAAACGGTAAGATTTTAGGCATGATGGTAAGATTTAAAGTTACCAGGTAACCCTGTAAATCTCTGTATTGTTCATACCCTCCTATAAACATCTCCACCCTGTTACAATTACGGCTCCACTTTCTCCAGCTTCCCGAAATAATCTTGTAATTTTTGGTGTGTACACAGAATCAAATACCAGTGCATACGACTTTAAACCTTCCTGCCACCAAAAATAAGAAAAGAAATAGAAACTTTATCTCATGCACAAAATTATCTCATATTACATTTCTAAAACATATGGACCCAAGAAAGGTAGATAGGAAAACTCTAGTCGGTGTATAAACTAGTCAGTATTTGGCTGCATACCAATTGATGTAGTGTGTGCAAGTATCATACCACCTTCTGGGCTGTAAGTGCTTAAATCGTCAAGAGATATAGCCTCTCCACCAATTATGTCAGTAAGTTCTCTAGCACGATCTATGCAGTATCAATGAATGAAAACTCTAGTTGGTGTATAAACTATGCATGTAAGAGGGTGTTTGGATTTCAATGTGAACACAGGTAGAATCTAACCATAGGTCCGTCCGATTGGCTATCACAATCCTTGCACCCTTTTCTTTTGCTCCATAAGCAAGTGCTTTCCCAGCACCGCCAGCACCAACAACCACAAATAGTCTACTAGCCAAGGGTGATCCAGTTGCACCGCTTTTGAACGCTGAACCTGTAAATCTCAAAACGGGTCAAATGGGTCGAACGGGTTGAAAGTCACACGTGAAATATGATATGAAAGTACAGAAAGAAACCTCATAGACTATCCTTGATAGCGTAAATAGCGCCTACATAGTCTGTATTACAACCATATAACGTCCCATCATTTGGTCTCCTGATGGCACAATTGACCGCTCCTATTGACTGTAACATGCAATCAATAACACAATACATAAAAAGCCGTAATTTAATAATTATCATCAGCTTCAATGCTTAAGGTTTTAGGTTTCTATGAAAATGAAACTTACCTTTGCAGCTGGATCAACCTCATCACAACATTGAAGTAAAGATTCTTTGTATGGAATGGTACAGCTGCATCCGAAAACGATACATTTTACCAATCTAAATAAGCAGAAATACGGGTTTTTTTTCCTTAAAAAATCAACGTACTTTCACATTTGTGCCCTTTGAGTCATTGTACTTTTATATAACCTTTGACTCATTATAAGATCGCCCGTATACTATTTGGCGTTCGGTAACACAAAAACCGACTGTCAAAAACGATCAACATTATAAAATAAATGATAGGTTTATATATGTGTGATTTAGATTGGATATATAATGTTAAATTTTACAGTTACCAAACGACCCAAATTGTACACAAAGACTTGTTTATGTACAAAAATAAAATAAAAAGTAACAGTGCACAAACGTAGAAGTATAGATCAAAACACAACCTGAACCCCGCTAAATCTGTAGATGAGTAAGTATCAAGAAAATTCTTTACATTATCCACCAACAAGTGTACATAAACTCCATTAAATCCAACTGATCGGAAATCTTTATTGTATAACAAAGGTGATTTGCTATGTCCGACTGGCTTCCGGATAATACCGAATACTTTTGTGTCAGGTTCTAATTGTCTGAAATTAAACAAGTCCAAAAGATCCCTAATTGTGGGTTGTGCGGGTGCCGATAGCTTTCCATGCTCAAGGGTGCCAAATGTCAAATATCCACCAAATTTCGGGTAGAGTACTCTAGACATCAGACCTTTTTCACCCATCACCATTGCTATTATTGGAACCTAAATGATTAATGAAGGTACTTAAATAACCACGTAAGCTAATAAAACCGCGAAAAAATATATATAATTTACAAATTTTATTAGATGCATGATTTACGCCGCTTACTTGATAATTATCAGTAATGTGAAAGACTGGTGCTACATCAGTCATATCTACAGCGGTTGTTGCAAACTTGACAATGTCAGCTCCTGTTGACTGTATTTTGGCAACAAGGTTCCCAAGCTCTTCTATCGAAGGAGTATTTCGATAATTGTAGGAAGAAACTATGAGTTTGCACTTTGTAGGCTTGTCCCCATGGATTAAGTTGTTGAAATCATCAACGGCCTGCATTTGAGTTACTAATATCGAAGGAGTTGTCTGATGTCAGTTCAGCATACAACATCAATACTTCTATGATAACATTGACTTCAGGGGATGTTTGGTAATGCATATTAAAATGCTTATGCTTTCATGAAATAAGCAATTGCTATAACAGAAGGCAATGCTGCAAAAAGTGTGTAGATAGGCTTCTACAGTAACGAAACCAGATAATCAGATATTGCATTTGTTTAAGTTTTCGGCAATCAGCTAATTAGGGATTTAAGACGTAAAATAATCAAAATCGGATATGTTGTTTGAATAGGTAACTCCGAAACTGGTACTTATAGCTGCGCTCAGTTCACCATCAAATGAGCCTATAATCATATCCAAACACTTATTACTGCTGATGTACTGTATCAAAGCGCAACAAGGGGTGTTTGGCATAACTAAGTTAAACAGCTTATGCTCATAACCAGAGGATCAACTTATCCAAAACAACTTATTTCACCCCTAAGGTTAAACTTACGATACTGGATCCACTAACAATAACCAGTTCAATCTAAACAATCTGAAACTCCTTACTGAAAAGACCTTATTTCACCCCTAAATTAAGTAGATAAGCATACTCAAATTTATGTATCTGCTCAAAAAACACAATAAGCAGATAATTAAGTAAGGGTAATATGAACACTAGTAGAATCTAACCGTAGGTCCAATTGGCTATCACAATCCTTGCACCCTTCGCTTTTGCTCCATAAGCAAGAGCTTTTCCAGCACCAATAACCAGAAATAGTCTACCAGCCAAGGGCGATCTTGTAGCAACATTTTGAACGCCTGAACTTGTAAACAGTTGCAACAATTTGTGCTTTAAGTGAATCTCAATCGGGTCAAATGGGTCGAATGGGAAGTCACACATGAAATATAATATGTTATGACCCAACCGACCATATTATCACTTAACAGGTAGACTATCCTCGATAGCAGAAATAGCACCTACGTAGTCTGTACTGCAACCATATAACGTCCCATCATTTGGTCTCCTGATGGCACAATTGACTGCTCCTATTGACTGTAACATGCAATCAATAACAGAATACATAAAAAGCCATACATTCATCATTAAATATGCTTTGGTAGCTAGTTAAGCTTACTATAACAATACTTTTGCAACCTCATCACAACATTCTTTGTTAATGATACATTTTACCATCCGATTCATCATCCCCCAGTATTATCAATCTCACCTGCACCCAAAAAAACAATAAAAATCCACTTTTTTTAACAAATTGATGGAAGTAAAGATGGGTTTTGTGAAAAGGTTGGAGATATAACATTAAAATGTGAACTTTTTATGAAAATTGGGGTTAGGGTTTTGATTTGGGGGAAAGTGGAGGGAAATTGAATATGGTTTTAATTTTAGAAGCAAAATGAGGCATTTTTTGTTTTTTTTTTTTTTTTTTTTTACAATTGCATATATATACCCACTAAAACTTGCATATTTGCATATATATATATCCAAATCATACTTAAATTGCATTGTACATGCATTAAAAACTTGCATTATGAGAAAAGATGCAAGTTTTTAAGTTTTAATGGGTATATATGCAATTCCCTTTTTTTTTTTTTACTGTTTGTAACTTTGGTCTTTTTTGGGTAAGTAAGGTTAATTGTTGAATATTAACTGTGTTTTAGGAAAAATGGTATTAACAGGTTTGATTCATTTTTGTTAAAGTTATATTGCAAATATAAGGTAGTTTACTCGTTTTAAGTTTGATTTGAAAAAAATTGGAGAAAGAAAGCTAATTATCAATTTAACAAATACATTTATTATATAAGTAAGTTAGAATAAAATATAATTTTAAAAAGTAAAAAATAAAAATTGATAAAATAATATGTGGTTTACAAAAGTAGTGAAATAAAACATGATACATGATTCCCTTGATTCCGCTAAAACCATACGTCCTTTTAGAGCATAGGGTATAAGTACGGATGGCTCAAGCCATCCCCAATGGCGTGAGAACCACACCGGACGCTGGCCGGTTGCGGCTGCCACTGTAGCCACCAACTCACGCGGTCGGCAATTTTTTTCCTTTTTTTTTTTTTTGAAAAACTAGTCGTTGAAGGGTTTTAATTTTCAGAAAAAACTAGCCGTTAGGCCATTTTCTACCCCTTTTTTTGCATTAAAACACCCCACTTTTCAAATTTTAACCCCTTTAAAAATCTTATAAATACCCTACTAATCTTCTATTCTTTACACACAATTCATTATCACTTTCATCACTTTTACTCTCAATTTCTCTCTAAAAATGAATCATATTCAAAAACAACAATAGATCAACGCTATGTTAAACGACCTACAAAACCAAATATTGAATTCATAATCCTCTTCTAACCGGAACACACCATCATCCGCTAATTCCATGTCATCAAATTTTAACCAATTCTCATATCAAATACCAAATCAATTTACCGGATATAACTCATTTAATGTCCAATTTGACCCGAGGAACAATTGAAATTTCAACAATTTCAACTTCAACATCTCCAAAAACCAAGAGTTTTCAACAACAATCTCAACAACATCCTCACTAATAAGAATCGCAAGAACAACCCGATGAAACCGAACCCGTTGGCACGTATTCCCAAAAGCGTACCAAAAAATTGTCAAAAACCCCAAGGATAAACCCAAGGGATCTAATTCTAGTCGAAACGTGTGGAACCAAGATGAGGAGTTACTTTTGGCGGAATGCTTTATACAAGTATCCGATGGTCCAAATGTGGGCGTGGATCAAAATATAGACATGTTTTGGTATCGGGTTCTCGAAATTTACAATAAAGAAGCCGAAAAAAACTTGTTAACCGTACCAAGAAATGTTAACAACAAAGTGGACTCCGTTGAATAGAGATGTGAAGAAGTTCAATTCGCTTATCAATAAAACTCAAGCTCTCAGCGGGGAAAGTGATGAATATTTGATATCACGGGTTCATATAATTTTCAACCGCATCACGGGTTACACTTTTAAGCACAAAAGTGCTTGGTTTTTTTTAAAGACAAACACAAGTGGAAAAACCCCTGATTCAACACAAGCAAGACGAAACCGCTTACGAGTAACTTTAGAGATGATCCGTTGCCGCGTCCACCAAGGAAAGAAAGGCCTTCAAAAAGTCAACTATTTTCAAACTCATCCGCCTCTTCCAGTTCAAACCCGGTTATGTTTCAAGAAATGTTGCAACAACAATACACTTTGGATCGTGAGGCGAAGTTGGAAAAGTTGGAGCGTGAGACGGCGGCGAGAGTTGAATTAATAAACTCTCAAAAAAAGAAACAAGGAATTGAAGTCAGAAGCATTTTATGCCCAAAAAAGCCCGAAGATTTGAAGGTCTTGAAAATTAAAACGAATGATATGGATCCGGAAGACGCGACTATCATCGAGGCGGAAAAAAAAAGAATTTGGGCCTTATATTATCCCAAAAACTAGATTATTTCTATTTTTATGTATTGATTTTTTTATTTTTTTTAATGTATTGTCTTTTTAAATTTAACAAATGTTTTTTTATTTATTAATGAAATTAAATTTTAGTTATATATATTGTTTATATTAAATGAAAAAAAATTACTCGACGGCACTAAAAAGTGGCGCCATAGCTAGAGAAGGGTGTTTTGGTGCCATAGAGAAATCTTGTGCCATGGGAAAAAGGTGTTGAGGTAGCACCACTTTTTTCACGGCACCTCCGATCCCATGACACCTACTGTACCTAGCACTCTTAGAGTAAGCCGAGTTTAAATTTGTAAACAAAATATGAACTTTTTATGAAATGAAAGTTAATTTTGTGGGATTGAAAAGTTAGGGTTAGGGTTTTGATTTTGGGGATAAAATGAATTTGGTTTTGGGATTTGGTGAAATTTTAGGGGGTTTTTTTTAGAGGGAAAATGATTTTTTTTTTTTTTTTTTAACTTTGTAAGTAATTTCTAGCAAAGATGTCAAGATTGAGATTTTATTCATCATTTTTTTAGTTTTTGCAATATTGAGATGGTAAAATTGGATTGGATTTTAAAATAGAGGGAATTGCATATATACTCACTAAATTTGCATATTTTTCCAAAACACAAGTTTTTATTGCATAATGTACAATGGTGTTTAAGCATGTTTTTGGGAAATATGCAAATATGTAAGTTTTAGTGGGGATATATGTAATTGCTCTTTTAAAATACTACTATAAAATTATATTATTAACATTCTTTGTAATAATATTCATATCTACAATTTATTATGTATAAGACTAAAGATTATATAAATGTTTTATGAAAATGTTGTATTAAATTATGAATATGAAATGTACAAAAAGATTAACACGCTGTTTTTAAAATTATATAAAACATAATTCATAACTTATTTGTCCACTTTTGACTTTTGAGGTTTTTTTCTTACAACTTTGACCTTAATTATTTTCTTTTGTTTTATACTCAAGTATTGACTTTTAAGGTCTTCTTTTTCATCTTTGACCTTAAATTATTCTGTTTGTGTTATGTAATACTTGATGAAAATTACACCAATAAAAATACATTTAAAACTCAATCTATTCATATATTTTGCATCAAGAATTACATAATACAAATAAAATAATTTAAGTTCAATATTGAAAAATAAAGACTTTAAAAGTCAATAGTGGACATTTATTTAGTGACGGAGGGAGTATAATACTTGCTTCAAAATATATGAATGAATTGTGTCTTAAATGTATTTTTATTGGTATAATTTTCATCAAGTATTATATAACACAAGTAAAATACGTGAGGTCAAAGTTGAATAAGAAAAACCGAAGTTAAGTGAGTGTTCCGCGAGAAAAGAGACGCTGACATCTTTTCTTTTCTATCTATTTTCGTAAAAAGTGGACAAATAAATTGGGACAGGGGGAGTAGTTTTTTAATTTGCGATTGAAAAAGTAAGATTAAATCGGATTAGATCTTAAGATCTTATAGTCGAGATCGGCATCGTATAAGATTTTAAGCTTGCCAAAAATCTTACGTAACATCTTAATCATTTTGCTTTTTAGTATCGTAAAATTATGAGTAATTAAGATTGTGATCGAGATTTTAACAACCATGATTCATAATCGAGAATGATTGATGTTTGTGAATGTTAATGGATGAATATAATTAGTTTCTTAACAATTATTATAGTTCGTTTTAAAGAGCAACAATTTGCATAACTTTGAAGTGCATACGTGATATTTGTAATAAAAAAAATGTTTAATTTTCGTCTCGGGCAAAAGTGAAATGACCAAACTATTCATATTCAACCTTTAACCTATATGATCAGAGCATATCAGTCAATCGCTTTAGACATGAACAAACAATGAATTGAAGCTTTTTGACAGAGACTTCACTTGCACTTTTGAAATTTTAGAGACGGAGTATGTAATTTGGAAGTTTTTACAACTTACTATTTCTTAAGTAACCTCCTACTAGTATTATTTTGTTATCATTGTTGTATAGCGGGCTCGCTATTGCGGATACAAGGACGATGAGTTATATTGCGAAATTATACAAAAACATTAAGCTGATAAATACTGAGAAAGTTATGCTAATAAAGTAATGAGAAGTTATGGCTTTAATTTTTGTCAAATAATTTGTAGTAATACTAGATATAAGTAGATTTTATCGGAAAGAACTCTTGTTACTCAAATCAAGCATCATTTTGGTTTGGGAATGCTTTTAGTTGTTTACGGCTTTTTAAAAGTGAAACTAGTAATAAAATGGCAATTATTTGACAGATATTTATGTTTTTAATAAACAATATTTATTTTCTTCTCGTTTCAAAAGAAAGAAATATAAACCCGATATCCATTTATGATTTACCAACTTTTAAACGAAAAATGGTTATAATAGCTTTAGTTCGTTTTTCATATCGTTGGAAGAGTAAACTTCAATAGCCGTTCATTTAGTTTTTCCAGTTTCAAATAAACCATGCATGTTAAAAGATATCACCATGAATCATCCATAAGAGACAAAAGTCTAGAGAAACTATCTTTTTAAAGGATGACTTACGTAAAAAGTTGGAGAGAATTATCTTCTCGGAGATGATTTTTGTGGAATTCTTTGCATCTTATGGTGTCACACTTTAAAAATGGCGCAACGAAAAGGCATTTACGGGGTATGACTTCATAACCAAGAACACAAGGTGTCTAAATAGAGAAATACTAAATGCATTCATCACAACACAAGTCAAATGTTACATTGATCCCACAATACGGTGAATACAAGTCTTACTACATAAGTTCACAATTATCAAGTCTTAAGGGGCATTTCCAAATGCATAACTCTCTGGGAACACCGCCCAATAGAGTTTCGTCTTATGTCTGCTAAGCCAGGCCAATACTCAACCTTCTATGCGACTTCATTCTTAACACCTGAAAATGGATACTCGAAACGTCAACATAAAGTTGGTGAGCTCGTAGGTTTAAAAGTTAAACTACAAAGTCGTGAATAGTAGCATAAGACAATAGTGAGCAAGATACACGAATATGAAACCCATTGCTAGCGGCAACTGAACCTACCAATAATGTTACACACATGTTACCAATAGTGGGAAGCTACCCCAAATAGTATTATCAATTTGCTTCGGCTCCAAACGGAGTTAAAGAGTTGTGCATACAAGAAACACAATTTATCATCACAAAAGGGTCACATATTGCAATCAAACACACATATTGTCCAAAATCATGTAAACAGTTTAGCACAGTATAAAACAGTTAAGACATCATTTGAGTACTATTTTCCCCCAAAGAAAACATTATGAAAAAGGGGCTACGAGAACTCACCTCAATATATAATGGACGACACCGACACGCGACCTAAATTAGTACAACAAGTTTAGTTCACAATACCAATTTAAGACTCGATGTGTGAAGTCTAAATAAGTTTAAAAGTTTCAAAGTATTTATGTTATTGTTGCTAGTGTGACAACATTTAAGTTTAAGTATTTTTTAGTAAATGTAGGCAATGATTGGCTCTTGGAAGAGTACAAGTATATAAATATGCAATAATAAGAGTGTCGGAGACGAATAAATCCTTGGTTCGACGGCAGCCGATAGATGATGAACGGAAAGTAATTATAATCAAATATTAAGCGTTGACGGATTATGAAAATATTATTGTTATATGATACCAAGTGTGTATATAAATATATTTATCATGGTCATAAAAATATCTAAAAAAAGTTAAGTGATAACCTTAATTAATGTTCTCGTAGGTTACGAATGAAATTTCTCATTGGTGGTTAAAAGAAATTAAGTTAATTATATATATTTTGACGAAAGACGGGCATGATCGGTGTAAACATTTTAGGTTTTTTGTGATAACTATAAGTCACAGTGTTTTTTTTTTGAAAGGCCAGTGTATGTGTTTAAATTATAGTCGTTTAAGTTTTTATAAAACCATATTAAGCTTATATATGTTAAATTGGCGATATAAATCAATAACTATATTTAAAACTTAAAATTTTCATTTAGACTTAGCGTTTAAAAGATTTAAATGTAAAATAGGGCTTATGGTTGTATCTGTTAAATACATATAGTTTAGGTTATGAAGTAAGTTTCAAAACTCGTTATAGATTATGTTGCGATCTCGTGGTCGAGTGAGATAAAATGTGTCTGAGTCAATTCTGAGTAAGTCGTTGGGTAATCACAAAGGGTTACAAGTTTTATTTTTTTTCCACTTTATTAGCCTTGACATTAGGGGTGTTCATCGGTTCGGTTATTGGTTTGTTCGGTTCGGTTTGTTCGGTTAATTTTTTTTCTGGGTATAACCGAGAACCGAACCGAACCGAATTCAATTTTGACTAAACCGAACCGAAAACCGAACCCCCAATAACCGAAAACCGAACCGAATAACCCGAATTACCTAAATTTAATAATTTATTCATTTATTTATATATATTTTTTGAAAAAAAATAATTTTCAAGCTTAAAAAATATTATATATATATTATAAAAGAGTTTTAATATATTTTTTTAATATAAATATATATAAAAAAGTATTTATTTATTTAAATTCGGTTTTCGGTTTGGATTGCTAAAACAATAACCGAACCGAAAACCGAACTTTTATTTCGTTCGTTTAGTTTTGGTAAATTCGGTTCGTTTACGAGTTCGGTTCGGTTATTTTCGGTTCGGTTCGGTTTCGGTTTTGGTTTTCGATTTATTCGGATATTACCCAACCCATGGACACCCCTACTTGACATAATGTACACATTATGACTTCGTTTAACACTAATGCACCCTATGTCTGATTAAAGGTGTGGGCTGTGACCCAAAGTGGGACTAACGAATTGGGCTTCTTGAGATCAATGGGCTTTGGCCCAATCTGCGACGCATGACAAATTGGAGCAACCAAACCATGAATTTAACACACCATATCTCATGACAGCTTCTGGTATTTTGAGTGCAAGAGGAGTAAAAAGAAAGACCCAGACATTCGCTAGACAAACTCGACCTCAAGAAATGACTCAAACTAACACACCCTTATGTATTGGACTTGGGGTCCTTTACCCGAGCAAAACAAACACATATGCAACCACAATTGCACATGTACAAGACTCAGCATGCAACTTAGTTTCAAAAAGTTCGTGACAACCCGTGAACAAAACCAATCGTTCCTATGTTGGCTCGAGTGGGTATCGACCCACTGTCTCCCTTGCCAAGCATAACATTTCAAAAATTTCTTTTCATTTTCCAGCTCCAATCAAACCAACATAAAAAAACCGAACCAAATCTTTGTCCAATTTAACTAAGCACCATGAAATAAGTCATGTGAAAGTAAGCAACTCACTACATCTTACTGGTTACACACATAAAAGTAGACAGTGAAGGAGCAGAAATAAAAGTAGACAGTGATCTATCATGCCTTGACTTGGAAAGAGGAAAAGAAATCTAGTACAAAGGGATAAGGAGTGTAGTGGACAGCTAGGTGGGGGGGGGGAGGTATAGGGTAGATGTGTTTTGTTTTATTATAGATTAGTGTATTGTGTGTACCCCGTGTTCCGTTGAGCTATAGCATAATTACGGTGCTTCGGTTTGTCTAAAATGCGAAAAATAATATTTTTGGGACCGCTTTTATATAAAAATAAGAGTTGAAACAAAATTATAGACTATGAGAAATAATTATTGAATTTGAGCCATTATTAATGTAGTGTTGGTACGCGTGCAACTCATTTTCCTCAACTTGTGCACTTTAGTTAAAAGTTACGCATATAAGTGAATATATAAACTAAAAAAATGATTATTTCGAGCTTAAGGTTGAGTAAGGACATGGAAAATTGCGGGTTGTTATATATGGTTTGTGTCACGGTTTCTTGCTCAAATGGTTTGTGTCAAAATGATTTCATAGTTCACAAAAATAAACATTTACTAAAATACATGTTTTTGGTTATTGAACTAATCTACTGTCCATTTTATTTATACACAACTCAACTTATACAAACAGTTGCATAAATTAGCTACCGTTACTAAACCGTGTTCAACAAGACTGATGAACAAGATGAACTACTGAACATTCATGAACAACATGGATTTTGATGAAAACTGATGAACAACATGTAGGTTGAGGATGTCTTGTTCATCGGTTAGTCTTGTTCATCAGTCTCGTTGAACAAGACTAACTGATAAACAAAACTAATGAACAAAACTGATGAATAAGATTGGCCTAAAATCTTACGATTTTTTTAATTCGAATTTAATATTGGTTAAATTTATGGTTAAACGCAATAAAACACAATACGTACATTTTGTACAAAAATAACAATTAAAATAAATCACTTATTGAATCTTACATTAATAAAATGATTAATGTACATGTATTGTTGTACAAAAATTAGTGCATTTAATGAAATTTTAACACTAAAATTTTAAGCTAGGTATTTCATCAAACACCTTTTATGTAACAAATATGAATAAAAAGTTACCTTTAATGTCTGTTATCTTACTCATATGGCATCGAATTGAGTGGTTCAAAAACATGTGTAAAGAGTGAACCAAAATCTATAACTTTCAAGCTTTAATTTTTACATAATTCCATAGCTATAAGGAAAAAATTTAGGTCGAAAATGCCAAAAAAAAAAAAAAAAAAAATCAATACTCATTTGATATGTATTTTTTTTAATATTAAATAATAATTATATCAATTAAAGATGATTACAATGTAGAAATTATGCTGATTTTTTTTATTTATTTATTATTATTATTTTTTTTAAAGTTTATCTTTTAAGTGTTATGTGTGTTTGAAGTTTAAGTGTGAAATGCAAAAAAAAAAAAGGTCAAATGAGCTTTTTACCTTTGAGCGGATTTTTCGAATAAGATAAAATGAGAGACACGTGTAAATGCATGTGACCTTTTACACTTTCTTATTGAGAAATGATACATATGCTTAAGACTTGGCCTAAAAATTGACCTAAAAATATTTGGTAAGATTTTAACGGGTTGTAAAATATGTGGATCACTGTCTGCAGCCGTCAAAATCTTGCCAAATATTTTTATGTTCACTTTTAAGTCCATGTCTTAGGCCTATATATCATTTCCCTTTTTTATTATATAGTCGCTTAAGCGGTCACCTATGAACTATACCTATGAACTAGACACCTAATATTTCAATCATTCTTCTTTTAAAACTCGTACCTATGAACTATATACCTATGAACTAGACACTTTAACTAATATGAAATATATCGTTTGTGTAAATGTGAGCGAATTAATTAAAATATTAAATATTTCAATCATTCTTCTTTTAAAATTCATAACTATGAACTAGACGCTTTAACTAATAATGAAATATAGGTGTTTTTCATTGAAAGGTTGGTTTTATGTTTCGAGGATCATCAACTGAAATGATATATGTAAAAGGGTTCGTTTGGTTTGTAGATGTGTTTAGTATTTAGATATAAACTTGAATTTAAATTTAAATTTGGATTTGATTTTGAATTAATTAAAGAGAGAGAAAATAAATTATTTATAAGTTTATTTTATATATAGTTAATAAAAAAGTAAAAAATAAGAAAATGAATAAAATAAGACTAAAATTCACTGTTGGTCCCTAAACTTGTCCAAAAATGACGTACTGAATCAAAACATGCCATTTTTGTCGTCAGAGGTCCTTTTTCCAAGTTTTTGAGACTAAAATGGTGTTCTCGGTTCCAGCTCGGTTCTCGGTCCATTTGCTCACCCCTAATGGCCACCACCTGCCCTCTACCGCCACCTGCACTCCGCCACCACCTTGCACTTGCACCACCATAACGACGCTGAAAATTAGATATAGGTTTTGTTGGGCTTTGATTTTGCAGGTTTGTTGAGATTTGTGGGTTTGTGAAGGTTGAGTTCTTGGGTGTGGAAATTTGGATGGGTATGCTGAAATTTGTGAGATATTTATGAATTGTGAATTTTTAATTTAAAGGTGATAATGAAGTTGTACTTAGTTGAAGATATGTATGGATGGTAATGTGTGAGTATTTTAATTTTAAGATAATTTCACGCGATTCACAAAACATTAGTACAGTAACAACAAAATGTTGCGCGAAAAAAAGAAAAGAAAAAAAAAACTATTTTCCTTAGGTTATGTAACCATTAGCAAGCATTTGTGCCATACGAATCTTTCCCTCATCGTCTAGCCGTTCAAACGTTAGTGAAAGTGGTGCACTCCTACCAATCTTATACATCACTAAAATACGTTCATCAAGAGTAAGACCATATAAATCTTTCATTTGAGTCGTTACTATCAAGGTTTTCAAAATCGGGATCTTACTCAGGATCGTTTTCATTGTTGCAAGATCGAAATTGTAATATAGGATCGGGATCCTAAGATCCTACGATAATGTCATTTTTTAATAGCATTTGTAATATTATTAAAATATACAAATTATTATATTCATAAACACAAAATTATATGAGTATTTCATGGAAATGTTGCCCTAAATATGAAATTTTTAAGAAGATTCACATATTGTTTTTTTAATTCTACTAAAACAAAATCCACAACTTTAAAGTTTTTTAGTTTGCGGTTCGAGAAAAATAAGATCGGATCGGATTAGATCTTAAGATCCTATGATCAAAATCGAGACCCTATAAGATCTTAAGCTTGCTCAGATCCTACGTAGGATCCGGATCATTTTTCCTTTGTAGTATCGTAAAATCGTAAGATCCTAAGATCAGGAAGGATCGGGGTTTTAACAACTATGGTTACTCTGTCCATAATCTCATTCGCTGCATTGATTCATTTCTTAGCCACTTTTGCTTCCACACAAGTTTCATCTAGCTCGTTAGTTTCATCTCTTTTGCATTTATTACCAACGCTCCTTTACCTTCATTGAATAAAGAAACATCCACACTAACAGGCAACACGTTAGCTTCCAAACTCGGGTTTATATTGAGTTTTTCAATGTTGTCTTCACCTTCAACAATGTCTTCAGCTTCAAAACCCGTATTTATTTTGATTTATTCGACGTTCTCTTCACCCTCAACGTCGTCTTCAATTCAGCTTCAAAACTCGGGTTTATTTTGATTTCTTAAACGTCGTCTTCACCTCGAATAACATCTACTTGAAGGCTCTTAACTCTTTCTTTACCATAGATGATGCAAAGCTTGTTATTAATGGGGAAATGACCATTTTCTAAACCGACCAGCAGTTTTTTTAATCTACAAGAAATTACAAATACACGCCAACTTATTTTGGTTTGTATGAAATTAGTAATAATAAACTGCTTAGACTTTAGTCGATACCTTGATGTACTTATCCCATACATGATCATCTGCGACAGCACACGATTTCTCCTGGTCCCAACTAAATCCACTCATGTATTTGCCAACCAACATGTCATTTACAATTTTTAAGTTGTTTTTCAGTCTTCAATCTAGACTTTATATGAGGATCTACTTTTATCCCCATGTTTGGAAGACTTGCACTCAACATTCGTTCAAATGCCTCAAGATACCGAGTTATAAATGTATTATTATACACGTTTGTGTATTTCCCCGATAAATGTATTTCCATTAGTGCATCAACTAGCTTTGTATCTTCATCGATCGGTTGTCCAAATTCCACTACAACAAAGCATGTAATTACACACGCATATTAGGACATATCTACACGATTGCAAGTGTGGTTAAATTTAGAGTCCATGCACATGCATAGCGTGGAGTTTTTGCGCGTCACAAAATGATGAACACTATTAACCGTAGACAAATTTGTTCTAATGTGACGCTTATAATGGTGAAAAAATTGATCAAATGTCCACACTTTTTAAAGTGAAAAAAAATTCAAATCCCCCCCTCCCCCCTTATAAAGCACGGAGAATCTTTTTTGAACACATCAGGAAGCAAATTTTACACGCTTTTAACTTTCAGTTTTTATTTTGACAAATTTTCAATTATACCCTGTATTTTTGATAATCTTACAATTCTTACCCTGTATTATAAAGAAATACACAAATATTGCAGCACAATTCTTAATTCTGCAGCATACATCAGATACTCAATTTTACAGTATAACAATTTCTTATTAAACATCAGATACTTAATTCTACAGCATATCATACCACACTATTGTTAAACTAATATAAACCATGAAACACATAGAAAAAGATTTCTAAATATGTTTACAAAATATTTATTAAAAGCTTCTTCGATCTTCCGTCTTCAACTTGAGCAGTAAAGTGACCCAGTTCTTGAGCTTTCATCCTTGCCGAATCAGAGGCTGCATTTAAAGAATCACTATATGGATTAGAGCACTAAGATATATAATAGTTTGATAATGAATGAAAAGTGTTGATTGTTAATGAAGCATCTCAGACTACCTTAGTCATCTAGATATCGACTCAAAATCACAATTATTCAAGCATTTAATTAACTACTTTAGAACAAAGTAACTCACCTTTCCAACCATTATGTCATCTTCTGAGAAGAAAGGAACCAAATCAACAACTTCGTCGGCTTTCGACCTCTCAAATACTCCAAAGCCCATACTGCAGCTGCAATGAATAGCATACAAAAATTAACATTTTCCATGTTTTTGGACAGATTTTAAGAAACATTCAAATGTCAAGTATACCTTTAGAGCCAAAGTAGCGTTTTAGTCATCTTGTTCTTGAGCATTCGTTTTTGCCGACCCATCAACTATAGACGAAAGGTTTAGATTCTGCATATATTATAATTAATCGGCGCTGTAACAACAGAATTAGATAATTACTGAAACACAGATGAGTAAAGAATGGCCAACCTCATGGTAAGCACAACCTAGGAAGGCTGATTTTGCTTCTTAACAGATTATTATTTGAATTTTTCTTTTTCAATACAAAACTTTAATTACCTCACTTCAGTATCCTTGAAAATGGATTTCTCCCCATCAACAACTTTTCTTCTCATAATTTGCATCAAGATAAGGTTCTTGCAATAAATTGTGTTGCTCTTTTCATTTGTCATTACAGATTTTCTTTACCAAAAAACTGAGACATATTAGCCATTTATTGACTTTGGTACCAGTTACAGTCACGTATACATACATATGTCAATTAATAAGCAGTCGCACACAACCCCCATATGATATATCATCAGTAGTTTCGATAAGCAAATCTAAAACATGCCCATATATAAACTACTGTATGTAGTTTCAATATGCAATCGAAACAGCCCCTATACAAGCCAGACAGTTTTAATAAGCAATCCTATACAACTCATATAGAAGCGGTAATTCATTAAGCAATCCCAAACAACCGCGACAAGTATATTCTTTCATTAACCATTCAAGTAGTAAATTAATCATTTAAGTACCTTTTTCCCATCAAACATATAAACAAGTAATTAGTATAGCATCAAAAGAAAATGACGAGTTAGTAACCAGCAAAAAGAGTTACCAGGTTGTAAATGGCGCAAAAAACCACTTTAAGCCCTAAATCCCGAATCTGCCCCACTTTACGAATTTGAACGTCTAACTTGTAAAGCCAACTGACCAAAATCGATCCTTGTAATGTGTAATATGATGTATGCTAGCTTAAAAATCACTTAAAACATTGACATACGAAGCTTTAAATGGCCTTTACTACCAGATTAGTACTTAAACAGAATTTTATACAGTATAAATGCAATCAGTTCCATGAACTTCAGTTTGATGATAGAATTGATGTTTACATACCTATTTAGTGTTCGATGTTGAACGAAGTATCGAAGAAGAAGCCAAAAAAATAGATCGACTTGGTGTCTCTGTGTGTCTTTGTATGCGTCTGCAAGTGAAAAAGACAAATACGGTTTTTTTTTCCTATTTTTTGAAACACCATTTAAAGCCACCAAGACTCCAAGAGAATAAAGCCATGTTTTCAAAAAAACAACCGGGCTCTATGAAATAAAGCAAGTTTTTCATAAATAACCGGGGCTTTAATGCTCACATATGTAAAACGGAAACCACATAAAACCCGTTTTTTTTTTTTAATAAAAGAGGGCTCTATTAAGGGGCTTTATTCCATTTTCTGTATCTGTGGTAGTGGCATCTACTATTTCTTTAACTCTCAACTACACTTCACAACAAACACAATGCATAAACATCTTCTATCGACTTAATCTAGAATCATCTATCTCCACAGATTTAACAAAATAATATAAACCTCTTTTCAAGCCGAATAAGCACGTAATTTTCTCTTGACTACGATCTCAGTTCCATAACAATTTATAACTAACAAACACATCTCACATAATTTCACTATTCCTCTAATTTGAAACTACACTTCATAATAAACAAACAGCAGAAACATCTTATATCAATCGAATCACAATTCAGAATTACCTAAACTAGACAAACTAATCTCACTTCCATATCAAATCACATCAGAGTAACTGTCTTAACAACCTCCTACGCTTTTAGCAGATAGAATACATCAAATCAACACTTGAACGCGTTATCAATGAATATATGTAATTATTTTCTTTTGTTTTATACTCAAGTATTGACTTTTAAGGTCTTCTTTTTCATCTTTGACCTTAAATTATTCTGTTTGTGTTATGTAATACTTGATGAAAATTACACCAATAAAAATACATTTAAAACTCAATCTATTCATATATTTTGCATCAAGAATTACATAATACAAATAAAATAATTTAAGTTCAATATTGAAAAATAAAGACTTTAAAAGTCAATAGTGGACATTTATTTAGGGACGGAGGGAGTATAATACTTGCTTCAAAATATATGAATGAATTGTGTCTTAAATGTATTTTTATTGGTATAATTTTCATCAAGTATTATATAACACAAGTAAAATATGTGAGGTCAAAGTTGAATAAGAAAAACCGAAGTTAAGTGAGTGTTCCGCGAAAAAGAGAGGCGACATCTTTTCTTTTCTATCTATTTTAGTAAAAGTGGACAAATAAATTGGGACAGGGGAGTAGTTTTTAATTTGCGATTGAAAAAGTAAGATTAAATCGGATTAGATCTTAAGATCTTATAGTCGAGATCGGCATCGTATAAGATTTTAAGCTTGCCAAAAATCTTACGTAACATCTTAATCATTTTGCTTTTTAGTATCGTAAAATTATGAGTAATTAAGATTGTGATCGAGATTTTAACAACCATGATTCATAATCGAGAATGATTGATGTTTGTGAATGTTAATGGATGAATATAATTAGTTTCTTAACAATTATTATAGTTCGTTTTAAAGAGCAACAATTTGCATAACTTTGAAGTGCATACGTGATATTTGTAATAAAAAAAATGTTTAATTTTCGTCTCGGGCAAAAGTGAAATGACCAAACTATTCATATTCAACCTTTAACCTATATGATCAGAGCATATCAGTCAATCGCTTTAGACATGAACAAACAATGAATTGAAGCTTTTTGACAGAGACTTCACTTGCACTTTTGAAATTTTAGAGACGGAGTATGTAATTTGGAAGTTTTTACAACTTACTATTTTTTAAGTAACCTCCTACTAGTATTATTTTGTTATCATTGTTGTATAGCGGGCTCGCTATTGCGGATACAAGGACGATGAGTTATATTGCGAAATTATACAAAAACATTAAGCTGATAAATACTGAGAAAGTTATGCTAATAAAGTAATGAGAAGTTATGGCTTTAATTTTTGTCAAATAATTTGTAGTAATACTAGATATAAGTAGATTTTATCGGAAAGAACTCTTGTTACTCAAATCAAGCATCATTTTGGTTTGGGAATGCTTTTAGTTGTTTACGGCTTTTTAAAAGTGAAACTAGTAATAAAATGGCAATTATTTGACAGATATTTATGTTTTTAATAAACAATATTTATTTTCTTCTCGTTTCAAAAGAAAGAAATATAAACCCGATATCCATTTATGATTTACCAACTTTTAAACGAAAAATGGTTATAATAGCTTTAGTTCGTTTTTCATATCGTTGGAAGAGTAAACTTCAATAGCCGTTCATTTAGTTTTTCCAGTTTCAAATAAACCATGCATGTTAAAAGATATCACCATGAATCATCCATAAGAGACAAAAGTCTAGAGAAACTATCTTTTTAAAGGATGACTTACGTAAAAAGTTGGACGAGAATTATCTTCTCGGAGATGATTTTTGTGGAATTCTTTGCATCTTATGGTGTCACACTTTAAAAATGGCGCAGCGAAAAGGCATTTACGGGGTATGACTTCATAACCAAGAACACAAGGTGTCTAAATAGAGAAATACTAAATGCATTCATCACAACACAAGTCAAATGTTACATTGATCCCACAATACGGTGAATACAAGTCTTACTACATAAGTTCACAATTATCAAGTCTTAAGGGGCATTTCCAAATGCATAACTCCTCGGGAACACAGCCCAATAGAGTTTCGTCTTATGTCTGCTAAGCCAGGCCAATACTCAACCTTCTATGCGACTTCATTCTTAACACCTGAAAATGGATACTCGAAAACGTCAACATAAAGTTGGTGAGCTCGTAGGTTTAAAAGTTAAACTACAAAGCTGTGAATAGTAGCATAAGACAATAGTGAGCAAGATACACGAATATGAAACCCATTGCTAGCGGCAACTGAACCTACCAATAATGTTACACACATGTTACCAATAGTGGGAAGCTACTCCAAATAGTATTATCAATTTGCTTCGGCTCCAAACGGAGTTAAAGAGTTGTGCATACAAGAAACACAATTTATCATCACAAAAGGGTCACATATTGCAATCAAACACACATATTGTCCAAAATCATGTAAACAGTTTAGCACAGTATAAAACAGTTAAGACATCATTTGAGTACTATTTTCCCCCAAGGAAAACATTATGAAAAAGGGGCTACGAGAACTAACCTCAATATATAATGGACGACACCGACACGCGACCTAAATTAGTACAACAAGTTTAGTTCACAATACCAATTTAAGACTCGATGTGTGAAGTCTAAATAAGTTTAAAAGTTTCAAAGTATTTATGTTATTGTTGCTAGTGTGACAACATTTAAGTTTAAGTATTTTTTAGTAAATGTAGGCAATGATTGGCTCTTGGAAGAGTACAAGTATATAAATATGCAATAATAAGAGTGTCGGAGACGAATAAATCCTTGGTTCGACGGCCGGTAGATGAAATGATGACGGAAAGTAATTATAATCAAATATTAAGCGTTGACGGATTATGAAAATATTATTGTTATATGATACCAAGTGTGTATATAAATATATATATCATGGTCATAAAAATATCTAAAAAAAGTTAAGTGACAACCTTAATTAATGTTCTCGTAGGTTACGAATGAAATTTCTCATTGGTGGTTAAAAGAAATTAAGTTAATTATATATTTTTTGACGAAAGACGGGCATGACCCGTGTAAACATTTTAGGTTTTTTGTGATAACTATAAGTCACAGTGTTTTTTTTTTGAAAGGCCAGTGTATGTGTTTAAATAATAGTCGTTTAAGTTTTTATAAAACCATATTAAGCTTATATATGTTAAATTGGCGATATAAATCAATAACTATATTTAAAACTTAAAATTTTCATTTAGACTTAGCGTTTAAAAGATTTAAATGTAAAATAGGGCTTATGGTTGTATCTGTTAAATACATATAGTTTAGGTTATGAAGTAAGTTTCAAAACTCGTTATAGATTATGTTGCGATCTCGTGGTCGAGTGAGATAAAATGTGTCTGAGTCAATTCTGAGTAAGTCGTTGGGTAATCACAAAGGGTTACAAGTTTTATTTTTTTCCACTTTATTAGCCTTGACATTAGGGGTGTTCATCGGTTCGGTTATTGGTTTGTTCGGTTCGGTTTGTTCGGTTAATTTTTTTTTCTGGGTATAACCGAGAACCGAACCGAACCGAATTCAATTTTGACTAAACCGAACCGAAAACCGAAAACCGAACCCCCAATAACCGAAAACCGAACCGAATAACCCGAATTACCTAAATTTAATAATTTATTCATTTATTTATATATATTTTTTGAAAAAAAATAATTTTCAAGCTTAAAAAATATTATATATATATTATAAAAGAGTTTTAATATATTTTTTTAATATAAATATATATAAAAAAGTATTTATTTATTTAAATTCGGTTTTCGGTTTGGATTGCTAAAACAATAACCGAACCGAAAACCGAACTTTTATTTCGGTTCGGTTTAGTTTTGGTAAATTCGGTTCGTTTACGAGTTCGGTTCGGTTATTTTCGGTTCGGTTCGGTTTCGGTTTTGGTTTTCGATTTATTCGGATATTACCCAACCCATGGACACCCCTACTTGACATAATGTACACATTATGACTTCGTTTAACACTAATGCACCCTATGTCTGATTAAAGGTGTGGGCTGTGACCCAAAGTGGGACTAACGAATTGGGCTTCTTGAGATCAATGGGCTTTGGCCCAATCTGCGACGCATGACAAATTGAACAACAAGCCATGAGTTTAACACACCATATCTCATGACAGCTTGTGGTATTTTGAGTGCAAGAGGAGTAAAAAGAAAGACCCAGGACATTTGCTAGACAAACTCGACCTCAAGAAATGACTCAAACTAACACACCCTTATGTATTGGACTTGGGGTCCTTTACCCGAGCAAAACAAACACATATGCAACCACAATTGCACATGTACAAGACTCAGCATGCAACTTAGTTTCAAAAAGTTTTGAGTTCTTAAGTTTTCTAACAATTTCAAAAGAGTCCCCATGGGTTCTTATATTTGGCAAATGAGTCCCCAGTTTTTATATAGAAAAAGTACACGCTTATTTGTGTCATCAATCATATTTCTTTTTCATTTTATTTACGTATTAGCAGGGCGGAGGCACTGTAGCAGTAGTGGGGGGCGATGCCCCCAACCAAGCTCTTGAGGGTACACAAAATATATAAGAAAACTAGTAAATTTTGTGGTAAAATTACGTGAATTGTTGGGATGGAGGATAGTGGGGTTTGTAGGATAATATTATATTGGTATTTGGTACTAATATACAATAACTTGAGAAAATTGAGTTTTCAATCTTTTATGGTTAGTGCGTGCTTAGTTGGAATTTAGTGCTTACCATTAAACATTATAGATTATACATTTTAGCTTGATTTTGTTAACCAAGTATGTGATTTAACTTTAATTGAACATGTTAGTTATGGTTTCAACATAATAATCCCATATTTTTAGTTACATTGTTTAAGACCACAATAGTTTAAATGTAAAATTTTGCCACATTTGGTATGTTAAATTTTTCTTAATGCTTGTATTTGATCTTAAGTGAGCTATAAACTAGTTGAAATCACTAACCAAATACTATTTTATCGACACTTAAATTGATAATCACGATTAATTGCATCGTAGTATAACAACTTTTTAGTCTTTAATTTAAACCGACCCGGCGACCCGATTTATTTCAAATTATGTTAAGTATAACATATCCTAACATGTTGTTTAACCGCTCGCTCGATGCCCCGTGAGCACATTTTCTGGCTCCGCCACTGCGTATTAGTGCTTTTGGGCGTTGTTTATTTATTACCACCTACCTATCCTTATAGCAGATATACACTGTTTAGAGCATGGATTATTTTGTATATTATAAGATTGTAACCGTGTACTTTTTTCATATTATCTCCACACTTTTATTTGTGTACAACTAGAAATCCCACACTTCTAGACGTATATAGTTTCTCTACGATTATGAATGTGAAAAAAACCTAAAAAAACTTCACCCTTATGCTACCGTGGAGATATTGGCGTGTACAATCGGGCTTTTTTTTTTTGTAGGAATTCTCATGTTTCTTTTTACACCCGTCATTATACATTAATACTACATCTACAAGACAACATGTAGATAGAATGCCATTTTTATAACCAATTCGATGCTTATAATTATCATACAACACCAAAATGCCATAATTGACCAGAAGACTTGAATTACTTTTTTGAGGGATTTATTACGCTAATTTTTATTGCAAAATGATCCAAGATTGCCACTTAATGAACTACTTTCTGGAACATTTTAACTCGAAAAAAAGAAAAAAAAAAGTATGCATTTTGAAGTAGCAACCTACTCCAACATTCAAACAAATATTTATCGAGATATTAGAACTTCAAAAGTTAAACATATCCGTACACTATATGATTCTAATTACTACATATAGCCCTTAGAAGTGCTTTAGATTGCTTGTCTAAACAGCTAATGGTTCTAAGCAAGCTTAGGGTGTTTGAAGTAGCATACTTAAGGAGCTTATAAAACCAACACCAAGGTGGTGTAGTGGTCGAACGTCTTGATGTCCTCACAAGCGGTCTAATGGGATACCTTGATTAGGCCGCATACATTGAGTCCAAGACTCTCCCTACCCTAATAAACTCAACTGGGAAAGGCTTATCCGTTTTCCCGTTTACTAAAGTACCTTATTGACTTCTTTATGTTTCAAACATAACACGCCCAAACCATGGAGCTTATTTGAGGGCTTATTGACTTATTTGTGTAGATTATTTTTGGGGATTTTTGGAACTGTTTGTCACATCAAAACTGTAAGAGATAAGTGTCAATGATTGAATTTTATTGATTGAATATTACACAAAAATGGAAGAGTACATATAAGAACATTATAAGAACATTATAAGAGCTATTTAGGGTAAGCCCACTAATCAAGCTAATCCTAATAACTTTGTGATAATCCACACATGTACAACTATTGGACTTATCCACATAATATATAGTTAACACCCCCACGTAGTCCGAGAGGCGAAATCGTGAAAGCTCGGACTGAAAATTAAAAGCTAATAAACAATAAATTAAAGCAAATAAATAATTGCTGATGAAGACATTCGGCGAAAGCGAAAACACATCTTCAGCAGCAGGCAACAAACCAGATAAACCAAAGTACCCGTTCTAAACAGGATACTTTATCCTGACCAAATGGGATAAACCAAAGTATTCCTTACCAAACAGGATAAACCAAAGTATGTTGACCAAACGAGATAACCCAAAGTATCCCCTACAACTAAAACGGAATAACCCAAAGTATCCCCTACAACTAAAACAAAGGAATTGCAGTTAAAACTCATGCACTAACATCAAAAGAAAAGAAGAAAGCGAAAGTTGGTTTTAAAACTTCAACCCCATAGAACCTTCGAACAAGCGGGCGTGTTTTCCCTAGAAAAACATAAAGATTCACCATTTTATTTTTATTTTATTACGCTAAAGCGTAACCAAAAGAAATACCCTTCTGATATTAAAATATAAGTTTATGTATTGCTTACAATAATCAAATTAGCAAGTAATACATAGCGTTTTCTGAATAAGTTCGATAAAGCAAGGCCGATGGGCCACACCTTGCACAAAGAAGTCTACATGCCATGCATGGTCAGAAGCGAAGCAAATATATCTCCTCACCCAGGTCATGAGGTAAAAGAAGAAAAATAACATATAAACTGGTGGAGATGGATTTTCGTTAGTTAGTGTGATGGCACTGAAGGGATTATTGGGAGCCCTCTGAACCTCTGGCGTGTAGCCAGCGGCCGAAGGCGGTGCTGTGGATCGTTGTTTTGTGTTTAGGGTTTTTAGAGGATCGTATGGCTGATACCAAGTAAGAGATAAATGTCAATGACTAACTTTTATTGATTGAATATTACAGACAAATGGAAGAACATACATATAGGAACATTATAAGAGCTATTTAGGGTAAGCCCACTAATCAAGCTAAACCTAATAACTTTGTGATAATCCACACATGTATTGCTATTGAACTTATCCGCACAATATACGGTTAACAATAACTAGTTATGGATATGTTGAAGAAAAAAATACTAGTTAAGTCAAACATAAAGTTATCAATTGCTAATGAGATAACTAGTGTACATTTGTATAAACAATGAGTTATGCATTTCTTAAAGAAAAAACAATAGTTACCTCATTATAGCGCATTTGCTATAAAATATCACATTATCACGAACTAATTGTAATAATTAACTATAAATCTTATGAAATTCCAACACTATAAAATTAATAATTTAACCAACATATGCTATAAAATATAATTATTTAGTAAACTGAAAAAATGAGTTTTTTTAAACTACAATATAAACATCTTTATTTTTAATCATTCATGGATGGTTTAATGACGAAAAGCTAACTCATAAAAAAAGAGAGGTTTGTCTTATTTAAGTCGGTTTGGTGATGTATTCAATCTCCTTAAATTTGT
This sequence comes from Chrysanthemum makinoi, assembly GCA_910596185.1. Taxonomy (NCBI): domain Eukaryota; kingdom Viridiplantae; phylum Streptophyta; class Magnoliopsida; order Asterales; family Asteraceae; genus Chrysanthemum; species Chrysanthemum makinoi. Next base: position 15,673,766 of record OU343217.1, read on the forward strand.
CACTCAAAAACGAAAAACTGTTGTAACACAAAAAGAATAAAAATAAACATCCTTAATCCATAACAATAAGACTACTTTTTCTATCCTGTCTCCATACATATCATGCTATCGTCTTTTCCTCTGCCATGAAAAACCCATATCTTATTCTTCATATTTTGTTCTTGTCCTCACAAAATATAGAACATCGATTTAAAATATGATGCCCATAAATACTTTATGCCCTGGGCCGTCGGGTTAACTCCAATGGGTCAATTTGGGATACATTTCTTGACAAGAGATCAAATGAGTAATAGGGGTGTATCTTTGAGAACTTACTTTTAATGTACTGGTCCGATACTTTAGCGTGCGCAATAACACTCAACCTTACAGCGTCCCTAACTAGATCGGACATGTGTGCGCCGACCAATATGTCATGCACAATGTTGAAGTTTTTCTTAAAAAAACTTCATCCTAGTCTTAATAAAGTTTTCGAATCAAGCGTTGCCTGCGTGAAGTCGTGAACATACTCGAGTTCGATATCGGCATATACATACTCTCACGATAGATCTAATTTCATGACGTACTGCGTCAACTAGCAATGTTTCTTCCTCTTTTGTCCAAACATTTTTGGATTTTCCGCCACCTAGTATACCTGCCATCTCTACAACATACAGTAACGTTTACCATCACTAAACTTATATGTTACGAGCAGGGCCGTCTCATGAATTTTGAGTGCCCTGTGCAATTTTGAAAATATAGGCCCCTTGAACAACACGAACGAATCAAATATCTAGAAAAACGGTTATATAAAAAAACTAAACATACAACAATTACAATATTTACGACAAAAACTACAATTTGCAATCTCGTCAAAGCGGGATATGAGTACAGTATAAGATAAGTATCTGAAAACATAAAACCAATCGTGTATAACATATCTATATTTATCACATTAATACTTGGGCTACATAATTTTTCTTTAGAGAATGCATAAAAACTGTTATTATAGGAAACTGATAGAATAATTTTAGCAAATTTCTTAAATTTGGGATATAAGTGTAGATTTTGTAAACTTATTTGAACTTATCTAAAAGACCAGGATAAAAATGTGAAAGGCTATAAACTTTAGGGTTCAAAATGAATATTATCTAATATTATCATCTTCCTCAACGTGTGAGGTCTCTGTGACTCTGCTTTCTTGTTTGTTTGTTTTTTTTTTTTAAATTGCTTGTACTAATCTCTGTTACTATTATATAACATGACTTAAACCTAAAAATACATTGTCATCAAATTTACGTTAAACATTCTAGTAATCAACCCTGCATTTTGTAACATCGGTTCGGAGGCCCCAAAGATCCGGGGGCCCTGTGCGGTTGTGCACTCTGCTCATAACCAGAAGCCCAACTTATCTCAAAATAGCTTATTTTCACCCCTAAGGTTAAACTAACGATCTTGGATCCACTAACAATAACCAGTTCAAACTAAACAATCTGAAACATCTTACTGAAAAGACCTTATGTCACCCCTAAACTAAGTAGATAAGCAATCACATTTCTTCATCTGCTCAAAAAACACAATAAGCAGATAATCTGTAATAAAAACAATTCAAATTCTGAAACAATCTAATTCAGTATACTATCAGAAGAAGACCGCATTCGCATTATAACAGTATCAAGGAGATCATTAGCATAAGCACATATCACATCCAAACACTCAATCTGCTTATCTACCACATCAACAAAATAATGGATGTTTAAGATTACTATTTTAAATAACTTATGCAAATAACCAAAAAATCAACTTATTCAAAACACCTTGTCTCAATCTAAGAGTAAAGTTATAATACCAAATTCAATTCTATTCTTTTAATATAACATTTGACTCGTAATAAGATCAGCATTATAAAAATGTGAATTTTTATGAATAGCTAAGCTGTACACAAATAGACTTTGTTGAAAAACCCCTAGAAATAAATGCTCTAAACTCCATTAAAACCAGCTGATCTGAAAGCTTTATTGTATAGTAAGAATTTTAACAAATTAATGAAATTAAAAGATGGGTTGAGTGTAAGAAGTGGAGATATTACATAAAAATGTGAACTTTTTGTGAATTCAAGGTTAATTTTGTGGGATTGAAAAGGAGATCTTAACAAATACCATTAATGCAATTTTTAATACACCCATTAAGTGAAAAGAACAAATTATTAAGCCTATGGTACACACTAGGTATCACAAACTTCTTTCCCATGGTCACAGTTTATGCATCATCGACCAAGTCAAGTTTCAACAACCAACATTAAGAATCAGAAAAGCCAACAACTTCAACCACAAGCCAAGAACAACAACGTACAAACGAAACAAACTACTAGACACAAAAAATAAACAATACACTATCCTAAAACCCATTCAACCTCATTCCATCTCCATCACCAAACAACAACTAAAAAGATCTCAGGTTACCACTTATCTCAAGAGAAATTGGAGCAAACAAACCATGAATTCAACACACCATATCTCATGACAGCTTGTGGTATTTTGAGTGCAAGAGAGTAAAAAGAAAGACCGGACATTAAGCTAGACAAACTCGACCTCAAGAAATGACTCAAACTAACACGGAAACCACATAAAACCCGTTTTTTTTTTTTTTTTTAATAAAAGAGGGCTCTATTAAGGGGCTTTATTCCATTTTCTGTATCTGTAGTAGTGGCATCTACTATTCCTTTAACTCTCAACTACACTTCACAACAAACACAATCTTGAAACATCTTCTATCGACTTAATCTAGAATCATCTAATCTCCACAGATTTAACAAAATAATATAAACCTCTTTTCAAGCCGAATAAGCACGTAATTTTCTCTTGACTACGATCTCGATCAGTTCCATAACAATTTATAACTAACAAACACATCTCACACAATTTCACTATTCCTCTAATTTGAAACTACACTTCATGATAAACAAACAGCAGAAACATCATATATCAATCGAATCACAATTCCATATCAAATCACATTAGAGTAACTGTCTTAACAACCTCCTACGCTTTTAGCATATACACATCTTCTATACATCAAATCAACACTTGAACGCTTTATCAATGAATATATGCAAATTGAGTTCTACCTATGATAGGATACCAAATCATTTTCAATTCCTAAATTTACAAATTACAAACAAAACGCGGCTAGTAAGAGAACCACAAGTGGTTCCTATTCTCACATTAGCGTTTCTTCCGAAAAAAATATGTCAAACTTTTAGAAATTTCTCACAAATTACACATAATTATTCACCAACACATCCTAATCAATAATTTGCTTAAACAACAAACTATTTCAAAATGAACATCTAATAATAATTCAAAATACAAAATCGGTTTTGATAATTATACCTTTGATGTGCAGCTAACTCGTAGTCAAAATCGAAACCCTAACTGATGCAATTGGACCCTAGCTTGTGTGATTTGATACCCTATCGATTCGTTGATTATATCACTAAAATCGAAACCCTAGCTGGTGCGATTTGAAACCCTAGGTGGTGCGATTGAAATGATGAATGATTTAACGATTAGGTGGTGCGATTTGAGCGAGTAAGAATAAAATCATTGAGGAGGTGTTGGTGATAACTGAATAAGTTTTGAGTTCTTAAGTTTTCTAATAATTTCAAAAGAGTCCCCATGGGTTCTTAATATAGAAAAAGTCCACGCTTATTTGTGTCATCAATCATATTTCTTTTTCGTTTTATTTACCTGTTAGTGATTTTGGGCGTTGTTTATTTATTACCGCCTACCTATCCTTCTAGCAGATATACACTGTTTAGGGCATGGATTATTTTGTATATTATACGATTGTAGAGGAATTTTTAAATAATTACTCTTATTTTGGTGCTTTTCAAAGGACAAATCTCTATCATCCATCTAGAAACATAAGATTAACATTATTTTTTTGTCTTTTTGTCTTTCTTGTTTATTAACATTATTTTTTCTTTTTTCTTTTTTTTTTCTTTTTTTTTAATTCACGTTTTTATTTCAAATTCATGTCCTTTTTTTTTTTTTTTTCAATTTTAAATTCACGCTTTTTTATTCAAGTTTTTTTTCGCTTCAATAGGTTTTCATTCGTTTTTATACGCTTTCATACGTTTTCATATGTTTTCGTCATTTTTTACGTTTACAACTAATTTCAATTATTTTCGTCTGTTTTCATCCGTTTTCGTACGTTTACATCCGTTTTCTGACGTTTTCATACGTTTTTGTATGTTTATATACGTTTTCTTCTGTTTTTAGACGTTTTTGTCCGTTTTCATACGTTTTCGTCCATTTTTACGTTTTCGTCCGTTTTTATACGTTTTCGTCTGTTTTCATACGTTTTCGTCTATTTTCTTAGGTTTTCGCCCGTTTACGTCAGTTTTCATACGTTTTCGTCCGTTTTCTTTCGTTTTCGTCCAGTTTTCAGACGTGTTTTTACGCTTTCATACGTTTTCGTCTGTTTTCTTATGTTTTCTTACGTTTTCGGCCATTTTCATACTATTTCATATGTTTTTTAGGTTTTCATGTATTTTCGTCCGTTTTTAGACGTTTTCGTCTGTATTTAAACGTTTGCATGTATTTTCGTTCGTTTTATACGTTTTCTTCCGTTTTCAGACGTTGTCATCCATTTTTAGACGTTTTCGTCTGTTTTCAGAAGTTTTAATCTGTTTTTATACATTTTCGTTCGTTTTCATCCGTTCTGATACGTTTTTGTCTGTTTTTATATGTTTTTGTCTGTTTTTTTATATGTTTTTGTTTGTTTTCAGACGTTTTTGTGCGTTTTCATACGTTTTTCATTAGATTTTATATGTTTTTGTCCGTTTTCATTTTGATATTTGTAAGTGACACTTATTTATCTCTTGTGATATAACTCTGTAAGGAAGATGAAAAGTATTACATTCTTCATCATGTATGTGTTATCAGTTGTGATACTCAACTAAGAATGTGATGGTTGTGTTTTTGAAAATATTTAGGAAGATTTTTATGTTTTTTGATATGATGAAATATTAGAAAAGTTGTTCAATTGAAAAACAAGATATGTTATGATACTTTTGTTAGACTTGTGGTGGATTTTCTATTTAAAGAATACATTGTGCTTGTTTCGATAGGTTTTATAGAGGGATTTGAAAATATCTATTGTTGAATCAGCAAACTAAATAAGCTATTGTTGAAGATAGTACACGTCTTTATAAATAAACTGAGGAAGCTCAAACATTTGTGATATCGCAGGTGATATCACCTCACTTGTGATATCACACGTGATATCATGTGTGCTATCACCGTTGATATCACCTGTGATATTACCGGTGATAGCATGTGTGATATCCTAGTTTATATCACTTGTGATATCACAAGTGATATCACCTGTGATATCATGTGATATCACCTGTGATATCATGTGATATCACCTGTGATATCATGTGATATCACAAGTGAGGTGATATCACCTGTGATATCATGTGTGATATCACAGGTGTTTGAGATTACTCGGTTTGTTTATAAAGATGTGTGCTTTCTTTAACCATAACTTCTTTAGTTTGCTGATTCAACCATAGATATTTTTAAATTCCGCTATAAAACCTATCGAAACATGCACAATGTATTCATTAAATAGAAAAATTCATCACAAGTCTAACAAAAGTTTCATAACATCTTTTGTTTTCAGTTAAATACCTTTTCTAATATTTCATATTATCATAAAACACAAAAATCTTCCTAAATATTTTAAAAAACACAAATAAGAATAATGAACAAAATCATCACAGTAATATAATAAGTGATGTTTATTATCATTTCTTTCATATATACTTGGTAAATACTAAATTCTTATCACATTTGGTATGAATTTAATATTTCACATTCTTAGTTGAGTGTCACAACTGATAACACATATATGATGAAGAGTGTAATACTATTCATCTTTCTTAGAGTGTTATATCACAAGAGATAAATAAGTGTCACTGAAAATAGAGACTTGACATATTCTCAAAATCAAACAAGTATTGCATTAAATTAGCATTTTTTGAACAAAATAAGAATTCACCTAAAGAGACTTTATCCCTTTTTATTCTACTAAGAGTATAATGTCACAACTGATAGATAACATTGGTTACTTTAAAAAAATGTGCGCTTGTCAATTGCGATGAAAGACACAAAAACTATCTTGTAACTAAAAATTATAAAAATATTAGAAAATACATAGGTGATAATATATAAAAATATACAAAGCAATGAATTATCTCAGGTGATATCAAAGGTTAAAAGACATACTTGTTTGTTTATGAAATATCATAAGTGATATTAGACATTAACTTTTTTATAATGAAATATCACAATTGATATTAGACATGTAATATAATAAAGTTTAATAATAAGCTTGAAAACATATGAAAATAGACGAAAACGTATAAAAACTGCAAAAAAACGGACAAAAACGTATAAAAACGAATGAAAAGCGTATAAAAACGTATGAAAATGGAAAAAAGCATCTGAAAACGGATGAAAACGTATAAAATGGACGAAAACGTATGAAAAAGGACGAAAACATTTGAAAACAGACGAAAGCGTCTAAAAAGGACGAAAACGTAAAAAACAGAAGAAAGCGTATCTAAACCTATGAAAATGTAAGAAAACGGATAAAAACGTAAGAAAACAGACATGTCGCGTATTAAAACGGATGAAAACGTAAGAAAACAGATGAAAAGGTATGAAAACGGACAAGCACGTAAGAAAACGGACGAAAACATAAGAAAACGTAGGAAAACGGACGAAAATGTAAGAAAAAGGGCGAAAACATAAGAAAGCGGACGAAAACGTATGAAAACGGACAAAAACGTTAGAAAACAGACGAAAACGTATGAAAACGGACGAAAACGGACAAAAACGCAAGAAAACAGAAGAAAATTTAAGAAAACAGACGAAACGTAAGAAAATGGATGAAAACATAAGAACGTATGAAAACAGACAAAAACGTATGAAAACGGACGAAAACGGATGAAAACGTAAGAAAACGGTCGAAAACGTAAGAAAACAGACGAAAACGTAACAAGACTGACGAAAATGGACGAAAACGTAACAAAACGGACGAAAACGTAAGAAAACGGACGAAAACGTGTGAAAACGGACGAAAACGGACGAAAATGGAGGAAAACTTAAGAAAACTTAAGAAAACGTATGATAACAGACGAAAACGTCTAAAAAGCGGAAAAAACGAACAAAAACGTATGAAAACTGATGACGAAAAAAAAACATGAAAGTAAAAATAGTGATTAGAAGAAATACAAATAATGATAAAATAAATAAGAAAGATAAAAAGAAAATAAAAAGACAAGAAAAAAACATGGACTTAGGTTTAGACATATTAAATCTTAGGTTAATCATAACTTAAAATTGCATAAACTGAATTTGTATATAAAACTTAAAATTGAAACTGTAAACAAACTTTTATTACATGAGAAATAAGATTACAAGGTACTTGAAAGCTTAAACTTGCACTGGAAAACTAAAATTAACTAAGTCGACATTTTCTAAACTAAAACTACACTACTTGGTCTTTCCTCTGCTTCACCTTCTTTCTTTATAGACTTATTTCACTCTTTATGCGACCTCTGAATAAATCCCACCTCATTTCAGCCTTTGGATCTATCCAAATCATCAAAACCGTCCATGTGGAATTTTGGCGGGAAAAGTCTTTGAGCAGGTATTATGCATTTATTGAGGTGGTGAGTTAGCTTGCAAGGTGGAAAGGGTGAGGGTGATAGGTAGTTTTACATTTGGAAAGGTGGTAGTGGCTTGATGCGTATGGTGAATGGTAGCAGGTGTTTGGAGGTAGGGGATGAACAGTGGCGCGGGGGTTCTATTTTTAAAATATGGGCCGGGTTTGGTGTTGGGCATTTGGGTTGTGTTTTGTTTGGGTTGTAATAATACAATGGTCCGTTTGGTTTTAAGTAATAACAAGGACCAATCATGTAATATTCTGAAAGTATAGGGACTGATTTTGACAAGTTTCCAAATTATTTTCAAGGACCAAACATGCCAAATATAATAAACTAAGGACCATACATGTATTTATTTTCCATTTAAAATGTCCAAAGGCCTTTTATGTCATTTTTGAAACTTAAGGGACCAAATATGTAATTTTCCAAAAGTTCACTATAAGGACCAATTTTGTCATTTATGAATAGTACAAGGCTTATTTTTGATAAATTTCCATTTTTAAATTCACCAAGGACTATTTTTGACATTTTTCAAAGTTTAAGGACTAAAGTTGTCATTTTGTAAATTTTAAACTTTAAAGGGTTTATTTTGACAACTTTTGAATCCCATGGACCTTAAATGACATTTTACAAGTTTTTGAATTACCAGGGACTAGTTTTGACAACTTTTGAAACTTGGGGGACTAAAACTGCCAATTATGCAAACTTGATACGTTTTTCACCTGTTTTTGGTATTTTTGCATTTAAAACACATAAAACACTTATTTGTGATATTTTCATCATTTTGATGCATTTCTGAGTGTTTTCAGATGTTTTTGCAGTCTAGATTGTACAAAAATGATGAGTATTAAGACACTCATCACAAGTTAAAACTAAGTTGTGTGGCTTGTATTTTGGCTGTTCATTTGCACAGAATGACAGCTCGTTTTGGGCCTTTTCGGGGTTGGTTTTGGTCATGTGAAAGTGCATCAGTTTTTGTTTCTCTATATGCACATGTACTGATGTAATTTATCTCATATCATATGAGAAAAATGAATATGAATGCAATAGAAAAAATGATTGTATGGTTGTTTCATTTTGTTGAGTATTGTAACATTCTTACTGGTCTTTGTCACATGGTTGGCTAGATTGGTGGGTCATGGGTTATTATATGTATTTTGCTATTGTGGTTTAAATTTAGTCATGGGTCAATATTTGTATATTGCTAATGGCTTTTTATGGGGCGTTTGGCAATGTTCAGAAGTTAAATACTTGAATATACTTTATTTCTTTTAGCCATTGTTCCAATAATTGACAAAGTTAACATTTGGATGAAAGCGAGAAAATAAGTTTTTGAGGAAATTAAGTTACATAAATGTTTACTTTTTGTCTTTTGAGGATAAATCATGTTTTGTTGAATTAAATAATTGTAAAATAAAGGGCATTTTTGTATGTCACAAAAAGTAAAAGTAACTAATAAATAATTAGTATATCAAGAAGAATCTACAAGCATTTATTGCTTTTTATCATATGCCCATCTTATAATGCAAATTAGATCCTCTCTCATATTAAATATTTAAGATTTCCTAATATAAAATTTAAGCAAATACACATTCTAAAGCTTTGTATACAATTAATTTATGCGCAACTATGTATATTAAACACCTACGATTAATACTCTTCTTCAATCACCCCTTTACACAAAAATACATTTCGTTCTCCCCCCCCCCCCCACACACACACAAAATTAATGTTCCCCCAAAACCGGATCTCATATCTTAAAAATCGTTACCCCAAAATTATAACACTAAATTCAATCAATTATCATAGCATCAGATCAATCAAAAACGAAAATCAACCTTCCCGTAAATCATAATTTTAATCGCAATACGAAAAGAAAAGATCATGAAACCTAATTGAGTATTAATCAATAATCATGTATTGGGATTCTTTTTTGGTTTCATTTTGAGTATTAAAATGGTGTTCCGATGGA
>OU343217.1:15686858-15759473 GCA_910596185.1 Chrysanthemum makinoi
TTAAACATATGAATGATTTGCTAAGGAAAGTCTAAGATTGGTCTTAGTCGGTTCCTCCTTAGTCAACTTATTATAGACCTACGCATTATGTTTACATCGGATCCCCGGCCAAGGCATTTAGGTTCTCTAAGTCACCTATGCTACATGGAATTACAAAGTTCCTAAAGATCTCTTTGCTTCTTAGTTCATCGTTTTCTTAATCGGCTCGGACATAGGTCCAATAGGCATTGTGTCATACTCTTCCTCCTATTTCACCTAAGAGGGGTTTTCTCAAGAACATCGTTGCACCTAAAGTTTTTCACTTGGTTAACGATTGTTTTCTTATTGATCTCACGCTAAGGTAATGCTTAGATGAATTTGGGTTCACTGTCATACCAGCCTCATTTTGATCCTCAGATTACCTTGCCGCTCAAAGCCTTTTTCTCAATCATTTCCATCCTCATATCGAAGCAATGGAAATGGCATTAATGTGCAAAGTGGGGTGGCGCGGCTCATCGCTCTTTTTCCTCACTAGCACCTTTCTCTGGGAATCTTCTGCCTTAGTGTACTCTTTCACTAAGTCCATCATCTCCGCCATTTTGGCTTGCATCTCCTCCCTTAGCCTATAGACCTCCTTCTCAAATTTTGCTAATCTCTCCGTATGGGCTGCCATATACTCCCTCATTTGTTCCTTAAAGCTTGGTGAGAGTGGTATTGGGGAAGAGAGCGGAAGCTCCGTCTGAGATTGAGATTTTGTTCTTACTCGGGATTGAGAGAAGGGTGTTGGGTGATTGGAGGAAGCGGGTGGAGTTAACTATTCCTCGAGGGGTTCGATTGGAGGCTCTCTTCCTTTCCATGAGATAGTCAATCCTTCTTTCGAGAGCACTCATTTGCTCCTCAGTGATGTTGGGAGACCCATGAGGAGTTGATAAGGCATTAACCACCTTAGCGAGGGCTTGAGGATTCATTCGGTGTAAGTGGTTTTGATCACAAGCTCTTCTATAATATCCCATGAGTCCTTAGCGTTGAAGTTGCTAAGCCTTCCACCGGCGGCTTGATCAATGGACCGCCTTGTGATGAAATCGGTATGGTCATAGAAGATTTGTACTTGAAGCTAAAGATTTATGCCATGGTGAGGGACTCTATGGAGTAAGTCCTTAAATCGAGTCCATGCCTCATAGAAAGATTCGCCTTGATGTTGTTGAAGCGTCAAGATGTCCGTCTAAGTTTAGCGGTCCTTTCCGATTGGGAAAAATTGAGCAAGGAAACGAGAGGTGAGATCATCCCATCTTGAGATGGATCAGGGAAGTCGCTGAAGCCAATTATTAGCTTGGTCGTAGAGAATTGGAAGAGCCGGTAGCATGGTCTCTGAGTAGTAGCATCGAGCTCGATGGAATCGGCGATTTTAAGGAAATCCTTAAGATCTTCGATAAGGATCTTGAACGAAGTCCATGAAACGCACATTCGTTTTGCACCAACCGGATGGTATCGGATCGAAGGGCCATAGTTTGGGCTTGGTCGGGAAGCTCAATGGTGTTTCTATAGCCTAGGTGGCTTGGTCTCGAGTATTCACCAAGAGTACGGGCTCTGGGCGGGTCATTTGGTGGTAGGTTGATGAATGGTGGTGGGTTATCACCTTCCATGATGAAAAGTGATGGGATTACGAAAAAAGGTCACGAAGAAGGGGGATAGACTACGAGGAAGCTAAAAATAAAGAAAAAAAATTTTACTTGATAGGAATCAAAAGAAACCTAACGGCGTGGACTCCTAACTAGCTATTCTATTCGACAGCGGCGCAAAAACTTGAGAATGCTTACGCTGGCCGTTAGGGTCAAAGGAACTTCCTTTTCTTCGAGCAAGTTTTATAACACCAGTGAACCTAATCGTTGTAGTGTAGTATTAGGGTAAGCCACGGGTATTGATATCGTTCTCTAGGGGAATAGGAATGCTAGTGAGAAGTTACTATGCTAAGGTTGGGGTTGAGGGAGATTATTTTTTTATCTTTTTATATTTTTTAGGAAATGGAAAGGTACAAATCTCGGGGTTTGGATTTGGGGGTTTGGTATTTCTACCGATTACTTCTACTATCTAATTATCTAATTAACTAAGGTGAGGGTAGTCTATGTCTAATTATTGTGTGCTCGTATGATAGTTTAAAGATGTGTTTACTTAGATGCTACTAATCCCTAGTTATCTCTTATTGATGGTTGAATTGTCACGTCCTTATTCGTAACGCGTTGTGTTTTCTAAGGTAGTAAGGTGTGCATTCCCTAACTCTTTGAAGTCACCTTTAAGTGTAGTAAGCGAAATCCACTAAGTCATTCATAAACTAAGCTTTGAGGTTATCTTTGGGTTTAGTAAACGAAATCCACTAAGTCATTCATAAACTATCAAAGATTTATCAAGTATTAAACACAACGATAGCCTAGTCGCACTCCTAAGCCAATTACAATTAAGATAAGAGACAACCAATCAATATTCAATAATTAAGTTTCATATTCCCTAAGCAAACACACAAATAAATTAGCCGGACATGGAGAACATGCTAGCATACACACAAATAATCAAAGACATAATTGTATTAATGAAGTAAAGCACTTATCTTGATGTAAGATAGGGTTTGGAACCCCAAAATACTATACAAGACAGCCTTGGTTCGGTTTTGTAGTTTTTACTCCAAAGACTACACACTAATTAAAAATTCAGATTCTATATATAAGATTACATATGCGACGGTGTCACCTTATGTTTTGTGACGCCGTCGGATCACCGTCATTAGGGTTTCGTCTTGGCCACGTTAGACTTGTGACGGCGTCACCTTGTGATTGTGACGTCGTCCTCCTTAGCTTCGCGGCCGTGCGGATTGAATCTAGGCCATCGAGTCGCGATGGCCACTCTTTTATAACTTGGCGTCGTCACTTGAAAATAAGATTTTTGGCTTCGGCCTCACAAAATCCTCCACGGCGTCATAGAAAAGTCGTCAGATTACTACCTTGTCATTCAGCAACTTTGAGTGTCTCGATTCTTGACTTTGGCCATTTTCTTCGTATATTCGCGCCTTTTCGTCCAAATAAGTGCCATTACTACAATTTGCCTTTAAGAGACCTAAAAAGTGAAAAGGAACGATATTAAGTAATAACGAATACAAAAGTGATCAAATAAGTGCTTAAATGACCCCTCAAAAAGGTACATTTTAAAACCTTATCAGCTACCACAGTGGGATAAGAATAATTGGGCTTAATATAAAACTTAGGAGAAGACTTTTCTAGAGAGCATGGGTGTAGGCATTTTTTGATTCAATACAAAGTTGTGAGAATGCATTTTCCCGAAAAGAAGAAAGGGATAAAGGTGCGAAGTGGATTGGTATTCTCTCGCTCTGTGGTCTTGTGTGAACTCCTTTCCACCCATTATTGATCTTCACTCTGAGTAAGTTGGTCAAAGAAGTTGAGGTGATAGCAATAGTAAGCAAGGAAGCATAAGCAAAAGGTCTTTAAAGAACTTTTGTGTAATAAATCTACTCTTTTCGCTATTTTACTTTGGGAAACAGATGACAAATCTATTTTAAGGGAAGCATGTCAAAGACCTGCCTCAGCTCTTTAGTGCTTCATTTTTTTATTTATGTTGTTGATCAAGTAAGCCTGTTGACTATTTTACTGTTTTATTTAATTATCGTATTTAGAGTGTCTCTTGACTCTTGTGTGTTTGTCTCTATTTTGTATGTATTTAATTTTATGTTATATATCTAATGTTAATTTTATTTATTATATGTACCTTCACAATATATGCATCAACGCCAAGTTTCGCAATCATTGCACATATGATATATTGGTTACCATCCTTTTTGTTGCATCCTGAAATGCTAATCTCAATTGTTTCATGGAAAGCATATTTCAAATTATGTAATTTCTTCATCCTATAAGAACTACAATATTTGATATTTTGGGATATTGAAAAAAAACTAACGAAAAAACTATCATACAACTAAAATCATCACTAACACCAAAATCAAATGCTGAATTTGAAACAAAAAACACCACATACCTTTTATAGTAACAGAAGGTTCATTTTTTACTCCACTTTAGTCGTTAGGAGATACATCTATTAATTGCACATAAGGACCCTGAAATGCCCACAAAGATGTAACTCCATAAGTATCTCGAGAAAAAATGTCAATCTTAATAATCGTTTGGTAAGAACCCTTTACTCATGGCTCTTATAGTATCTTATTTCAATGCGTGACACTTTATGCTTTTGATGGGGGACTTTACAACCATCTTTGATGACCTTCAGAGGTAAAATGATCTAATCTATCATTTTGGCATATTAGGATGTGTAATTGTTTTTGTTTATTTTTCTAACGATATTTTATTCACACCCGATATACCATCTGTTGGAAATTTAGTTTAATTGAGGGATATGATCATACTTGGAAATGGGTTTGAAGGTACGGAGTGTACACCCATTAAGTCCCTGATTACCCTGACTCTTATAGTGGTTAAGTAGTTACTACTACCAGTAGTAATGTTACTACTGTCAGTGCACAATTAGTATTGCTGGCATAAGTTAGTATTGCTTGGCTTAAGTTGTACTGCTAGGCTTAAGTTAGTACTGTTGGGCAGTTACAATTTTGTAATTAAGACCATATTAACCTCGTATTGTAACCACTAAGGCTATAATGGAGGAACATTATGAGGAGATTAAATCTCATAATTCCATTGACTAAAGAGTAAAACTATTCTATAAATAGGATTCACATCTGCATGGAAAGGTACACGAAAACATAAAAACTTGAAAGCAAACAGATTCTTAATTTGTGCCAAAAACAAGAACAACACTTGGTCTTATCCCATAGATATATTCGTGTAACCCAGGCATAGGGTCGAATAGGTTCTATTGGAAAGTGATAACATGATTTCAAGTGATATCCGGTATTCACTAATTATCTACACCCAACTGGGAACACTCTAGAACATAAGAAACCAACAATCAATAGAAACTATTTAGTGATAATCAATGGTTGCTGCTATGAGTCAAATGGCTCCTAACTTCTCCAAACTGGATAAGTTTGAAGGGGTGGATTTTAGAAGATGCACTTCTTGTTGTCAAGCTTGAGTGTGGTGTATGTCCTGAGCACTCCTATTCCTGAAGATGGGGATGACGCAACTATGGAGGATATAAGGAAAAGGAGCAAGTGAGAGAATGATGACTACATTTGCAGAGGTTTAATCCAAAATGATATGTCTGACACTTTGTTTGATATTTATCAAAATGTGGAATCTTCTAAGGAACTATGGGATTCTTTGGAGGCCAAGTATATGGCTGAGGATGCCTCTATCAAAAACTTCCTTGTGAGTAATTTTACAAATTACAAAATGGTCGATTCTAGACCTGTCATGGAACAATACAATGAGCTTCTTAGTATACTTGGTCGATTCACACAATACAAAATGCACATAGATGAGGCTATTTCAGTCTCTTGTGTCATTGATAAACTTCCTCCTTCTTGGAAAAATTTCAAGCATACATTGAAACATAAGAAGGAAAAGTTAATTCGTTGATTTGGGCAGTCATCTACGCATTAAGGATTCACTCAGGGCCGAGGATAATGACAAGCCAAAACATAGCAATGATATTGGTCCATCGGTTGTCAATATGGTGGAGCATAACAACTCCATCAGGTACAATGACAACAAGGGCAAACGTAAGCATCAGGATAACACCAAATACGATCTTAACAAGAAGCCAAAAGCAACTTGTTGGAAGTATGGGAAACCTTGACACTTAAGGAAGGACTGTAAGGGTGTTAAAATTGGCAATAAGCCAATGGATCAGCCACAAGTGGTTCAGGGACTGGTTAAACCAACCTTCTAAAAGGTCAGATATTGGCTAATAAGTCTTTTCGGATTTATTATGTTACATATATATTTGAGGCATACTTTGTGCAGGATGATGATGTTGCATGTGGGTTGATTTTGGAGCAACAATCCATGTGTGTAAAGATAGAAGTTGGTTCAAACCTATGAGTCACTAAATGATGGCTCTATTCTTTATATGGGAGATGAGTCAACAGCCCTGGTGCATGCAAAAGGATTTTAGTTATGGAAAAGTTGTTTCTTTGCTTAATGTTTTACATGTTCCAAATATTAGAAAGAATTTGGTTTCCAGTAGTATTTTGAATAATTGTTGTTACAAACAAGTTATTGAATCTGATAAGTTTGTTTTGTCTAAACATGGTGTGTTTATTGGTATTGTTAATACCAATAAGCTGTAAAAACGTTTATTTATATTTTACGATCTTCTAATGTTTTGTCGATAACAAACGTAAAATCATTTTAACGAAACAAATAAAATACGTAAATGGTTTGAACTAATAGTTTCTAACATATTCACATTTTCACATAAAACACTAAAACAAGTATAAGTGATTTTATGATTTAGTAATACATATGTACAACAACTAGTGTTTACATATTTGGATAAAATATACACATAACTAGTATGTAGTATATTGGGTAATATAAATGGGTAGAAACTTAAGTATCACAACCCATTGGGCAAATACATTGAATGTAGTTGGGTACAACCCAAATCCCATAACCCATGGATCTTGACCCATAACCCATTGCATGACATCATGCTTATATCACATATGGATAATACCCATAACCCATGGATCAACCCATACCCAAGTGACTAAGTGCATTGCACTTAAAGATACATTGTATCTAGCCAAAGATCCATGGTTCAACCCATGACCCATGACCCATAACCAAAATAACCATGGGTAAAGTGGAGCGTTCCACGGATCCCTAGCTTTGTGCTAGCCGGATCCCAAGTGGAAGGGATCCGTGGGATCCGGGGAACAGTAGGATTTTTCCTCTATAAATAGTAAGCCATTTCTTCATTATTTCTCATCCCTCTCTAACACACTTTCCTCCCTGAGTTAAATCTCACTAACCTTAGATCCATGAGATCTATGTTTGTAGTTTTGTTGTTTGTGTGATCTTTTAGGTTCCTCTTAAAGGCAAGATCACCACCTTTGAAGTCGAGCAAGCTCAAGTCCATGAGTAGCTATGCTTCCTCATCATCAAGGCTACTAAAGTCTTCTTGTTGATGATTCTTTTCTTTATTCAAAGAAGTGTTGTATTGAAGACATTAGTGAAAGATGTCTCAAGTGTCAAGACGAAGATGTTAGTGAAGAGTATCTATCGTCTATAGCATAAGCACTTGTGATAGGTGCTTAGAAGTCCAGACAAAGAAGCATTAGTGAAAGGTGCTTAGAAGTCAAGACAAAGAAGCTGTAGAATCCAAGATCCGGACTCAACTAGGGTATAATAATAACAATGATTGAATGCACAGCGAAAGAATAATTAACACAATCAAAGTTACCAACAAGGTTTTTCTCAAGAAACAATGATCCCTCATGGATCTTTTTCACCTCTTCAAAGTGTTTTTTGAATGTTTTTCTCAAAAGAGTTTTTATCATTAAAAGCTTATCGGCCTTTTATACACAAGGAATCCTAAATAAACAATAATATAAAATAAATGCATATCACTACCTAAAATAGCTCATGCATATCCTAACAAACTAATAATCGATTGACTATATCAAGAGAAATACTATAGAATACGCTGAATACTATCTCCGCAGTAAAACCATCTACACTACCATTCATCAAAGGTAATTTATATCTTCACAGATTCCACACTACTTCAGCAGAATCCTTCAGTAGTAATTTCAGCATAATTCATACTTCACAGAATTCCCAACAATCTTCCCCTAAACTGGAACTGGAATTTGACTTGGTTAAGTTCCAGTTTCTTGGTAGATCTTGAACACTTCAGAATAAGAGGATTGTACTCGAACATCAGCAGCAAAGAAACAAAACAATAACATCTCTATGATGGCAAAACTTTAAAACGCCAGATCTTTGCAGCAACAAATGACAAAATGTACATCAAAACATATTAGTTTCATACTATTCTCATCACATCCAGGTGTGTTAACTCACGTGAGAGTGAATCATTGAAAATAATGGATTTGATGTCTCTTTACCAATAGCCATTACTACTGAGTAGCCAAATGTTTAAGTTCGAAAACTATGGTACATGATAACCATCTCGATTTATTAGCAAATCAGCAACTATAAAAGATTTGAAATGTCTTTACCTGTAGCCGTTTTCTCGGGACTAGCCAATCCTTTGGTTACCCAATAAGCAACAACCATGGTGAATTGATGACGATACAACTCTCGACAATTAAGCATGGGTGAGATGCGCCCTATGATTTTGAGTAAACCATTACAGCTATCAACGGAATTGAGATGTCTTTACCAAAAACCGTTTGCTTTTGGACTAGCCAACTTTTTGATGGAATGTCGTCATCATCATGGTGAGTTGATTACCATTTATGGATTTCCGCAGCCTTTACCACAAGCCATAATCCTGTGGGCTAGTCAACTCTTGTGTAAGTAAGACATGGTGAGAAGAAAACCATGAGTTGTGTGGTATTTAACCAACACCAAAACCTGCAAGCAAGAAAGAGTAGAAACTGAACATAGACAGGTTAGATACTTTTTTTTAATCAACAAGCAAAAGAAATAAGACTTTTTTTTTTTTTTACTAAATATAAAATAAATAAAAAATAAAAATAAACAAAACATGAAAATATACCATCAAGCAGCAGCAGAAACCAAAGACAGTTGTAGTGTCAGCAGAAACACTAAGCCTCCCCTTAGGCGTATGAGGATCCAACAGCTGCAAAAATGGTTAGAATACAAAAAATACAACAATAAGCCTCCCCTCAATCAATGCACATGACAAGGACTATTGTTCTTGGGTACCCAGAATGAACCTTTCCTTTGAGTTTTCCAAGAATAACCTTTTGAGGGCTTAACAGGAGTTGCCACTCTAACTCCACCATGTGCCATATTCATATGAGATACATAAGGTGTATATGACTGAAAATAAGAACTTGTAGGTCTATAGGGCATAAGTCTAGCATTAATGTTCCACCAACCAGTAGTAACTGATGAAGAATATCCTCCACCAGAGGGAACTGGAAACGGCCTATTATGCCTGTCAGAAAAGCGTGATGCATACACCTTTGGTTTACCAGTAGGAACTGGTTTAATTACCTGCTCTCACATGTGCAGCTTTGGGAACAAATGGAGGAATACTAGCAACATTAGTCCATGTGGGTCTAAAGGTCTTTTGGCCATAGGAAACACCCATCTTTTTCTCATGATAATCATAGTCTTTAGTAAGATGGAGTTTACTACCACACACAAAACAAGATTTCTTCTTAACAGACTTATTCTTAACACAACTTTGTTTATTACATTTAAACTTACCAGAAACAGAACTAGAAACAAAAGTGTGTTTAACAGAATAAGTAACTGGTTTTGTTTTGGGCTCATCAGCAGCTACTTTGAACTTGGGTGTGGTCATGGGTGTATGCCTAGATGAGTCAGACTTTTCACTTGAATCACATGAGGCATAGTCAGTGGACTTTAGGTCTGATGACTTGTCACTTTTAGAACAAGAGACAAAGTCATTAGTTTTGCTATTAAGGTCTGGCAAGTCACTTGACTTTTTGCCATATAAATGATGTGATCCATCAAAGTCAACTGTAATTGAAAGGTCAACAGGCATAGGTATTCCTCTAATAGATCTAGGTACAGCATGCAAGTCACCTTCTTTTACATAATTAGCTAAACCTGCTGGTGTAGTTTTTACCATCATATTTAGCTTCAGAACCACATATTTTTGAAAGCCTAGACCTATCCTAGATGTCTCAGATTGACTACCATAAATGTGACTAGCTAACTTGTTTCCATTCAATAACCATTCTTTATGCCTAGCAATTTCCTCATCTAGTTTCTCTTTAAGCTCTTGATTTTCAGAAACAAGATTAGCTTTTTCTTTTTCAGTGCGTTTTAAATCAATGTTAGCACAATCTAGATCAATTTGTAGCCCCCTTATTTTTTCCTCATAAGCTATCTGATTCTTTTGAAACCATACTTTTTGTCTTTCTAATGTTTTTAAGGCCTGTTTATAAGCCTCAACTTCAACATAGCATTCATTATATTTAGGTTTCAATTCATCATAGGCTTCTTTTAGTTAATTATATCTCTCATTACAACCAAAAACACAAGTATGTACCTGAGAGATGCCCATAAAAGCAATTTGAGGACTGGCAAATTCTTCAGCATAACCTTGAGCATCAGCTTCCTTGCTCATCTTCTTGAATTCAGCCTTTCCACCATACCTTTCTTTGAGTGCATTCCATATACGACTTGCATCATCCATATAACGAAAATCTGCTACATGATCAGCAAGAATAGATTTAAGCAAGGTAGTTCTGGCCTTTGACTCTCTTTGTACAGCAATGTGTTCATCTGCAGTTGTTGGAGGAAGAATAAAGAGATTTCCATCTTGATCACATCCGGTCCTTTTTAAGCTGTTGCCATTTTGGATCACCTTCCAGATATTCATATCATTATTCATGATCCAGTGTTCCATCTTCTTAGCCCAGACATCGTACTCATCACTCATCAAATAAGGAAACATAACCTCATCCCTATTATTATCAAATTCTGCCATTTTATGTGATAACAGCAGTAAAGATACGTGATAGCAAGAACCAAAATGAATACCAGTAACCAACAATCAGTACACCTCGAAAAAATATATCAGTAGGAAATAAAGCAAGGACCCCACGTGATCAACACTAAAATAGACCAATCAAATTAATTCGAATAAAAGAATCACAAAGAGTCAAATATGGGACCACTTGACCAACATCCGCAACACAAAGAGAAATACTCAGTATCTGTTGTACCCACGTGAACTTCAGTGGAATCAAAATGTGCTCAGCAGTAATAATGTGAACGTGGGAACAAATAATGATTACCTTTGTGCAATTAAATGCGAATCACAATATCAATGCCGCATTAACTATGATATCCCACGTGTTCTTGAACTTGAATATCAATAAATAAATCAACCAAATCCTTGTAACTGTCACCAATCAGTCTTCAAATAAATATACTCAATCGCCCCACTTGAACTTCAGCAGTAACAAGCTAAAAAGTCGAACAAACCCACGTAAACCCATGTGATCATGCGATCCAATTTAAATGAGCCCCAAACAATTCGACCAATCACAAATAAGGACTAACGCAACAATGATGTACCGCACCACATTGAATCAAATTAATATGAGACCAGATCGAATATAATAATTGACAAATGCCAAAAATGTCAACCCACGTGCAGATCTAGGAAATCAAAATGAGATCAACAATATGAAACCAATATTTGATCATACCTCAAATCACGTGTTGGCCCCACCAAGATAGGTGCAAAAACAGTGAACCCAATAAATGCGCTGCATCCTCTAATTTTGAAATTCGTTTGACCAAGAATAATTGTGTGAACACATTAACTATCATGCGTAGATCAAGTGGCCAATCCAATCAATATCTCGTTTAAACCTTGGACCCACATGATCAGTAGAAACCGAATGTCCTCAGAAGAAACAAAATAAAGTGATTATCAACCAATAGAACCCACCAATCAAAAATAAACCTTGTATTCCCAACAATACTATTCGTAGAGTACCATGTCAATTCGGAATAAAACCAATCAAAAACGTGTCAGCCAATGAGAAGCTAGCCTTACGTGATCAACCAAATCCCCACCATGACCAAAATACCCATGGGTAAAGAGGAGCGTTCCACGGATCCCTAGCTTTGTGCTAGCCGGATCCCAAGTGGAAGGGATCCGTGGGATCCGGGGAACAGTAGGGATTTTCCTCTATAAATAGTGAGCCGTTTCTTCATTATTGCTCATCCCTCTCTAACACACTTTCCTCCCTGAGTTAAATCTCACTAACCTTAGATCCATGAGATCTATGTTTGTAGTTTTGTTGTTTGTGTGATCTTTTAGGTTCCTCTTAAAGGCAAGATCACCACCTTTGAAGTCGAGCAAGCTCAATTCCATGAGTAGCTATGCTTCCTCATCATCAAGGCTACTAAAGTTTTCTTGTTGATGATTCTTTTCTTTATTCAAAGAAGTGTTGTGTTGAAGACATTAGTGAAAGATGTCTCAAGTGTCAAGACGAAGATGTTAGTGAAGGGTATCTATCATCTATAGCATAAGCACTTGTGATAGGTTCTTAGAAGTCAAGACAAGAAGCATTAGTGAAAGGTGCTTAGAAGTCAAGACAAAGAAGCATTAGTGAAAGGTGCTTAGAAGTCAAGACAAAGAAGCATTAGTGAAAGGTGCTTCGGAGTGAAGACACAAGACATTAGTGAAAGGTGTCTTGTAGATCTAGTCAAAGGCATTAGTGAAAGGTGCCTTAGATGTACATCCGATATGGTGTGCTTCGATGTACAAGATAGACTAGTATTAGATCCAAGGATATTGATATCCTTGATGATGTTGTAAAGGAGTAGATCTCCTTTAGGATTAGTCGTTGGTGTAGTGTGGTAGTAGTTCCTCCATTGCAATGGAACTAGGTGCTTAGCCTAGTACCTAATAAAGGGTAGGCAACGTTGTGAAGGTGTAGTTCACATTGGTGTGAAAGAACTAGGTACTTAGCCTAGTACCTTATAAAGGGTAGGCGACGTTGTGTAGGTGTGGTTCACCTTGGTGTGAAAGAACTAGGTACTTAGCCTAGTACCTTATAAAGGGTAGGCGACGTTGTGTAGGTGTGGTTCATCTTGGAGTGAAAGAACCCGGTGGTTAGCCTAGTACCGGAAAAATAGTAGGCGACGTTGTGAAGGCTTCTCCGCCATAAGGAGATTGGTGTAGTGATTACGAACTCTCGAGTAGGTGACTCAGGGAGTAGAGTAGGGCAAGGAAGGTGACCTTGTAGCCGAACCACTATAAATACTTGCGTTGTGGTTTTGTGCTTCTTACTCTTATCTTTTCATTACTTACCTTTATATGTTTGTTTATCAACATCCAACACACACATCCAAATAGATTGACATAAGTCGATCTAAATAGATTAAAATGAAGTTTTAATTGGCAACACTATTCAACCCCCCTTCTAGTTTTCCACATATAGGTTGTTGGCTATTTATGTAATCAAATGTTTAGGCTTAATATTGTAAATTCAACCTTTATGTCAACCTCTAAACTTAATGATTCAACCCTATGGCATGCTAGACTTGGCCATGTACACTTTAAAAGAATGCAAGATATGTCTAAGGATGGGTTAATTCCAACCTTTGATATGGACACTGAGAAGTGTAAGGCTTGCATGATGACTAAAATAACTAAGAAACCTTTTCAAAGTGTAAAACGTGAAACTAAAGTTTTAGAGCTAATACATAGTGACTCATGTGATTTACATGCTACTCCCTCTTTAGGGAATAAAAAGTACTTTGTGACATTTATTGATGATGCTTCTAGGTTTTGTTATGTATATCTGTTACATACTAAGGATGAAGCATTAGATAAATTCAAAGTATTTAAAACTAAAGTTGAATTGCATCAAGGGTCCCAAATCAAAAGGTTAAGAACTGATAGGAGAGGTGAGTACATGAATACTCTGTATTTTTAGTCTGTTGGTATAATCCATGAAACGACTGCTCCTTATACTCTTCAACAAAATAGTATTTCTGAAAGGAAAAACAGGGTATTTAAGGAGATGGTTATTTCCATGTTTTCCTATTCAGGATTGAGTTAAGGATTCTGGGGTGAAGCTATGTTAACAACTTGCTATTTATTAAATAGGGTTCCCACAAGGAATAAGGTTACCCCTTATGAACTCTGGACTAAAAGGAAACCCAACCTGAACTATCTCAAGGTTTGGGGTTCTAGGGCTGTTGTAAGACTCCATGATCCAAAGCAAAAAACTTTGGGTGAAAGAGGCATTGAATGCATGTTTGTTGGATATGCTGAGCATTCCAAGGCATATAGGTTCTATGTTATTGAACCTAATGAATCTATTTCAATTAACTCCATAATTGAATCAAGGGATGCAATCTTTGATGATAATAGATTCTCATCAGTCCCTAAACCAAGTCAGAGGATTCAAAATAGATCTGAAGATCGGTGTATTAGAGGTCCCTAATAAAGAGCCCTCAATGGTCCCTGATGAGGTTGTGATTCAACAACCTGAACCTGAGCTTAGAAAGAGCAAAAGGTTCAGGAATCCAAAGTCATTTGGACCTGAATTTCAATTACACTTAGTTGAAGGAACAAGGGATGAGGTCTCTGACCAATACTCATATTGCTTCATTGTTAAGGATGATCCCAAGACATTTGAAGAAGCAATGAAGTCCCAGGATATTTATTTCTGGAAAGAAGCAATCAATGATGAGATGGATTCCATCATGGGCAACAACACTTGGGTGTTGGTTGATCTACTACCTAGTTGCAAACCTTTGGGTTGCAAATGGATTTTCAAAATGAAAATGAAGGTAGATGGAACTATTGAAAAGTTCAAGGCTAGACTAGTCATTTAGGGCTTTAAACAAAAGTTAGGAATAGACTATTTTGATACTTATGCCTCTCAGCGTACGTACCATAAGACTACTGATTACTTTGGCATCTATTCACAAACTGATTATTCATCAGATGGATGTGAAGACAACTTTCTTGAATGGTGAATTAGAATAGGAGGTTTATATGAACCAACCACAGGGCTTTATCATGCCTGGTAATGAAAACAAGGTGTGTAAATTGATTACGTCTCTATATTGACTAAAACAGGCACCTAAGCAGTGGCATCAAAAATTTGATGAAGTGGTTTTGTCTAGTGGTTATTTACTTAATCATTCTGACAAATGTGTATATAACAAATTTGATGAATATGGTAAAGGAGTCATCATTTGCCTATATGTTGATGACATGCTGTCACGTTGACCTGACAAAGGAATTTTTGTCATCAAGGTTCTCCATGAAGGACATGGGGAGGCTGATGTTATCCTTGGTATAAGGATTAAACATGAAAGTAAAGGAATTTCTATCTTACAATCTCATTATATTGAGAAAGTGTTGAGGAAATTTAATTACTTTGATTTTAATCCAATGAGTACTCCTATGAATACACATGAGAAGCTGATGCCTAATATTGGTAAGGTTGTATCTCAACTTGAGTATTCTAGGGTGATTGGCTGCCTAATGTATGCCATGACTTGTACAAGACCTGATATTGCTTTTGCAGTGGGTAAACTGAGCAGGTATACTATTCATCCTAGTGCTCATCACTGGCAAGCAGTTCTAAGAGTACTGAAGTATCTGAAGAAGACTATGAATTATAGTCTTTCATATACTAGCTATCCTTCAGTATTAGAAGGATATACTAATGCAAGTTGGATCAACACGAAGACAATTCGTCTACCAAATGGCTGGGTATTCCTACTTGATGGAGGTGCAATTTCTTGGGCATCCAAGAAGCAAACTTGCATCACCAGTTCAACAATGGAATCTGAATTTGTGGCTTTAACAGCTGCTGGTAAAGAATTTGAATGGTTGAAAAACTTGCTTCTTGAGATTCCATTATGGATCAAACCTATAGCACCTATTTCTATCCGTTGTGATAGTTCTGCTACATTGGCTAACGCTTATAGCTGGATGTACAATGGGAAGTCTAGACACTTAGGTGTTAGACATAGCATGATTCGTGAGCTTATCATGAATGGGGTGATATCTATACAGTTTGTTAGATCTCAACAAAATTTAGCTGATCACTTGACGAAAGGTTTGGCTAGAGACTTGGTTTTAAAGTCTGCTAAAGGGATGGGTTTAAAGTCCAACTTAGTCACTGAATGCTAAGACACCCAACTCCCTCCTGAGGAAACTTGGGAGCTGAGTTCAATGTGGAAAGCTAAACACTGAGTAGACTGGAGCCCATGTTTTAAAATCATCCCAAAGTTGTGCTCAGAACCTGCTAAAAAGGAGGATGAAGTCTTTACTTCTTAATGGTTAATTTCTTTGAAAAAGTGCTAAGAAGGAGCATGAGTAAAGAGGAATCACCTATGTAAATATTGAAGTGTTGTCGCTTCAGGTAGCGTTGGATTTTGGCTCTTACAATATTTATGAATTGGATATGGACACTTGGCTTATTTAGTGTCAGGATCATTCAAGTGTTTGAAAGCTTGTGTGTATGTTATGTTCAAGTATTCAAATGGGTTGATAGGACACCCTGATTCTCGAGTATTTGAACGTGTAATGTACTAAGATGGGAATTCAATCTTCAAGATATTTTCATTTATGCACATGTTTTGTTTTATGTTTATTTTCATGCAAAATGAATTGTACTAAATTGGGGAGGATTGTTGGAAATTTAGTTCAATTGAGGGATATGATCATACTTGGAAATGGGTTTGGAGGTACGGAGTGTACACCCATTAAGTCCCTGATTGCCCTGACTCTTATAGTGGTTAAGTAGTTACTACCGCTAGTAGTAATATTACTACCACCAGTGCACAGTTAGTACCGCTGGGCATAAGTTAGTACTGCTAGGCTTAAGTTGTATTGCTAGGCTTAAGTTAGTACTGCTGGGCAGTTACAATTTTGTAATTAAGACCATATTAACCTGGTCTTGTAACCACTATGGCTATAATGGAGGAACATTTTGAGGAAATTAACCAACACCGTTTAATTCTCATAATTCCATTGACTAAAGAGTAAAACTATCTTATAAATAGGATTCACATCTACATGGAAAGGTACACGAAAGCATAAACACTTGAAAGCAAACAGGTTCTTGATTTGTGCCAAAAACAAGAACACCACTTGATCTTATCCCATAGAGATATTCGTGTAACTAAGGCATAGGGTCGAATAATTTCTATTAGAAAGTGATAACACGATTTCAAATGATATCCGGTATTCATTGATTATCTACACCCAACTGGGAACACTCTTGAACATAAGAAACCAACACCACCTATCTCACAAGTGTCTTTAACAAGACTTGAATTCACAACCTCTTGGTTGCTCGCATCTCACATTACATATATACCACTAGGCCAAATGCCTTGTGTATAGGAAGTGTAATTGTTATTTAGCTGTAAAACTGCAAGTATGATGACTAAAAGGTATTCAGTTTTAAGAGGAAGTGCATAAAGTTAGGTATGAGTTAAATTTTAATAAGGAATTAAAGGAAATGAACATAAAAAAAGTTAGCCAAAACAAATACCGACTTTCTTGTTCTCCCTTTTTGACTCTTTTTTTCTGGCGTAACTGGGCCATTTTGTTGCTTTTAGCCTTTGGGTCTTGTATTGATGTGCCAAGAAGAAAGAGATTATTTAAGAGAACATAATAGCAACTACACATGTAAGTCAAGAATAATCCCGGAAGTGACGACCATTAATAAACGCAGAACAAAACACATGGTTTTTGCATGCTAATTCTATATATGCTGCTCCGTTACTTTTTTAATAATCGGCATATGTTCAAAGAGGGCCATAAAGCCCAAACAGATTACAAGAAACACAGGCCATATCTGGACAATAACAAAAACCTACCAAATGAAAGAAAAAAAGATAGAAACCCAAACAGGGACTCCTAACGAGATGCATGGGACAGTAAACTGTACTATTGGACTTGAAAAAACTAGCAAGACTACAACACAAAATGGACATAAACTAACAAACTGACATGAGCACACAAAGAAACCACACTATAATAAGCATAAAATTAGGAGCAGAGCAACTGCCACACAAAATGAGCTTATTGCAGGTTAATTGTTCTGATGTGTTCATGAAGCTCTTATACTGGTCTTGGCCCTTGCTTTGGTGCCTTGACCAGTTTTGTTCTAAAAAGTAATTTGTATTGACCATTGTATTGACAAATGCTAAGTGCAGATATTTGTATGCAAGAATTGTATGCAGTAGGAAATGAAAATGAATTTGGAGGGAAAGATAAAATAACTAACTTTTCTGTTATTGAATTGATGATACTAATTGTTGTCTACAGAAACTATATATAACTTTCCAAATGGTGTCAATGTGTTCATAATGGGTTGTTTTGGACATTGGCCCAACCCATACGAATTTGCTGACAAGAAATTTAACAACATAGACTGCAATTGTTTTACTAAAACTATACAAATAAGACTGTACTAATATTAACATAGGGATGAACATGATTAATGGATGATTTGTTCTTAAGAGGCTTCCAACATAAGCCACCTAACATTGACACAATGTAAAAACCATACTAGCTTATACTTAAATGCTCATTATTTCACAATGAAAGATCACCAATCACAATCATTTGACTTTTTTTTAGGAGAACCTTGTAAAATTATTGGGATGCAAAATGAGAGACGAGCAACCATATAAATGATTTCTTATATCTATAAACGAGTGTTTGTTGCTGAGAATCCAAATACGTAACCAAAAGAAATATGCAATTGCTTTTTACGTATGACAAAACAAAACCATCCTTCTTGGCTTTAATTTGGGTCCATTAGTATCTCAGTTTTAGTATTTGCTTTAAATTTGATAAAATTCTGGATACGATTCTCTAATGTTTTTTTGTTGAATTATATTTGTCATTCATTGAAAATTTGGGATTTACATCAAGGTGGTAGGTAAGCGGGCAATAAGCTGCGCCGCCACCCCTTTCTGAATAGCAAACCCTATTCTACTAAAAACATAATCGTGACCCCTAGGGGCCGATATATTGCTGCGAACAATCTTACGAACCCGATCCAAGAAGCGCACAGCTTCAGGAGCTAAGGAACCAAAAGTGTCAAAAGCAAAAGGAACAAACACGTGTTGATTCTCGGAGCACGCTTTATCATGTTTGTCCACTTTCTTTATCTCAGCCTTCATAACAGCTTGCCCAGCCGTAAACCCATTGCCCCGAAGATCCACGAGGGGGGACACACCAGTGAGGTCCACACAAGCATGTTTCCCCCTGCCCATCCAAAAACATGTTCAAGAAGTTTAGCATGTTCAAAACCAAAATGAAACAGCAAGAAGTTTAGCATGTTCAAGAAGATAAGTTGTAGTGCCAATTTATATGGAAATGTATTACAATATATTAAATTTCGCAAAAGTGGCAAAATTTGTTACTTCTCTGCATCGCCCAAGTTTCCTGTGACTTAACTTTCGGAAGTTTAGCATGTTCAAGAAGATAAGTTGTAGTGCCAAAATTTGTTGCAGACTCCTGGTCTTGTGTTTAAATTGATGCATACATAGTTACTACTTAGTTGTACACTTTTGTCCTTCTAATGTTTTGTGTTTATATGCAATTGCGTAAGATATAATAGAAACTACTCTAATCATAATAGAAATTTAACAGTTATAGCGAGCATGTAAAGAAACAAAATCTGTAGCCGCCCCTAGTTAGATTTTCTCTGTTCGTAACATGTTCGGGTACTAATGTTATATAAACATGCACCCAGAAATGCACATTTCGGTTAACCGGTTCGGTTTGACGACCGGTCAAACCCGAACCGGTTTGAGTCAACGCAAAAAAAAACCGATCGGGCCGGTCAACCGGTTCGGTTCCGAACCGGCTGTGAGGATGGAGAAACCCAACTGGTCCAAACCGGTTTGGGACCGGTCTAGACCGGTTAACCGGTTTTGACCGGTTCTAGTTTTTTTTTTTCCTTTTCCGTCGTCGTTTGTAATCGTTTTCTTGTTTCGTGTATTAATAAACCAGAACTTTTATTTAATAGAACCGAGAATACATGATACATCACACATTACATAGAAACTTAAAACACAACACATAATAACTTAAACATAAATCATCGATAACTTGATAAAATACTCAACGTCAACTCGAGGTCTCGAATCGCATCAACCGCAGGTTCTTGGCGCAATTCTTCTGTGTGAACCCTCAACGCACGCCGAAGTGGGTTTGAAAAACAAAACAATACTTACATTGAGCCATTCGCTTGCCATCCGACATTTCGACGTAGTTGTGGTGAGCCCAAACCTTGGGATTACCGTGTGCACGGTCTACCGGAAAATAACGAACAATAACCGTGGCAGGGTGTATGAGAAGTGTGGATCACCATTAGTGAAATGCTTCCGATTTTTATTTTTAGAGTGTAATTTTAATTGTATAAAAGTTGCAAAAAATAAAAACACAATCTATTTATTTATACAAGTCTTACAATGGCAAACTTGTAAATATTAAAAAAAAAATTCAAATTTTGAAAATTTACCCGCGTTCCCCCTAAAAAATATTCAAATTTTGAAATTTTAAAATTTTTATGTCGAACCGGTTTCGGACCGGTTTATAACCGGTTGTGAAATTCGAATTTTTTGAAAAAGTCTTTGCCACCAAGGCCAAAATTCAAAGTTTTTAAATATTTAACCGGTTTGGAACCGGTTTTTAACTGGTTAACCGATTTTTTTTTATTTTTTTATTTTTTTTTTCGTTTTTCAAAATTTAAACAAACTTACACTGAATAAACTTCCACTTTTATTTATAACGTCGGAAATACATAAACTGAAAGGAAATACATTAACTTAAAGGAAATACATAAACTTAAAACATAATACGTAAGCATAAAAGTCCTAATAGTCGTCATCGGATCCCCTAGCTTCTTGAGCAGTCTGATCTTGTCTTAGTTCTTCATCTGAAAGCATCTCGATTTCACCCGCTTGTGCCTCTTTCACGTAGACCTCCCCTTCGAAGTCTGCGGCATTTTCAAGATCACTTTTATCTTGCACTCGCATCATTGGCCCAAGTGATCTTTCAAACCCATACACATCTCCAAAGAAGCTGTGTGAGTCTGCTTTCTATTTGATAAAACCCTTCCACTTGTTGAAAAAGCGGATTTAGAAGCTACCGAAGTAGCTTGTACACTTAGTACATCACGAGCCACTCGGGATAGAACGGGAAACATTGCTTCCTTTGCTTTCCAAAACGCCAACACATCAAAGTTTGCAACTTGCTCGGGCGGAATATGTGAGATAAAATCGGTTGTGGTATATCTTTCATATTCACTTTTCGCGAAATGATCATTTTTTGACCGTTTGTTGGGATTCTCTCTTATCCTTTTATGCAAAGCAAGTATCGATTCCTCTAAAACCCCTTGATGATGATGAAGAAGACTCGTGAATGCAGAGGGAGGTGGGTTACCATATTTTTCAAAATAATATTCCCACAAACTTTTAAAAGAATAGCCAAAGGACTCTTTTGCATCATCGATAGTTCGGTTTGACGCTAAACAACCCAAATCAGTCACAATCGAGTCAATAAGCACCTCTACCCCGCTTACAATATAACATGGATTTAATGCAGCCGCACAAGTAATTAACGGTGGCAAAGTTTCAAAATATTTCAAAAGCTTTTCTTTCATCCCGGAAACCATGCTTGTATAAACACCACCATGAAATTCAAATGCGGAAATTTGTGAAGACATCAGGAATAGTTGCTCGAGTACCAAATGAGCCGTTGGATAATAAACCCCTGAAAATCTTTTTGTTGCGTTGTAAAAAACTTCAAGTAGTCGGGTTAGTTTTTCAATAGTATCCCAATTATCGCATTAAATGGAGCACACCTACCCCTCCCCGACAATTTCTCATCATGAAAATATTGCAAAGTCACCTTTTGTTTTAAACCACTTATGAACATAAGATAAGTGGAGTTCCATCATGTTTCAATATCCCAAAAAGGTTGTAACAAAGGTTTCCCCGCATTTTCACACAACCGAATGTATGCATTATAACTTTTATTACCCTTTTTAAAAACATCGACTAACATTCTTTTAAAATTTTCCTTCACTTCACTCAAATGCGGATCTTCTAATCCCTCTTGCACGGCCAAGTTAATGATGTGTGCAACACATCGACTATAAAAAAAATCACCACTACAAGGTAGCTCGTATTCCATTTTTAGTCTACCCATTGCATTTGTGTTGTTACTAGCATTATCCAACGTTATTGAAAAAAAAAATTTTGTCAAGTTAAACTTATGAAACACTTTTCTCAACAAATTGTATAAAGCTTCTCCGGAGTGAGGAACCGGAAAGTTTTCAAATGCTACGACTCGCTTCATCATTTGCCAACTTTCGGGATCAACCCAATGTGCGGTAACACAAAGGTACGAAAATGGCAAATTATGAGGAGCGGACCAAACAACGGTTGTTAAATTAACACAAGCATCTAAATTTAAAAAAGTATTTTTTAAATCTTGTTTAGTCGTTTTCCACATTTTCATAGCATCACGTTTTAGAGTCATACGACTTACATGATGGTACTGCGGTTGCATATAATTCTGGTACACCTCCGTCGTCCCATCGTGGTCATAGTGGTTGAACGGCAAACCACGTTGAATCACCAAACCGGCCAATTTTTGACGGATTAAATCATGATCGTATGCAAAAATAGTCTCGTCTCGAGCCATGTACGATTGACCGGCCTCCGGAACCGATTTGAGTGCCTTGCAATACTTATGTTTGATATGAGCCCTCAACGTCGAGTTGGAACCGGCAGACAATATACTCAAGCAAAGTTTACATTGAGCCTTTTTCTTACCGTCCGATATTAGGACATAGTGGAAGTGTTCCCATGGATCTTTTACACGGTCGCATGGTAAAACTTTGATAATCGTCGCTGCACTTGTTGAACCAGCTTCGGTGTTGGTAGTGTTGTTGGTGTTTGAACTTTTCATACTTTCGGTTTTGATTTTTTTGAGTGTTTTTTGATTGCTTGAAAGTGATAATTAACCAAATACATAACACATCTATTTATACTAACATTTAGATGGCAAAATGGTAATTTTTAAAACATATTTAATAAAATCCCCCCCCCCCCCACGCTCCTTCCCGCCCTTCTTTCAAAATTACAAATTCAAAATTTTAAAATTCAAAAAAACCCATAAAAAACCCGCCCATAGGCCAAAAAATAGTTCCTAACCGGTTAACCGAACCGGTTTGGTTATTCGGTTAATAAAAACCGGTCTCCAAACCGGTGGTTTTTTCAAAATGTCAAACCGGTTCCTAACCGGCGGTTTGGATAAAAACCGGACCGGTTATGGTCAAAACCGGTTTTGACCGGTTGGGTTTTTCGGTTTGTCTTCTGATGCGGTTCGGTTAACCGGTTCGGATGTGCGCCTCTACATGCAACTAATAAAAAATCTTAAAAATAATAGATTATATTAACTTCTGAAGTGGACAATTTTTTAATTAAGATTACCTGAGATGAAGACCACACGAGTTTACTAATCGCATCCATTGTGTGACAACCCGGTAATTTGAAATTTAATTATATATGCTATCACGAATAATCATGAATAACCCAAAACTAAAAATTCGGTTTGATCTTTGAAAGTCTTTATCTGAAATATTGTTCGTTTTGATGATTAGATTATGTGAATTATCGTTATATGTCGATTGATGGATGGTATGATTGATTGTATGGTTACTTTAGGCACTACGTGAGTCGGCACTAGAAAAACTTAATAAATCGTGAAACAATAAAATTTGACGCGTTTATGGGACACATACATATTTATAGTCAAAGTTAATGGAAAAATTAATTTAAAAACAATAGCACGACTTAGAAAATTATTCGGTCACATCTAGTATATTTTACGAGCCTTAGAAAGCTTCTCGTTAAAGTTTAAACAAACTACAACAATGGTGCTTGTGTTAAAATCCGGCGCCCCCTTTGGTTTCAAAAATTACATGAATGGTTCCTTTGTGGAATAAAAACTCTAGCCTCACCTTTCTTCCTCATTTCTATACAAACCCTAAAAATAACATTCTCCCTCTTTTCTCTTGCGTAGCCGCCGCCGACAACCCACACAACCACCATCACCGCCGCATCCCACCTTACACCGCCACCTCACGCGCCAAAACAAACCACCACCACCACCACTTGTCACCCACGCGCCACCAATATTTATCACCACCATTTTTAATCATCACCACCTTGTAGATCGAGAAGAAAAAGGTAGGAAACACGAGTCACACTCGTTGGTAACTCGGTGGGAGTCAACTCGTGACTCACCGAGTCACGTTTTACATTTTCGGTTTCGGGTTTAAGGTATAAACAAATGGAAAAATCTTTTATTAATAAAAACGTAAAAGGAAACCTGTTTGGTATCACGGGTGTGTTTGTGTGTCGGGTTTGAGTCGGACTGTGAGCATAAGCTCGGGTTTGATGTTGGCGTTATTGTTGTCGTGGAGTGTTAGCCGAGACCCAAGAGGGTTTGTTTAGACTGGTGTTGAGCCGAGGAGAATAGCCGAGACCCAAGAGGGTCCGTTTTGGTTGTAGCCGAGAGGTAAACCGAGACCACTAGGGTCTCGATGTCTAGTTATTGTTATTGTTGAAGCTTGGTTGACGCTGTTGACTAGTTGTTGTTGGTGTTGGATTTGGAGTTGGACATTTTGCGAATTGATGTGTTGCCGAGCTGTAGGTTTAGGGCCGGTAACCGATATGTTGGTGAATTTGGACTTGACATATATACTTGTGTTGATTTGTGCAACGTCGGTGTCACCTTGACTTTCTAGTCTCGGTTTGACCCCGACAATGCCGTAACATAGACTTTTACATTATATTTGGACACTATGACTTGTTAATGTGCCGAGAGTTGATTACTCGGACACGTGACTCGAAACGGATGATTACTCAAAATCTATTGTTTGGAAATAATTATATATATATATAACTAGACATGGAAATAAATAATAAGAGTTTATACG
The DNA here is from genome assembly GCA_910596185.1 of Chrysanthemum makinoi. Classification (NCBI taxonomy): domain Eukaryota; kingdom Viridiplantae; phylum Streptophyta; class Magnoliopsida; order Asterales; family Asteraceae; genus Chrysanthemum; species Chrysanthemum makinoi. The sequence continues at coordinate 15,711,481 of OU343217.1, forward strand.
GTAAATATTAATTAACGAAACCTTTTTTATTTAATATTTAACATAAACTAAAAATTAAAAAGGGTAAAAGTTTTTAAAATGTAAAGTTTATCAAAAGCGTGTTATTAAATGTTTCGAGGGCACGCAAAGCGAGAAACATTACTCAAAGTAGTCTTATTACTTTTATTGAATTAATGTCAAGTTGACGAATTAAATAAGTATTCGTTCGATTAACTTATTAAGTTTTAAGGTTTTAATCTCTTGGTATAGTTTAGTCGTAGAGATTGATTGGGAAATTGCAACAACTTGGCGGATTGTTAATGGTGTTTTGAGTCATTTGTAGTGGTCTTTTGTTTGGCGTGAGTTCACTTGAGTCATGTCGTGTCTCCACTCACGCACGATGATACCAAACACTAGCAAATGACTTAAACAAGGATTTTTTTTTTTTTGGAAATAAAAAAACGGAACATACATGGGAATAGTTTGGAAAATTAACACGTTCTTGGATATACGTTAAAATAAGTTTTGTATTATTAGGTTGTGCCGAGACCGTAGTTGCCATCACTTGTTAGACGCTTTTCTGCTTTTGCTCTGTTGACTAATTGTGCTTTGCTTGATCGAGATGAGTTTCATAGCCCCACTTTTACTCATGACTATGTTTTATTTAAACTTGGAGTGAGAAAACATGCAAACTATTTTCTTGGACCTGCCACTACTTTTTTATTTGCTATTACGTGTTGACTAATTAAGGTTAGATATGCGGTAGATGTTGACTTAGACTAGGATAGAAACCCTTTGCTATATCGTTGGTGCCTAGCTAAGAATAGATATCTACTTCCGACCTAGACCAGGATAGCAACATAATATACCTTGCTATATCATTGGTGCCTGGCTAGAGTCGCTTAGGGCCCTACTGAGATCTTACTCTCTTCGATATTGGAATGATTATTATTGGAATGTTGTTGGAATGCATGATATATATATCTACCCTAGTCCCACATAGCAAGTAACTCTATCAGGTCAACTACTAAATTTATGATTAAACCTATGAACTCACCGGCGTTAGCTGACTCTTTTAGTATGTTTTCTCAGGTAATTAAGATGATGTTTGGATTGCTTGTTCTTGGAGGCTTGCCAAAATGGCATGGTTGAAGGATCAACTAAAACTCTCATAATACTTATGGGATCTATCTATTACTTTCTTTTGGGCCTTACTTTCATTACTTTGGAATAAATGTATACCTAATGACTAAATGTTGGATTGGTTTTATGTATCAGATTATGATATCTTGTTTTTGTATGCTTGTGTTGTGTACCAATCCCGTAGCATCCCGAAAGCTTGATTAGTCATCCGTTGTACCATATTTTGGGGGTGTTACACATTGTAGCATGTCTGTCTAAATCCTTCAACATATGCAAACCATTGTTCAGTTCCCCAAACTATCGTAGGATTTTTTGTTCGCTAACCATATGGATTCTTGTGCTAATGACATCTAAACATCGTAGACCAATTTACAGGTGAACATTTTATCAAATAGTTAGTGTGCAAATCATTTCAATTAACAAAATGTTCCATGTTTAAATCACCATTAGCATGAAAAGGGCCTTCTAAATTGACCCGTTTTTCTTTTCAGCAACATTTTTAACAACATGATTTGCTCTCGCACCAAACGTTGTCTTAGAAAGATCAAGAATATGCCGATATTTTCCATCTAGCACGTTGAATACATTAACTATTCAAAGGTCAATTGATCGAAAGATAATATAAGACGGATATAAAAGGTTGCCCTCAGATTTTACTTCTTTTCCCTGTAGAAGTAAATTTCCGCAAAATATCATTCCAACCATCCATCCCCCACTCCAGGAATGGTATAAGGATTCTTCACTAGATCAAATAACAAGACTGAAACTTCATTATTATTAAACAACGAGTCTTCACAATCTAACTACTAGCTTATGTCAAAATAAATTAAACACACTCAGAATATCTCAAAAAAACAGAACAGTGATACAACCCAACTCTCCTAACCCAATAAACACATAGCTATCTCAAACTCATAAAAAAATTTTTTGGGGAATTGCATTATCGTGACATTTGATGCTCCTTTCTACACCAAAAACGCTTGTGGTTGCTACTACTTTATCCGATTTTGCTCAATATAAACCGAATCTCCAATATAAAATGCCATTTACTTAAAGGTGATTTAAGTCCACAAAACAATCTTAATCAGCAACAAGTCTCAAAGGGTCTCACTAACATCACCAATTCACAGCACCATTGAAGCAGACATTATATCAAACAGTTGGTGTGCAACTTAATTTAATTACAGGACTTGCAGCTTCCTCTCGGATGTCGGTGACTAAATACATCTGATATATACATTTGGAAACGTTATCTATCAACATGTAATATTGTTTATACAAGGAACCAAGAAATATTTAAAAAATATACTTCCCAATCATGAAGATTTTGTTGTCCCAACTCTAGATCAATGATATATAGATTGCAAAATGTAAAGTATATTGAATAAGTAAAATTGTCTATTAACTTGTAAATGTTACAAATGTGTATGTATATATACAAACTGATCGTTGCTATCCAACCATCATGATGGTTTGGTTTTGTAACCGCCATCCATAACTGTTTTTCAGTTATTTAGTTTCTACTTGACATGTTTAGTCCTTCATCTAATAATAAATACATAAGAAGCATAAAGATAAAGATTATTGGTTCACATTCTCCTCCTTAATCTTGATCGTTGCTTCGCCCTAAGTCTTGAACTCCGAGCATTTGTCGCATAGTCATGAACTTCAATCTTGGTAGAGCCTTTGTTAGAATATCTGCTCTTTGTAGTTCTCCACTGACATGTTCCACATTGATGTGCCCATTCTCTACGCTTTCACGAATGAAATGGTAGCGAATATCGATGTGCTTGCTTCTTCCATGAAAAACTGGGTTCTTCACAAGTGCTATTGCTGAAATGTTATCGACCTTCAGCAAGTATCCTTTTTCTTCCCATCCGCTTAGTTCACTAAGCAATCGCTTTAGCCATAAGGCTTGACATGCTGCAGTAGCCGCCATGAATTCTGATTCACATGATGATAGCGCCACTGTTGGTTGCTTCTGAGTACACCAGGTAATTGGTGACTCTCCGAAATAAAATACGATCCCAGTAGTTCCTTTTCCTTGATCAGTGTTGACTCCATAACTACTGTCGCTATAACCTGTAATCTTGCAGCCGCCTTCTTGCTTGTATATAATGCCATGCTCCTTTGTTCCTTTGATGTATCGGATTACTTGTTTTACCGCCTTCAGGTGATGATCCTTCGGGTCTTGCATGAATCTACTGAGTAGTCCGACTGTGTAACTAAGATCTGGTCTTGTATGCAGTAAGTACCTGAGACTTCCTATTAAGCTTCAGTAGTAAGTTGCGCCAACCGAAGTTTCCTTCTTCCGCCTTGACCAACTTAGTACCAATATCCATAGGTATCTTCGTATCATTGCTTTCTGCCATACTTGTTTCTTTCAAGATCTTGTTAATATAACTGCTTGTTTGATTGTAATCTCTCCTCCTGTCTGCGGTGACTTCTATCCCAAGGTAATAAGCTAACAATCCTAAGTCGCTCATTTCAAATATATCCTTCATCTGGGATTTGAATTCTTCGATTTCTTTCTTTGGAGTGCCTGTGATTATCGATCATCCACGAGACTCCAACTATAAGTGTAGAATTCTTGTTCCGCTTTGTATAAACTGCTTGTTCGAGATTACATTTCTTAAAGTCTAAGGACTTTAACGTTTGATCAAGCTTCACATTCTAAGCTCTCGGTGCTTGCCGTAAGCCATATAAAGCTTTAGTAAGCTTATATACTTTTCCTGTATTTCCTTGTTGTATAAATCCTTCAGGTTGTGTAACGTAGACTTCTTCCTTTAAATCTCCATGTAAAAATGCTGATTTTACATCTAAGTGATGTACTTGCCATCCATGATATGCCGCTAATGCTAATATCAACCGAACTATCTCTATCCGAGCAACCGGTGCAAATACTTCATCGAAGTCTATCCCTTGTTCTTGCACATAACCTTTTGCCACTAACCGTGCTTTATATTTGATGATATTTCCTTTTGCATCCCTCTTGGTCTTGTAAACCCATTTGAGTCCTATTGCCTTCTGATTTTCTGGCAATGTAGTAAGAGTCCATGTTTTGTTCTTGTTGATTGAATCCAATTCAATCTCCATGGCCTCAATCCATTTCTCATCTATTGATGCTTCCTTGTAATTACGGGGTTCTTCTTCCGTAAATAACAAGCTTTGTGGTTCAACTCTACGTGCATGCCTGTATATATCCGACATGTTTCTGTATTCACGTACGGGTGTATCATCAAATCTATCTCTTGAGTTCTCTACAGAACTATTAGTAGCTTCTTCTTCCTTTTCTGAGTGTGGGTCGTAATGATATGCCGGTGGTGTGTTTGGTGAAACCGGATCGGAATCGATCTTGTTCATGATACGTGTTATTATCGTTTTCTGTGTTGACTGGTGTAAGGTTTTCGTTGTCAACTCCGTCTACCACAAAACTAGCCCAAAATGTGTCTTGTGTGTCCGTATCTTCTTCATCTTTGTTCCAAACCCACGACTTTGTTTCCATGAATTTTACGTCCCTACTAACATGTTTCTTCCTGGTTATAGGGTCATATAACCTACATGCTTTTGATCCTTCCTCTACTCCCAAGTAAACCAATGGTATGCTTCGTCGTCCAAATTTCTTTAAGTGAGGTATCGTTATCTTTGCATAAGCTGTGCATCCAAATATTCTTAGGTTTTCCAAGTTTGGTTTTCTGTTGTAGAGTGCCTCATATGGAGTTTTATCTATCGTGGCCCTCAGAGGTACCCTATTGAGTATGTATATAGCATGTTTAATCGCCCACCAAAAAGTTAAAGGTAACTTCATTGCTTTCATCATACTCCTAGTGGTTGATAACACTGTCCTATTCCTTCTCTCCACTACTCCATTCTGCTATGGGGAGTACGGTGTTGTCAACTGTCGTGCTATTCCATTTTCCTTACAGCACTTGTGAATTCATTTTATGTGAATTCACCACCTCTATCCGTTCTTAGCATCCTTATTTTCAACTTCATTTCCATTTCTATCTTCTGTCTAAATTCCTTGAATGTACTAAATGCCTCATCTTTCGATGTCAGAAAGTAGGCCCACATAAAACGTGTACAATCGTCCACTAACAAGAAAATGAGTTTCTTGCCTCGAGTGTGTTGCCGGACTTATAGGACCGCAAAGGTCTCCGTATACTAAGTCCAATGGGTTCTTTGATCTGAATTTAGTTTGGTTTGGAAATGGTGTTCTACTGTGTTTTCCTAATAAACATGTCACAAATCGCCTCGCATGATTTATTCTTGGAATTCCTTCTACTAGATCTTTCCTAGTCATCTTGTTTATATCGTCAAAGTTCAGATGACCTAATCTAGCATGCCATAACCATGCTTGGTTATCTATATTTGCTAAGAGACATATAGGTGCTTCTATCTGTAATTGTATCTTGTAGAGTCGATTCTTAGATCTTTCTACTTTTATCAACAACTTCTTATTCTTATCATACAAAGTCAACTTGTTTCCGTCCATAATGACTTTACAACCTATTTCCGTAAGTTGTCCTAGACTAAGTATGTTGCTCTTGAGGTTTGGTATGTAGTATACTTCCGATACTACCTTCTGTTCCTGGTTCTTACAACCTAACAATATAGATCCTCTACCCATTATCTGTACATACGATCCATCTCCAAAACGTATCGTCTGTTACGCTTTCATCAAGATCCCTAAAATGACTCTTTATCCCAGTCATATGGTTACTTGCACCATTATCTAAGTACCATATGCTTGTATCCGCTGTAGCATATTTCTTTGGTTGAATTTGTTCTTCATTCAACAACACTTCCTTGTGTTCGGCCAGTGCGTAGTCATTAATAGTGATGGTTCATCGTCTTCTAAGATAAGGTTTGATTGTTCCCGAGTTGCTGGTTTTCCTCTACAGTTTCTTTTAAAGTGTCCCATTTTATGACACCTATAGCATTTTATCTTGCTCACATCCCACTCTCCTTTATTCTTATCCGAACTCTCCTTATAACTAGAGTTCCCTTCCTGTGGGTTGTTTCTATTTTTATTCTCGCCAGCCTCGTGAGAAATTTGATTTCCCTCCACGTTTGTAAAAACGCTTCCTATTTCCTGAGTGTTCGCCATGTGCGAATAATAGGTTTTCCTGGCTTTCTACATGTCCTCCTTCCGAGTTTTATCCTTTCTTCAAATGCCTTGAGTCTTCCAATGATCTCATCTAAAGTGATTTCGTCGAGATCAGTTGTTTGTTCTATGGATGCTACTATCTGAATGAACCTATCCGGTGTGGAGTCTAATAGTTTTTGAACTAAAAGTGATTCATCCAAAGTTTTCCCTAATTCTTTTGCCTTCGTGGCATAGCCGTTTAGTTTAGCCGCAAATGCATCCACCGTCTCATCTTCTTTCATCTGAAGTGAGTTAAACCCAATCATCAATGATTGTAATCGTGCTTTCTGCACTTTATCTTCTCCAACGTGTCTTTTCTTCGCTGAATCCCATGAATCCTTTGCCGTCTTACAACCCGCTACTTGTAAGATCACATCTTCCGTCAATGCTTGATATAGGAAGGCAGTCGTTGCCTTTTCTTTCTTATCATCCACCGGGTGTATCTATCTTTGGTTCTATTGCTTCCCATAAGCCATGTGCCTCTAGTATAACCTTAATTTGTATAGCCCAAACTGTGTAGTTTGTGGTTTTCAACTTAGGGCATTGATATTGTGCAATAGGTGTTACGGGTTTTGTTACGCTATAATGGTTGCTATATCGTCAGTTGTCATTTCGAAAGTGTTTAGAATCTTCACTTTCTAATTCAATGGGATATATTCTTCCTAGTGTGGTTTTTCTATAAAGTATGGAAATTTCTAATCTTCCGGGAATCCTAATAATACGGGATCAATAAATAGTTTTCGGGATTTCCTAATAGTATGAAATAAAGTATTCTATACTATTCTATACTATGTAAAGTAATGAAATCCAGAAAGAGTTTAACTTGTGACCTCGTATATCCGATGAATACTAGTGTATTCTTTTGTTTTCGTTAGTAAATCGTTTACCAACGTTGCTTTGGTTCCCCTTTCTTTGCCTCGTACCCTTGATGTTGTTTTGCCTCGTTGTGTTTTGTTTCCCACCGAATACAAACACCAAAGTCTTCACGTAATTTGAATTTCCTTTTTGCCTCCAAAGTTTCGGATTGTTTTGAAACTTTGGTTTTCCAAGTTTCGAATGAAACTTCTGTCGAGATGTATCTCCTCCAACAAGTCCGAAAACAAACAGGTTGTTTTTCTTTCTTGTTCCTCCACACTACACGTTCTTTTCTTCTTTCCCTTGTACGTTATTGATGTCTATTGTCCGCAATCAATTTCCCACGTACAAAATAATTTTGGTACCGAGAAGGTATCCAAAAATTAACTCCGAAACAAATGTTTCTGATCTTCCTTTTCGTTGTTGTTCTCCTTGTGTCGTTTGACACTTCTCCACACAATTCCTTGAGCGCTCCTTCTTCTTATCACGTCGATCCTTTTTCCACAACAACGCTTCCGCTCTTTCCCGCGCTTCCTACCTTTGTGTCTTGTTCAACCCGGTTTCACAAAGTTTTATCCCACTCGTTCCTATTACCAAAACGTAGTGTTCAAATTCTTCCTTCCCTATGTTGTTGCCAACACAGTTTTCCCCACCAATCCGCTTGGTGTAACACGCTTGTAATCCCTACGTAAATGATCGTGCACTATCTTCTACGTATCCTTATTCACTTTGTTTCTCTCGGAAGTAAAGAGTAAACAAAACTTGTCACCAAAACAGAAAATTTTCGAACTGAAAAGATCTGTTTTCAAAGCGTATGAAAAGCAGTTTTTGTTTTTCTGCGCGTGTTCCTTTGGGTCTTCTTCTTCTTGCGTATGATTGTTTTATAATCAAAAACGAAGGTGTAATCCTATGCTCTTGATGCCAATTGTTGTCCCAACTCTAGATCAATGATATATAGATTGCAAAATGTAAAGTATATTGAATAAGTAAAATTGTCTATTAACTTGTAAATGTTACAAATGTGTATGTATATATACAAACTGATCGTTGCTATCCAACCATCATGATGGTTCGGTTTTGTAACCGCCATCCATAACTGTTTTTCAGTTATTTAGTTTCTACTTGACATGTTTAGTCCTTCATCTAATAATAAATACATAAGAAGCATAAAGATAAAGATTATTGGTTCACAGATTTCCCAAAAGAAACAGCAAAGTTCCTCTGAATTTTCTGTAAATGTCTATTATTTGCCAAAGATCTTGAGATCCAATCAGCACGGCTGCTATATAATCGACACTTGAAACCCAATGCTTAAGCACACACGCTCAAGAGGAAGGTTCGCCCTAGGGAACATTGGAAAACAATTGCCAACCTCTTGATTCTTTACAGCGTGGATCAATGACCTTACCCAAAGATCTACTCAATTTATGACCCCTATCATCTAGCACAAATCCATGAGTTATACTCCGGTTCTAGATAATTAATTTTGGTTGCAACGCTGGTCAATAAAGAGATTTAAAACCAACCCCATGCTGATCGGTACCTTCAACATATAAAACTGAGGCCATCTCTACTTTTTAAAACGGCAGCTCTTGAAGATCCAAAAGCGTATGTATGTTTAATAGGTCAATATACATGTCCAAATGAACTTAACTGATATAAGAACTGTTCAAACCAAACATCCATAGTATCACTTCCCATCACAAAATCTGATGCTTTTTCACAATAATTTCAGGAACCAATTCGTCTACTGACATGTACCACCATGCATCGTTGCCCTTTTGGGAAATATTTGCTGTCAAACACAATGATTGAAAAATGTACAGTCCATATTGTAAGTTCAAATTTACACTTGATATGAGCAACAGTCTCTTCATTTAGCGGAGGTTGCTTTGTCTCACTAATATGATCAATTTACAGGTAGACATTTTATCAAACAGTTATTATGCAAATCATTTCAATTAACAACTGATTATACATTTCTTATTAGTGCATAATCTGTAACAAAACACACAGCCAAACAACCTGGCACTATCACGTACTCACATTGCGATGTCACAATTAATGACTAATAACACAATTCATCTTCACAAATATAAGGCCATTAGCATACGTAGAACAATTCTAAACAACAAGTCTCAATGGTCTCGCTAATTAACATGATCAATTACAGCTCTATTGAAACATACATTTTATCAAACAGGTCGTGTGCAACTCTATTTTTTTTTTTAAATTTTATCAAAATATTGTCTTAGTAGTTAATCTTGTTGACTTTACTCGTTCAACTCGTTAGAGATTAACCTAACCCCAATAAATGTCAATTGCCTACCCTTTAGAAAATATAATTACTTTATTTGGTAGGTTAAATGAGATCTTACTGAAGTTCTTAGATTGTGATCCAAGAATCTGGCTATAAAAAACTACATCGCAGAATTAACAAAATATCAGATGAAATTATTTTGCACCGTTTTAATGAAAGAAACCATGAATATGTTGAGACATCAATTTTTGCCCACAAGACAATCGGAATAGTACAACCTGATTCTATGATTGGTAATTTCATTAACGTCTGAAACATTAAGAGCGATTTGACTGATGTTAACATAGATTGTTAGTTTAGTGTGACACAAAGAATACCTGGTGTTTCCCTATGAATCATTCTTAACAAAGCATAAACTTTTTCAAACTATCTTACTCACAATAAAAGTTGTACATATTTTGCGCCTGTAGAGCAACTTGGGAAGCTGTTCGAAAGCCGGAAGCATGAGTCGAGCACAATCCTTGTAATTGTCTGTTAAAAAGAAGTCAGTTTTCTTTCCACATAAAACATGCATAAGATAGACCTTCACACATAATTTTTATTATTATCTGGGTGCAACATAAAAACCTCTTTCTGATACACGAAGTAAAATCATAAAATACTAGCTGAATACCGCAGATAGTCCTTTTACAGTGGCCAAAACTCGAGGCCACATACAATGAGGCCAGATAAAGGTCCTTCATAACTTGCAAGTCTCATATTAATCGGAAAAGTGTCATTCTCTGTTGAGAATCAGTCCCTTCCCCACCCCGAACTCACACCCGCGAACACCAATCAAAATGACAAGATTGGCTTTCAATGCTTTGTATATTAATAAGGAAGGAAACTGAATACATACAATATGAAAGCTACTACCTATTTATAGACTAAGCTAAGGTACATAACAGATAACATGGGTACTAAACTACTAACCCACTAAGCTAGAAAACAGGAAACAATAACTCCACTTGCTGGAAACTCGTTCAACCACAAGACCTGGTAAACCCACTTCCTTTTCCTGAATACTTAGTCCAGCAGTGAATAAACTGACCCATGAATACTTATCCGTGACCCACATACTGATTCGTGACCCACAACCTGATTTAACCCATCAAGATTATCCAACATTCACCCCCGTAATCTTGATGCCTATCACGGTCTCGGCTTCTGTCGATCATACTTAGGAACACGGTCTCGGTCACGTACTGCTTGCTAGGTCTCCTCGTACTTTGCTTCTCTTCTGATGCGTTCTTTTGGTCCATCGTTGTGATCATAACTTTCTGCTTGCTTTCGTCTTTCGATCTCTTACTGCTCGTCCGCCCCGTAAATGGATCAACCCACTTCTGAGATCCATACCCACTGAACCAAGACCCATGGCCTGCTCCATGGATACAACCTGTTACGTGATCCACTTGCTTAAAGTTCTTGCTAAAATTTCTTCCTAAACTTTTGAGTTCCAAAACGGTATTAATTCCTTGCTAAAATACCGGTCTTGATCTCGTTCTTGCTTCTTGCTTATCGATTCTTGCTTATCGATTCTTGCTTGCTTACGATTGTTTCTTGGTTGCTACTTGCTACAAACCCGAAACTTTCTACTTGCTACGGTTGTCTTGTCTGCTACTTGCTACAAACTATACGACAACTTTCTTTCTTTCTTGCTTTCTTTCTTTTGATCACCACGTGATCAACCTTGCTGCTTGCTTTGTTTCTTGCTTGCGACCATTCGACAAACTGCTGCTCCTTCTCTTTCTTTTGATCATCATGTGATCAACCTTGCTGCTTGCTTTCTTTCTTGTCTGCTACGTGCTACAGACTACTTGCTGTTGCTTTCTCTCTTTCTCGTTCTTCTTGCTGTGAAAATGAAAACAGTCCTTGCTATCTTCCTGCTGCGTTCTTCTCGTTCATCCGCCCTTTAATCGAACTCAGCTCTGAAACCATGTTGAGAATCAGTCCCTTCCCCACCCCGAACTCACACCCGCAAACACCAATCAAAACGGCAAGATTGGCTTTCAATGCTTTGTATATTAATAAGGAAGGAAACTGAATACATACAATATGAAAGCTACTACCTATTTATAGACTAAGCTAAGGTACATAACAGATAACATGGGTACTAAACTACTAACCCACTAAGCTAGAAAACAGGAAACAATAACTCCACTTGCTGGAAACTCGTTCAACCACAAGACCTGGTAAACCCACTTCCTTTTCCTGAATACTTAGTCCAGCAGTGAATAAACTGACCCATGAATACTTATCCGTGACCCACATACTGATTCGTGACCCACAACCTGATTTAACCCATCAAGATTATCCAACATTCTCAAGGTCACGAGTTGAGTTAAATTTCAACAGCTGAATCTCCATCCATCCATCTTCCCTTTGTTTTGGAACCCGAGTAAAATCATTTATATTCAATGGGCTTGGGGCAATAAAATAGATAAATTCGGCCTTGTTATTTTCTTGGTGGATCAAATCTCGTACTTTCACCGGATAATGCAACCCCTGGCATTTTTCTGAAATCTTGAACACAATGTAGCAAATGTACTCTGTATCAGGTGATAACATTTGACTTTCAATTGTGGATTTGATATGAAATACTTGTTGTGGTAAAAGCTCACACACCTTCCGAAATCTGCATGTGAGACATATATAATATGGTTACATACGTCTTAAAAAAATTCATTTGGAAACACAGAAAACTAAATCCATATGGTAAAGCTTTTCAACCATCTATTCACAAAATCTTTAATATTTTATTTGATAATGCACATTTAGGTTAGCTTTAGCTGCTAATTAATAATGTTCTAAAGTTTGTTTAGAAAATCAAACCTGCAGTGAATTGATCTTCTTGAACTATAGAGATTCACGTCAGAAAATTTTCATATAGTTGCCTTTGCAGAAAGCATGAGAAGTTTCTTCCCGTTTACTTTGCTCAACCAGAACATGTCCTCAGAGTTTGTGTACTTCTTAAATGTATCTTTAAACTTAGTTGGCAATTGTTGCAGTTGATCCACACTGAAGTTTGATTTCAAGACTTGCGGGGCTTCCTTCAACTTTCCAACATCTTCAAGTTTCACCTGTATAGAAATCATGTATAAGCGTGAAACTTAGATTATGTATTTCTTTTTCCATACATCTACCAGCTTTATAAAATACAAAGTAAATTGCAAAAACCATCCACGTTGTTTGCCAAGATCGCAGGCGCAATCCTAGTAACATCAAAAGTGCATGCATAGTTCATGTGGGGAACTTTCGGTTCAATTTTCGTCTCTAACCAAAGTGGAACGACTGACATACCCATATTTAACCTTTTTTTACTCAAATGACTGAGTTCCCACAAACAAACTGCACCTGCACTTTCGGAGTTATAGTGATTGTGCTCGTTTATTGGACAAACCATAAGGACAGTTTTTCCAGTTTACTCTATGTTATAAGCAATAATTTAGAACACAACAAAGTAATATATTCGAAGTTACCTTCTCAATGGCTCGAAATTCAATGCCTTCAACATAAATCGCACCATCTCCATACTGGTAGGTTGAAAAGCTCTCAAGTAGAAACTCAAACACGACATCCTCTTTCTGGTTCGAGTATCGGTCCAACTCAATCATCATCCACTCCTTGTCTCTCCATGTTGCAAAATATGCATGCCGAGTTTCTGTCCCCTTCCTATACTTAAGGTTAACATACAACGGTCTACTTGAAAAGTTTCTTGAATCACAAAATTTGAAGACTAAATAGACTCCGTAAACAACATCTGGAGATAAAAATTGAGCATTTGTCTTGATGTTGATGTTTAAGTTGGAAATATCTGACATCTCCACGACTGTATCAAACCTGCACATATTATAAATATAAATGTTCATGATGTGTTTATCAGTCTCAGCTTACTCCCCCTATCACACACTTATACTTTTGAATTCAATAACTGTTTTTTTCTCTATAAACATTAGAAAAAGAAAGATATATACACAGTCCAACAACAATGCATATATTGACTTATCACTTGTGTACTAATAGGGGTAGAGAGAGAGAGAAAAACCTTGATTCTGGAAGAGATTGCCACTTCAGTGGACAACTGTTTATGTATGAAAACGTTGTGGCTGATACCATTTTATTTCTTTCCCGATTACCATCGAATGACAGCACCTGTTATACGACATAAATTAATTCAGACTCGATTTATATCATGTGTAAATGCAAGTATGATTTTTAAGCTGTCCATCAATAAGTAAAAGATGCATAAAACACACTTTGATATATTAACGAACTGCTTACCACTTTGTCCTGTTGAAGGAGGACTCCTGCTGACAATATGTTGTAAAGATCCTCTTTCTTTATGGTAGAATAATCGTCAGGGCATTTTGACATCTGGATTATTTCTTTATAGTCTTTAGGCAATTTCGGCTCCCATATCTCAAAATCCACCTGTACATTAGTTAAACAGTTAATAAGCTCATATTTCATACGATCACATTTCTACCGTTAGAGAAACTACTAAAGACCTTCTACTAAACATGGACAAAACATTTTTTTATGGATCATGTAAACTTGTTGTCTTCTTCATTTTGACACTTTATTTATTTTTTGTTTTGAGTTACAAAAAAAAGATTGTCTTATTAAGAAATATGTTTGTTTAGAATTTTCTATGAAACAAAGGGTAGCATAATTTGAAATAATTATAAAAACTTACATGGAATTCCAGTGCTTTCTTAAGTTGTATTATCACTTCACCTGCCGTTGGCCGTCTTTCTCTCCTGTGATGTAAGCATTGAAGGGCAATCCTTGTAAATGTAGTATATGACTGTGGCACAATTTGTTCTTTGATACCCTTAAACACTAACTCATCAAGTTTTTCTAAATGATAGTGTTGTTTAGCCAAAAAGGGTAAATAGAGATACTCGTCATCTAGTTTTACAGATGATACTTTCCCACACAATATGTCAAATAAGACCGCACCCAATGAGAATATATCAAACTCTTTGGTTAAGAAGCCTGTTTTCGAGTATAGTGGGTCACGATAGCCAATTGTGCCTGTTACATTGTCGATGGCATAGTCTACATCCTGATTTGTTGGATATACTAAGGAAAGCCCAAAATCACTAAATTTGGCTTTCCAATCATCAAACAGTAGAACGTTGCTGCTGCTGATGTCCCTATGAATTACCATTTCTGGACTTGAAACAGTTCCATGAAGAAACTCCAACCCGATTGCAATATCGATGCATATTTTAAGCCGCATCACCCACGTAAGACTATCATCGCTCAAGTACTTATCAAGACTTCCTCTGGATGCATAATCATAAACAATTATTTTCTCATCCTCTTCATCACAGTAGCCTACAAGACCAATGACATTTTCATGTTTATACTCCATAAGGATTTCCAGCTCTGTCATAAATTCAGCATCTCCTTCAGCAGATTTCCTACCCAACCGCTTTGCAGCAATGAAGTTATGCCCATGAGTGTGACCCTTGTACACACTCCCAAAACCTCCATGTCCAATGAGATTTTCTTGATTGAAAGTTTTTGTGGCCAACTTTATGTCTTGAAGTGACAGTTTAAGGCTGTCCTTGTGGTTCTCCCGCGAATCATCAGACAATCAGTCGATTTGATAAGTAAAATATAACTGAACAATTTGGCATCTAAAACTCCTTTAAAGTATAATGAAGAATAAATGAAGAAATTATAAAGTAATATTTTAAACCCATTACTTACCTGCAAGTTTAATGCTTTTTTGAGTTCGTTGATGACAACATCTATTGATGGACGTTCAGCTTGAGTTTCTGCTAGACATCGAAAAGTGATTTTTGAAAATATGTCCAAAGACTCTTTATTGGGTCCTTTACTTAGGGAAAAGACATGTTCAATGGTTTCTTCCTTGATTTTGTGATCAATAATTTCCATTAGTGTTCCCTTCTCAAAATGACCTCTTGCAATGGGTGCAATCCCCTTCTCATTGACGTCTGTGAAAATACGATCATGGGCCAATCAACCGGTCAAGATCTCAAGTAACACTACTCCAAAGGAGTAAATGTCTGATTTTTTATTTAATCTCCCAGACTTTTGATATTCTGGATCCAAATACATATTTGTACCTGCAATCATATTGGTATTAAGAGTGCTAGCCTCTTGATCTGCTGGGTG
Organism: Chrysanthemum makinoi; assembly: GCA_910596185.1. Classification (NCBI taxonomy): domain Eukaryota; kingdom Viridiplantae; phylum Streptophyta; class Magnoliopsida; order Asterales; family Asteraceae; genus Chrysanthemum; species Chrysanthemum makinoi. The sequence goes on from OU343217.1 coordinate 15,727,056, forward strand.
GATTTTGGAGAGCCCAAAATCAGCAATCCTCGCCTCCCAATTTTCGCCCAATAGAATATTCGCGCTCTTGATGTCACGGTGTATTATCTTTTGTTTGTCTTCATCTGTGTTGGTGTGAATGTAATTCAAGCCATCTGTATACCAAGACATATTTTCAAGCTGCTGCATCCAAGTAAGATTAGTCATTTTTTCACTGTTTCCCATATAATCCTCAAGACTCCCGTTAGAAGCAAGCTCATAGACAAGGATCATGTGATCACGATCTTCATCACAAAAGCCAAGAAGAGAGATTATATTCTCATGTTTACAGCTAGTCAGAATCTCAATTTCTGCAATAAACACTTGTTCTCCTTCTCGATTGTGAATCCGTTTTATGGCTACCGTGCTACATTTTTTGGGAAGATCACATTTATTCACCCCGTCTATCGACAAAGATATACTGCTATCAAAATGTTTGAGTTGTGCCTTGTATACCATACCATATCCACCTGACCCAATGCAATATTTGTCGGCAAACTTCTCTGTTGCCATCTCGATATCATTAAGTTCAATCTTCAAGTGTTCCAAGTTCTTCAACTGCAACATTGTGGACATTCAACATACAACAATGTACTTAAATAAATAATTGAATGAAAAAAGATTCACAATCTGTACAAATTTTGATGTTAATATAAAAAAGTGATACAACACTTTATTCTCAGCCAATGGATTCCGTTAGCATCGATATCAGTTACTATTTTACGCCTAAAAATGATTTGTCATTTGTTACTAGTGTGCAGGTCCATGGTAGTTGGTGCAGATGGTGTTTTGATTTCTGGTTTTTGGGTGTTGATCATGTGGTGTGGAGGTGGTCATCTCAATAAATTTATAGATGTTGTTTTGATTTCTGTCCCCATATCAAATAAATTTGTTAACGGTTGTTTATCATTTTAGACTGCCAGGAATCAAATGTAAAAAGCCCCTAACCACATAGACCATTCATGTAATTTACTTTTTTGTTTACTAATTAGGATGACCAGCTTCGAACTAAAACTATAAAGAAGTAAATTACCCTCAGGTGATTGGATGATGAACTGTCAACTGCATTCCTTGGAAGCTCCTAAATAATATTTGCAAAAGAATAGGAGATTAGTAGATAATTATAACAGTTATTATCATATAAAGGTGATAAGAAGGTTGATTTTCTTACCGGATTTTCAAACATTGATTGAAGTTTCAACGCTTTCTCAAGTCCTTTGACAACCTGATCTATATGTGGACGATCTGTTCTTTTCCCTTTTATGTAGCAATATGCTGTTTCTGAGAAGATTTTTAATGCTTCTTCGTCCATCTGATTTCGTAAATGCGGCATGATCATTTCGTCCAAATGAGAGTTGGCCAGTTGACATAATAACCCCTCCCCCAACGCTTCATCCGGAAGAACTGCACTCCTGCCGCACATAACTTCGAATAATACAACACCGAATGAATACACATCTGACTTGTGGGTCACACCACCAGTCTTTTCATATTTTGGGTCCAGGTATACATTCTTAACAATATCACGAGTAAGAAGAAGACGGTGCCTCCGAGCGACTGTAGTTTTCAACGAAAGTTCAAAACCAGATAACTTGGGTTCCCATTCGTCATCAAGTAAAAATTTTGAGCTCCTGACGCTGCAATGTATGACACTAAAATCACGTCTAGCCTCATAATGGATGTAACTCAATGCCTTCGCAACACCAACACATATCATTAACCTTTGCATCCATGTGAGGGTCTGGTCACTTAGATATGTTTCGAGACTTCGGTTGGCCTCCTTCTTGTATATGATAATCTTATTGTCCTCGTCCTCATAAAACCCAATAAGAGACACTAGATTCTTATGTTTGAGACTAGAAAGCATGGAAATCTCCGTCCAAAACTTTTTGCTCTCATCTTTTACATATTCTTTATAGAACCACTTTACGATAATATTGATGAATTGTTTAGAATGTAAGAGACGGCCTTTGTAAATTGTTCCAAGCTTTAAATTTTTGATCTTGTTCTCAACAGCAAAAGTGTTGGTTGCTGATTTTATATCTTGAAGGTCGAGTTTTAAGTGAGAAAGATCTTTGAGGAAAGACTTTGTCTCTTTGCTGACATGGGACTCAACACGTGTAGATATGGAGGTCAATGATCCCTATATGTAACAAACAAGATAACGTTACCACGTGTTCCAAAAATGACACGTGTAGATATGGAGCTCACTTATCTAAAATCCGTGACTTGCAACAATATTAATGTGTAAATAATTACCTTGTCATGATTGGATGATGTATCTTCAACTTTGGCCGCAACTATTGAATCTTCCTTTAATATAATAAACACACGTACAATAATAAGTAAATAATTTTACTCGTGTTAATATTAATATTATAAATAAATTGAGATTATTTATAAAAAAATATGATAGAGAAAAGCCTCTTACAACATTTTGACGTTCCATTTGAAGTTTCAACGCGCTCTCAAGTCTTGGGACAACCTCACTTATATCCGGGCGTCGAGATCTTTCTTCATTCAAGCAGTCATATGCTATCTTCGCGAAAACGTTGAACGATTGCGGATCCATTTGTTTCCATAAAACTGGATCAATTATGTCATCTAGTCTTTCCTTTTTATAATGAAAATTGGCCATTGGGCCCAAATACTTATTATCCGGATGCTCACTTATTGATGCCCTACCACAGAGTATTTCAAACAATACAATCCCAAAGGAGTAGATATCTGACTTGTGGTCCACACTTTTATTCTCAATATTTGTTGGGTCTCCATACCCTTTCGCATACACAAGTCTATTAGTATGAAATGAATGGTGCCTTTCAGAAGCTTTAATCTTCATTGAAAATTCAAAACCAGATAACTTGGGTTCTCATTCATCATTTAATAGAACTGTGACACTGTTGATGTTCCGGTGTATTACGCCCAAATTGCGTGGCTCGTCATAATGAATGTAGCTCAATGCATGCGCAATACCGACAGATATCTCCAACCGTCGCACCCATGTCAACAACATCGGGTCACTTAGAAATAGGCCGAGACTTGCCCTGGTCTCAAGCTTGATAATGATGATCTTCTCATCATTTTCATCACAAAAACCAACTAATGAAACCAAATTTTTATGCTTGAGACTAGAAAGCATTGAAATCTCTGTCCAAAACATCAGTTCTCCATCCTTCAAATCTTTATTAAACTTCTGAGCATGGATATCAATCAACTCACCGGACCACAAGAGCTGTCCCGTGTAATGATTTCCAAAATTAGCTTCTCCCCTCAAATTTTGTTGAGCGAAGTTGTTGGTGGCAGATAGGATATTTTCAAGGGGGACTCTGAGGTGAGCAAATTCTTTCATTATCTGTAAAATAGTCAAGTTAAAATGTGAGTTAGAAAAAGGGAGTTTAATAATGCGTACAAACTGTTTGATAAAATTCCTGAACCATGTCTAAGACATGTTCGGTCTAATTCTACATATATCTTGGAGTTTAGGAAGTGAACAAGTGAATGGTCTTATTAAGTTAATTGTTTTGATTATGACTTCATGTTGAATGGTCTTAAAGCATTTGGTCCAGAATCAGATGGTGTAAGTATGGAATTGTCTTGTTTGGTTCCCTCATTGCATTCAAGACATGTTTATGTCTTGTGGATGACAATTAAGGGCAGGTTGACTACATAAGATAAGTTCATAAAGTGGTATTAAGAAGAAAAAACACTATGGCATGTGCTTTGTGTAAGAGTAAATTGTTTAACGTGGCAATGTACTTTTGTTTAGTGAAGTTAATTTTGATATTTCGTCATCTGAAGTTAATTTGAAGTTGTTTCTAGTGACATGTTTTCATAGCTGTTGCACGATACTTTATTTTACAATAGTGGAACTGGAGGATTTTGCAGGATATTGAAAGGAATGGAGAGACATTATTAAATGTTGTAATGGAAACTTTAAAAGCCTGCTGATTTTGAAAGGGAAGAACTCTCCTGCTGCTGATTTGGTAATCTGAAATTGAGTGTATATGAAATTCGAGAGCACTAAGATGCTGACAATTTGTAATCTGAAATTGAGTTTATATTCAAGGTTTGACAAGTTTAATATCAAGACGAGTGTATATGAAATTGGAGAGCAGTGAGACACATAAATATGTTGGAAAGTATATTGGAGTACAAGGTATTAATGATAAAGACTGCTCGCACAAAAGAGTTCTAAATTTGAGAAATTGCTAAAAGAAGGTGATAAACTAGATTGGAATACTCAAGATAAGTTGATAAATTGGTATCCAGGAAAAACTATGGTAACCAACCTGTGAATGAAATTGCAAAGAACTGAGACACATGAGTATGTTGGAAAGATTTGGTCTAGGATGGAACTACTTCGACTTGGTTATGACAAAGGCAATTATGGAAATTAAAAGTACAAAACATGTTCCTAAGGTAATATAGTCATTTTTATCCCTTTTACTTGTAACAGGCACAAGTAAGTATTCTAGGAATCTGACACGATATGCATTCGTATCCACACTAGGTATTCGAATTGGTATAAACAAACTGCTTATTTGAACTGTTTGATTCTGTTAAGTCTTTTTGAAACTGCTTGAATCTAGATGTATAGAAACGTGATGATTTTGATTGTTGTCGATTGCTGAATGATTATAGATGATTAGAGCTGTGCTTATTGAGTCAACTAGGTAAAAAATATTGGGTTAATCCCAATCAACCCATCACAATACCCAAATCGACCCATTCAACACCCATATGACCCGGTCAACCCAGAAGTCAAACACAAAAAAGTCAACCACAAGAGCTACAAGCATTAAATAATCGCTAAATGGCAGTTATGCCATAACCGACATACCTGTTGGTTCTTATGAACCAACATGACTTTTCATTGTACCGTTTCATATATGTATAAATAGATAGCATTTGTATCAAAACAGATTCATGACTGATAAATAAAAAAAGCTTCTACAGATTCAATTGTTTCTTGTATTTTGGTATATCTTGATTATAGATCCAGCAAAAACGGGCAAACAATTGGTATCAGAGCCAAAATCATCATATACCAATCTTTTGTTTCCTGTTTCAGAATCAAAGGACTAAATTTTTGGTTCAGAAATAATTTCTTCTCTGCAAATTCAAATCGAACACAAAATCAAAAAATCATTTTTTGTGTTTTTGTTTATGTCGCAACAGGGAACAATCACAAAACTTGTGATTACTCAACCCGGCAATCAGATAACTTTTGCAAGAAAATTTTGTCGACAATATTAACATCGAAAAAGTTTCTTTTATCCAATCCATTAGGATCAAAAACGATTTAAAAATCGTATACCTTTTGATTCGAAACAAAGAAAACCATACACCAAAAGTCATCAAATTAGGGCAGAAATATAATATTCACAAATCAGAACAAACACACCTGTTCAATTAAGGAATCAAGCCCAGAACACAAGATTGAATCATCAATAGATTCAATCTTATCTCCAATCATTCAAATTCACTCTTGGATAGAAAACCCCCAATTCAACGAAACCCTAGTTTCGTCTGTGGGATTAATAGTGCTCGCAAAAGACCACGTCAATCGGAGAAGAGACGAAGGCCAACAAGCCATAAAGATCAGGAGAAAAGAAACGAGACTCATCCCAGAAGAAGAGAGACAAAGATCTAGTTTTAGTCTCAAAGTGACATTTTGTTTCTATCTCAGAAAAAAGATAAAAGAGACTGTTTCATTTTTATTATCTCAAGAAAGGAGATAAAGGAATAAATAAAGAGGCGCGTTTAATAGGGCAACACAACACAAAAATTATTTAGGCTACGGGTTTTATATTTACCCCTCCAGGTTCCAATATTTAAAAAAAAACACCCTTCTACTTTTACTTTGATATATTTACTTAGTATATTAGTTTGCAAAATTAATATATAGTATACTCTTTTTTTGATAAGTTACTACTTTATATCCTTAGTATCTTATCATAATTTTTTAATATAATAACCTAGTGTTTTACGCTGCTTATTATAATTAGGAATAACATTTAAGGAGGAATTAACCTTAGGTTATTCACTTTTTAAAATATATAATCTCCGAGGATAGTTTTGGATTAAAAAAATTAGTCCTATAAAGTTTTATAGCCTATAAGGAAAAATAAAACATTTTTCAACACACCTCGTGTTAGATTTTTGGAGATATTTTTTATTGTCAATATATCTAAGATATGACGAAAGGAAGTGGAAATAAGGAACCTGGTACAAATAGTACACCACATTTCCAATGCCCAATCCTAAAACCCGAGAATTACTCATTATGGGCAATTCGAACGCAAATCATTCTCGAAGCAAATGGTTTATGGGAAATAATAGAGCCGACTGAGTCGACTCAACCCGATAAGAAAAAAGGCAAAACCGCTATTGCTTTCCTTTATCAAGCCTTACCCGAAGAACAATTACTTCAAATAACAAAGCACAAAACTGCGAAGGATATTTGGAATGCTTTGAAAACTAGACACGTTGGCGAAAACAGAGTTCAACAAGCAAGACTACAGACACTCAAATATGATTTTGGGATATTACAAATGAAGGAAGACGAGACAATCGACACCTTTGCTACAAAACTAACAATACTTTTAAACAAAGCCGCTAGTCTAGGACACACTATTGAAGATCAAACCTTAGTACGGAAACTATTAAATGTTGTACCCAATAGGTATCTGCAAATAGTTGCATCAATAGAGCAATACTCCGAGCTAAGTGAAATGACAATAGAAGAAGCAATTGGGAGACTCAAGACGTACGAGGAAAGAATAAAGTTTAAGAAGAATAAGGACAATAACGATCAATATAAGTTATTGTTTACACATCACAACAATAACATTACTCACGGAAGACAGTTTTGAAAATGTGGAAATGATTTGTTGCGAGGCCAAGAAAATAATTTCAAGAAAGAATGAAACAGCAACTCAAATAAATTTACTCATGATAAGAGTAAGGTGATGTGTTTTGGATGCAAGGAGTATGGGCATTTTGCAAACAAATGTCCATCAAAGAAAGAAGAACAATCTAATCTCATTGAAGAAGACTTAGAACCGTCATTGCTTATGGCAAATCAAGGAAGAAGCACTTAAAAATATGATCACCGGAATTAAGGAAGATCACAACAATGAAGGTGGAAATAACAACCCGGAATTAAGGAAGATCACAACAATGAAGGTGGAAATAACCAGAAGAACATGATCAACCTGGACTTAAGGAAGATCACGACGATAAAGGTGGAAATAACCAGAAAAAATATGTATATGATCAACATGGACATAATGAAGATCACAGGAGAAAAGGTGGAAGTAACCAAAGAAAAATTTGATCTACCTGGATATAAGGATGATCACAAGCACTACAAGAAATTAAAAGCTCAGATGGTGGATTTAACCAGAAGACGAAACAAGAAGTCTTAAAGACCTACGTCGCAGCGATTATGATTAAGGGGGAGAATATTGGGTTAATCCCAATCGACCCATCACAAGACTCCAAATAGACCCGGCCAACACCCATATGACCCGTCAACCTGTAAGTCAAACACAGAAAAGTCAACCACAGCAGTTACGAAATAACTACTAAATGGCAGTTATGCCATAACCGACATACCTGTTGGTTCTTATGAACCAACATGACTTTTCATTGTACCGTTTCATATATGTATAAATAGATAGCATTTGTATCAAAACAGATTCATGACTGATAAATATAAAAAGCTTCTACAGATTCAATTGTTTCTTGTATTTTGGTATATCTTGATTATAGATCCAGAAAAACGGGCCAACAAAAAAAATGGCTTGATTTTGCTGATTGGTGATTGTTGAATAAATATATTAGATCGATTTCAGTTGTATTAATTGAATCGATTGGGTCAACAAGTATCATATGAAGCTCTGGTACCTTAATACTAATCTAAACTACTCCAACTAACTAAAGATTAGAGAGTGAAAGTGTAGTGTATAATGTAACAGATGATACTAGAGTGTTCAATGACACTATATATAGGGTAAACTTGCACATAACCTTATGTGATCTCATATGCCACAGCAGGTATATATTTTTTGTTTTCTGTACCGAACATGAATGTCTTTTTGGAAATTATGTAGATTCACTTCCTACAGATATTATGCACAATGTATGTTGAGACTTTTTTACTTCATATATATGAACTTTTGCATGATGTAACAGATGATTATAAGCAATTATAATTCTATTCCAGGTTGATGATGTTCATCTCATACTTTGAGATTTGTTCATCCCATTTAACTATATATACTTAAGTTATGTTCATCTCATAAAGTCATAGGCCATATTGTCTTATCACAGATTGATGAATCTGAAAACAAGGAACTTGAATATAAAACTGTTGAGGAAGATCAAGAGCTTGTTTAAGATCGATCTCTATGGAACTCATTAATGAATGATTTTTTCCAGTTCTTATATACTACTTATTCTTGTTTCAGGCAAAAATATGGAAATCTGTTGAGTAATCTTTCTATAGACTTTTAGAAATCAAATAATTATACTAATGCTGCATTCATTCCAGTCCTTATATACTACTCATTCTTGTTTCAGGCACAAAATGATTTTTCCAAAGCGTATGAGAAGGGGACCCATAATAACATGGACCAATTGGAGGACTATATATGGAAAGCCTTGAAAAGTGGCAAGGTAATGTTTCAAAGCAGATCAATAATCCCAAAAAGTCAACTGATAAATGCTTATTTAATACAGTAAAAGAATACACGCTGAAATAAGAAGGTTGTTACCCATTTGATCCATAGCATTGTTTCAACTTTCAAAGCGGATCAGCAATCCCAAAAGGTTGTTACCCATTTCTTGCAGTTCAGGTACGTGTTGAGTGTAGATGTCATACATTATTTCATTGAGTATTCTTTTCTGAAACTAATACATGTCTTATATTTTCCATTTATGCCTCTGTTACACTATCAAGTCTTAACCAGTGACCTAATTGACCTCTTTTCTTATCAGTTATTCGTTTTTTATTGCCACATAGAGACAAACCATAAAATGGACTGACAAATTAACATGTAAATGAGTCGAACCCGTATAAGGGAAGTTGCTTCTCTTCCGATCAATGCGTCATAAGTCTGTTAATATTTGTGGTTTTCTTTCATAGATAATCTCTAAATGGGAAAATACTTGAAGATCTGAGTCGTTAAAAGTTTAATTTCTGAGGTTAAAGACACAAACAAAAAGGGGATGAACAACTCATATGTAGCTTACATGTAATTTTGAAGAAAATTAGTTTTGTTTTACAGCTTGGACAAGCTACAGTGCAAGGCCATATATACTTCCTTGTGTATATCGTAATGAACTTGCTAAACTACAAATAGATTTTATAACTATACTACTTTTAAATTTTTGATTTTACTTTGTAACTCAGCAATCCCCTGGTTTCTAATTTTAATCGTCTACGAGGGACACTCCCCCAGTTTCATATAAAGGTTTGCAGGACGTCCTATCAAATTCTCGGTTAGGTGGTCATAGTTCACAAACGTTTGCAGACATCAACAAGTACTTTTGCTACTTTCTTTTTTTGATTGTTATGAAACCCGGTTCGACCCCGCTGGCTCGACCGGTCAAACCGGTTCCGGCTTAGATAACGGGTCAAAAGAAACCGGTTTTTAAGAATACAAAACACTTTTGATATGTTATTTGGACAGCAGAAAGATGGGCTATTTGGACATGCTTATATGCTGTTTTAACAACTTTTATATGTTGTTTGGACAGAGCCTTTACATGGCTGTTTGGAAACACGTTTTTGCAGCAATTACATGCTCTTTTTTTTTTAAAGCACTTACATATTTTAATGTGGCTTTTTAGCAGCAATTACAGCTTTTGTATGCTGTTCCGACACAGTTTTTTACAGCAACCATTTTTTTTTGCAGCAATTACATGTTTCCATGTTGTTTTTTTACAGCGTTTGGTAATTAGATACTTTTAAAGGTTTGTATGTTGTTTTTCTGAGCAATTACATGATGTTTGGACAGGTATATAACTATATATGCTTTAATCCTAGAATAGTTCCTAGAGTTACAACTCTAAATGAGACTATAAGTGTGTTAAACAGAGCATGAGCATGATATTATACTCTTTGATTCAGGATAATCTGTGCAAGTCGAATGGTCTAATTGTGAAACTGATCAGAGGCTAATCAGGTACTAGGAGTTTTATAGGGTCTAGCTAAACTGTAAACTGATAGAGTGAAGGTGTATACACTCAAACAAATAGATATTAGTGTTGAGTTTATGATATATAAAATACAATAAAACATAAAGACATCAAGAGTACACAGCGGAAGACTAAAGATCATAACAAATAAATTAATTAACTGATAGTATGCGTAACGTACCTCTTGCGAATATCAAATCCCTTGAGCAAAACAAAGAAGTACTAATTGGTGTAAGAATAATGTCTTACAACCACGCTCTTGTACACACGAATTAACCAACTAATCAAGCGATTGCTAGATCTAACACAAGTCCTCGTTTAAGAAAAACGAAACCAAACTCCCTTACAAATGGGGTGTTCGGCCTAATATGACTAGAGAGAGGAGAGGAGAGATCTAGGGTTAATTCAATGCACAAGTGTATGAAACCCTAGAACCTAACCCTCTTTATATACTAGTAGGGAATCTTTGGGAACAAGTTAGGTATTGGGTTGAAACCCATTACCCTTTGGCCGACCATGTAGACAAGCCCAAAGAGAACCCATAACTTTTTTCCAAGTCTTCCATTTCTAGTCCTTCTTTTTTCATTTTAACGGTCGTTAGTCATTTTTCCGTTAAATACTTAACGATCGTTAACCGACTTAATGTGCAATAATTAATCGTAAACATAAACATTAATTATTAACTTTAATTCTCATTCGCTAATGTGTGCAATCCGTGGTCACGAGTTCGAATCCGGACATTCACATGTTTGTAAATATATACATTTCCAACAGCTCCCACTTGGATATGTTTACAAAACGTGAAATGACATTGGTTAGCGCCTAGCAACACGCCAATGCCCCCGGTACAACTCGTGTATGGTTTTCTCGAGAAAAACCAAGTTTGATGATTCATCATCATATTCATCCTTTTGTTTCTAATACCATGTTAATAAGAATATGGATCTCACTCATTTCTTAATTAACTATTATGTTTCTCGGTTTATATGATTGATTAAGATTACCAATTCTTCTGAACATATTCCAAAAGACCTTGGGTATGGCCATACAAACATCTTAACAATCCTACGAGGGGCCCAAGAAGATTATACTTCAAAATAAATTTGAAGGAAACAAATCCCATTTTGACTACAAGCGGATTCATAAATTTAACACTTCAAAACAACCCTTATAACTACCGTTAGCGTTAGATTGCTTCAAAAATGCACTACATCCATGACATATCTCTTGTATCTCAAGTCAGAGGATAAATATCCATGATATACTTAATGACAAAGATCCATAAAGTATTATCATGCGGGTGGGATAAATCCTATACTCAATACATTGAATATCATCTGAAATTAGTCATGCTACGCATCAATATACTTTCAAGTATATTCTAACTAATACTCAGATTTGTCTTAATTCAATATCATTCCCATGTTATTGATTGACAACGGACTATTTAGAATAACTTAAGTTATTCAAGGATTTAAACATGCAAATATAGGATAACATCATAATAAATGAATAATAAACATAACAAAATACTTTATTTCATTCCAATAATAATGTTTACAATATCCTTTTATCCAAATACTAAATAGATCAATGCATGATAATTCTTAGTTAATGAATTTTGCCACAAGTCATGCATCTCATACTTGTTGACAAGGCATAATTTCAACTAACTTTGATCTATAGGAATTTTGAGAATACTTATTTCAAAAATTCAATAAGTGAATTTCTTGTATGTGTTTACACATATCTTGATATTGTCATATCATTCCATAAGGTTCGTGACAACCTGAACCACCCTTTTATGACAATTATCTTTCAACACTTTCACGTTTTAAAGTATTCTTTATTCTTTAATGTATAATGAAACTATGCTCTTAGTTGAGCATAACTAGTCAACATGGTCATCATCAAGGATACCATGACTAGAATTGAGTGTCATCTCAATTATACCAGCATCATTGTGTACAACAATATGCTCTTTAAATATCCGTAAACTTTTGAACAGTTCTAGTGTAATGTTGGTGCCTACCAAAACTCAAGTTTGTTGGCAATGACAATTATGAAACAATTGTCATATAATCATCCATAGAATCTAGGAGCATCTCCATATTGTGGAATGTGATTCTAAATCCAAACATATTCCTTTAAAATATTTATTACACTAACAACTTTCAATGTTGTCAAATCATCTTGTAATCAAGCATGACACAACAACTTTATACACAACATGATGTTCATGATGAATCTTCAAGTTAAACTTTAAGATCTCATCTATCTTGTCAAAGATATGTATTCATCATGTTCTTTTAGACTCATTTATTTACCGCATATGTTTATAATAATAAACATATATTCCAAGGTTGTATATATTATTTCCAAATCTTACAAACGAAGTTTCATTCCCAACTAAAACTTAATTTAAGTGGAATGTAGTTGCCCATACAACATATAAGATTTAAGATAAATAAATAATACTCCCACTAGCTTTCGGGAATACTTATGAGCTATCTTATTTTAATTATTAAATCAAACATTGATTTAATATTAAACATAAGAATCATCTCATAGATGCATGCATATATCCATTCATGGATTCTTGCAGTTTGTACATATTCAAAGATTATTTGAAATCATAAAACTACTTTGTATTACTTATCGTCCTCGCAAAAGTAATTTCACAACAAAGAGTTTTGACATTCATTGTCAAAATTTCATATCAATGAAACTAAGTATGACAATTATAATCTTTATACTTTTATTTAATGTATCTAGAAAAGAATATTCAATCATAGTTAATTGCTTAAATATAATTAATATTATTATCACTAGACATGCATTAAATATGTGTACAATATTGTCCATATGATTTCTACATAAAGATTTAAACCACTAGGGTTTCCATCCTTTGAAGAAAATCATCTTCATTTAGATAAACCAAGTATCTAAAATTGATTATATTTATGGACAGCATCTCAACATTCATAGTATGATTGATTTACCACAATTCAACATTTGGTAAATTCATCATCATGATTAACAGACTTACCATGATCCTGTAACTCATAATCCTCAGCATATTAAATATCTGAGATATCTTTACGGATCTATGAATGACAATTCCATCATATTGAGGTCTATCATATACATGTTTAGCCTCATCATGATATTTGCTAGTGCATTTTAGAAGATTGTGTATTTTGTAATTCAATCTTTCAAGATCTAAACAAAACTCCCACTTGCCTTTAACAATTTAAAGATTACCTTTAAATAGTTTAGTAAGTAGAGAAACAATACATTGTTCTCTTTTGGGATATTACAAAAACGTTGACAGTTCCTGACATTAGTTTGTTACAACTCACTCTATAAGTAGTTTAACAAATTCAGAACTTCATTTATAAGACTTAATGTGATTCATCACATTCCATAAACAAATGGTGTCTTATCAATCTTCTAGGTTGGAGTCTTATTGAGTATATTCAATCTATACTCAATCTACTAACCTTGATAACTTTTGGAAGAAACTATAGTTATCTTGAATCAAACAATGCCAATAGATTTTGATTCTTCTAACTAAACATACCATAAAACTATGGTATTTCCTTAAATTAATATTGTAAGATTAATCTAACAATATTTAAGATAACCATCTATTCTTTGGTTTATCATATTTACCAACAAAGTAAAACTTAATGGTACAATAGAATTACCAAGTCAATTGCATGTATTATAACACAAGTATTCTTGACCAAGTCAAAAGATATAACAGTTATAATCCCACTATACGTTATAAGTCTTTGATCAACTCATTGACTTCATGCATATGTCTTAAAACATAGCAAGTTAACGCCTTACTTTATATTCTAAGTCTTTAAAAGACTTCATGTTTGTGACTTTACAAAATCATAAACATTTATAATTAAAGTAATTATGAACACCACCTCGTGTTTCAATTAATATTTCAAGTTAATATTTACTACATATATTTAAGTCATTCAACTAATACTTAAATTCAAAGTAGTATTAGATTACTTCATTTAATTATGTCATTCCATGAAATTTTCAACGTAAGAAACTGCAAAATCATCCATGCTCGCTCACGCACGTGAATATTTTACATTGGGCTACAATCTAGTTCACGTTCTCACGTAACATAAATTGTAACTACAAGTGTTTCTTAAATATTGAATGACATAAATATTTAAAATAAAGTAGTCTTTGTTATCATCTTGACACATGTTCTTAATAGGGCAATCATACATATATAAATGTATACTTCCTATTAGAACGTTATTCTCTTACTTTACAGTCAAGAGAATCCTTTTAAATCATATTAATATGTGTTGTACCTTGCACACAATAAGATTTCTCCCACTTGTGCATGGAACAACATCATGTAGCATATAAACAACACGATACACGTTCGTTTATTTGATTAATATGATTTGTGTCATAGATATAACAAGTAGATGTAGAACTATATTGTTTAGTAAGGAAACATACACGACTATCCTTAAAAACATAAGTGTCTACAATTGGAAAGTAATTATCTTTGAAGATAATCTGGGTTACTACAGAGGAAATAAGGCTTGTAGCTCCACAATTAGAAATCATTAAAACAACTTCTTATTCAAGAATGCAACAAATGCTCCCACGAACCGACAACATTGTAAGTGTTGCATAACCAGTGAAAACAACTTGCTTACTTTTTACTTTCCTACACCTTTGAAGAACCATACGTAATCATTACTAAGGTACTAAAAGGTGTATTCTACTATATGAATGATAGGTTATCCATCAATGTTATTAACTCGAAAAATTGGGTATGCAATTTCTTCCTCAACAGGCCTACTATCCCCATACTGGTATGTAGTACCTTTAAAGGCTAAAGCAAAACAACTAGATAAAAATATGTTAGTTTGCCTTTTACCAATTTTTGCAGTAATTAGTCTAGCTTCTAATCTAGTAACTCATATACATGTTTTCCAGTTAACCAACATTCATGTTGTTACAAAGGATTCATTCACCAAATGAGGGTAATGAAATCTTTATGGAAAATCAGATGTGCAATTCATTGCTAAGAGTTACATTAGAACTTAGACAATTCAAATGTTCCTATTATACCTTTCTCATTCATGAAAAGGAATAGGATTGAGTCTCATGCTTCTCTTATGGAAAAGAGACTTCGTTTGTCTTATCAGTAAATTATTCTCAATCAAACATGTGTTTGAATGCTAGAATGGATCAATTTACTAATCAAAGACTAAACCACGATTACGGTTAAATGTTGCATTTATACATTCAAAAGAATTACAAAATTCAATTTTAGTATTTTCGATAATTAACCTTTTCAATAAACAATTAAATACCCAAGGTTCATATTCATATAACCAATTAATTATTATTGAAAACTAGGATCCAAATTGTCATAATTTCATCACGCCGCTTGATCTCGCTAGTAATGAACCTTATACAAAATGGTAGAGCTATTGATCAATTGCCAATTTCAATTGCAATTCCTAGATTTATGGGATTTACATATAGCCAATATCAATCGCCATGTAAACATGTTTTATCCCATCTTATGCCTTGAGTTGCCACTTCTCACTACAAAACTCAATTAAGTTGTCCAACTTAAGAAACTACAAAATCGTCCATGCCCGCCTCACGACATCGTGGACATTTTACCTTTTGATTACGATCTAAGTCACGATCTCACGCAAATAAAAAGTAATCTTAGGTGTTTCCGCTTCGTTGGATGGCATATAACTTAAATTAAAGGGTAATAGTTTTGATGTTAAATCAAATATGTACAAAGATGTCATGCATTCATCTTTGTAGCATAGTTTTTATTAAAACATTTATATCTTGTTTTAATGTATAAGCTTTTCATCATCAAATTTTAATTGAGGTATTGGGTTCACCAATCAAGGAATTTAGTGTTAATTATCATCCATTATACCGTACTTTTGCATAAGTGTAAACACTTAGTGTTTCGGATAATTACCACCGGTGGCATGGAATTAAAACTAATTCGACCTTAAGATGAGCTTGCACATTTAATGGCTTACTAAGTAGCTCCATTCGAACTTATAGAGGGCGAGGACTGTGCACGCTAAAGCACAACCTTAGACATCCTTTCGAGGACTGTGCACTTCTTTATTAACCCCTTTATAGTTCATTCTCATGGGTGAGCCGTTCGCACCATTTGTACCAAAGTCATCAATCAATTAAACGATTATGATTACTATGCTTATTAAATACATGTTTCACCATTGTTTAGGTCAGTTTATTTTTCTTGTAAAAATACCCTTGTTACACATAACAAACAAGCAAGTATTTATAAAAATAAACAAATAAACAATGAATGCATAACAAATAAAAGTCATGCATATCAAATAGCCACATGCAAACGTTTTTGTTAATACAAATATCGTCATTAAACGTTATTTATATTTTTGATCTTTACCTAAGTTTTGTTAACGACAAAAGTAAATTTAATTTGTATAAAAGCTTAAAGCTTGTCAAGTTTAATAGATATTAAAACAAGCTTTTTCAAACAATATATTCATCATTCAAGCATTTACATTTATGATTAGTAACATCTTGATATGACTCTAATCATTATGTATGATATAAGTTTTTAGAATGTGTTAGGTTCTTAAAACCAAACACTACTTATGTACTTGCATATTTCTAAAAATAGAAACACAACATATGACATCATGTAATGCATCATGGAAATCATTAGAAGATTTCATTAGATATTTTGTGTGGATTTGTACTCTTCATATCTTGCACAATCTCACTTAGATAGAGTTGACTTTAGCAAAGATTTGATATCTTGATCGCCGACGTACCAAATAAAATGACACGTATGAACCCTTTAAGGTTCCGCGTCCGATGGACGCCTCGTCCACTTTGGCTATAAATAGCAATGTCAAGCCAAGTAGTTTTTCATCCCTTTCTAACATACTCTCATACATATCTTCTATCTAACCTTTCTAACTCAGTTTCATATCATATTAGTGATCTCTTTTGTAGCAAAGAAGATCAAGTCACATTCAAGCTTCAAACGAAGTTGGAAGTCTTGTTTGTTTAGTGTTGTATGATCTTATGTTGATTCATACTTCATTGTTGTATTAAACCATCATAATCTTGTGAGTGTGAGTGGTTAGTATTTTAGTCCTCAAAATACGCTGTGTGTGGGAGTGGTTGTACCCTTGGAAAGAACTCGACATCTAGCTTAGTGTCGGAAATAGTGTAAGCGAAGTGTAAAGGTTTTCTCCGCCGGTGAAAGGAGCTTGTTGACTAGTGAAGTTAAACTCTCGAGTGTGAGACTCGAGGAGTGGAGTAGGGCAAGGAAAAAGAGTCCTTGTAGACCGAACCACTATAAACAACTTGTTGTGGTTTGATCATTTCTTTCCTTATTTACTTCTTACATATTGCTTGCATATTTCATTAACATATCTAAGATCAATATCAATTGATCTTTACAATAAGTTTCAAAACAAAGTTTTTAATTGGTAAACTATTCAACCACCCCTTCTAGTTTTCTATAGTTTTGATAAATCCAATTAATAACCAATTCTAGATTTGACAATATGCATATATTTAATTAAGACTTTCACCCGTTTTCATCTATGTACAAGGTGAACCACATGCATCGATTCATCGATTGCGCAAGTCAAAATTAAATACATACCACATAGCACATAATTGATTAAATTAATAATTATTGAGGTCTTCCCCAATTTTAGATCTATCAAAATTTAGTGTATATCACTTAAACAAGAAAGACATACAATAAAAGCATATCCATGATAAAACATGCAGATAATTATCATGGACATAAAATTACACTTAACAATTAATGCAATTAAATCAAAGTTACGAATATACACATAAAGTTGCATGCATCTTAGGGTTTCTAATCTAATTAAAACAATAGTTTACAAAACCCTAATTAGGGCACCAAAATAAACTAAAAATTAGGGTTTATGTTTTGCAAACCCTAGATCTAAGCATACAAATAATAACACATTCATGTTTATTTTAATTATGTGTTTCAATAATTAATTACTTGTTATACAAGGCTCGTGATGCCACTGTTGAGTTTATGATATATAAAATACAATAAAACATAAAGACATCAAAAGTACACAGCGGAAGACTAAAGATCATAACAAATAAATTAATTAACTGATAGTATGCATAACGTACCTCTTGCGAATATCAAATCCCTTGAGCAAAAATATCGAATGACTGCGAGTCCATTTGATTCCACAGGTCCCAATCAATTATTCCATCGAGTCTTTTCTCTCTATAATGGGTAATGGCCAGAGGAGCCAAATACTTGTTATTATCGCTGTCAATTATTGATTCCCTACCACACAGTAGTTCAAATAATACTATCCCAAAGGAGTATATATCTGACTTGTGGTTCATACTTTTAGTCTCAATATATGTTGGGTCTCCATACCCTTTCACATACCGAAGTTTATTAGTATGAAAAGAATTGTGCCTTTGAGAAGCTTCAATCTTCATGGAACGTTCAAAACAAGATAACTTAGGTTCCCATTCATCATTTAATAGAACTCTGTCACTGCTAATGAGCCGGTGTATTATGCTCAAATCGCGTGGCTCGTCATAATGAATGTAGCTCAAGGCATACAGACAGATATCTCCAATCTTCGCACCCATGTCAACAACATCGGGTCACTTAGATAGTTGCTGAGACTTCCCCTGGTCTCAAGCTTAGTAATGATGATCTTCTCATCATTATCATCACAAAACCCAACAAGAGAAACCAGATTTTTATGCTTGAGACTCGAAAGCATGCAAATCTCCATCGAAAACTCTTGTTTTGCTTTCTTCCTTTCTTTCTTAACCCTCTTAGCATGGATATCAATCATCTCACCGGACCACAAGAGCTGTCCCTTGTAATACTTTCCAAATCCACCTGTGCCGATGACATTTCTGCCAGCAAAGTTGTTGGTGGCTATCAGGATATTTTCAAGGGGTATTTTTAGGTGAGCAAATTCGTCAAGTGAAAACATCACGTTTCTGTCTTTATCAAAAAGTGAAGTAAAAGAGGGCGAAATTTGGGTTACAAAATGATACGAAATGAAGGAGATCTGAAAGAGTAGCTAGTGTTGGACTGGTAGTCAATAGTCAAAAAGGAGTGAGGTAGCTGGAGGTAGCTGGTGGTGATATGAATGTGTTTAGCATGCGTTTGTAGATATGTGGTTGTGGATGGATGAGTATCTATATATCTTTGCATATTTTTATTCTATTAATAAAAGAAGACTATATTGACTTCTGCATTTGTATAGAAAACTTTCTTTATTTGTTATAGGTAGTATTCATATTTGTCAGGATCCCGATCCTGATCTTAGGATCTTACGATTTTACGATACTGCAAAGCCAAAACGATCCGGATCCTACATAGGATCTTTTCAAGCTTAAGATCTTATAGGATCCCGATCTTGACCATACGATATTAAGATCTAATCCGATCCGATCTTACTTTTTTTTGGATTACAAACTAAAAAACTACAAATATATGAGTTGTTTTTTTTTAGAATTCAAAAAACAACAAGTTAATCTTTTTAAATATTTCATAATCATAATTTAGGACAACATTTCTATGAAGCATTCATAGTATTTTGTGTTTATAATGTATAATCATTTGTAGATTTGTATGATATTACAAAAACTATTAAGAAATAACATTAGAGTAGGATCTTAAGATCCCGATCCGACCTTACGATCACGATCTTGCAAAGATAAAAACAATCCTAGCTAGGATCCCGATCTTGACAACCTTGGTATTTACTATGTGGTAATAGTAAAAACAAATGGTTTTCAACTTGCATACTCCGTATTACATTGAAAATAAAACATTACTAATAGTAAATATCAACATCTTTACAAGAATTTATGAAAGATGCTTATATTATTCTTTGTTTATACAAATAAAACTGAATGATAAATTTAAAAAATATATATATATAGTCCTTTAAATATTGCATCTGAACTACAATCTTGAACACAACAAAAAATATGCATAAATGAGATATGTGGTATGAACTATCAACTATGAAGGGGGATAGTGTGTGTTTTAAAAAAAAAGAGACACCCAAGCGATTATAGTTTCACCATAAAAGATAATGGTAGGCTGTCTTTTCAGCTTTCAAGTAAAAAGAGTAATAGTTCATGATTATTGGTTGCTTATATCTAATTTTTTGGGGCTGCAACATGAAAAAAATGGCATTTTACAAATATATGTAGATATATACTTCATAGTTCAAGAAGATAAAACTTGCGAGAAAATTAGTATTGAAAATACGAAGCATTTTACATATCTACCTATACTATAAACCAAACCCCTCTAATGACTGTTGAGCTTTTACAAATTGACACCTCAGCCCACAACAGTTGCCTACTGTTGAAGAGTTGAAAATTACAATGTCATCATATACTCCCATAACTCTCAACCTACCTTGTTCTCAAAACTCCACCAAATGCCTCACATATTCTCTCAGACTCTTTATGCTATTCAACATGATAACATCTTCTTCCTACTTTTTTCATGCATAATTAGAGGTTACCTTTAGCAGTATTGTGGCTTTTGGGTGTGATATGTTTTTGGGTGGTTTTCTATATAAACTTTGGTATGTGGTTTTCTACATAATTTTATGTTAGGAAAACTTTGGAATTAAGCGAAATAAGATAAAGAGTAATAATGTAAAAAAGACTTTGAGTCATTTTCAGAAGTCAAAACTTTTTTTTTGGCAAATTGTGTGCATTGTTCTATCCATCACTTCTTTTTCTTTTGAAACAAATATAGTAGAACGTTAGAGATTGTTTTTCGTTTGTCTAATATATCGGTGACGACATTTTTTCATTTTTATATTTTGTAAAGTATTATACAATGAACTAACCGATCATATAGCTGATATTGTTTCTCATCTTTTTGCAGTTTCTCATCAAAGGACTTCTTTGATTTTCATAATTTGAGCAAGTATCATCTTTACATGTATAAATGTAATGTTCAGTATCGTTTTATTGCATGCATACTTTATAATTATGACATAAAAAGCCACAAACAATCTTTCGCTAGAGAGGAACAAGTAATTGAGAGAATGGGTTTTATATCTACTTTGTTTGCTTGTATAGTTTTATCATCATACGTGTATAATTTGCTTTGCTTATTATAGGTTTTAAATCAGTTTATGTGTTTGGTTACTCGTGAATAAGGGGCTTTATCTTTTAAAACAATTACCAATACATACCATATACATTATCACTTTACTAAAACATACTCAATATTTTCTCTTTCTCTAATACGTCCAATTTGGTGCGCACGGTTTGCATTTTGGGCACCAAATCATAAAGTATCACTATACACCCCAATGTAGTGCGTAGGGAAAGAAAAGACAATGTATTTTGGTGCTCATGACAAAGATTTTGGGCACCATATCATTAATGCTCCTTCAATATTTGGTGCGCAATGGAGGTGTTTTGGGCACCAAAAAATACGTGTCACATTCCCGGCTTTGTTTAATTTTTGGTGTGCAAAGGAGGTGTTTTGGGCACCAAAAATATAAGTGGCACATTCTCATTAGTTCAAAAATAATTCTAGTGCTTTGTTTAATATATGGTGCGCAAAGTTTGGTGCGTGGGCACCAAAAATGACCAAAAATGTTTATACGGTCCAAATACATCCTTTTATGAAAATACCCTATTAAATACGACCATTTATCAAAATCAGCCTTATCTTTTAGTGTAGGAATGAGTAGTATATTTCCTTTTATCATGTTTTAAATAATTTACTTGACACTAATAAATTTTTGTTGTATGTTGTTATTTACTTATTTTTAATGCTGGATTAAACTAAATACTTGAGTTTGTTGGAGTTCATGAGTATGATTATATAAGTGGACTACACTTTTATTTTATTCTATTGATTAGTTAAATGGGTAGAAATGCAAGCTAATTTATATTAAATTTGTAAATGGAACCATTAATTATGTTACTCCGTATGTCTTTGATATTCTGATAGACACATAAAGAAGAGTTTTTTTTTATTATTTTTTTTATTTTTTTTAATTTTTTTACACAAATTATAATGAGACATAGACGTGAAAAAAATCTACAAAACATATTGTATATGATTTTTATTGACTTTATTGATTTGATGATGATACATTTACAGGCTTTTTTAAATGAGACTTGACAAGGAATGACCTTCAAGATTTTTTGCGTGTCATACAAAGTTCATCCACCCAAATTAGTCCAACAAGTCAAGTATAGGACATATGGTCCCACCTATAATATTGAGTGAAATACTACTGTAAATATTGATGGAGATGATTTGCAAGGAAATGATACTACTAGATCGAAGTCGTAGTTTTTCAATTTTATATGTTGATATCATGTATCTTTGCTGTTGATAAATTAAACTTTGGTCTGCATGAACAAGCCGGTTTGTTCGATGACATGACTTGGATATAATAACCGGAGAGCACAAATATGTTATTTCACATTGGTTGTATATTTCATAATCTGATGTTATTGTTGAACTAATTGAACAATTGAATAGGATTCAAGAAACTTGTTCGTGCTACGGGTTTTGGTTACACTTTCAACTTTAAAATTTTTCATTACATATCTATGACGATAATAAAACAAAGCACAAAAATAGTAATACATACAGGATCAATATTTAACATCGACCCTGATATTTATTATTGTGGTATATACACAAGATTTTGAGCATCCGCAATGCATACTAACAATAATAGTTTTTCACCATTTAAATAAGTTTTTTGAACGGCTTTTTGTGGATTGCATTTATAGCTTTTTGAAAAACTTTTTAAAATGATTTGATATACTTCAAATCTTTCTTCAAAGTGGTATGTATTTAATGCATTAAATGCAAAAAGTATCAGAAACTTTTTTCGTTTCTGATGCTCGAGTAGCGTCACAATGCTACCCACCCACCATTTGACGACATACATTCTTTTTCCTATTCTAGAAAACAGTACCACAAAGAATTAATTTCTAACCTATTTTGCTTCAAAAAAAAAAAAAAAATTCAATGTACATATTAACTTCAAACAGCTTTATCCGCAAGGGAGTTGAGCGTCAATATCATTTTGCAACTCCAAAAAATTATAAAGTATCATTCTTACTTCTTATAGGTAATGAACATGCACGTTGCTAGAAAGAATAATTTGTTGTGTTTGTTTTTTAAAAAGAGGCTCTTAACCGCCTATAAATCCGAACCGTTCAAACGTGGTCAGACATTTTGGTCATTCAGGCCGTTTGTTTTTTTTCCCCGTTCAGACGCGATCAGAGGCAGTAAGATCTTAATGGTCTAGATTTGAGAGGGTGTCTTAATGCCTCTTGTTGACACAAAAATAACCAAAAAAAAATTTAGTACGAGCAAGCAAATATGCGGTTCAAACATGAGTTTTTTTTCCCGTTCAGATACGGTCAGATTCAGATATTTATGCCTCAGATTCAGATTCAGAGTCTTTTAAAAAACAAACACCACATGCATCCAATATATAAGCAAATCTTACGAATATAAACATGCCAGGGCTGTGCTTAGCACAGCCTATAACACCACCTAGTAAATGTAGATAACTAATTCAAAGTTCCAAAAGATTAACCCAAAAAAAAACACCTTGTGCAAAAATTATTATTTAAAATATCAATATGATATTATGAAGATATGTTACTCCATAAAAGTGGTTTTCTCTTATGCTTTTGTAGCCTCAAGGGACCAATCTTGGGTGCTACAAGACCACATCGTATGGGACAATATCATATGTTGTATGGATGATGATTATGTTTGTGCTCTAGCTAGTCTTCGTGATACGATTCCAAAGCTTTGATTTACTGGTTTCACTAAGAAGGACACCGCCCCCTCTAAACCCCAAAAAACATTAACGAGTGCAATATTTAGTGAAATAGTAAAGGATATGGAAGTCCACTTTGACATGAATGTGAGACCAAAAAGCAGTTTTTTCAACTAGCTATCCCCATAGACGGGCTAGGTCAACATATGTCACCGGTGGAATATCGTACCAACCTTAAGTATCGCCTCATGATTCCTTTTTTTCCGATTGATGAAATATGCCCAAATTGTCGTAAGGCATTGTTGGATTCCTTTCGGGAACATGTGGTTCATTGCAAAGAGCTCCCGGTCTTCAAGTACAAACACGATTTGGTTAGGAGCATTCTTTTTTACGTATGTAGGCGTTTCGGGATCTCTGCTAAGAAAGAAGCACCTGTGAACTTTTTGACTGGCCCGTTGGATAGAATATTCACACTCAGACTGACAGACATTTTGGTTTTTGGATGGGTTAGAGGGAAACATGTGTGCGTGGATGTAACCGGGGTTTTCCCTCTCGTGGGTTTGAGTATTCGAAGTTTTATAGTGGGACAGACTGCTTTGAAAGTAGCCTCGTACAACGTGACAAAACACGAGAAAGCATGCATTAAAAATCAACATGTCATTATTTCTTTCGTGTTTAATACTTTTGGTTTCCTTGCACCTGAGGGAGTGGAGCTCCTCAACAGGGTACAACGAGTTATGCATAGTAAATGTTATGACACCTAGCTCATAATATATTGGGTTTTCAAAACCAAGCTAGGGAGGTGGCTTTGGACCAATTCCTTGTCTTTTTTTACTCATGTCCGTTTCCTTTTCACTAAAAAGACACAACGTATTGCAATAATCAGGCCTTTTAGACACAACCCAAAGTCATGGCTAAAAGCCAAAAAAGTCGTGGCTATTCATGTTTATCATAATATAATTTATAGTGTATAGTATAGAATCAACCATGATTGTCATCAATCATTAACAACTTGACTTGTTTGAACATCACGTTTGAATGCAATGATTCCTCTATATTGAAATAGTATGACACTAGTGCAAGTGTTGATCTTTCGAGACCATTCAACTAAGCCAGGACCTATCACAGTGTCTTTCTATTCAATCAATTTTATTGAAAACCCATATAGAAGGTGACATCCGAAGACCATATTCTATTTTAAGTCATTTGGAAGAAGTGTTATCACGTCCGAGACTATTTATGTGAAGCCTGTAGAGTACAAGTATTATAACAGCAAGTATTATAACAACCAAACCTATTCATAATATCACAATATGGAATGTAGTTTATTATTATATAGAATCAAGCATCGTTAACATGACTTGATTAAACATCATGTGTGATCACGGTTCTCGTTATTACAATGTAGAGTGTGATTTATTGTTGTATAGAATAAGCATCATTACCGTTCAAATATTATCACTACTTGCTTGAACATCTTGTGTGATCACGGTTCTCGTTACAAGCTAATTAATCATTATCGCTTAAAGTATATTATAAAGGAATCATTACATTTGAGTGATTGCATGCATTGAGCAGGTGTTCAAACTATATCGATGATACAAATAAAAAGCTAAGTACAACTTGAAATCGTCGTCTTAGTAAACAAGTGTTATCACATTTAATACTATTAAGTTAAACATGTTGAGCAACTATCTATTGTAACTTGTTATTAGCTTTTCAACGATCTAATCCGAGAAAAATATTAATAAAACTTCAAAAATAAATAAATTTAGTTTTTCGTATACCAAAAATGCATTTTTTTTATTTAAAAAATATATATAGTAACTAATTATATTTCATTTAAGATACTAATTGAAATATATTATTTTATGTTAACTCATTAGGCATGATAAGTCGTAGCTAAAGGTTGATCGAGAAAACATTTCGAGCCAAATTTTTTGAGGCAAATTTAGTTTTGCCAAAAATATTATATTTTTATTTTTAACGCCGACTTTGTCGTCGCTAAAGATAATTTATATTTTTTAATATTTTCTGGCCATTAACTACTTAATAATAAAATAATATTTTTTACTTTTAGCCACGACTTATGACATGGCTAAAGATTTTAACATTTTTTTTTAATTATTTCCTCTTTCAATCATCATAATAAAATAAAGATTTTAAACTTTTGGCGAAGACTGTCTTTTCAAGATTATAGTGTTTGATTGGGCACATGCATTCATATCCTTACTTAGAGGTCAAGTTGCCACATGTTTATCGAAGGGGGATTTTCCGGCCTATCTCGCTATATTTTATTGAAAGAAGGAAGAATAATATAATGATTTCCCAAATTATGTGAGAAAGAAAAACCAGTTTGTTTGAGTTGGGGCAAAGAAGCAATCAACATAATGAGTCCATGTTGTTCACAAGTGAAAACATTGTACGGATCAAAATCTTGTAAATTCATTGTCTTTCTTGATTCAAATCAGAAAGAAATTCTTTCGCTATTGAAGTCATGCCAGCGCTGTTAGCTTATTAGCATCCCTCTTCTGCGTTAGGAATTGCCCGAAAAGGTTCGATTGAGTCACATGCTTTCATGGTCCTTATCTTTTCCCGGACACTGGCAGACTATATTCCGCGCTTTCCTAGGTGCGCATCTCCATCTACTAGAAGTAGGGGTGGTTTCCTTAGATAAATTGAGTCATTCTTAACCAAAGCAATAACTAATGCTATCTCACGCCCCCAAAACACACAACACAAAGTGTAAGATAAAAGAGAAGTACTAAATGCATTCTACATAAAATAGGTCAAAGTCACAATAATTGCACAAGCCGGGATAAGTACTAGCCATACTATGTAAGTTCACAAAATAACTAAATCTCAAGGAAATATTAAAATGCATAACTCCATGGAACATAACCCGGAAGGGTCTTGTCTTAAGTCTGCTAGGTCAGACCCAATCCTCAACCTCCTATACAACATTATTGACATCACCTGAAAATGGATACTCGAAAACGTCAACACAAAGTTGGTGAGCTCGTACGTTTAAGAGTTAAACCACAAAGCTTTGAATATAATAGCTTAGGGCAATAGTAAAAAAGATATGCAAATATAAGCACTTATTGAAACCACGATGCTTGAGACAGCTGAACCTATCAAGGTTGCTACATACAGATTGCTAAAAGTGGGGAACTACCCCAATTGTACTATCAAATGCATCGGCTCCAATGTGGTGTTGCGCACATATTGATATGATGAAACCACACAACAAGGCACATACTGCAATCAAACGCACATATTGTCCAAAAACTTGAAAACAGTATGACACAACATGAAAAACAGTCAAAATATCATTTGAGTACCATTTTTCCCAAGGAAAATATATAATGAAGGGCTACTAAAAACTCACCTCAAACAAAAGTAGTGATTCGTGAACAAATCGGTCAAGTAATAGTGCACAACGGTATCGGAACGCGACCTAGTTAAAAATGGTTCAACTTAGTATTGAGCTAAATGAAATGAAATGATGCAAATGTATTTTTAAAACTTTGTATCACCAATGTACGTTTGCGTTTTAGTTTTATAAGTCAAGATATGCTTTTTAAGTCAAAGTCTACCAATATAATAGTAATGTTTATATGCTTTACAAAAATTCCCAAGTGTTCATCTTTAGAAATCCATATCTTGCCCGACACTTACTATTTGAAAAAACTTTCAACTCGAATGAAAAGTACTTAGGTGTTACTACAACATTTCTTGAGGCCTCTATGCTTCAATCAGACTCTAGAATGCTAAAAACGCTTCCAAAGTCATCCAAACAGCGCAGTTATTAAGTAAAAATAGTTGCCGAGTTTTAATTAAAAAATGTCATTTTTCCTCAACTTCTCGTGGCCGTAGTTTCTTCGTTACAGGGATTCACGATGTGAGTAAGTACTACTTTTAAAAGTAATGACGAGGACTACAACTTTCATGTTTTGAGTTTTCAAAAATTCGAACATCTAAAGGTGTAAAACAGGGGTTGAACCCACGAACTCAGCATGGTTTCGTGCAGAATTTCAGCTTTATGTAAAATTTGCGCAACTTTCAAATGGACATAACTTTCTCGTTATAAGTCCAATTTTAGTGAAAATAAAAACCACGTTTTCCTTGTAATGTCTATTTTTTGTTTTTCTATCATATTGATGCAAAATATAAGCCCATTGTTCTGTATTTTGCATTTTAGGACAATAAGCCTGGTAAAACTTATATTTCTACATTTTAACTCACAAATCACAACTCCAAACTATCCTAATCCCTTCCACCAATGTTTCAATTATTTTTCCAGCAATAAAACAACTCCATATGAACCTGATCTCTTCCACCGATCTATAACAAGAACCTAAACATGGTAAATAACAAATGAGCCGCAAATGAACCATAAGTGAACTTTTTACCTCGTGTTAAACAAAAATACTTACACAAATATGGTGATACAGTTTTGTTATTCATTTTATATGTAAATCGTGTAGGTATGTATTGAAAGGTTTATGGATAATTATTAATATATGTATGACCGGATTCGAACTCGAGACTTCGGGATTGCACGCATTACGTATGAGAATCAATGTATAAATAATTAATATATAAAATGTTATATTTAATTATTTGATCACGAAATAAATACTTAATGATATTTAATATTTGACGAGTTTTGATTATCGGTCATTAAATGTCAATGGGATATGAAGAAAAGTTAACAAGTCAAGAGAAGGTTTTAGGAATCCTCTTTTGGGCTTGTGTTTGGCCGAAACTATAGAATCCCACATCGGATACTATAGCAATCTTGACATCTACCATAAGGCTATAAATACATCCCCATGTATTCATCCTTTGGTACACTAGATTTCAATAAGGCCAAACCTCTTTTTTCCTCTTTGTTCTTGGTCGACTAAGTGAATCCCCATTGTAAGGGATTTAGAAAGTGACCTTGAGCATAACAAAAGTGTTTGGTTAATCTATTGTGATCAAGAACCTAGCTTTTCACATTGATTCGCTACTAATACGCAGGTACAAGAACGAAGAGCAAATACACTTGTGTTTGTATATCTTGGGTATTCGACTTTTGATATGGTCGAATTATATAAACCCTAATTTATTAGGGTTTAGGGTTTCTTGGTCGTTGATCTTAATTTGGGGTTTTCATGAACCCTAATTGCATTGATTCGCAAAAGGTACGCATATACTTTTAATTCGATTAATTAATTTACAAGTATTATTCCTCTTACTTCCGCTGCATGCTTTGATGATGTTTACTTGTTTTATATAATTGTTATGATTAGTAAAACCCAACAAAGGGTATCAGAGACAAAGTTAATATGTTGTAATTAATTACCGAAACACATAAAAATTGAATCTTTATGATTATTATATGCTTTTATGGTTTCTAGGGTTTTGAAAATTGAAACCCTAATTTTTTTATTAATTGGGTCGATTACCCTTTAATTGTTTTAATTAGGTTTTATTTTTTGTAAAACTTGTAGAAACCATAGGATTGCATGTATATTTTATGTGGTTTTCATGAATAATTGTTATGTGCCATGTTTATATGCGTATCTTGGGATTATAATTGTTATGAGGAATTCATGGTGGAACATGCATGTTTTGCCATGGATTATTGTTTTGATAAATTGTTTAGTGATATACACATGTTTATTTATTTGATAATTATTGAATTGAGGAAGACCTCAGTTATACTAATAAAAATTCGTTATGTGCTATTTGGTATACTATTGACTTTGGCTTACGCAATCGACTTGTCGATGTATGTGGCTCATCTACCTTGTAGTTGAAAGCCCTAGTTGATGTATGCATTATTTAACGCCTAGAATTGTTTATTAGCATTTATCGAAATAATTATGCATGTGGCTAATTGTTTTTACATATGTTAAATTGTTTAGTTATATGTTTATATTATTTGAGTGTGTTTAATTTTTATTAAAATGCTTTTTTGTTTATATAATTGTTTGACATGTTAGTAAGCAAAAAGGGTTTTTATGAATAGAAAATTAAATGGACTAAATAATGGCGAAACTGATTTGTTATCTAAGTATTATTCTTGAACTTTTAATCGATTGATGCGATCAGTACTAAATGGTTAGAACGGCTCACCCAATAGAACAAACTCAAAAGGGGGTTTAAAGAAGTGCGATAGTCACACTGAAGGATGTCTAAGGTTATGCTTCAATGCTTACCCGTCCTCCTTCCTCCCCGTATGCTCGGGATTGAGCTACCTAGTATAACTATTCTATGTAATGGCATCTTAGTGCAAAGCTGTAAGTTTCTCAACGCATTGATTAAAACTTTGTAGAATTTAATCTTAGAAATTAAAATCTTATGTAAGGTTTTCGAAAATATTTTGCTATAAAGTTGTATGCATGCTTCTTTATACATAAGTTTTGATTACATATCAAAAATTGTACCCTTTAAAATTTAAGTTTATGCCATCTAATGATATGAAACACTTGAAGTTGTAATTTAGTTATGTGAGACCTTGATCTAGATTACAATGACAAGGTGAATTATTTTGTTGTGTGAGACCTCAAATTTTATGATTTGCAGTTTCTAAGTTAGACAACTTAATTAAGTTAGTTAGTGAGACCTATAACTTAAGGCATAAGATGGGATAAAACATGCTTACATTTTGCATTAATTGTTTTGGCAAAATTGTAAATCCCATATTTACTAGGAATTGAAAACTTGTTTGTCAATTATTGTTCTTCGACAATTACCTATTATATACTTTCATCACTAGCAGATCAACTGATGTGGTGAAACTATGATAATGAGGGTCCTAGATTCAAGGAAAATTCTATGGTTAATATGAATATTAACCTAAGGGTATTTTATTTTCTTGAAAGATTTAATTATCGAAAATACTATAAAATTGAATTTTGTTAATTCTTTTGATTGTATTAATGCAACATTAAACCGTAAACGTGGTTTGGGCTTTGGTAAATTGATCTAGTTCTGTTTTCAAACAAATGTTTGATCAAGAAAAATTTACTAAAAGACAAACATAAACTCTTTTCCATGGAAGAAGAGTGAGACTCAATCCTATTCCTTTTCATGATTGAGAAAGGTATGATAGGAACATTAGAATTGTCTAAATTCTAATATATAACTCGTAGCAACATTAATAGTTAAGAAAATTGCACACCATGTTTTCCTTAAGAGATTTCATTACCCTCTGTTGGTGATTGAATTCTTATATGACATTTTGGTCAACTAGAAAACATGTTTGACATTTTATGAGTTATTAAATTAGAAGCTAGACTAATTACCGCAAAATTGGTAAAAGACAAACTAGTATATTTTATCTAGTTGTTTTGCTTTGACCAATTAAAGGTGCTACACAAAATTGTGGGGATAGTAGACCTATTAAGGAAGAAATTACATGCTCAATTTTTCAAGTTAATAGCATTGATGGATGATCCATCATTTACTGAGTAGAATACACTCTTTTAGTACCTAAGTAATTGTTACGAATGGTCTTACAAAGGGGTAGTAACGTAATAGCACGCTATTTTCACTGGTTAATGAAACACTTACAATGTTGTCAAATCCGAGTATGTGGTGTATTACTGAATAAGACATTATTGTAACGTTTCTAATTCAAGGAGTTACAAGATTTATTATCTTGGTAGTAACTCGTGATTATTTCTATATTTTCTTGAAATAATACATTACGCCCCAAAATGTAGACATTCATAATCTCAAGGATAGTCATGAACGATTCCTTGATAATTCAGTGGTCCTACATCTACTTGTAATGCTTATATATCTATGACACTATCATATTGCTCACATAAACAAACGAATGTCATGGTGTTTATCTTCTGTATGATGTTGTTCTATGCACAAGTGGGAGAAGCATTTATTGTGTGCAAAGGAACAACACACACTAATATGATTAATGGATTCTCTTGTGGTAAGAGATTAATGTTCTAATAAGATTCATTTGTGAACATATGTCAAGATTATAACATATAATACTTTTATGTCTTATGTCATTCAAAATATAGAAACACTTGAAGTTACATTTTAGGTTAAGTGAGATCTTGGCTAGATTGTAATCTCAAGGTAAATCTCCCACTTGTCGGGATCGGGCGTGATGTTTTTACAGTTCTTAAGTTGAAACACTTCTTGGAATGACATAAAATAAACATAGTAATTTAATATTATCTTAAATATTTATGTATTTTATATGACATAAATAGATAGAGTATAGTATATTAACTTGAAAATAAATTAATTGAAACCATGGCGCAGTGTTCATAATTACTTTAAATTATAAATGTTT
>OU343217.1:15759573-15871558 GCA_910596185.1 Chrysanthemum makinoi
AACGTTGAAAGTTTCTGAGCGGCCGCCAAACAACGAGTTCGAGCAAAGAAGATGGAGAGGCCATGGTTACAATGTCACCGGACATTGTACTTGTTACATGTGGAGAAGAATCATGCCTACACGTTGGTACTCATGATATCGAGTGGGTGATTGATACCGCTGCATCCTTTCACGCCACTCCTAATAGGGATCTATTCATGACTTACAGATCCGGAGACCACGGTTCTGTGAAGATGGGAAACACGAGTTTCTCAAGTATTGTAGGTGTTGGTGATGTGCACGTAATAACCAATGTTGGATGTACACTTGTGTTGAAAGATGTTCGACATGTTTCGAATCTAAGATTGAATCTAATTTCAGGAGTAGCTCTAGATCATGAGGGCTATGAAAATAGATTCAAAGAAGGTCCGTGGAAGTTATTTAAAGGTTCTATGGTTATTGCTAGAGGACATATTTGTGGTACTCTTTAAAAAACCCATGTAAAGTTGTATCGTCCAAGTCTCAATGCTCTTGAAAAAGAGACTTCTCCAAACCTGTGGCACAGGAGGTTGGGCCACATGAGCGAGAAGGGTTTAGAAACTCTTGCAAAGAAGGAAGCTATCCCATTTGATAAAGAAGTACCTTTGGATCCTTGCCAACATTTTCTATTCGGGAAACAACACCGAGTTTCCTTCAGTTCGAGCAGAAAGAATCGCTCTGAGTTGTTGAGTCTAATCCAGACAGATGTTTGTGGTCCCATTGATGAAGAATCTCTTGGCGGAAACAGGTATTTTTTGACATTTATCGATGATGCATCACGAAAGGTATGGGCTTATTGTCTTAGCAGGAAAGATCGAGTGCTCGATCGCTTAAAAGTATTTCATGCCATGGTAGAAAGAGAGACAGGAAAGAAGCTGAAATGCCTCCGATCAGACAATGGAGGCGAGTACACTTCCCGGGAGTTTTTAGCATATTGTGCTAAACATGGGATCAGACATGAGAAGTCGGTGCCACGGACCCTACAACATAATGGCGTAGCTGAAAGAATGAATCGCACTATTGTGGAGAAAGCTTGATGCATGCTCAGTATGGCTAAATTTCCAAAGTCATTTTGGGGAGAAGCTGTTGCGACAACTTGTTATTTTATCAATAGGTCACCATCAGTTCCGTTGAACTTTGAAGTTCCAGAAAAGGTTTGGTCTGGAAAGGATATTGCCTACTCCCACTTGAAAGTATTCGGGTGCATTATGGTTATGTCGAGACGTCTTTAAAGAAATCAGATTCACAACTAGGGTCCTTGTGTATGTTCAGTCGACATGTATGGGTTTTAAATCATGAATTCATGCAACCATTATTTTATTTACCTTTAGCCTTGTTTTAACAATTCATGTAACATGTTATATAAAATGGACCATGCGTATGGGAGGAGTGAAAAGACACAACCAGAATCAAAACAAAGACGAGACGATGAGGTGATAGGGAGGGTACCTTGTAGCGTATAAAGAGGAGAAGAACAATGATCAAACAAGCAACCAAAGCACCCTTTGTGCTTCTAATAACCACCACGGTAGCACCCTAATCCCACGACAAAGACCAAGCAACACTTGTACTCAATACACGATTTCGGGTCTTACAATAGCTTTTACCTTGGAGCCTTTAGATCGACAGAAAAAAAATGGTGATGGGAGACATGTTTTTGCCGTATCTTTTGTATAGAGAGATTTAGGGTTTTTTGATGTTTTATTTTGAATGAGACTAGGAAGGTTTTAATGTGATAGATTGAGATATTTTAGGAATGGATGGAGGGCTTTAGGCGTTTAATTAGAACCGAACAAGAGGGGGGAAAAGACCAAATCACCAACATTATTTGCTTTCCAAAATTACCTTGTGCATTTATTTATTTGATTTAGTATATCGTACATGTAGCATTTTAATGTGTTATATAATTATTTGAGTTATTTATAAGCTTTATTCTTCCATGTCTAATGTAACTCATGTACCATTAAGTAGTTAACGTAGTTATCGGGCTCGTTTTATTTTACGGATTTTCACTAGTGGGGTATAATAGTCTTTTAACGCGCTTACGGTTTTTAGGGTTTTACAAATAAACTAGTAACTTTAAACAAATTACGTTATTCTCCAGGTGATTGAAACTCGAAGTAAAAATGAGTTTTATTAAGTACACGAAGAAATCTTTTACATTGGTCGAAACTCGAGACCACATACAATGAGGCCAGACATGATTCCTTCATGACTTGTAAATTTCATATTCATAGAAAGAGAGTCTTCCTTGAATTCATGAGTTGAGTTAAATTTCCACAGTTGAATCTCCATCCATCCATCCTCCCTTTGTTTTGGAATCCGAGTAATCTCATGTACATTCAATGGGCTTGGGGTTATAAAATAAACAAATTCAGCCTCATTGTTTTCTTTGTGGAGTAGGTCTCGTACTTCTACCGGACAATGCAGCCCCTGCCATTTTTCTGAAAGTTTGAATACAATGTAGCATACATATTCTGTATCTGGTGACAACATTGGACTTTTAATTGTGCAGTTGATATGAAATACTTGTTGTGGTAAAAGCTCAATCACCTCTTGAAATCTGCATGTAGGATTGATTAAGGATGAAAACAGGAAACTAAATCCAAGAAGCTAAGGGTGCGTTTAGTTGGAGAAAAAAATTCTCTTATTTTCTATAGTTTTGTAAAAATTTGGAAGGGAAATTTATCTCCAAAAAACACTTAAAAATATAGAAAAGGCGCTTAGTTGAAGAAGGGGAGGGAGGGTTGTGGGTTACAAAGGAAAAAAAAGGAAAACATCTAACATTTGTTTTATAATTTTCTTTGTTAAGTTAGAAAATAGGGGATTTTGTATTTTGCAAGATATTTTGTTGGAAAACGCTTATCTGAATGCGATCTCTGTTTCTCTTGTTTTCCACAAAACATTTTGTGGAAAACAAGGGTGTTTTCCCCCAACTAAATGTACCCTAAACGTTTTTCAACCATTTAAAGATAAACAAAAAAAACATTGAGCTAGAAATCTAGTTTTTTTTGTGACATCTACATATTGGAAATGTACAATTAAAAAAAGTTGAGCAGTTAAAGGTAGGGCTGCCAATCCGTGTAGGGATACCTCAACCCGAACATGACTTTTTAAAATAATTGGGTCAGACTTTAATTAACTTCTTTAAATATTTTCTGAACATGATTCTTTTAATCCAGTTATATAAATGGGTTGGCAGATTAGCGAGTTACACAGGTTAAATACGTTAAATGTGTTGGCAAATCAACCGTTTAACCACCCAGCCCGAACATGGCCCGAAACTTGTTTACACCCAACCCTAACCCGTTTATGTCCATATATGTCTTTGGTCTGGTTTCATGTAGTGTCAGGAATTGCCGTCCCTAGTTAAAGGAAACTGTAACAAAATTAGCATCCGTATGATATAAGAAAGAGAACCTGGACTGGGCTGATGGTTTTGAAGTAAAAAGATCCACATTACAGAATTTGTATAAAGTTGCCTTTGCCGACAGCACAAGAAGTTTCTTTTCGTCGACTTCGCCCAACCAAAACAACTCATCGTAGTTTCTGCATATTTTGAATATTTCTTCAAAGTTAGTTGGAAGTTGTTGCACCTGATCCACATTGATGTTTGATTTCAAGATTTGTTGGACTTCCTTCAATTCTCCGATTTCTTCATGTTTCACCTATATACAAACCATGTCAAATATGCAACACAACACATGGGTTTAGTTTAATTTTTTGGCATGCATCCGACCTCTTGGTATAATATATATATATATATATATATATATATATATATATATATATATACACACACACACACATATATATATATACTATATTATAAAGCATTTGGGACTTTCTATGAAAGGAAGTCTTAAAATTTTAGGACAAAAAACCTTACTATAAAAGGAAAATTATAAAATTAATGAAAAATTTAAAAATTTAAGTCTCGTTTAAACCATATAATAACCCCTCCAATAATGATATATTTTAATAGAATTATTTATAAGAAAAGCTCACTAAACTTGTAACCAACAATTTAATGCTAAAATTTAAAAAATAAAAGTGTTAACTATTTACACTATTAATAATTTAGATGTTCTACTTTTGAAAAACATATATCTACTGCGTTATAAAGTATTCGGGGACATGCTAAATACGGAATGTTTAAAATGAAAAACATTTGCTGGTAACAAAAATAGTCACCGAATACCCGCCGCCGCATTGCGCGGGTACCCTTCTAGTATATATGTATGTATATATATATATATATATATATATATATATATATATATATATATATATATATATATATATATATATAGAATTCGGATCGATTGAGAAGGTTTTTATTTTGAGAAGATTGAGAAGGTTTTCAAAAACGATAGATTTTAACTTTGATTCATGTTTTTCAAGCGTAAAACTCATTTTAATGTGATTAAATATCAAAATGTGTAAAAATTAGAATCAATGTTAAAAATCTCTCGATTTTGCGATATATGTAGAATCCTGAATCATCTGTACAAATTTAATGAATCATCATCATAACTCGATTTTAGCAATGATTTGTGAATCAAACTTGTGATTTATAGATTCGATTCACCATAAAATGATGTTTACTTGTGAATCAAATCAAAATGAATTTCAAGAAGATTTCTCAATCTTCTCAAAATAAAAACCTTCTCAATGGAACCGGAGCCTATATATATATATATATATATATATATATATATATATATATATATATATATATATATATATATATATATATCTATATATATAAGAGAATATATAATGGAACCAGGGATATAATTTCAAACTTACTTTGTCAATTGCTCGAAATTCAATGCCTTCAACATAAACTTCACTTTCTCCACAATAGTGTGATGAAAAGCTCTCAAGTAGAAACTCAAAAATAACATCTTCGTTTTGATTCAAGAATTGGTACAACTCAATCACCATCCAGTCCTTGTCTCTCCATGTTGTGAAATATGCATGCAGACTTTCGAATCCCTTTCTATACTTTAGGTTAACACACATCGGTTTACTTGAAAATTTTCTTGAATCACTAAGTTTGAAGACTAAATAGACCCCATAAACAACATTTGGAGATAGAAGTTGAGCGTTTGTCTTTATTTTGATGTTCAAATTGGAAATATCAAACATCTCCACTATTGTCTCAAACCTGCACATATTAGAGATATCCAGGCTATAAAAAATAGACTAGCAAGATGCTAGCAAAATCACAGTCATTAAAACAAAGGACCCAAAATAGGGGTATAACTCTACCACCGGTTGAGAAGAAAAATAGCTACGAAACTTCAAACATCAGCAGGTGATATCACACATAATACCCATATACCAAATATGTGACTATTATAATTAGTCGTGAAAACACTGAAACCTTGTTAGGTATATACCGTCTTCATGTATGAGTCTAAGCAACATAATTTGATGTTGTTAGTTGACAAGAAATGTAACATAAAGCACTGAGTATATCAATATGGGGCATTTATAACTCTCTCGCTCATCAGATGGACTAAGAATCCTTGACTTCTACACATTTTGACGAGCGAAAAATGCACCCGTGTTGGAAAAAAAATTAGTATATAATACACAACACTGCAAGAAAAAGAACCACAATGAAAGTTCAAACTGTAAACTTTTTATTATGCCCCCGTAAATAGCTTGTCATGAAACCAGTAAAGTAACCACATTTTTTCAAAGAAAAACAAAAATATATAAATCTAACAGCAATGGATATGTACTCTTATCACTTATGTACTGATAAATTTAGAGAGGCAAAGAGA
Source organism: Chrysanthemum makinoi (assembly GCA_910596185.1). NCBI lineage: Eukaryota > Viridiplantae > Streptophyta > Magnoliopsida > Asterales > Asteraceae > Chrysanthemum > Chrysanthemum makinoi. The sequence goes on from OU343217.1 coordinate 15,765,390, forward strand.
ATAACCTTGATTCTTGAAGAGATTTCCACTCATGTGGACAACTATTAATGTAAGAAAACATTGACGCTGATACCATTTTATTTCTTTCTCCATTACCATCGAATGACAACAACTGTTACACAAAATAAAATATAAATCAGACTCAATTTTTATCATCTGTAAATGCATGTGTGATCTCAAATTATCTCTCAAAAGGAAAACATATATAGAAAACTGTAAAACACCAAATAAACAAGATACAAGATGAACTGATTACCACTTTGTCTTGTTGAAGGATGATTCCTTTAGAAAAGGTGTTGTAAAGTTCCTCTTTCTTGATGGCAGTATAATCTTCAGGGCACTTTGACATCTGGATTATTTCTTTATAGTCTTTAGGCAATTTCGGCTCCCATATCTCATAATCCTCCTATACATTAATCAAACAGTTACTAAGCTCATATTTCATACAATCACATATCTACCATGAAAGAAACAACTCAAGACCTTCTACTAATACGGACAACACATTTTTTTTCTTCTGGATCATGTAAACATGTCGTCATTTTTCATTTTGACATTTGACTTATTTTATGTTTTGAGTGATAACAAAAGTCTGTCGTCATAAGAAATATGTTTAATTCTCATGTTTTATGGTTCAACAGAAGTGTAAAACTTATTTGAATATCCATGAATATAGTTTTAGAGTTTTATTTGAAACGAATGGTAGCATAATCTGAGATAATTACAAGAACTTACATGGAATTCCAATGCTTTCTTAAGTTGTATTATCACTTCACCTGCTGTTGGCCGTCTTTCTCTCCTGTGATGTAAGCATTGAAGGGCAATCCTTGTAAATGTAATATATGACTGTGGCACAATTTGTTCTTTGATACCCTCAAACACTAACTCATCAAGTTTTTCTATATGATAGTGTTGTTTAACCAAAAAGGGTAAATATAGATACTCGTTATCTAGTTTTACTGATGATTGTTTCCCACACAATATGTCAAATAATACCGCACCCAATGAGAATATATCAGACTCTTTGGTTAAGAAGCCTGTTTTCGTGTATAGTGGGTCACGATAGCCAATTGTCCCTGTAACATTGTCGATGACATAGTCTACATTCTGATTTGTTGGGCATACTAAGGAAAGCCCAAAACCGGTAATTTTTGCTTTCCAGTCATCAAATAGCAGAATGTTGCTGCTACTAATGTCCCTATGTATTACCATTTCTGGACTTGAAATAGTTCCATGAAGAAACTCCAACCCAATCGCAATATCGATGCATATTTTAAGCCGCATCACCCACGTAAGACTATCATCGCTCAAGTACTTATCAAGACTTCCTCTGGATGCATACTCATATACTATAATTTGTTCATCCTCTTCATCACAGTAGCCTACAAGATCAATGATATTTAAATGTTTATACATCATAAGGATGTCCAACTCTGCCATGAATTTAGCTGCTGCCAGCTCTATCAAAACATCAGCATCTCCTTGACCCGAATTCTTATCCAACCGCTTTGCAGCAATGATGTTATCTCCATGATTACTGTGAGTAGCTCCCTTGTATACATTCCCAGAATCTCCATGTCCAATGACATTGTCTTGACTGAAGCCTTTCGTGGCCAACTTTATGTCTTTAAGTGACAGTTTGAGGTTGTCCTTGTGCTTATTCTGAGAATTATTGGATAGTCAGTCAATTTGTTAAGTTAAAAAAAGAATGAAACTACTGTCCATCTAGAATTCATTCGAATTTTTATTTTGCGTTTTAGGTTCTCAGTCTCCAAGTTCATGTCAATGTTATAGTTTTAAATCAAGGTTGGTTGTTGCAATTTCCAAATTAAAGAAAAAAAACATAAATACATGGACGAAAAGAGTCACGAGGTTTACCGGCTAATCGTAGAACACCATATAGTTAAATTACTAAGTTAAATAAAGTTTAAGATAAAAAATTGCAAAAGTTAAGAACAAAGAAGAAACTTAAACAATAAAATATATAGGGAGTAAAATTTTGAGAAAATGTTTGTTTACACAAAGTATATTGTATGAAATGCCACATATTACTATCAAGAATATGAAGAAATAATAATAATAAAATCCTTTAAAATATCCACTTACCTGAGAGTCTATTGCTTTTTTGAGTTCGTTGATGACAACTTCTATTGTTGGACGTTGCACTTGAGTTTCTGCCACACATCGAAATGTGATATCTAAAAATACGTCCAAAGACTCTTTATCGGGTCCTTTACTTAAAGAAAAGACATGTTCATCAGTCTCCTCCTTTATCTTGTGATCAAGTATTTCCATTAGTGTTCCCTTTTCAAAATGATCTTTTGCAATGGGTGCAATTCCCTTCTTATTCACCTTGGTGTATGCGGAATCATAGGCCAACCTCCCACTCAAGATCTCAAGCAACACTACTCCAAACGAGTATATGTCTGATTTCTTATTTAGTTTACCATACTTCTCATATTCCGGATCCAAATACACATATGTACCTGCAATCGTACTGGCAATGAAAGTACTGGCATCTTGATCTGCTGGGTGGAATTTTGAGAGCCCAAAATCGGCAATCTTTGCCTTCCAAGTATCTCCCAATAGAATATTATCGCTCTTGATGTCTCGGTGTATCATCTTTTGTTTGCCATGATCTGTGTTGTTGTGAATGTAATTCAAACCATGTGCAATATCAAGACATATATTTAGACGTTGTAACCAATTAAGATTAGCCATTTTATCGCTGCTTCCCAAATAGTTTTCAAGACTTCCTTTCGAGGCATGCTCATAAACCAGGATCATTGCACCGTTACCTTCATAACAAAAACCAAGAAGAGAGATTATATTCTCATGCTTGCAACTAGTTAGAGTTTCAATCTCTGCAATGAACCCTTCTTCTCCTTTTGGATTATTAATGCGCTTTATGGCTACCGTGCTTCGTTTTCTGGGTAAATCGCATTTATCCACCCCTTCTTTTGATGAGGAATTACTGCTATCAAAATGTTCAATATCTGCTTTGTATACTTTACCGAATCCACCAGACCCGATGTTGTATGCGTCATCAAAATTATTGGTAGCATCGATTATATCATTTAGTCCAATCTTCAAGTGTTCCAAGTTCTTCCCCTGTAACATTATGAAGTTGTGCAGCACCACATTAACATTAATGCTAGTAAGGATTTGAGTCATATTAAGAGAAAAGATGTTTTTTAACGGCGGCAATATTAAGAGAAGAGAATTGAAGTTTATATAATAGAGTGATTTATGTAAAACGGTACATAATACAATAATGGTTGTATCCCTAAACTTTGAGTTGGTTTAATCACTTCAATTTTTTTTTTAAATGTTTAAGTCTTTAACTTTGTCTATCCCTAACTCAAACAAATTTAAATTCATACCGGTTTTGAGCCGTGTTTTGTATCATGTCTAGAATTGGCACCCTAAACAGACATATCTTTTTGTCCACCAACACAATGGTTAGTAAATAACCAAGAAAATTTAATATTGGTTGGTGGTTATAACCACAATTCAGATCTCAGTTTCATAATATAACATTAGACAATACCTAACATTTTATGTTTGATTTCTCCTGCCTTAGATTTCAGCTTTCAATTTGTCTTATCCGGTTAAGGATTTCATGAACCCAAGGCATATAGGGTTCAAATGCTTTAATATAAAAGTGATTATATGATTCAGATTAATATCCAAATTATAAACCATTCACGCTCATTTAAATTTCTTACAACTAGAACTCTTCTATTGATATAGTTGGGTATTTCACCCAATTTCTTTTTGCACAAAAATTTATTTCACTTATTATATAAAAGATCCCCCCACCACCCTAACCATAGTTAATGCTAACATGATTGCCTCTTATAGTACTCTTCTCTATATTTATAAAAGGGCAAATCACCTAGAAATATAGTTAACTTGTCACTTTTTCCCATTGTATGTAGCATTCTTTTTTTTTTCTCATTCTATCAATAAACTTCTGTCGTTAGTCCTTTGTGTGTACCCGTTACCAAAAAAACCTGCATCGTTAATCCTTTATGCTAACGACCGTTAATAAATAACTTAAAATTTGGTTATCTTACGCTAAACTTGCGTCGTTGGTCCTTTATAGTAACAATCGTTAAAAAATAACTTAAAATTTGGTTTTCTTACGTTTCCGTCCGTTTTTTTCACGTTTTCGTAAGTTTTTACACTTTTTCTTTCGTTTTAGTACATTTTTTCACGTTTTTATCCGTTTTTACGCGTTTTCATTCATTTTTACACATTTTCATCCATTTTTGCATGTTTTCGTTCGTTTTTACATGTTTTCATCCGTTTTAACACGGTTTCGTCCGTTTTAACACGGGTTCGTCTGTTTTTTTCATGTTTTCATCTGTTTTACATGTTTTCATCCATTTTAACATGGTTTCGTCTGTTTTTTTCACGTTTTCATCTATTTTTACACGTTTCATCCGTTTTTGCGTGTTTTCGTATGTTTGCAGGTTTTCGTATGTTTTTACACATTTTCGTATGTTTTAACACGTTTTCGTCCATTTTAACATGTTTTCGTCCGTTATTCACGTTTTCATCCATTTTTTCACGTTTTCATCTGTTTCTTCATGTTTTCATCCGTTTTTGCACGTTTTCATTCGTTGTTTCACGTTTTCGTCCGTTGTTTCACGTTTTCGTCCGTTGTTTCACGTTTTCATCCGTTTTTACACGTTTTCATCCGTTGTTTCATGTTTTCGTTCTTGTTTGCACATTTTGTGTAAAAACGGATGAAATCGTGAAAAAACAGACGAAACCGTGTAAAGACGGATGAAAACGTGTAGAGACGGATGAAAACGTGTAAAAACGGAGGAAAACGAGAAAAACGGAAAAAAACGTGTTAAAACAGAAAAAATTGTATAAATACATACGAAATCGTGCAAAAACAGTCGAAAACGTGCAAAAACGAATGTAAACGTGTAAAAACGGATGAAAACGTGAAAAAACTTACGAAAGCGTGTTAAAACGTACCAGAACGTGTAAAGATGGACGAAAATGTGAAAAACGGACGAAAACGTGTAAAAACGAATGAAAACGTGTTAAAACGGATGAAAACGTGAAAAACGAATGAAAACGTGCAAAAACGGATGTAAACGTGTAAAACGGATGAGAACGTGAAAAAACTGATGAAAGCGTTTTAAAACGGACCAAAACGTGTAAAGACGGACGAAAACGTGAAAAACGGACGAAAACGTGTAACAACGGATGAAAACATATAAAAACGGATGAAAACGTGAAAAAACGGACGAAAACGTGTTAGAACGGACGAAAACGTGTAAGAAGGGATGAAAGCGTTCATAAACGGACGAAAATGTGTTAAAACGGATGAAAACGTGTAAAAACGCATGACAATGTGAAAAAACGGAAGAAAACCTGTACAAACGGACGAATACGTGTGAAAGCGAATGAAAACGTGCAAAAACGAGCGAAAATGTGTAAAAACGGATGAAAACGTGTAAAAACATATGAAAACGTGAAAAAACAGACGAAAACGTGTAAAAACGAATGAAAACGTGTAAAAATGGATAAAAACGTGAAAAAACGGACGAAAGCGTGTTAAAACGAACGAAAACGTGTAAAAACGTACGAAAACGTGAAAAAAACGGACGGAAACGTAAGAAAACCAAATTTTAAGTTATTTTTTAACGATTGTTACTATAAAGGACCAACGACGCAAGTTTAGCGTAAGATAACCAAATTTTAAGTTATTTATTAACGGTCGTTAGCATAAAGGACTAACGATGCAGGTTTTTTTGGTAACGGGTACACACAAAGGACTAACAATAGAAGTTTATTGACAGAATGAGAAAAAAAAAAAAGAATGCTACATACAATGAGAAAAAGTGGCAAGTTAACTACATTTCTAGTTGATTTGCCCTTTATAAAAAGTGAAGATTCATTCTTGAAACTTACAATAATATTTTAAAATTGAGTAAAGTGTGTTGTCTAAGTTACCCCCTTAATTACCTTTCTAAAATTCAAATTCCTTTTTATATACTCTTAATTAAAAATGGTAACAACATATACCATTAATTTAATAGTTTAAATATTGTTTAATCCCCAAACTTTTATATTTTTCATTTTTAACCCATAAAATTTCTTCCTCGCACTAACTACAAATTAAATCCTCAAGGGTCACACCAAAACCACATGTTTGCAAGCATATTTATTTTCCACTATACACTATCTTTTGCACGGGTATTCTTCTATTTCATATAATAAAGTTATTATCAAATGATAACAACTCTTAAAATGTGATGGATGAGAAGGAAAAATAACGACACACTAAAAATGTGTCACTTGAATTAGATTCATCTTTTTGTTTTATTTGGATGCCCGCCTTCCAAATTTAACATCTATCAACCGACTGTATATAACACAAGTTATGCATATTTTGGTTTCTTAAACGTAGCTCTTAGTGCTATGTTTAGCAAAACCGTTAAATTTTTAATAAAAAAAATTATTTCATATGTCCATATTCACCACATTATCTATATATACTATAGACGACATGAAACGAAATCGTTTGATGTTCCGACAATAAAATAACAATAAAATAACAATAAATTTCAGCCCAAAAAATAGCCCCTCCAAACCAAAAAGTTGGTTAATTTTTTTAGAAAAAAAACACCCTAAACCATGGAACAACATGCGAAACTGCCCTAAACTTTTTACTATTTACGAGTTTTTTATATAACAAAATTTATTTACTAAATATCAAACAGATATCTAGCGACATCTTTAATAAAAAATACCACCAAAAAAAAGGTCTTTTGATTATGAACAAAGCGGGCTCAATATTGATATAACTTTGACATACGTACGATTTTATAAAAAAATGATGAAGATATAAAAAATGATGAAGTTTAGTATAAATATACTTTTATTAAATAAAGAAACTTTCAAGATGCATTGTTAACGTATCACATAACTTTAAAAACTATCATAAAATTTGTTAAAACTAAAGGGGCCAAAGATGTACACTTTTATGAAAGCTTGAATTATATATAAATAATTATTTTTAATATAACAAAGTTTATTTATCAAATATCTGACATGTATATGGCGATTTTATTGAATAAAAAATTATACCACCGAAAAGGCCTCCGGATTACAAACATAACGAACCCAATGTTGATATACTTTTGACATAGATACAATTTTATAAAAAAATGTTGAAGTTTAGTGTGTGTGTGTGTGTGTGTGTGTATGTTTTAAAAAGAGATATCTAGCGATTTATTTAATAAAAAATATACCTAATATATGTACGGTTTTAAAAAAATGTTTACGCTTATTATATTTTTTTTTACTAAAAAACTTTCAAAATGCACTTTTAACATACCAAATAACTTTAAAAACTACCGTGATTTTATAATCTATGCAACAAATAGTATGACAACTAAATGATTTAAGAATATGTTAAATTTGACAACCAAAAACTTAGTTATAATATTAGTAAGACTCTTATTAAAGTTACATGCGCAAACCCAAAAACTCCGTCGCAACGTGCAAAAAGAAACTTCCAAGAAGCCATGCATAACTCATATGAAAATAAAATTTCGTGAAACAAAAAACGAATATATCATAACCAGAAAGCCCAATGCACGGGTGCTGTTTTTCTCGTTTATAATAAAATTCATATTATTATATAATGCTTTTTAGGTTTATGATATCATATTCTAAGAAATATAAAAAAAAATATTGAATAATTATAAGGGAAAATGATAAAAAAATGCATTGAACTTGACACTTGTTGTCATTGTATGTAGCCAACTATTTTTTTTTTTTCATTGTAACACAAACCTTTTGAATTTTTGTCATTGTATGTAACCAGTTAGGTGAATTTGTGTTATTGTATGTACCCAGTCAGGCTTAGCGTTACATCGTTAGTCCTTTTATATTAACGGTCGTTAGTAAATAACTTAAAATTCCGTTCTCTTACGTTTTTATTCGTTTTCATCCGTTATTATACGTTTTCGTCCGTTTTTATACCTTTTCGTCCGTTTTATACATTTTGGTCCAATGCTTTCATCCGTTTTTTACATTTTCGTTTGTTTACTTACGTTTTCTTACGTTTTAGTCCGTTATTATACGTTTTCGTCCGTTTTTATACTTTTTCGTCCGTTTTATACATTTTGGTCCAATGCTTTCATCCGTTTTTTACATTTTCGTTTGTTTACTTACGTTTTCGTACGTTTTCTTATGTTTTAGTCCGTTTTTATACGTTTTCATCCGTTTTTATACGTTTTCGTCTGTTTTCATCCGTTTTTATGCGTTTTTTACGTTTTCATTCGTATTTATACGTTTTTCTTCCGTTTTCTTACGTTTTCAACTGTTTTTATACATTTTCGTCTGTTTTTAAAGTTTTTGTCTGTTTTCTAACATTTTCATCTTTTTTTATACGCTTTCGTTGGTTTTCTTACCTTTTCGTTCATTTTCTTACTTTTTCGGACGAAAATGTATAAAACTTAAGAATACGGACAAAAATGTATAAAAATGGATGAAGGTGTAAGAAAAAAGATGAAAACTTAAAAAAAACGTATAAAACAGAGATAAAAACAGACGAAAACATATAAAAACAGACGAAAACGTTAGAAAATCGACGAAGACATTTAAAAACTGACCAAAACGTATAAAATCGGACGAAAAAATAAAAAACGGATAAAAAACGATTGAAAACGTATAAAAACAGATGAAAACGGACGAAAACATATAAAAACGGATGAAAACTTATAAAAACGAACTAAAACGTATAAAAGCGAATGAAAACGTATAAAAGCGGACGAAAACGTAAGAAAACGGACGAGAATGTAAGAAAACAGACGAAAACCTAAAAAACGGGAAAAGCAACGGACGAAAAAGTATAAAAACGGACAAAAACGTATAATAACGGATGAAAACGAATAAAAACGTAAGAGAACGAAATTTTAAGTTATTTACTAACGACCGTTAATATAAAATGACTAACGATGTAACGCTAAGCTGACTGGGTACATACAATAAAACAAATTCACCTAACTGGCTACATACAATGACAAAAATTTAAAAGGTTTGTGTTACAATGAAAAAAAAAATAGTTGGCTACACACAATGACAACAAGTGTCAAGTTCGATGCATTTTTTTGTCATTTTCCCTAATTATAATAATGTAAAATCAGAATCACATACACGTTTTGATAAGGTAATAATTTCTTGATATCTGACAAGAAACGTACAACTGGCATTTGTCATGAGGATAGATAGTGGATTAGTGGTTATATGGCAGACGATAACAGTTGGTAACACGCTTGTTTATTAGTGATAATCGGCCTTAAATTAAAAGTTAAAGTAGATTAGTTACGTACCTTCAATTGAATGGATGATGTACGTTTAACTGGATTCTCATGTTTCCACTGAAGTTCCAAAGCTCTCTCAAGTCTTTTGACAACCTGATCGATATATGGACGATCTGCCCTTTCCTCTTTTATGCACCAAGATGCTGTTTCTGAGAAGATAATGAATGCTTCTTGATCCATTTGTTTTCGTAAATGTGGATTGATAATATCATCCAAATGAGATTTGGCGAGTTGATTTAATAACCCCTCTCCCAAACCTTCATCCGGAAGAACTGCACTTCTTCCGCACAATACCTCGAATAATACAACACCGAATGAGTACACGTCTGACTTGTGGGTCACACCTCCGGTCTTGTCATATTTTGGGTCCTGGTATGCATTCTTAATGATATCACGAGTAAGAAGAAGACGAAGCCTCCGAGCTACTGTATTTTTCAATGAAAGTTCAAAACCAGATAACTTGGGCTCCCATTTGTCATCTAATACAATATTCAAGCTCGTGATGTTGCAATGTATGGCACTAAAATCTCGTCCAGGATCATAATGGATGTAACTCAATACCTTCGCAACACCAACGCATATCTTCAACCTTTGCATGAATGTGAGGGTCTGGTCACTTAGATATGCTTGTAGACTTCGATTGGCTTCCTTCTTGTATATGATAATCTTGTTCACCTCAGAATCATGAAACCCAATAACAGACACAAGATTCTTATGTTTGAGACTAGAAAGCATGGAAACCTCTGTCCAAAATTTTTTGCTCACATCTTTCACATATATGGTATAGAACCTCTTTACAATGATATCGATGAATTGTCCAGAATGTAAGAGACGGCCTTCGTGTATTATTCCGAGCTCAAATTTTTCGATCTCAACAGCAAAATTGTTGGTTGCTGATGCTATATCTTGATAGCGGAGTTTTAAGTTAGAAAGATCTTTGAGGAAAGAATTTGTCTTGCTGTTCACATGGGACTCAACGTGCTTAGATATCGCGGTCAATAAACCCTATATGTACCAATCAAGACAACATTACCAAGTGCTCCAATTATGACACGTGTATATATGGAGGTCACGAATCTAAAATTCTAATAGTTTACAACAATAGTAACAAGTAAATAATACCTTGTCATGATTGGATGATATATCTTCAACTTCAGCCGCGACTATTGTGTGTTCCTTTAATATCATTAATACAGTAATAAGTAGATAATTTTACTCGTGTTGATATTAATATTATCAATAAATTGAGAGAAGTTATTATAAAAGAAAGATGAAAGTGAAAGAGAAAAACGTCTTACAGAATTTTGACGTTCCATTTGAAGTTTCAACGCGCTCTCAAGTCTTGTGACAATCTCATCTATATTTGGGCGTTGTGAGCGTTCTTCATTTAAGCAGTCATACGCTGTTTCTGCGAAAATGTGGAATGATTTCGGATCCATTTGATTCCATAGAACCGGATCAATTATTTCATCGAGTGTTTTCTTTTTATAATGGAAAATGGCCATTGGGCTCAAATACTTATTATCTTGTTCATCACTTACTGAATTCCTACCACACAGTAGTTCAAACAGCACTATCCCAAAGGAGTACATATCTGACTTGTGGTTTACACTTTTAGTCTTGAGATACGTTGGGTCTGCATACCCAGTAACATACCTAAGTCTATAAGTATTAAATGAATTGTGTCTTTGAGTTGCTTTAATATTCATGGAATTTTCAAATTCAGATAACTTGGGTTCCCAGTCATCATTTAATAGAACTCTGCCACAGGTAATGAGCCTGTGGATTACGCTAAAATCTCGTGGCTCGTCATAATGAATGTAGCTCAATGCATGCGCAACACCGACAGATATCTCCAATCTTCGCACCCATGTCAACAATATCGGGTCACTTAGATAGTTGTTGAGACTAAACCTGGTTTCAAGCTTGATAACAGTTATCAACTCATCATTCTCATCACAAAACCCAACTAATGAAACCAGATTTTTATGCTTGAGACTAGAAAGCATTGAAATCTCCATCCAAAACTCTTGTTCAATTCCACCCCTTTCTTTATTTAACCTCCGAGCAATGATATAAATCAACTCATTGGACCACAAGAGCTTTCCCTGGTACCTCTGTTCAAAGCTATCTTCTCTGATGACATTTTGTTGAGCGAAGTTGTTGGTGGCGGATAGGATGTTTTCAAGGGGGATTCTGAGGTGAGCAAATTCTTCGCTGGGTGAAGACATTATCTGTAAAATAGTCGTTGAAATGTAAGTTAGAAAAAGAGAATTTAATGAAGTGCATAATAATGCCTACAATGTGTTCGATGAAATTACTGAACCTTTTTCTAAGACTTGTTGAGCTATACATTTTGCCTTCAATGAACTGTATATATCATTACTTTAAATTTATTATGTTTGTGGATGATAACTAAAATATGATCCTTTTACAGTTTAGGAAGTACATGGTCTTATTCACTTGGTTTCCACATTACATGAAAAGTTTGGGAAGTGATGTTTGTTAGAGGTTTTGTCTTATTAAAGCATTTGGTAGGTAGTCAAATGGCATAAGTATATACAGACTTTGATTCCGCCGTTCAAATATATATATATATATATATATATATATATATATATATATATAAAGACTTTGATTCAAACCCAAAGGTTTAAGGGTAGAAGGTGATAAAGTGAATTGAAATACTAAAGATAAGTTGATAAAGTGGTGTCCAAGAAAACTATGGCATCTTAATTCTTGTAGAAATTCTAAGAAGATTAATGGGCTAATGGCTTGTAAATGTATCATACTTACCACCCGTTCCTTCTATATGTATCAAACAATTTTTTTTGCAACTATCACTACTAAACTAACTTTTTGGTTCTTTTGTGTGCGTTTTTTGACCCTCCCAGCCGGTTAGTTATCCACAAGGTTTAAACCAGTCCACATATGCTTCCATCTTCAATATGACACACTTTATACACACTCTTTCCTAATCCCACCTGATCCCACCAACCTTGTACCTTTTTTTGATTTCTCATATTTCCTTGTACTTATACAACCTTATCCCCACCAATCTTACTATATACCATATATCCCTTTCAAGGATAACATTATTCTCCTAAAAATCCTAATATCAAAATCATTGTCGTTTTCTTCAATTGGGCAAGCAAAAAGGTATCTTTTTTAATTTAGTTTATGTTTTTTTACCCAATTTGTCAATAAATGTTAATTATTTATGAGTTACATAGTAAAATTCGATTTTTGTATTAAAATTAGGGGTTGATAATTTATTTTTCATTTTTACAGGTCCAATGGACCAACAAGATGACGTTGTTTTTTAGATACACTATGATGGGATTGATAACTTATCAGAATATTACGTTAACAATGTAGTTGAGACTTGTGCGATGGAGAATGTAGGTGAGACTTGTGAAGTGGAGAAGGTAGTTCAAACTTGTGCAATGGAGAATGTTGTTAATGCTAGTGGTGTGGATGATGTGGATCAACTGGATGTTGCTACAAATGTTGTTGATAAGGGTAAGGTTCTTAGTCTAGATGAAGAAGTTTTGGCTAAACAAAAACAACTAGATAAGGGCAAGGCTATAATGAAGGCAGATGACAGTGGCGTAAGGAAGAAAAGGAAGGCAATGCCCAGAGGTAATGGTATTGTCATTAGAGAGAATGATGATCGTGACGATAGTGATAGTGACTCAGAAACAGACCATGGTATTGAAATGTTTATATCTGATGAAAGTGATAGAGAAGAGTCTTTGAAGTCATTTGATTGTCTTAGTGATGGTGATGATGAGGTGATTCAACTTAGGAAAAGAAAGTCTGAATCTAAAAGATGTGGAGATGATGTAAATGAGGAAGATGAAACCGCTGAGACTGATCAAAATCCACAATCTGTGGATCAAGGTTTTACAAAAAAAAAAGCAACAAGGATGCATGATGTCGGTTGTAGTGACACTATCATAGAGCATGAGGAGGCTATGGATGCATTAATGAGGAGATTAAAAGGAGCATGCAATGATTTAACAGATCCTTTTACTATAGTAGAGAAATGTAATGAAAGGTATCCTATTTATGATGAAGCAACACACTGGAAATTGAAGAAAGCAAAGGAAATAAAATTTATGCTCATATTAAAGTTATACAGATCTATTTTATAATGATGTATATACATATTGTAGTTCACTAATTAATGAATAAATTGCGCTCACGGATTGGAGAAAAGTTTGTTAATGTGGAGCAGTTTAAAGAATGTCTTACGTATTATGCGTTGGCAAATGGATTCAACTTGTGGTACGATAGGTCTTCCAAGGAAAAGGTTATTGCTAAATGTGGGCACAGAAAAGAAGTGATCAAGGATGCTAGTAAGGTTAAACAAAGAGCCTACAAGAAATTTCCAAGTCAAAGTTCTGCCATTTCAACTTGTCCATGGAGGTGTTACGGAATACAGTTGAAGGGAGAAAAGACATTTCAGGTTATATCTTTGAAGGATGAGCATACTTGTGTTAGAAATTTCAACTATGGTTTACTAATAAATTACAAGTGGTTGGGAAACAACTTTGGAGATAAAATTAGGGCCAATCCACAGATCAAATTACATGAAATAGCAGATTTGGTCATGAAAAAATACAACTATATTGTTAGTCCTAACCAGTGTAGGAGAGCAAAGTTATGGGCTTTAAGTGAAGGTGAGTCTAGTATTCAGGATCACTATGGTTTGTTGCGGTCTTACGCTAAGGCAATAGGAGATTCAAATGTAGGTTCAACAGTTAAAGTTGGTGTGACTGTAAACCCTGATGAGAAAACTTATTTTGACAGATTCTATGTATGTTTCAAACGGTTGAAAGACGGTTGGAACTTAGGATGTAGAAATATCATAGCATTAGACGGATGTTTTTTAAAGAAACCAAACTGTGGTGAACTACTAACAGCGGTTGGGAGAGTTGGAAACAATCAAATATACCCTGTTGGTTGGGCAGTTGTGACTGTTGAAAATAAACAGAACTGGAGTTGGTTTCTTGGTTCCCCGTGAGAATGAAACAAGTCATTTTAAGAGAAAATTGAGTAGCTTGGGAAGTTGTAGTGCAGTGCGTCACTGGGTCCATGACGTCTCGTCTTCAATACCAGTGTTACCTTGGTAACCACCAGTAGCATATTTATTGAACCCGGTTTCTGCCCTAAGGTTGAAATAATGGAGGGCCATTTATTTTCACCCTTTTCTCATTCAATTATTTTTCATTCTTCAACCCCTTCAGTGCTTACCGAGACTTCATAACTAAAACCTTGTTGGGTTTATTCCATTACTAGCTCAGCCTCAGTCCGCACACTTCCCGTTTCTCACTTTTCTCCTTTTTTCATCATACCTAAGGACTTCTACACTATCTAGTGGATTGTCCCTGGGTAGATCCCTCCGGCTCTGGCGGGATCATGGGAACGAATACCTAACCTAACCATCCTTATATCACCATACATAAAGTAAATTTGGTCGGTCTATTTGGTATTGTTCATCTGCCATTGGAACCAATTGAAAACCATTTAAAAAAATCAATCCAAATACTTGTGATATATTATCAAAGCATTTTGTACCTGAATTGTTTTTGATATTTCAGAAAATAAGCTCCCCCTTAACATGTGCATCGTATATTTGAAATCATTTTCGCACATGGAGGCAAGAGGAAGAATTTAATTAACTGACTATCATTTTCAAAAAGTATCTACATCACCTTCCCGATCAAGATTCGTATTTTTCATACTTAGTTAAAGATATTTTTGGGAAAGAATGTGGTTTTCAAAAAGTTGCTCCCCCTCAATATGTGCATAGAGATTTGAAAGTGTTTTGCACATATTAGGGAAAACCTGCACTTTGAAGCAAATCAATCACGTTTCAATCCTTTTTGGTTTGAAATAGATGCTCCCCCTCAACATGTGCATGAAATCGTTTGGCACATGTAGGGAGGGGAGCGTGTAAATCACTATAAAACCATGTATCGAATTATCAGTTTAAATCCAATTTAAATCACAAATTCTCCCCCGATCACAATTTTCAAGTCATTTGAGATTTGTGATCTCTGTAGATTTAAATTGATTTTGAAAGCTTTTGAGGAGAATTGTGACTTGCTTATGAAAACATTTAACCGATAAGGATCAAATCTGAGACTTTAAACTCCAAAGATTAAACATGTTTGAGTATCTTTTGAGAACATGACATAAACCTTGGTCTGAACCAATTATATGAAAAATAACCTTTTGATTTAAATGAAATCATTCTCAACCTCAATCAATGACATAAGTTGTTGATTGAGAGATAGAGATTTTGACAAATGTCAAGTCCAGATGATTTTCAAAAAATTGAGTCCGAGTTATTTATATTAGTTTTCATTTAGATAACAAATATTTTTCAGAAGAATTTTTTAGAAGGAAAAATACTTGTGAATGAAACATTTGTCTTTTTAGTTGACAAACATTTGTTTTAGAATCAGAGCATGAGAGTTGAAAAATAAGATGAAGTATGGCTATGTTCTTTCTTTAAAAAACGGGTTATAGACTGAAATGACTATAAGCCTTGTGTATTACATTCTCTCAAAAGTATTTTTTATTTTTCGATATATATATATATATATATATATATATATATATATATATATATATATTTTTAAATTCGAACTTCATCTACAGACCCGTGTCACTCTATGAATGACAACACAAAGACCGCAGATGAAATCGAATAAAAGAAAAAAATGAGAAAAATATTTTTGGCTTTTTCAAAGATTTTCTGATTTTTATGGATTTTCTAATTTTATAATTTTGTATTTTGCTTTTTGAAAAAAATATATACAAGAGATGGATGAAGAAAAAACTTTTACTCCTCTTCTTCCTCTTGAAGACGTTTGAGTGTTTCCGGTTGTAGACTCTTTAGACCAAGTCGTGGAAGGATAAACTCAAAACGTTCTTTAGGAAGAGCTTTGGTGAAGATGTCGTCTAACTGGTATTCAGTCCTCACAAAATAAAGTTTTACCACATCGTTCTCCACTTGCTCCCTGATGAAATGATGTCGAATGTCGATATGCTTTGCTCTTGAATGTTGAACGTTGTTGCATGAGAGAGCAATAGCACTTTTGTTATCACAATACAAAGGGATTTTGTTGAATTCAAAGCCATAGTCAGATAATTGGGATCTCATCCAAAGGATTTGAGCACAACAAGATGACATGGCTATGTATTCAGCCTCTGTAGAGGATATAGAAGTACTCATTTGTTTCTTTGAAGACCAGCTCACAAGCTTATCACCCAAAAACCGAGCACCTCCTGACGTACTTCGACATGTATCTTGACATCCTGCATGGTCAGTATCTGCATAGGCTGTTAGTGACATACCGGTGTCCTTCGGGTACCAAAGTCCCATGTTGATGGTTCCTTGGAGATACCGAAAGACCCGTTTAACCGCTTCAAGGTGCTTTTTGGTAGGCTTAGCCTGGTATCAAGCACACATGCATACATCGAACAGAATGTCTGGTCTACTGGCAGTAAGGTACATCAGGGACCCAATCATACTACGATATTTAGTCTGGTCAACCATGATCCCTGAGTGGTCCTCATCCAGCTTAGTACACTCCACCATGGGAGTGTCAACAGGGTCACAAGAATCAAATCCAAATTTCTTTAAAATCTCATTTGCATATTTAGATTGATTGATAAAAATGCATCTGGGACTTTGTTAAATTTGTAATCCCAAGAAAAATGACATTTGTCCCATCATTGACATTTGAAATTTGGAGCCCATCTCCTTAAAAAATGGTCACATTCATTGGGGTCAGTCGAGGCAAAAATAATATTATCAACATAGATTTGAACGTGAATTAAGTGTTTGCCTGACTTTCTGGTGAACAATGTCGGATCAACTGCTCCTTTGCTGAATCCAGTAGATAGAAGAAACTTTGATAGCGTATCGTACCATGCCCTTGGAGCTTGCTTCAAATCGTAAAGAGCCTTCTTCAAGTGATAGACATGAGTAGGATGCTCTAGGTTCACAAAACCTTCAGGTTGGCTGACGTATACGACTTCTTTAAGATCTCCGTTAAGAAAGGCCGTCTTTACATCCATCTGATAGACTACCATGTTCTTACTTGCAGCGTTAGCCAGGAAGATCCAGATTGCCTCGATACGTGCAACTGGAGCAAATGATTCTTCAAAGTCAATACCCTCCTCTTGACGGTATCCTTTTGCAACTAATCGAGCCTTGTTCCTTAACACATCACCATGCTCATCAAGTTTTACTTTGAAGATCCACTTTAGAGCAATGATCATAGCACAGTCAGGAGCAGGTACTAATTCCCATACATCTAGTCGATCAAACTCATGAATTTCTACTTGCATGGCATTGAACCAGCTGTCTTCATTCATGGCAGTTTTAACGTCTTTTGGTTCGATCTTAGAGAGTACGGAGTTGAAGAAGCACCATAAGGCATCAGTTGCAAGTTGTTTACGAGTGGATACTGGAAGAGAGGGGTTTCCAATGATGTTGTCCAATGGATGATCATGTGTCCATTTTCTAAGGTGTTCATGTGGTTGTTGTTAAGGAACTGAAGTAAAGGGGTCGAACCAGTATAATGGAAGTAGCTTCTCTTCCGGTCAATGCGTCATAAGTCTGTTAATATTTGTGGTTTTCATTCGTAAAATTTTGAAATGGGAAAATACTTGGAGATTAGAGTCCCTAAAAGTTGAAGTTTTGAGGTTAAAGACACAAACAAAAAGGGGATGGACAACTCATAAGTAGCTTACATGTAACTTTGAAGAAAATTAGTTTTAATCTACAGCTTTGGACAAGCTACAGTGCAAGACCATGTATACTACTTTGTGTATATCGTAATGAACTTGCAAAACTATAGGTAGATTTTGTAACTATACTAGTTTCAAAATTTTGATTTTACTTTGTAACTCAGCAATTCCCTGGTTTCTAATTTTAATCGTCTAACAGGGACACTCCCCCAGTTTCTTATAAAGGTTTGCAGGACGTCCTATCAAAGTCTCGGTTGGGTGGTCATAGTTCACAAATGTTTGCAGACATAAAAAAGTACTTTTACTATACCACTTTTCTTTTTTTCAATGTTTTAAAACACGGTTCGACCCGGCTGTTTCGACTGGTCGAACCGGTTCCGGCTTAGATAATGGGTCAAAAGAAGCCGTTTTTTAAGAATATAAAACCTAGTGTGACCCACCGGGTTTTACCCATTTCCATAATTCAGGCTGGTTTGTCATTAAATCTTTTTAAAGTGTTCCACATTGATTTTTACAAGTTTTTAAAGTCTTTAAAAGCTGTTTAGACAGGTCTTGATGGTGTTTTAAACACTTTCTATATGCTATTTGGACAGCAGAAAGATGGACTGTTTGGACAGGCTTATATGCTGTTTTAACAGCTTTTATATGCTGTTTGGACATAGCCTTTACATAGCTGTTTGGAAACAAGTTCTTGCAGCAATTACATGCTCTTTTTTTAAAAGCAATTTTATGTTTATATGTTCTTTTTTAGCAGCAATTCCAGCTTTTATATGCTGTTCGGACACAGTTTTTTTACAGCAACAATGTTTTTTTTCCTGCACTTGCATGTTTGAATGCTTTTTCTACGGTGATTGGCAATTAGATACTTTTAAAGGTTTGCATGCTGTTTTCAGAGCAATTATATGCTGTTTGGACATCAGCGAGTTGGATGTTTGGACAGGTATATATGCTTTAATCTTAGAATAGTTCCACAAAGTTAAAACTCTAAATGAGACTATAAGTGTGTTAAACCAAGCATGAGCATGATATTATACTCTTTGATTCAAGATATTTGCATGTTGAATTGTCTAATTGCTAAACTCACCAGAGGCTAATAAAGTACTAGGATTGAATGATGAATTAACCACTGAATAAAAGAAAGTAAAGTAGGTTTCTTTTGTTTAATAAGACATGTGGGTCCTACAAGTTTAGGCTCATTATTATTTATTTTTTTGGTTAGGGTTTTATTTATGAGAAATGCTAGAACCACTCATAAAATCCACACAAAAAATCCACTCGCTGATGTGTCTTGGGTGAGGTTTAATAAGAGTGAGGAGAGAGAAACTGTCAGAAAATGCACCAATGACCCGCTGACACGTCAGTAAGTGAATTTTTTTGTGTATTTTGTGAGTGGGTCTAGCATTGCTCTTTATTTATAGTTGAGTATGATTAATACAAATTTTTTTCTCTTATATGCTAGTTGTAGGTGACTTTGGTTCATGTTAAAGACTCTCGCTAGACTTTTTTCTTCACGTACCCATTTGGTTGGAATGCTAGAATGAAAACTAACCAAAAAAAATTTGTTGTTGCTTTAACTGATAGTAGTAATGTTGTGGAGAATAAGGAGGGTAGTATGGACTGTTCAGCACATCCTTGCTTAGTTAGTAATACTACTAGTAAGCTCAATATGTGATGTAGAGCATGTTGGGGATGAAAGTAGTAGGAAAACTAACAATGATGGGGAGGAGGTTGTTAAACAGGGATCTGTTTTTTGTGTTTGGTGACGTGCAGAGTAGTAAGGGTATTCTTAAGAAACCTACTATTGGCCTTACTAATGTTCAATTTGGCCCTAGTTTGTTTTATAATTCCAACTCTGTTTGGTCTTCTAGTAATGCTGGTGCTAATGCTCTTAGACTCATAGTTCTATTAACAATGAGTCTTTTGCTGAGAAATTGAAGAAGGGTGTTGAGGATAGAGAATTACAGATGAACTTTGCTCCCAGTGTGTTTCTAAAGATAGTAATGGTACTAGGATAATAGCTATTTCTGTAGAGGATATCAAGAAGGGTAGTGAGGCTTGTGCATTGCAACTCGATGGTATTTTGTTGGTACCTCTATGGATTATATGGTGGTTAGTTCAAACTTGAGTAAAATGTGGAGGGTTTATGGGATTTCAGATATTATTAAGACTAGTGCTCGGTCGTTTTATTTTAAGTTTAAAAATTAAGAGGGTATGAAAGTTGTGTTGGAGAGTGGTCCTTGGATGGTGAACAATATCCCTTTGGTTTTGAATGTTTGGGAGCCTGGTATTTGGCTTGAGAAAGTAGAACCTAGTACTATTCCTATTTGGGTATGTGTCTATGGTATCCATATGGAATTGTGCAATGGTAATGGTATTGGTAAGATATTCAGCGGGATTGGGAAGCCTATATTAATGGATAAGATGACCAGGGAAAGATGCTTGAAGAAATCTAGTAAATTGGATTTTGCTAGAGTTTTGGTGGAAGTTTTTGTTGTTGATGACCTTCCTCACTCTCTTGATATTGAGTATCCTCAAGTTGGTGATAGGCCTGTTAGAATTGGTAAGTTAGAAGTGAAGTACCAATGGCAGACTCCTAAATGTACTCATTGTAAGATGTTTGGTCATAAGACTATCTCTTGCAGAGTTAGGCCTCAGACTGATGCTGAAATGGCTGCTAAGAATGTCAAAGATGCAGGGGTAGTTAAGGATATTAATCAAGGCAAGAGTATTGCTGATAAGGATGAAGAAGAGGGTTTTACTCAAGTTGGGAAGAAGAATAAACCAGTTAGTAATAATAATGATTAACATGGCAGTATGCAAAGAAATAGTGCTAATAACAGGTCTTATCAAGGTAAGGGATCTCAAATGATCAATATGGCTTATGTTGAATATGCTAGGTCTTATGGTAATAGAACGGGTCCAAATCAGCAGTTTTCTTATGGTAAAGCTATGCAGCAGGGTAGTGTGAAGGCTAAGGGTGTTAATAAAAGTGCTGGTATGGTGAAGCAGAGTAGTAAGGGTGAGGTCAAGCAGAAGGATAGTGGTCAGAAGAAGGATGTGAATTTGGTTCATAAACCTCCTGTTAGCTCTAAGTATAATGAAAATTTTAAGCCCAAAGTGTTGGTTAGAGGATCAGGGTCTAATGCTAACGGTGCTAGTGCTATGGTAGAAGATCTTCCCCATTCTAATACTTTTCAGGCTTTAGAAGATCAGGAGATGAAGGACAAGGAGGCCGGAATTCTTAATAGAGCTGATGAGGAATATGTCAAAGTTGTTTGGCCCAAGTTGAAATTAAAAGTGGAGGAGGTGATGAAGTCTGGTTAGTACCCTTCAATGGCTATTAAAACTGGTTGGTCTTTGGCTCAGTTAGATTAGTTTTTCCAAAATTGTTCTAAATATGGGTTAGAGCCTTATGTTAATGAGGAAGAAGTGGAGTCTGAAACTGAGGGTATGGCAGTCTCTATGAAACCTGAGAATGTTGATAATTGTAGCCCAGTAGAAGGGAATATTGGGGCTAATAACAAAAGTAATTTAAATGAATATTAAATCTTTTTCTTGGAATGTTAGGGGGCTTGGCAATAAGCTTTGCCAAAAGCAGGTTGTTCATCTCATTAGAGAGGGTGGTTTCAGTTTTTGTGGTCTTTTGGAGACAAGAGTTAAAAAGAAGAATTTGAGTAAAATCTGTTCCAAAGTTCTAGGAAATTAGGATTGGATTTCTAATGCTTCTATGTGTGAAGGGGGTACTGGAATTGTTATTGGGTGGGATCCTAATGTTGTAAGGATTATGCTCCATAGCCAGTCATCCCAAGTAATGAATGTGTTTGTAGAATCAGTGAATGGTACATTTATGCTCATGTTAAAAGTAGCGACAGTAAAGAGTTATGGAAGGATCTTGTTATTCATAGTCATTTTGTCAAAAATGCTCCTTGGGCCCTTTTAGGTGATTTTAATATTATCATGGATGCTAGTGAAAGGTCAATGGGCTCTTCTGCTGTTACTTCTTGTATGGTAGATTTTAGAGAGTGTTTGTATAAGATTGAAGTTAGAGACCTTATGATGTCTGGCCTCCATTTTACATGGAATAAGAGTTCTGGTAATCTAGTGGGCTTGTTGAAGAAATTAGATAAAATTATGAGTAATGGGCATTTTCTGGATAAGTTACCTGATTCAAATGCTCGGTTTCTCCCATTTGTCACTTTTGATCACACTCCTATGGTGCTTAATATTCCTGGTATAGTTGGTGCTAAGCCTAAGCCGTTTAAATTTGCTAATTTCTTGACCTCTAATGATAAGGCCCCTGACACTGATCATTTTTCTTCCAAATTCTTCAAGTCTGCATGGTCTGTTGTCGGTGATGAGTTTACTCAGGCTATTCAGGACTTCTTCTCTAATGGTAAGTTGTTAAAAGAGATTAATGCCACTACTATAGCTTTGGTGCCTAAAATCAAAACCCCTAAGAATGTTTATGATTTAGGCCAATATCATGTTGCAATGTTTTATATAATTGCATTAGTAAAGTTATTTCTAATAGGCTTAAAGGTGTTCTTATCTCTATTGTCAGTGATTGTCAAAGTGCTTTTATCCCATATAGACAAATCAGTGATAATATTATGCTCGCCTAAGAATTGATGAGAAATTATCATAGGAAGTATGGTCCTTCTAAAGTGGCTTTGAAGATTGATATTAATAGGGCATATGATTATGTGGATTGGAGTTTTCTTAGGCAGTGCCTTATTAATTTTGGGTTTCCTTTGAAGATGATAAATTGGATTATGAGCTGTATTTCATCTCCCTCTTTTACTGTCAGTGTCAATGGTGACCTATGGCTTTTTTAAGGGTAGGAGAGGGCTAAGACAGGGGGATCCTTTATCCCCTTATCTGTTTACATTGGTTATGGAGGTTCTATCTCTGATTATAAATAGGAATATTGATAGAAATGACAGATTTAAATTCCACTCGAAGTGTAGTAAGGTCAAGCTCACTCATCTATGCTTTGCTGATGATCTCATGATCTTCTCAAATGGTGATGCTTTCTCTGTATTTGTCCTGAAAAGTTCCTTGGATGAGTTCATTAGTTTGTCTGGGCTTTTGCCTAATTTGAGCAAAAGTATTGCTTTCTTTGGTAATGTTCCTTTACATGCTAAGAAATCTATTCTGAATATTACGCCTTTTCTGAAGGATCTTTGCCTGTCAAATACTTGGGAGTCCCTCTTCTCTCCTCTAGGCGTTATAAGAAGTATTGTGATCCTCTCATTGATAAAGTCAAGCAGAGGTTAATTAATAGGAAAAATAAGGTTTTGTCATTTGCCGATAGACTACAGCTTATACAGTCTGTGTTATGTTCCATTCAAATCTTCTGGTCTTCTGTTTTCATTCCTCCTGTTAGTGTTTCCCAAGAGATTGAGAAGATTATGATGGGTTTCCTTTGGTCTCAAGGTGATTTGCAGAAAGGTGAAGCTAAAGTTAAACAGAAGGATGTTTGTAGTTTGAAAGTTTAGGGAGGATTGGAATAAAATCTCTACAAAGTTGGAATATGGCTCTAATGTCTAAGCAAGTATGGAATATAGTGTCTAAGAAAGATTCATTGTGGGTGAAATGGATTAATTCCTACAGGTTGATTGATAAGAGGTCTCAGGTTAAAAACGTTTGGGATGCTCCTAGCTCAAATGATGTATGTTGGGGATGGAGAAAGATTTTGCAATGTAGAGATGTGCTTAGAAGTCATTTTGTTACCAGAATTGGTGATGGTTGTTCTACTTCAGCTTGGTTTGACAACTTGTGCTTTTTAGGGCCGTTAAGTCAATAAATCTCTAAAAGAGATGTGTATGAAGCTGGGCTGTCTTTGGAATGTAAGGTTGCAGGTCTTATGGTTAATGGGGAATGGGTGTGGCCTGAGTGTCGTTGGGCCAATAAATTCCCATTTCTATTTCACCTTCCCCCTCCTCTTCTGTTTAGTGATAGATCTGATAAAGTGTTGTGGGCTACTAATGATAATAAGGTTGTGTTGTTTTCTTTTAAATCTGTCTGGGCAAACCTTATCCCTCATAAGCCTATTGTTCCTTCGTATAAAATGGTGCGGTTCAGTCAAAATATTCCTAAACACTCTTTCATATTATGGCTAGCCATTAACAAGAAATTGAAGACTCAGGACAAAATGGCTGTTTGGCTGAAGGCGGATAATATTAAGTGCTCTCTTTGTAATGAAGTGCAGGATAACCATAATCACTTGTTCTTTGGCTGCAAATTTTCTACTAAAGTCTGGTGCTTCTTTAAAGATTTGATGAGGCTTCATGTTGATTCTAATGAGCTGTATCAAATTATTGGGTTTCTTACTAGTAGCCCTTTTAACAAATCCATTTGGAGCATTATTCAAAGGTTAGTCATTGGGGCTGCGGTTTATGTTACTTGGAAAGAGGAATTTGAGAATTTTTCAAGGTAAATCTAGAAGTCATGAATGTTGCAGTATCAAGGAGTTGGTTAGTCTTAGGCTCTTAAGCCTAAAATTTAAAAGTTCAAAACAGGTGATGCAAGCAGCTGAGATTTGGAATTTTCAAGTGTTGCAGAGTAATGTTAACATTCCTTCTAGGGAACAAGGCTGATGGGTTATCTCTTGATGCAGTGGAGGCTTATTTCATGGATTGGGCTAATTAATCTTGGTTGGATTGGCTGCTAGGCTGAGCTTTCTTTCAGATGGATGCTCTATTATCTTAGTAGTCATGTGTTCTATAAATGTGTTCCGTAATAAATCTAGAAATAGTTGTGCTTTTATGTTTCTTGCTTTGTTCCCAAAACATGTGTTGGGAATGTCATTTGAACTTTTAATATATGGGCTTGTCCATATAAGTATATTGTAATCTTTTGTGTTTAATATATTTGTCGGGGATTGTCCCTTTTTCCAAAAAAAAAAAATACTCAACGGTGCATTAACTTATCCTCTGTCAAAAATTTTATAAAGAGTTAAACACAGTCATCACTGATCTTTCTTGAACATGCTATACGAAAACCAAACATCACCACCCGAGACCATAAGGGTCGTTCACTCGACCAATTTAAACACTCGTGATTTAAGCACCATCATCATGTTAAGCATATATAATGATTCCATATTTTTCACTCGACCACTAGTAACCAACACATCATCAATTTTCTCAATCAACCTTTTCCGAGTATCATCAACAATTGGATTTGTAGATTGCATCTATCAACACTTTTTATCATTCCCTTTTGATTAGTCTTTGGTTCTTTTTGATGATTTCTTATGTTTGATATGTCACATTTACATACAAAGAAGATAGAAGAGAGATCGGAGTTATTCTGTTTGTTTGGGCACTTTGTAGAAATGTGTATAGTGAATTAGAAGAGATATTGGAGTTATTTGTTGTTGTATGTATATAAAAAAGATAGAAGCAAATAAAGTTGGCATCATTTTGAGCTTGCACGTGTATGTTTGGTGGATTATGTCACCATTATCCACCTCTTGCTGGTTTGAGATGGGTGTATAGAGATGGGTATCAAATATGTTGTAGAGTTTTTGAGTTTACGTTGACACTAATAATGTGTATAGAGATGGGTATCAAATATGTTGTAGAGTTTTTGAGTTTACGTTGACACTAATAATTGTTTAATTAATTATTAAATTTTGGGATTGATTATTACTCTTAAACAATTAAAGGTGACTCACTATGGAATTTGTATTCGAACTTGGATAAAGAAATTGGAAGTGAAGTGAATAGACAAACTGTTGGTGTTTTTTCTTTACCATGGTTCACGCTTTTTAAATAATAAGAATCTATTAAAACAACAAAGAACAAATTTTGATGGTGATGGTGGTGATTGATAGTGGCAGTGGTGGGGGTGGTGATGAAGAAGAAGAGATTATGATTGATGATAGTGGGATTTACACGAAAATTCTTATAGTAAGGAAAAAAAAATACTACGTAATAAACAAATTAGTAAAAAAAAATAAAAATAAATAATAGTAAAAAAAGTAGGTTTGCTAGTGTGGTAGCCATCACAGTACATACGAACAACAAAAAGTGTTTAGACAAAAGTGCCCTCATGTGATTTGCACGTGAGGACTGAGATAACGCGCAAAACTAACGATCATTAGAAAATTGGACCAGCGACATAATATATTCTTAATCGTGGATTAAAAAAGCAATAATTAGCATTTTTGGATGTCGTATGAAATCTGACATTACTTTAGGGACCAATGGCGTAATTTACTCTTTAACAAATTTCGTAGGTTTGGAAACAAGTGAAACCCATAACCTCTAAGATATTCTAGAAGCTGATGTAAAAATTCCAGTGACTTCGACACTCTAGACGGATTCTTCCTCAACTTAAAGTTCCTTCTGCAAAGTTTTAGCCCTCTGAGTTATCTACCAGCCCCCAAAACTTCATTAAAATCGGCTCAATAACGAACTCGGAAACTGCACTTTTATATAGCAATGTCCGAAAAGTAGAATTTTCCAATTATGTCTGTAACTTCATCGCGTTTCGCGTCCAAGCAAATAACCCTAATGTTTTGTTGTGTTTTTGTAGATGTTACACCATTTACTTTTTGTTATGTTTTTTTGTATTGTTAAATTTTATAAATCTTATTTGTAAGTGCACGATGATGTTTGTTCAGAAGATATGTCATCAATAGATTTATTCAACCGAATTATTTTCATATTTTAATAAGTTGTTTGGTTATTTGATAGTAATACTTAAATGTTATCATCATTAAGATATTTGTATTCACTAACTTTTGTAACCCACATAAGTTGTGTTTGTACTTTGTATGCGTTGAGTTTCTAAAGATAGTACACAATCCATACATTTAAAACTTCTATTGTCAAATAAACATAATAAAAGATTATACATCAAATTTAGTTAGCTTAGCAAATTACACTGTAACTATGCCTTAATCTAAAATTTCATATAGAAAAATCTATGAAAAAAAGAGAAATAACAAAGAAAAACAATAATATATATTGATCCAAAAATATACTCATATTTTTACTTAAATATTGAAGGGAATCAGCAAAAGTAGGTAAGTTGCTTCAACAAATATAATTTTAGAGGTTTTACCAATAATTTATGTTATGTACCAATTCTTCAATCTAAAAAAACTTATGCGATTTTTAAAAAAAAATAAATTTAACTCATTCTTAGGAAAAAAAATATCTATAATTACATAAATATGAAATATATAATGTTGATATCTTTATCTTATCTACAAACATTCATAAAACATAAATATGTTATACTCCCTCCGTCCCAAAATTACTGTCCTCCAACAAAAATATTTCATTTTATGATTTGTATATTTAATGCTATTGTTTATGTACAAAATGTCACATTTGCCCTCACCATTAAAACATTTTTAACTTGCCATATTTACAAAACCAAATATTCGTCCATATCAATGTATTTTATGGCTTAAATTATGCAATGAGTTTTCTTCCATTTTAAACTAGGCTACTAATTCTCCTTATGAACCAATGTTTTACAGTATTAAAATTAACGGAGGGAAAATTCCTACCTAAACTTTCATGGACACTAGTGAATGAAATATCAAAATTTTTGAAATAATTCATCTCTTTAATTCACTAATGAAACAGGCGATATTTACTACGTATATATATATGGGCCACATATTGCCATACAGTAAAATCAATTTACTTCATTCCAAGCAAAAGAAAAAAATACAACACACATATAACCAAAGTTGTTGAAGATGGATGTAACACCCCAACCCGACAAGGGTAAAGATATCACAATACGGTTTCATATCAGAACTTTAATAACTATACAATAGCGGAAGCCTTACAAAAATATTCAAAAAGAAAACATAAATAACTAAACTTCAAAATAAATCTAAGTTCTCTATGGCAAAGTCTTGCTCTCGTCTATACTCTCAAACCCAGATCAGCTATCCCACAAGCTTATCTTGAACGCTTAATACCTGCCGCAGGAAAAGAAAAGTGCGGCTGAGCTTACAAAGCCCAGTGAACAGATATAACGAAACAAAACAAATATACGAATAACAAAATACAATGAAATAATAACGAAGGATCTTTCAGGATTCTGCGGAAGCACAAATATACAGAAGTCCAAACGAAACACATAACAAATTAAACAACCAAACACTTAGCATATCAAGAGCAGATAGATTACATATAAACCAAACGAAAAGTCTAATGACTAACAGAATAGTTACCAACAAATAAACATGGCATTCAACAAACTAATTAACCTTCATTTAACACATTTAAAACATTAAAGCAGCAGCGGAAATAGCAGTCCAAAACATGGCAGTCTCACAAACAAATAGAACATATTAGACAAACTATAATTAGAAAGACCAAACAAGTCATAGCATAACCATTAGCAATTATCCAAACAGATATCATAAGCTAAACCAGTCCTCAGATCAAATCCTAACATCAGCAAAGTTCAGACATGGCAGGTCACATAGGCAATAAAACACTAACGTATAAGCAAAGTTCCCAAAATTAACTGATCAAACGATACATATTAAGCTTATAGAATATTATCTATCACACTAACACATTCATCTCATAGATTAACGGATCCACATAACGATAAACTAACATAATATCAGATGGCAGCATACGAATCATATTTAAACATATTAATCATATCTTAGCATAGCAGACGGTAGTCACATAAACATACAGAAACATAAACATGTATAATAACATATAAGCCCAGCACATAATCAGGAACACTTAACATACCAAAACATAATCAGAATACTTATCATATAATTAGCAAATACAGATTTAGTTAACTACCTCGAGCCCAGAACATATCCGATACATCATACTTATACAGAAATAATCTCAGAAAATAATTTGGAGTAGCTAGCTCCCAGAAGTTGTGAAGACGCGTATTGCACACGACATCATTCACCAGACAAATCATATCGGATAACAAATCAGATCTAGGATGCATCCATACGCCCCACAGACAGATATTGGCCATAACATATACTTGAGCTCATAAACAGATAACAGAAAGGGACGTGGCAGAACATCACTCTACTGCCCTAGAGTCATATCAGAGGTGCATCACTGATACGGACATGGAACCCCCATGACTAGTGAAATATTTGGCTCGGGTGTCAACTAACTTAGGTCAAACAGATTGTCATAAATGACACAGATCATAATTCATCATAAAGGTCACAAATAACTTATCAGATAGTTCATATCATAAGGTTCATATTCAGATATTCAGAAATCATAAGTTCATGTCATAGTGGCATGTCATATATTCATAAGCAGAAGTTCATATTCAGAAGTTCATAATCAACCATAGCAAAGTTCAACAAATGTATATATCAGAGTCTTCCTAACATAAGTTCACATCAGATATTGTATAGTTCACTAGAACATAGTTCAGATAAGTAACAGATCAAACATTCAGAAAAGGGTTCATAGCAATGGCATTGGAAATCCTAATAAGTATAATAGAAAAGCGAACGAAAAGAACATCATACGGAACCTTTACTGAAAAGGTCAGAATATCTGTACGATAACATAAGTGTCTTAAAGTAAGACAGAATATCCGTACCTTAAAGCAATTGAGAGAAAAGAAACGAATGTAGGAATACGAAGATGTAACGTCGCGTCTCCTTCAACGAATCTACACGGATTATGATTTATTTAATATTTATTAGAATCATTAATATTATAACGGATCTATCGCATTAATACTTTTAGAGTTGTCAGAATATTCTCATTTTAGTGACAGACGAAATTACAACATTTTAAAGTATAAATCATTTATTAGTCAACTCCCTATTTAGGTTCTAGGGTTTCCCATATTCTTTAAATATTACTAAATACGCATTAAATTCACATATTACTTCTTTTAATGATTTCCCAATTTAACCTAGAACGTAAATGATAACAAACCGAAATTAACTTAAACTCATGCGTGTCTCTACAAAATCAACTTACACTTGTCGAACCCATAATTACTCAGAATTACAAATTACACCCTTGACACCTCTAAGTTCACAATCTCACCTTACTTTATCAGATTTTACACTTTTAACCCAAAGGTTTTAGAATTTACAAAACGTACCCTTTTAGTTAAATAAAATTCGAATAGCCCTTTAAATATCCAAAATTACATGTTTAACCCCCACACTTATTTTTATATGTTTAGGACCTTTATTTTACTGTTCACAAAATAACCTTTAAGTTTCAATATTTACAAAACCAACCCACAACTTTTATGTAAAACCGATTAGGGCATAATTCAAAAGCAAGCCTTAAACCTAGGTTAAACCAATCATTAACTCATCATTACTACTTCATTAATTACCTTCAATGATTACAAGAACCCTAGTTTATGCAAAACCCTAATCGCACCTTTTTAAAACCTTTCCTTTTTATGCTTTTCGAATCAAGAAAACCCAAGACAATTCACACAAGCTTCGAATTCATGATTATGTATTTTATTCAGGTCTTATAACATGTAATAGCTTCTGGAAAAATAGATTCATGATCTCTAAAAATATTATAAGCTAAATCGTTATTTGTGTACGCTTTTTAGGGTTTTAGTTTTCGAATAATTTCATACGACATATAAATCATGCATGGCTAATTTTTATGTGTTATATACGACTTATAGGACTGAAATCAACATTAGGAACATACCCTTGATGAGCTTGAATTGTTAAAACAAAAGAAGCACAAAACCCTTTATCGCCGAAACCCTAATTGCTTCAAAAACTAACCACGACTACAACAGCAACTTTGGAATTCGATCACTATTTTTCCCACCTTGTTTACCTTCAATCTTCTCCAAGAAAAATGGTCCCAACCTCTGGAAACTGGAATTCGATTTATTAGGGGTTTTGGAGTCGGTTTAGGGTTAATCGGCATAAGGAATTATTAGGGACCGAATATATGTATATATATACTTGAGTTATTATTTTCTTGTGGGCTTAATAATGTATTGGACTTAAAATAAATGGACTCTTAATTCTGTAAATTTATATTGGGCTCTTATTAATTAAATTCTCTTATAAAACTAATTTAATATTTTCGGCCATATATGTAAAATACAAAAACTGATTTTATATAATTATAAACTATAAAATTAGCTTTTCAAAGTATTTAAAATTTATTTGGATCATATGTGGTATTTCTTATAAATTTTCTGAATTTACATAGCTTATTTGGTATTCTTCAATTTAATTATTCATACTTTTTGATTATGAGGGTATTTTGGTCTTTTTGTGAATTTTAGAAATTCAGGTATTACAATTCTTCCCCTCTAAAAGAAAATTTCGTCCTCGAAATTGAACAAGACGGAATAGTACGGCGACAAATGTGGATTACGAAACTTCAAGGAATATATGACGAATGCTAATCGTATACTTAGTAAAGTATTAGCAGTAAAAGATGAGATAAGGAAAATCAAAAACACGCTCTAACTTACACAGGTATCAAATGATGAAACTATCATATGCATAGATGGAACGAATCCTAACGGTCTACTAATCGCAGGAGTATGTGGAGACATACAGATCTAAGGCAGGCATAACAATCTATAGGTTAACACAGATAATAACAACTTCGGATCCCAATGGTACAAAACTTATGTGCAACAGATACCGACGAGAATCTCATAATCAGATACAGAATCTCAACCCAATATGAAAGGTACCAAATAACGAATACAAAGCAAATCCATACATCTATCAGTCACAGGCATTTCCCAGACGTTGTATACTTTCAATAAGTTCAGATTATATGATCTCGGTATTATTACGTTGATCAGGCGTCATAATACTTGCATCACATAACAAGTTCTTATTGTCATTATATTCAGTCTCGGGTCATGACAAAACCACATAACTAATATCATAGCAAAACACACCATATAGAGAAAATATACGGATAACAAGTAATCCTACTACAACAGGCCAAAACCACATGAGTATACCATCATAATGGTAATACATAATCAAGCGGCAACAAAACAACATCATAAAGAAAATAAATAGCAGACGAAACTGATGAGGACTAACGGAAACTCAACGAATCTATCAGAAAGAAAACAACGAACAGGAACTATATTATCAAATTTTGTTTATTCCATTAATCAAACAAAATTTTCAAAATCGTCAAAAGATGTACTCCCAAAATAAAATTCAATATCCTAAGATTCAATCGTCGGACGAAACAAAAGGGACCTAACCCAAAATCAATGTCAAAGCTTCTCATAACGAAGGCAACTAATCAGAAGAGAAATTCCTATTCTTGTGTCGGATTGAACCTACTAGTAGCCGTAGACTCCAAATCCGAATCCACCTCGTATTCTTCCTCATGACTTATTACTAACGATCCAGAAAGAAAAGCTGGGATATACCAGAATGCTAAACAATAAAACTTCACGATTCAAACCGAGTTCTGAACAAATCAAAGAAAAGTAATGCCGATCAAAATCGCGTAGCAAGATATCAAACCGCCTCAACACGCGTGACAAACGAATCAGAGTAACACACGTCGCGCCCAAATCATATGAAGTAGATGAACCTTCTCAGCCACCGGTTGAATCTTATCTCCGTCTCTTGCGCCTTTGGTTGGTCCATCCAACTTCCTCCAACAGCATCCTGATGTCTCCAACAGCACGGCAGTCGAGTGTGGCTTCTGCTTCACGAACCTCTCCAGCACAGGAACCGTCGCAGCAACGCAGGGTCGGCACCATCTTCTTCGGCTTCACGGGTAGTCTCCATCTAACGATCGACAAACGGACGAGCGAAAACAAAATAACAAAATTCGATGCGAACAAAGGAGGGCTAATTCAGTGAAGGCAAAAGGATATCGAAGTCAAATCTGAACGACCATAAAAAGGAATCGAAAAATTTCTGAACAGACGGAAACCTAATGTCTACCCACTTCTCACAGGTCATAGCCTAAGCTCTAAGGGTCCTAAAACCTAGAGCTCTGATACCATAAATTGTAACACCCCAACCCGACAAGGGTAAAGATATCACAATACGGTTTCATATCAGAACTTTAATAACTATACAATAGCGGAAGCCTTACAAAAATATTCAAAAAGAAAACATAAATAACTAAACTTCAAAATAAATCTAAGTTCTCTATGGCAAAGTCTTGCTCTCGTCTATACTCTCAAACCCAGATCAGCTATCCCACAAGCTTATCTTGAACGCTTAATACCTGCCGCAGGAAAAGAAAAGTGCGGCTGAGCTTACAAAGCCCAGTGAACAGATATAACGAAACAAAACAAATATACGAATAACAAAATACAATGAAATAATAACGAAGGATCTTTCAGGATTCTGCGGAAGCACAAATATACAGAAGTCCAAACGAAACACATAACAAATTAAACAACCAAACACTTAGCATATCAAGAGCAGATAGATTACATATAAACCAAACGAAAAGTCTAATGACTAACAGAATAGTTACCAACAAATAAACATGGCATTCAACAAACTAATTAACCTTCATTTAACACATTTAAAACATTAAAGCAGCAGCGGAAATAGCAGTCCAAAACATGGCAGTCTCACAAACAAATAGAACATATTAGACAAACTATAATTAGAAAGACCAAACAAGTCATAGCATAACCATTAGCAATTATCCAAACAGATATCATAAGCTAAACCAGTCCTCAGATCAAATCCTAACATCAGCAAAGTTCAGACATGGCAGGTCACATAGGCAATAAAACACTAACGTATAAGCAAAGTTCCCAAAATTAACTGATCAAACGATACATATTAAGCTTATAGAATATTATCTATCACACTAACACATTCATCTCATAGATTAACGGATCCACATAACGATAAACTAACATAATATCAGATGGCAGCATACGAATCATATTTAAACATATTAATCATATCTTAGCATAGCAGACGGTAGTCACATAAACATACAGAAACATAAACATGTATAATAACATATAAGCCCAGCACATAATCAGGAACACTTAACATACCAAAACATAATCAGAATACTTATCATATAATTAGCAAATACAGATTTAGTTAACTACCTCGAGCCCAGAACATATCCGATACATCATACTTATACAGAAATAATCTCAGAAAATAATTTGGAGTAGCTAGCTCCCAGAAGTTGTGAAGACGCGTATTGCACACGACATCATTCACCAGACAAATCATATCGGATAACAAATCAGATCTAGGATGCATCCATACGCCCCACAGACAGATATTGGCCATAACATATACTTGAGCTCATAAACAGATAACAGAAAGGGACGTGGCAGAACATCACTCTACTGCCCTAGAGTCATATCAGAGGTGCATCACTGATACGGACATGGAACCCCCATGACTAGTTATATTTGGCTCGGGTGTCAACTAAACTTAGGTCAAACAGATTATCATAAATGACACAGATCATAATTCATCATAAAGGTCACAAATAACTTATCAGATAGTTCATATCATAAGGTTCATATTCAGATATTCAGAAATCATAAGTTCATGTCATAGTGGCATGTCATATATTCATAAGCAGAAGTTCATATTCAGAAGTTCATAATCAACCATAGCAAAGTTCAACAAATGTATATATCAGAGTCTTCCTAACATAAGTTCACATCAGATATTGTATAGTTCACTAGAACATAGTTCAGATAAGTAACAGATCAAACATTCAGAAAAGGGTTCATAGCAATGGCATTGGAAATCCTAATAAGTATAATAGAAAAGCGAACGAAAAGAACATCATACGGAACCTTTACTGAAAAGGTCAGAATATCTGTATGATAACGCAAGTGTCTTAAAGTAAGACAGAATATCCGTACCTTAAAGCAATTGAGAGAAAAGTAACGAATGAACGAATACGAAGATGTAACGTCGCGTCTCCTTCAACGAATCTACACGGATTATGATTTATTTAATATTTATTAGAATCATTAATATTATAACGGATCTATCGCATTAATACTTTTAGAGTTGTCAGAATATTCTCATTTTAGTGACAGACGAAATTACAACATTTTAAAGTATAAATCATTTATTAGTCAACTCCCTATTTAGGTTCTAGGGTTCCCATACTCTTTAAATATTACTAAATACGCATTAAATTCACATATTACTTCTTTTAATGATTTCCCAATTTAACCTAGAACGTAAATGATAACAAACCGAAATTAACTTAAACTCATGCGTGTCTCTACAAAATCAATTTACACTTGTAGAACCCATAATTACTCAGAATTACAAATTACACCCTTGACACCTCTAAGTTCACAATCTCACCTTACTTTATCAGATTTTACACTTTTAACCCAAAGGTTTTAGAATTTACAAAACGTACCCTTTTAGTTAAATAAAATTCGAATAGCCCTTTAAATATCCAAAATTACATGTTTAACCCCCACACTTATTTTTATATGTTTAGGACCTTTATTTTACTGTTCACAAAATAACCTTTAAGTTTCAATATTTACAAAACCAACCCACAACTTTTATGTAAAACCGATTAGGGCATAATTCAAAAGCAAGCCTTAAACCTAGGTTAAACCAATCATTAACTCATCATTACTACTTCATTAATTACCTTCAATGATTACAAGAAACCCTAGTTTATGCAAAACCCTAATCGCACCTTTTTAAAACCTTTCCTTTTTATGCTTTTCGAATCAAGAAAACCCAAGACAATTCACACAAGCTTCGAATTCATGATTATGTATTTTATTCAGGTCTTATAACATGTAATAGCTTCTGGAAAAATAGATTCATGATCTCTAAAAATATTATAAGCTAAATCGTTATTTGTGTACGCTTTTTAGGGTTTTAGTTTTCGAATAATTTCATACGACATATAAATCATGCATGGCTAATTTTTATGTGTTATATACGACTTATAGGACTGAAATCAACATTAGGAACATACCCTTGATGAGCTTGAATTGTTAAAACAAAAGAAGCACAAAACCCTTTATCGCCGAAACCCTAATTGCTTCAAAAACTAACCACGACTACAACAGCAACTTTGGAATTCGATCACTATTTTTCCCACCTTGTTTACCTTCAATCTTCTCCAAGAAAAATGGTCCCAACCTCTGGAAACTGGAATTCGATTTATTAGGGGTTTTGGAGTCGGTTTAGGGTTAATCGGCATAAGGAATTATTAGGGACCGAATATATGTATATATATACTTGAGTTATTATTTTTCTTGTGGGCTTAAATATGTATTGGACTTAAAATAAATGGACTCTTAGTTTTGTAAATTTATATTGGGCTTTTATTAATTAATTTCTCTTATAAAACTAATTTAATATTTTCGGCCATATATGTAAAATACAAAAACTGATTTTATATAATTATAAACTATAAAATTAGCTTTTCAAAGTATTTAAAATTTATTTGGATCATATGTGGTATTTCTTATAAATTTTCTGAATTTACATAGCTTATTTGGTATTCTTCAATTTAATTATTCATACTTTTTGATTATGAGGGTATTTTGGTCTTTTTGTGAATTTTAGAAATTCAGGTATTACAATGGATCTCTCTGTTAGTTCATCAACAAAAAAAAAACTTAAGCGATATCGAGCGTCAATCTATTTATCAACGTTTATTGCAAAAAAATGTTAATGGAAAAACAAAAAAAGGATCCATAAGTGAAAAAAGTTCTAATGTGTCTTTTAAAATTTTGCTATGATCGATTCTTGTTTTTTTGGTTAAAGAATAACGTGATGGATCTTTTGTTTCAGTGGAGAAGAAAGCTAATTTTGACTTTCATTTTTGTCTTTACGCCTTATTAATTGTGAGTATATGTGACCTATTTAGAAAATAAATACATTTCGTCCATAGGAAATGATGCATGGGTAGAATAGGAAAATACTACAATAATAACTATCCGTTTTTAGTTTTTGACAATTTTTTTGGGACATGTATAAATAGAAATGAGGCCAATAAAAGTGGGACGGAGGGAGTAATATTTAATACATGTTATCTTCCAAAACAAGTTTATAGAAAGAAATAAAAAGGTGTGTTTGGTGTTTCTAAAATTATGGATGTATATATTTAAATACAAGAAAAATAAATTTACAAAAAGTGTTATGTAGTGGAAAGTAAAAGAAATTCATAAAACGTGATCAGTAACTTACGTAGTATAACCATACTTATTAGCCGATTTACAATAAGAAAATTTCCGAAACTAGATCAGTCGCCTACATACATATCACTTTTTATCCTTTTTTTTCAAAAGCCTAAAATAGACCTGAGCGACTCTTGTCTTGGGCAACTCTTGTTTATTGATATGCACGTCGGCGACTGGTGTAGTTTCTGAATTTTCCCTTTACAATATGATATTTTCACCCATCGCTCATGGTCCTCGATAAAAAATTGTTACAGGTGGCACTTTAAAAAAAATAATTAGTCAACTAATATAGCGACAGTTTATTCATTTTGATGTATGCTAAGCTAATTAACTAGCTAGGATTGGTAGAGTCGACGATTTAGTGACAGTTTTATAGGGTCTAGCTGTAAACTGATAGAGTGAACCTGTATACACTCAAACAAATAGATGGAATAGGAATTTAAAACCATCTTACCTCATTTTGATGCTCGAGTTGAAGTTCTAACGCTTTCTCAAGTCTTGTGACAATCTCGTCAATATTTGGGCGCTGCGATCGTTCTTCGTTCAAGCAGTCATATGCTGTTTTGGCGAAAATGTCGAATGATTGAGAGTCCATTTGACTCCATAGATCCCAATCAATTATTTCTTTGAGTTTCTTCTCCCTATAATGGGTAACAGCCACCGAAGCTAAGTACTTATTACCTTGGTCGTGGTTGAGTACTGCTTTTCTACCACAGAGTAGTTCAAACATTACTATCCCAAAGGAATATATATCTGACTTGTGGTGTGCACTTTTAGTCTTTTCATATGTTGGGTCCGTATACCCATCCCTACTCGATACTTTATCAGTATCGAAAGAAAGGTGCCTTTCAGTTGCTGCAACCTTCATTGAATGTTCAAAATCTGATAATTGGGGTTCCAAGTTATCACTTAATAGAACTGTTTCACTGTCGATGTTTCGATGTATTACGCTGAAATCACGTGGCCCGTCATAATGAATGTAGCTCAATGCGTGGGCAAGACCGACACATATCTCCAATCTTCGCACATATGTCAACAGCCTTGAGTCACTTAAACTGTTTTGAAGACTTCCGTACAAATAGGTCTCCAGCTTGGTAATGATGATTTTCTCATCATTCTCATCACAAAAACCAATAAGAGAAATCAGATTTTTGTGCTTGAGAGTAGAAAGCATGGAAATCTCCATCCAAAATTGTTGTTCTTTTTCATCATCCCTTTCTTTCTTTAACCACCTTCTCACACGGATTTTAATCAACTCACCAGACCACAAAAGCTGTCCCCAGTATCTCTTTTCAAATTCATCTTTAACCCAACAATTTTCTACATCAAAATTGTTGGTGGCGGATAATATATTTTCAAGGGGGATTTTTAAGTGAGCAAGGTCATCATGATTGAATGAAGACATTATATGTGTATCTGTTTGTTTGTGTTAACAAACAAAGGGTGTGTGGGTTGTTAGAAAAAGAAGCGAAGGAGCGTTTGGGGTGATATACATAAAAATCTGTTCGGTTTGTTTTGTATGTATAGAAGATGTGGGGTTCTGCATTAATTTTGTAGAGTAGTAGCCTAGTAGTGACTCAGTAACATGTCTTTAATTAAGGGCTGCTAGTGCGTAGTGGATTTAGTTTAGGGCTGAGATATTGCGGCACCTCAAAAAATACAAGCCAGGCACCTCATAGGCCATGAGGCCCGCCGTCCGTACGCCTGCAGGTACCTTTTTCCTTTTTTTATTTTATTTTATTTTATTTAATTGTGTAGTGTTTATTTTGTGTGGTATATTTAATTTTGTAGTGTTTTTATATGTATAGTGTATTTATTTGTGTAGTGTTTTTATATGTATAGTGTATTTATTTGTGTAGTGTTTTTATATGTATAGTGTATTTATTTGTGTAGTGTTTTATATGGTATTTATTTTACGTTACTTTTTATAAACTTTTTATAAACTTTTTTTTTATAAACTTTTTTTATAAACCTTTTTTATAAATTTTTTATAAAAAAATTTTATAAAGAAAGTTTATAAAAAAAGTTTATAAAAA
Organism: Chrysanthemum makinoi; assembly: GCA_910596185.1. NCBI lineage: Eukaryota > Viridiplantae > Streptophyta > Magnoliopsida > Asterales > Asteraceae > Chrysanthemum > Chrysanthemum makinoi. The sequence continues at coordinate 15,804,712 of OU343217.1, forward strand.
AAGTTTATAAAAAGTTTATAAAAAGTTTATAAAAAAAGTTTATAAAAAGTAACGTAAAATAAATATCATATAAAAAACTACACAATTAAATACACTATACATATAAAAGCACTACACAAATAAATACACTATACATATACCTAAACACTAAACAATTAAAAAAAAAAGTACAGCCGCCGCATGTGGGGGACCCATAGGCGAAATTTGTTATGACAATTGATTTGATGTGGGAGAGATAAAAGACAAACACCCCCTATATTAAAACTAGGGGGTGCCTGCGTAACATGCCCCTTTAGTTTATTGTTTAGGTGATCCTTATACAAGAGGATAATATGGAAAATGATTGAGATGTCTAATTCATGTGATTAATTTAATGCCTAATCTATTTATTTAGTGACACATGTATTTCACTTATTCTCACTCCTCTTATTTATTATTGATTTTGTCATATGTTCCAAGATACTTGTTAAACATCAAATTAAGCACATGAATTAATCATGTCAATCACTATTCGAGGATAATACTTATACTGTACATCGCTTTTACATTGCCATTAAAACATACACATTCTCAGCAACAGGTCTTTAAATATGAAAACTTCTCTTTTTGACCATTGACTTATTAATCGTAGTAGACTATTGACTTTTTGATCATTGCACAAATTGTCTCTAGCATATAAGAAACTTCCTTTCAAAGTTTGAAAAATAATAAACAATAAAGCCGCAACCATCAATATGATATGCACCTTTTCAAAAAAAAAGATTGTGATTTGCACACACAGTACAAGTTATTAAAGCAAGATGTAATACAACTGTCTGATGCGATGTTTGAAGTGTCCTAAAAAAAAAAATGTGCAAATCAATTCCCCGACAAAAATAATAGAATATTCAGACTTTGAAAAATCATAAATGTTAGACCTGTCGTTAAGGGCTACTAGTGCCTAGTGACAAATGAAATGATAACCATGTGGAATCAAGAGTGGCAATAGAGTGATTGCATTACAATAATTATCCATTTATCCACAATTTTTAACTCATAAATACAAACTTATAAATGTATAATAAATGAAAGTACAAGCTTCTTTAGTAAGTGAAAAAAAGTTGCGTATTACAGTATATAGTTAAATGTATAATAAATGAAAGTACAAGCTTATTTATGTGGTGAAGAGGACGAGAGTACGGATCATATCTTCACGGCTTGTAGAATTGCGAATGGCGTTTGGGCCGGTGTGGCTTCTTGGTGTAGGTTATCTCCTCTGTTCTTTTTTTCGATCCGGGATGTTCAAGTGTATATTGATCATATGAGGAGCTCGAAGACGAAGAAAGATATTGTGTATGGTGTGCTTATTTTGACGGTTTGGCGTATTTGGAAAGCTCGAAATGACAAGGCCTTTGCTAACATTGAGACGACCGTTGCTCATATAGTGGCCGACATTAAGGGTTTGGGGTATCTTTGGTATAGGAGTCAATGTAAGGGTTGTAAGACAGATTGGAAAGGATGGTGTAATTTCTTGATTGATATGATGTAATTTTGTGTTTGCGGATATCTCTTGCTTGGAGATATTCCGCGTCTGTTTAATGAAGTATACCTTTAAAAAAAAAAAGTTAAAATAATCAAAAGCTGCGTGAAGAATTATAGGTTGAACATTTGTAAGCGAAAATTACCTAAGGGGACACTGCACTACGCTATACCTCTTGCAGAGGACAAACTTTTTACAATTTACATCTAAGGACTGGTTGGTCGCGATTTAATTTGCGTGTACAAAATACTCAACACGTGTAACTCCTATAATGAATGAAAAATAAAATAAAATAAAAAAAGAAACCCTAATAGTTTGGTCGCGAATTAGTTTTAGTGGACAACAATTTTTTCGAGACCAAGAGCTACAAAACAAAAATGTAGCAACAAAACAAATAGTTGGTCACGAGTTTTTGGATGTGACCAAGTTTTGATTTTTGCTTTACTTTTGGTCGCGAGTTTTAGGATGTGACCATTTTTATTTTTTTTCTAATGTTATCTTAATTATTTTTTTTTCCTAATGTTATCGTATTATTACCAATTGTTTTTTTTATCATAACTTAAAACATATTTTTGCAATCTTTATACACATTTTAGTATATGTATAGCTTGTATAAAATTTTGTTGTTTAGGTGATTTGCGCTCTTTTCGATGAGAGTCTCGCAACGAATTAATGTTTATCCAAAATGAAGTTAATATAGATGAGATATCATGTCTTAAAGTGAGTCACGTGAGTGAGAAATTGATTTGAAAAATGATAAATTGCAATCTTTGTACATGTTTTAGTATATGTATACGTTGAAAAGATAATTGTTTGTTAGCGCAATTTGTTTTTCTTGATGAGGTCTTCACAAAGAGCTAAATAATGGCTAAAATGAAGTTAATATGAATGAGGATGCCACAGTTTGAAAGTGATCTAATTGAATCACGAATTGAGTTTTAAAAAGTTAAAATAAATGAATGCGAAATTTTTTCATTGAAAATAAAAATTATGATTCATTACATTAATTAAACCATGTACTACAAATTAACTAGAAATCAGAAAAAATACATTAAAAAGGTACTAATACATTAAAAACCTAACAAATTACGCCAACTAGTTTCATCTTGGGTGTTTTTGTCATCTAGATGTTGCGAGGCGTACTGTTGAGAATCGTATTGTTCAAACATTTGAGACGGGTATTGATGATCATTTTGTTCATGAATTGGTTGTGATGGGTATGGGTTTTGATGATAGGTTTGAGATTGACTTTGGTTTTGATCATAAGTTTGAGATGGGTATGGGTTTTGATTATAAGTTTGAGATGGGTATGGGTTTTGATGATACGTTTGAGATTGGTATGGGTTTTGATGATACGTTTGAGATTGGTATGGGTTGTAACTCTGAAAACTGTGATCATATGGTTGAGACGGGTTGAACGAAGGTGGAGTTTCATGATGTTCATACACTGAAAATTGTTTGTTCTTTGTTTTACGTTTGTTTGATGGTGGATCAGGGACAAATGATTTTTTGCATTGGTAACCTTTATGGCCCGCTTTAACGCACCTACCACAATTTATAATTCTTGGTTCCTCGCCCTGAGATGGTATACGATCGGTATTTTTTGGTCGACCAATTTACAGTGCATAATTTTTAAGAACTCACCTTCAATAACTCCGAGATGTATTTCCTTACAAACCTTCTTTTATAACACCAAGCAACTGATCTAGGGTAATATATTTTATGATTAAAATATGTAACCGCCATTTTTCGAAACGCCTCCAGTATCCATGTCTGAAAAAAAATTAATACTTGCTTAACTTCATTAACGTTACACGTAAACATAAAGATTACAAATTAATATATGACATACCTTAAAGGCCCACATGAAGCCCATCAATGAATAGCTTGGACGTTTACCATTGGATTCCTTTCTTTAACAAAATGCGCTTCCCAACGTTTTTTTATTGCATCCGTTAACTCATTGTACAAGAAAGTCCATATGTACGAACCCCATGGAAACATGTCCCAAGCAGGTAAATTGTCTACTAGCCTAAGGTGCCATCCCGGCACATTATACTTAAGCTCATGTCCTATAAGCACCGTCTCCAAAACGCATAACAAACTAACATGAACATCATCGAGGTCGTTCAATTTATCAAACTCATTGCTATAAAACGTTTCTAACAACATTTTAACTGTATTCGCCTTACTATCACTAGATGATTCAAAAACTCGTCTCCTAAACGGATTAGGACCACTTTCATAAGGCCCGAACCTAAACCCCGTTACTAAGCAAAATTCCTCCCTTCCAAATTGTACCTCAAAATTCCTCCCTTCATTATCATTTAGCGAGTAAGTAAAAGGAACAATCTCTGTGTCTCCCTCATCACGCAGCACTTGGTGACAACTAAAATGGTGTATTAAGCAACAAGCCTCTTGCATATCATGTAAGTTTAACAACCAACCAAAACACGTGTTCTTAAATAATTCTAACCTAGGGGTGCCTCTAAATTTTCTCTAATTTCAGGAAGTAAAGTTAACTTACTTCTACATGTAAGTTTTGCAGCATAATCCTAAAACAAACCAAAAAAAATAAATAAAAAAAAATTACTACACGTATATATAACAAATAGATATGAAAATAATTATAGAGCAAAAAAAATAAAATCATACCGCATCATTTGCCATATTCAGCAGAAATAGAATAACTAACAACTATAGTCAACAACGCTATTAATCAAATGTTATTACCACACTGACAACAAAATTATCATTCACAACAACAACTTCACCGCAACCATTTATATGTATATATGATAAACTGCTTTGTATGTTTGTATTTGTGAGTTGTGATATGAGATAAACTGATCGGAATATCATCTTATATAATCAAATTGCTATGATCTATCAATCAATAGATTTTCCGGTGGATTTTGCTTATTACCGATGCTATGATATGTCAATCAATAAATTTGTTTTTTCCTTTGTCCACCCATAAAATTTCATGACCAAGTTAGTACAATTTTCTTTTGTTGTTGTTGGTCCCATAAAAACCTTTGTCCACCCAAAAAATTTCGTGACCAACATTTTGTAGTTATTAGATTTTTATTTTGTAGTTGTTGGTCGCATAAAAACCTTTGTCCACCCATAAAATTTCGTGACCAACATTTTGTAGTTATTAGATTTTTGTTTTGTAGCTGTAGGTCTCGATAAAATACCTGTCCACATATTTTCTTTCGCGACCAAATATACTTTTTTTTTCATTTGTTTTGGTAGTGACACGTATTGAGTATTTTGTACACGAAACTTAAATCGCGACCAAGTCTCCATATGTAAATTATAAAAAGTTTGTCCTCTGCAAGATGTACCGGGATTACAGTGTCCTCATAGGTAATTTTATAGTCAAAAGTTCACATGAAAGAGTGAAAAATTATAAATAGTCAATGGGGTGAGTTATTCACACCCTCCCATAGGGATGGTTTGCAATGATTGGACGCATCGTCAGATTGTACGGTGTGCATCGCGAGTTTTACGGTTTGACTAAACCCTTATGATGTGACAATATAAGGAGGGTGTGTATAGAGTATCCCATAGTCAATATAGTCAAAGGTTCTTACACACTAATAACTGTGCTTTTATTAATCACATTTCTGGGTGTTTAAATTTATAAATAAAAACACACGTTTCGATAAACCGTGTAGAATTGAACTATATGTTGTAGTGTTGGCATTATGGGCAAAGTATAGTAGCGACTTAGATGAAAGATTTAGTGTTTTACACTGGATAAGCGTCTTGTGGCGATGTCCATAATTGGTAGGAGTAAGCCAATTTTGTGATGTTTGATTAGTTAGACGAGGATGGAAAAGTTCGTACGACACAAATGGTTGCAGTTAGGGCGATAAATTAGTCATAGTAGTATGTTTCATTTGTGGCATCAAGTGAATGTTAGTATTTCGTTTGTGTGACGTTTTGTGAATTTTTGTGACTTATATAGTTGCGTTAGGCGTGAGACTCATTAACTGGAAGGTTATGGTCTGAGCCTCAGGTAGTTTAGTGTCTTATTACTCTAATGTGTTGGTACTTGTTCAGGATTTAGGAACATCAAAGTTTGCATGCTATTATCCTACTAGTCTACTACTGTAAAAATCTATGTATTAGGCTTCCCACAGTGGCTCGCTTGTGGGGTAGGTCGACCGACCGGTCGCCGTCGATTAGACCACTGTGGGTGTTGGGTCACCTTCGGTTGGGGGTCACTTTTTGGACGAACTAGTTCGAGTTGGTGACCAAGTTGTGTTCTCAGATTTGGACCAACTATTTGTACCGTTGGAGATTAAAAAAAAAAAAAAAAAAAAAAAAAAACTTTACCACTTTTACGACATTATAAATACCAACCTCAAACACATTTCTAAACACACAATTCAAACAACTTCTCATAAACACCTTCAAACACATTTTGTTAATTATGTCTTACGGGATATTTTTTAGTTCTTCGTCTTCAGACGAGGAAGAAGTTATGAGCGAGTTTACGGAGTTTGTGGAATTTACTGCCAAAGGTTCGACGAAACTACACGCCTAGGAATCATGAGGGTGCTCATAATTGATTAGTTGCCGCTTACTTCTCTGAAGAACCGTTGAATGACGAAAGATAGCGGTTCTGGATGAGCCGAGAACTATTCACCCAAATTGTTCGAGAGGTAACCAATTATTCTCCTTATTTTCAACAAACTCCTGATTGTAGGGGCGTACTTGGTATTTCCCCATTGGTCAAGTGTACTGCGGCAATTCGTCAATTGGGATACGCGGCCGTTCCTGATTCTCTTGACGAGTATCTGCAATTGGCTGCAACAACAACACGTGATTGTCTCTGTAACTTTTGTACGGTTATTATAGAGTTATATGATGTTGAGTATTTGCGAAAGCCCACGTATTCTGACCTTGAAATAATATATGCTCATCACGAGCAAAAGCATGGGTTTTCTGGGATGATGGAAGCATTGATTGTACAAGTTGGGAGTGGGAGAATTGCCCAAATAGTTTGAGAGGCCAATATGCTAGGGGTGATCACTGGCCAAATCCATTCATTTGATTGGAATCGATCGCCTCCCAAGATTTATGGATTTTGCATGCATTCTTTGGTGTCTCCGGGATGAATAACGAAATAAACGTTTTACATCATTCCCCCGTTTTCAATGATATCAAATCTGGGAGAGCACCTGAACTTGAATTCGAGGCTAACGATGTTTCTTATAAAAGGGGATATTATCTTATTGACGGGATATATCTGGAATGGTGTGTTCTTATTAAGTACATTTCAAATCCTCCTACAGGTGATGAAAAAAGAATATTGTACAAGAGGAAGCACGAAGCAGCAAGAAAAGACGTAGAACGAGCTTTCAGTGTGTTGAAGAAGAAGTGGAAAATGCTTAAAGTTCCGGCTCGAGGGTTGTATAAACAGGATCTCCAAGATATTGTGTATACAATCATATTACATAATATGATCATCCGACACAAGCAGCGGGCGATATGTCCTACATGGTTTGCACAAGAGTGCCACCGTGATCATGATCTGTTAAGATCCCATGCAGAATCCTTAATAGTTACTCAGGAGATAATGGACCGATCAACTCATCTAAACTTAAAATCTGATTTGGTCGAACACGTTTGGAGAAACCGTGGAAATGCAGGCAATCAAGAAATTGAAGGCGAAGACGAAAGTGAAGAAGATGCAATTGACGATGAATATTTTTTGTGATGTTTTTAGTTTTTAATAATTATTGTAATGTTTACGTTTTATTAGTTTAAGTTTTTAATTATTGTTGTAATGTTTAAGTATTTTTATTAATGAAGTTTAATTTTGTTGTTAAAAATATTTGAAAAAAAAAAACAAAACTTGTTCTTCACTTTGGCCACTAGGTCGTCGTCAGATCCTCGAAGAGAGAAATCTGATGTGACACAGGTGACCCAGGTCACCAGTGTGCACAACCTTAGAGTTCACATGAAGTTTGTCACAAACTTGCCATTTCAAAATTTGTTTTGATGTTAATGTAACATCAACTATTATGTGAGTTGTTAGTATTGGTATCGTGTACAACTTCATAGATCAGAGACTTTAGATGGATTGTTATGCCTTTTAACATCCACCAAATAAGCATATATTTTTTTTAAAGAAAACTTATGGGTTAATGGCATGTAATAGCAACTTGCTTTCTCATTTGTTCACATATCAGGTAGGACCTAAAAAAATACTACAATACCCATCCAATTTCAAATTTTGTTTCATTATCATACGTTTTAGAATTATCTCTTTGCACATAGAGTCATCTCTTTGCACCGTTTGTCCTTTTGACTAACGACGGTTTGTAATTAACTCAAGAATATGTTTTCTTTTTCACATTATATGTTTTCGTTCGTTTTTATACATTTTCAAACGTTTTTGTCCGTTGTTATACCTTTTCGCACGTTTTTTTCCCCGTTTTTGTTCGTTTTTATACGTTTTCGTCTGTTTCTAAACGTTTTCGTTGGTTTCTAAACGTTTTCGTCCGTTTTTCTTACGTTTTTATCTGTTTTTATACGTTTTAATCCGTTTTTATACGTTTTTTGTCTACTTTTATACGTTTTTGTACCTTCTTAATAGTTTTCGTCCTTTTTTATACGTTTTCAAACGTTTTTATATGTTTTCATATGCTTTTTATCTATTTTTATACGCATTCTTACGTTTTTATCCATTTTTATACGTTTGTGTTCGTTTTTTTACGTTTTCGCCCATTTTTATGCCTATTTTTTACGTTTTTATCCATTTTTATACGTTTTTGTCCGTAATAAAACGTATAAAATGTATACAAATAGATGAAACTAGATAAAAACGTATAAAAACGGACTAAAGAGTAAAATGTATAAAAACGGATAAAAACGTAAGAAAACGGGCGAAAACATATAAATACGGATACAAACGTAAGAAAGCGTATAAAAACGGATAAAGACATAAGAAAAATTGATGATGATGTATAAAAATGGACAAAAAGAATAAAAAACTGATGAAAACGTATAAAAACAAACAAAAATGTATAAAAACGGATAAAAGTATATGAAAACGTAAGAAATTTTGACGAAAACGTATAGAAGCGGCTGAAAACGTGTGAAAAAAGACAAAAACGTATAAAAGTATAAAACATATGAAAACGTAAGAAAAATGTGTATAAACGGATGAAAACGTATAAAAACGTTTAAAAACGGACGAAAAACGTATAAAAGTGAATAAAAACGTATAAAAACAGATAAAAACGTGTGAAAACATAAGAAAAACGTATAAAAACATACGAAAACGTATTAAACGGACAAAAACGTATAACAACGGATGAAAACGGAAAAAAAAAACGTTTGAAAACATATAAAAACCGGCGAAAACATATAATGTGAAAAAGAAAACATATTTTTGAGTTAATTATAAACGGTCGTTAGTCAAAAGGATTAACGGTGCAAAGAGATTACTCTAACTGCAAAGAGATGATTCTAAACCGTATGATAATGAAACAAAATTTGAAAGTTGGATGGGTATTGTGGTATTTTTTTGAATTCGTATATGATATATGAACAAATGAGAAGGTACATTACTATTACATGTCATTAACCCAAAACTTATAAACTACTAATTGTCAAGTGTGGTAGTTGCATATTAGGCTGCGTACAATGGGACGTGAAATATCGGTCGGTCACACACCACGACCGACTTTAAAGTCGGTCGACTCGAATGTGGAAAGTGGATTGCAACATTGGTTGAGGGGCAAAAATATTAATATCGGTTGGATTTTCAACCGATTTCAAAATCTTCTTTTCCCAAAAATTGTTACCGTTTAACATTAAAAAATTAATAAATAAATAAATAAAAAAATAATAAACACAAACAAACTTTACCACTTTACATCCTATAAACACCAATCTCAAACACAATTTCAAACAGAATTCAACCTCAAACTACTTCTCATTTATATTCACTTCCAACCTCAATCTACTTCTTATCCATATTCACTATGTTAAAGAAAAATACCCCATAATCCAAACACCGACGATCACGACTACCCCAAAATGCATCGGATTTTAATTTCTCGCCGGAAAACAACTTTTAATTAACCGGCATAACACCACCAAGAAACCGGGGTATTCGCTTACGTCCACCAACTTTTGAATATCAATCACAACTACCACAACCTAATCAAAACCAAAACCCATTTTACGTTAATCGTCAATTTGTCCCACCGCAACGATCTAACACAGATTACCGCCAAGAACTAAGTGGGTCGTTGTATCGTCCTAACATGGACTTCTTGTATCCTTCCCAACCGTATCACAATTATTCCCCGCTTCGTAGTACTAATCTTGAAATGGATTTGGAGGATTATATCCCTGAGTATCCGAACCAAAACTATCCGAGTCAAGATGCTTCGATGGCGCAAGGTTCGGGTCACGGTTCGTACCACGATTCCATTCTCGTTGAAGACGATGACGATGACGATGCTGAAGAGACGTCACCCATCAAACCAAAGAAGCCTTCTAGACGTGCTTCAAAGGCGAAGGACAAAGGCAAGACGCCCGAACCAACCAAGAAGGCCGAACCATGGACAAAGGCGGAAGAGATCGCGCTTTGTAGAGCTTGGATTTTTGTGTCGGAAAACTCGGCGAGAGGAAACGCTATGAACAGGCACTGCTTTTGGGAGGAGGTGATAACGTATTTTCAAAAGGAAGCTGGCTCAGAAAGAACCTACGACTCCATCACGACCAAAAGGAAGAATATGATTCGTAATAGGGTTGGGAATTTTAGCGCTATTATTGATAATGTCAAGAAAAATCATGGAAGTTGTGAGAATGATGGAGACGACAAACAAAAAGCTCTTAGAGAATACCGTATGATGTACGGTCATGATTTTACCTTGGAGGAGTGTTGGCAAATTTTGAGGACTCATGATGCTTTGAAGAATTGTGTGATGCCGGCTTTCAGAATGAATATTCGGAAGAAATCAAAGGGTTCTTCAACTACCTCGGGGTCAACCCAAGGTCCTTTGAATTTCCAAGACGTTGATGATTCTGATGATAAGGAAGAGACTAGAGAATCACGACCAAAGGTCGTGACGCAGCAAGGAAGAAATCATCCTCCTCCTCTCGTGATCAACCATCAGAATCATTTATTGGTTCGTTAGCCAAAACCTTCTTCAAATTCAAGCAGTCAAAAGCGGAAAAAGCTAAGGGTATAGAAGATGCGTACATAAGGTTGAGGGAAAAATAGCTAGAGATGAAAAGGGAGAAAATTGAGCTCCAAAACCGGCAAATGGCATTAATGGCCCAATCAAAACGGGAGACCGACTCAATTTTCAACAATACCCCAATCGACCAAAATTCCCCCCACGACAACTAGCCGAACTGATGGAAATTAAGGAAACAATCAAGACACGTTACAAGTTAGATTATTAGTTTAAGTTTGTAATGTTTATTTGAATTTAGTATTGTAATGTTTTTAATTTTAATGAATTTAAATTTGTTTTTTAAAATGATTAACTTAAAAATAATAATAATAAAATAAAAAATAAAAAAAAATCGGTCATCAACTGTAGCAACTTGGTCGTGTCTAGTCGCTGGATAGAGAAAGCTGATATGGCAGCCGGTGACCCAGGTCACGACTGTGGTTAGCCTTATTGTAATAGACTATTGACTTTTTGACGTACTACTAAGTTCACACAAATTGTTTATAGCGTATAGGAATATTCCCTTATATTGAATTGAAAATGAGAAATAACAAAACAACAAACATGAATATGATATGCATGCACCTTCCCAGCCTAGTTGTCTTAATACAATATAATTTGTAGGCTAATGTGCATTTTCAATTTTTCTTGATCTCTTCAAGCTACTAAGTACATGTTATTGCAAGTTTGACTTATAATTCTTTTGGTTATTAGGGGACAATTTCTGATACTACATGAAACATGACGCAAAAGTTACATTAAAATAAACGGGCATGGGTTAAAGGCATGTTATCCCCTATGAGGTTGGGGTTAGCTAAGTGTTATACATGTCAACCCAAAAGACGTTTAACCAAGGTTGTAAAAATTGCTAGGCGGTAGCTGGGTGGCCAGGTACCACCTAGCAATTAATCGGTTAGGCGGAGATTAATCGGATTGGATTTTTTATATATAAAATTATAAAATTTTGCAATTATATGCACGATTTGGCCGATCTAGCCGATTTTTTTCGATTTGACCCATTTATGCTTAATTTGGCAGATTTCTATCCGTAATCATGTTGGCCGATTTATCCGATTTTTTTCTGATTTCACCGATTTATGCCCGATTTGGCCGATGTTTATCCGATTAATCGGTATGTTGACCGCTTTTCGACCAAACCAAATAAGGCCGATTAGTGAAAATTTGAGCAGTTAATCACCGCCTAGCGATTTTTGCAACACTGCGTTTAACTAAATAAACCAATCTTTATATATAATAAATGAAAACATTTTTGAATGTCATCCCCAATTCTGACGTCATAATCTTACGTCATATATACACCTGGCAAATCTTATCAACTCCTACTTTTGTTAACTGTTCCTATTCAAAACTTTTTTCTATATCATCAACATTCTTTTAATTCAAGAATTAAATCAAAACATAAATCTCTTATTAAAAAATCAATCTTGACATATTGATTCATTTGATTTCAACAATATTCGGTATGCATCTTTTATCTCTGGTTGTCAAAAATCAAAGTTTCTAAAAATCATGTGGCCTTTTGTTGATGTTTCTGATTACCGATTCATTTGATAAAGGTAAATAATTTATTTGTATTAATTTTTTTTATTACCCGATTCATATTAGTTTTTTTATTTATTTTTTATTTATTTTTTTTAATGGTTCATATTAGGGGTTTTGTTGTGATGATTCATTTTAATGGGTTTTGTTAATTTGAATCTTTATTTTAATTTGTATGATTGTGGTGTTTTAATTTTTGTGATTCAAAAAAAATATTATCCTGTTCTTAGTTTTAGATTATGTTTAAAAAATAATTTTTTTTGAAGAATCATTCCATCAACATGACTGAATAAATTATGATGATTCATCCCAACTATTTGATTGGGGATTTCATTAGTTTTGTGGACAAAATTAATAAAAAAGCAGTGGCTATTGTTCATAAGACCGTTTTGCTTTTCGTTATTTATTCCTTAAAGTTATGTGAGATTTACAAAACCTATGCTAGCATCAGAATCCTAGATATCGAATTCTTTAAAGTTGCGTTCAATCAATCATAGTGAGGTTGTTCTCAATGAGTTGGTGAGACAATTTTTTGTCATGGGTATGTTTTTCTATACATCTCTGATATCGAATTTCTCTCCGTTTATTTGTTGTTAGTACGATTGTAACATTATGTATACTTATAAGTTATTTGGCGGCAAGTTGGAGGATGCCATAACGTGTTTGATGAAATGTCAAGGTCCTTAGAATGTGGAAATAGCATGATAATAATGCGCTATTTGTAAAAGGTTTTGAATCCGAGTTGGTTTTGAAGTTCTTAAATTTATTACATTTATGTAATTTGTTTTCGACATGAGGCGAAGTTTTTATACGTGTGCTTTTGTGATAGCAAGTAGATGGTTATGACCAACTTATGTTACAAACAACTAATTTGTTTTCTGCTTTACATAGGAACTCATATGAATATTAAAAAAAAAAAGTTGTGAGTTGATATCTTTGCAAAATAGTTTTAGCCATGCTTATTATCTTATTCTCTAATCACTAAAACCATAACATAGCTAGCATTAACCATTATTTACCGTTAAATTTAAGCAAAATGCTTATGTGTTTTTGTAACTGATGGCTCAACTTATAGGTTTTAAAGTGTTTACTATCCCAACAAGAATTTTATATATGATATTTAATCTTATTATCTTGGGTTCTATATATTTTTTCCGAAAATAGTAGCTAAATTATATTCCTTCGGGGTGTAGGTTGCAAAAGCGGGCCCGGTAGCACCAACTTCACAATCATTTACTGATGTTGCTGTAAGAAGTTCACTGAACACTGATAAGAAGCCAAACATGCCTATTGCTGTAACCAAACCAACCTCCACCTGTGAGATCATCAACACTTCCCAGCAACGACCTCAAGGCGACATCTTATATGGTAATGGCATTTCTTTCATCAGTTATATATAAAGATGTGAAACAATTATTTTATCCACAGGTAAAGACGACCGTGAATTTGTATATGTAGTCTAAGATATTGGTTGTGCTGACATGCTCGGAATGTCGGAATGTTATCTTAGATGTGACGGTGTTAACTTCTTGAATTATTAGTATAGACTTATATGTTGAAGTAAAGTGTTTTAATTAACATAGGGCACTGATGTTGATTCATTTGTAAAAATGGTGATTGTTAACCTTATAAAGGGTCAAGTGCTAACACTAAGTAGGAAAACAGAAATAGATATATCAGTCAAGGTGAGGCTCTATTACGTTCTTTTTATGATTCTACTGATTCGTTTTGACTAATAGCCCTTAAGGGCATTCATAATTGTGCTTTATCTTTAGCAATTATGATGAAAGGAAATTATATGCATGTAAAATATGCATTATCCATGCTTTAATCTTATAATTTGATTCGCTTCATGAATCGAATTCCTGTCTAGATCGCATCTTACTACTTGATCTAATACGGAATCCATTAGCTTCCCTTACAGATAGCATCCGACAACTTTTCAAATTGAAGAACTGCTCAATAAGATCAAAATAACTCAGTAGAAGCAGCATCTGCATACGCAATATGCAGTAGTTTTCACAGGTTTTCAGCCAATGATAGTTGAATGAGATAACCACCAGCTTGCAGCAGTGATCAGGGCGGTAGTAGGAGTTAGCGAAGTAACTATTATGGTTTTTGAGTCTTTGTTAACATTCTTTTGCGTGCCAGTTTCGAAGCCAAATAGATGATCAGTTGTGGTGTCAAAGTTTACACAAAAAGAGGGTGGCATGTGAAGAGCAACCGGAACAAGGAGTTGTGAATGACCTTGAAAGCATTGATGCTGCACAAAAAGTTCTATGTAAATATGAATCGTCATGTCACATGAGAAATGTGCAGAATGCACAATGTAGATTGGATAGATTGGGAGCTGAGAATGAAAGCATGGAGAGTGGGCTAGAGAAGTGTTTAGGTGTCTGGTCCGAACCAGAGTTTCTCTTCTTAATATAATCTCCCTGTAAAAATTAAGTCACTGGAATTTGTAGTCAAGAATCAAAGTCATGCATAGGCATCAAAATTTTTAGCTGACATACTTATGCTTTCAAGTAATTATTCAATAGCACATTTACGTTGACATGAATTTGTAGCTTTACAAGTATATTTGAGCATATATATAAATCTGTTTAGTCAAAAGTTGGAGAAATTTTTGACTGGAACAAAAGTTGGAGAAATAGTTTCACTAACAAGATTCAAAATGAATCCTTTTATGAGTACGATTTTTTATAGGACTTTGTTTTACTTATAATACAATTTTTTTATCGACACCCGCGAAACCCGCGGGTCTATAGTCTAGTAAAAGTATAAAAATACATAAATATTGAAAACTAATTATGAGTAGACGAAGTTATAAAAATATAGTTTGGTTGTGTCCTAATTAATTGGATTTGTGATCGTTTTTTAATGATTTTTTTTTAAAGTTTATACGTGGTTTATATATGTTTTAATCAATTTGAACAACATATAATTTTAGGACATAAATTAATTATAATATTAACCTATTGACCTATCAATCCGCTTAACATATATAGTTAAATTAACATGAAACACCAGTTATAAACGGGTCAGATGTGTTATACATATGTCGATTAGGATTGAGATGCTTTACACAATTAATAAATAGTCATTGTGTTTCGGTTGACATAATGTTGATCCACCAAGCTACTCACTCGAATAAATTAACTCAAACATGACTTAATTATCGCCCTGTTTGAGGACAAAAGATTATTTACATACTAAGGGATCAATCTCCACCCTCCATTTTTATTTGATCTAATAGATGAGATTAATCCCAACAATTTTAAAAACCCACTTTCATCATTTTTTTTCAAATATTAATATCTTTCAAACCGTTAATCGTTAAGCGAAAAAATATATATCATTGCGACGAGCATTTAATTATCTTTCTACAGATAGGCATTTTGATATACTTTCGACAAATTTTTTTTTTCGTATTTTTCACCTTTTTTTTTTTTTTTAGTTTTTTCGTTTTTTTACGTTACTGAAATTTGCATTGAAAAATCATATATGATAAAACACTAATTTTAATATCATATGTGATATTAGTGTAATATCATATATGATATGTAATATCACATGTGATATTAGTGTAATATCATATATGATATTACATATAATATCACATGTGATATATTACATATCATATATGATTTAACACTAATATCACATGTGATATTCAATTTAGTGTTTTATCATATATGAACTTTTTATGTAAATTTCAGTAAGGTAAAAAAAGAAAAAAATAACGAAAAAACGTGAAAAAAAACGAGTTTTTTTTCTTTTTTCGAAAATATATCAAAGTGCCCATCTATAGAAAGATAATTAAATGCTCGTCGCGATGGTGTAAATATTTTCACTTAACGATTAACGGTTTAAGAGATATTTAAATTATAAAAAATAGGTGAAATAATAAAATGCTTTTAATCTCAGCCACTGATTTCTTTTTAAATGGATGGTGAAGATGAGTCCCTTGGTATGTAAGAAAAGTTTGGTATGTAAAATAACTCTTCTCTAACTATAAATAATTGTAAGCTCACACATTTTTAGTTGACTTTTTTTATATGTTAATCACAGTGCCTGTTTGTACGACTGAATAGCCGAACATGCTTCATTCATAATTTTGTACAAGTTTTGTAGTAATAAATTATAACTAATTTCGGATTATATTTTGTTTAGTAGATAATCCCAAAATGAACAAGAATTTATTTTTGGATCAAAAACAAAATTTGTATAACGTAAATTGAATATGGTTGTAAACCTTTGATTTCCATACTTTACTTAATTTGCTTTTAATAACAGCAGAACACTAGCCAAAAAGGCAAGTTTTGCGTTGTTTATGATTGTAAGAAAGAGAAAAATTCAAAAGAAACATAAGAACATGTAAACAAATTTTATAATCAGCAGTTAATAAATTTAGATATAATAAAAGTGTACAGCTATCAATAGAATATTTTGATTAGTTAGTCATTTCATGGGTCATTATATGCTAATCTCTATTTATATCATCCGTTGACTTTGTGAATACAATTGAACATTCATCATGAATTCATGTAAGATGCATAGAAACTTGTCACTGTATATGCCATCCATCAAAAAATATATAAATATTAATAGACATTTAATTTGAAACAACCACAAAAGTTATCTATTTCTACATGATTTATTACATACGATAATCTATATAGAGGCAACATCCGCTGACCGTTATTTTTTTATATTATTAGTACATCTACAAATTTTGCTATGGCTATTAACTTGTTTACATTTATTTTTATAACAATTCTATAGCTATAACAACCGTTGATACTAAAGTTAAACACCGATTTCTTTTAATACTTGAATGAGTTATATTACTGACGTACACGTAATCAAGCTTTCATTAAAATTATTTGTATTTGAGTTTCTCTTCATCTCCCGCCTACAACGCTTCAACTTTGTTAAAAGTTCCTAATTCAACCTTGCTGGTTGAATGGTCCCAAAAGCCAAATTCAAGCTACAATGAAACATGTTAATATATGTAGTGTTAGATGATGAGGTAGATGATGTAGAAACCATCATTGTTTTATAAGACATAAGTATAGTATGGAAATTAATATAAACTATTAGGATGTTTTTAGTTATTAAGACACGTTATTGCAAGTTGGCACATTATTATACAAGAGTGATAATTCTTTAAATGAAAATTGTAAGTTGACACGTTATTATACAAAGGAGAGAGAATAAGTTGACACATAAATTTAGACCTAAAGATTTGATTGGTTAATTTAAAAACTTAATTGGCTAAAATTAATGAGAGAGAATAAGTGCATGACACTTGTCATTAATTGTATGAATTAGGTCTAATAGTAGGTCTATGTATTTAGGTCTATATATCAACACTCTTATACAAAAATCACCATAAAGAATTGTATGCTCTTTTTAAGAAACTTGTATATTCACACACAAATTTAATTGGCTTTGTTTTTTTATTTAGTAATCACTTTGACTTTGTTATTTTATTTAGTAATCGCAGTGATTGTCTATATGAGTGAATAACTAATTAGAATATGCTTTAAAACTATAGTCATACCAATATGTAATCATATAAAAAATAATTTTTTTGAGTGAGTCTCTTATTCTTCTTTTTGTTAACGTAGAAAAACCCAAGCCGAAAGCAAACCCGAGGCTTCACTAACCCTGTAGACATATAGAACTCTACCACTAGTAGTACTTGAGACTATGGATTGTTTCGTTTAAGATGGTCACCCTCGGAGGTTAAATCATGATATAAACCCAACAGTCCAATAATAAAGTTAAAGTTGTCTAGTATAATGGTACAATTTCTGTGAATTTTGCATGTTACTAATACAAAGATGTATAATATGAAGTATTTACTAGAATATTACCAAATCATTAAGGATTTCTTTTTGGCAAAACACTAAACTTAGTTAAAAACTTGAATGAAACATGAATATAAATTGAATCTCACAAGACTACCTACAAGATCTTAATGTGAGATTTGGATGTAAATCTTTCATTTCCATGATTCTCACAAGCAGACTAATTCAGAATATACAACATGATGTGAACAAGATTCTATAATCAACTGTTAATAACTTAATTAATATTAGAATATTGGCCAGCTAGCTACTACAATATTTATATAGTCATCATATGTGTATTTAATCAGATGTGAATATCTTGTTGTTGTTGTTGTTGTTGTTAAGTTCTTAATAGTTCTTTAGTGATTCATGAAAGGATGAATAATAAGCATGTTGAGAAGTGTAACACCCCCAAATCTCGGTACAGTGGAAGACTTAGTCAAGTTTTTGGGGCGTTACATTATGATTGGCATCTCACACAAGTATAGCAAACAAGATAGTCGTTTTCATTCAAAAGCCAATCCCAATTTAAATATTCAAAACATTAATCCAAAAATATAAATATTAGGCCCAAACATGATTTAATAAAAATAGGTCCCCAAAAATTATCAGAGTTTGATATTGATCCTTAACCATGCTTCATTGACAAGCTTCCACCGATCATGCACTCCAAACATCACTTAATTACCTGAGAAAACAAGCTAAAAGGTCAGCTAACGCTGGTGAGTTCATAGGTTTA
The DNA here is from genome assembly GCA_910596185.1 of Chrysanthemum makinoi. Classification (NCBI taxonomy): domain Eukaryota; kingdom Viridiplantae; phylum Streptophyta; class Magnoliopsida; order Asterales; family Asteraceae; genus Chrysanthemum; species Chrysanthemum makinoi. Next base: position 15,823,603 of record OU343217.1, read on the forward strand.
AGTTCAAGTAAAAAGTAGTGGACCTGTAGGAGTTAATTTGCTATGTGAGACTTAAGATAGATACACAACAATCACAAACAAATACCATATCCGATATCACAACGGGCCCCTAGCGACACTAGCCGGCACAGCCGTAGCAAAGTCTAGAACGATTGCTAACCGTGGACTAGGTCGAGGTAGAAGTCTATTCTTAGCTAGGCAACATGCTATAGCAATTAGGATTGCTACCCTAGACTAAGGCAACAACTACCACATATCTTATCCAAACAGTCAAGCACATAAGCAAATCAAAATAGTTTAAAATGTCCAAAAACAGTAGCATGATTCTCAACCCAATTAGTTTAAAACATAGATAAAAGTGGGGCCATGAAACTCACCTCAAGCAAGCAACACACAAAATAAACACTAGCAGAAGATAACAGCTAATCACGGCACATCAACTATCGACTCGGCACAACCTATAAATGTAAACTAATTTTAATATATGTTTCCCAAAATCAACGTTATCTACCCCAATGTATTCCATTTCATTAATTCCGAAAATGTCTTGTTTCACCGTTTAGTCCTAGTGTTTGGTATCCTCATGTGGGTGTATCGACTCAATATGATATCATGAATGCACTCAAACAACCATAATGGGACTCAATGCAACACAATGAGACGTCTAAGCGATAAGCTCCATAGTCCAATAAGTTTCGGAATAAATAGTAGACCTTAACAAATTCATCAACTCGATAAACTCGATTATTCATTCGTGTCGCTTATTATTCCATAAACCGTTCGCATCCTAACAAGTCATAAGGATAATTCACCCGTTAATATTGTTACCCGACGTGCCTAACGGGCTCTTATTAGGTTCGTCAACCTAATAAGTCCGTTATCTATGTGGATCGAAACTATTAATGTTAGGTCATCCGTAACCCATGCATACAACGTAAATAAATACTTACTTGAAAAATAGTATTAAGTGCTCAATAAATGGCACATTCGATAAACGTGCACTCGAAACATTTAATTTTTATTTATTACAAAACATTTTCATTTTTAGTCGTTAATTTTCATTTAAAATAGAAAATAACAAGACAAGTCTTATTATCTATATTTTTGGTATAAAAGCCTTTTTATTATTTATGTTTCATAGTTTTTATTAACCTTTTATATTTTTTTCGTCAATTTCATTATTAATTTCCAAATCGTTATTCGTTTCGAGTCCACAAGCACGAGTCATGACTTCTCGGCTTTTAATCAATCAATAGTCCAAAATATACTAAAGTCCATGTTACGGCTTTGTCGGAGTCAACTATGGACTAAAAAGTCAAAGTAACACCGACGCAGCTCAAAGTTGACAATTTCTATTATAAGTCCAAATTAAAAGTCATAATAGCGCAATTCAATCTCAAATAAACCCAAATCAATCTCGCCAACCAATCAACCAACCAAATATACCTGAAACCAATGTTATGACCCTAATGGTCATGACACAGTCGCGGTTAAGACCACGTGAACCAAACAAGCGCTAGAACCTTTTCGGCTCCACGCGCCTCATCCAAACACCAACAATATCAACCAACAAGTTACCACAACAACCCGACCCGGACCCATGGTTCATATGGGTCTCGTACACAACAACTATGAACCCTACGTGGGTCTAGTGGCTCATCCCACTTACCAAACTCATTCAAACACTCCCCAAATGGCTTCTACTATAACCAAACACAATCAATCAATCTCCAATCATTAACCAAACATCAAACCCATCAACTATTCCTAATCAAAAACATAAAACTTGACCTAAAATGGAAAAACCCAACAATATGATACACCATATGATACCAAATCACTAGCTACATGTTTATTTAAGTGTTAATTAGATTAAATCCCATGTTTAAACCAAAACCCCTAAATTTTATAACATGGGCGAACCAAAATCAAGCCATACGTGGCTTTCCATGGCCAAAATAAGCATGAACCATGTTCCATTTACTTTTTTCAAGCCCGATCTACAATATTTAATGAAAACCCTAAAATTACGAATCTTAATTTCAAGATTTGAAGGTGTTAATGAAGGCTTTTGTGAGAGTTTTATATATGGATGGAAAGAGGAAAGAGAGATCTACAAGATAGTGGTGGAGGTGAGATACCACTTACCAGAAGTTGGCCGGAATTTAGCTGGAAAGGGGCGGCAATGGTGGTGTTTTAGGGTTAGGGTTTATGTTTGATGGAAGAGGGAGAGTGTAGAGAGAGAAAGGTGTTAGTGTGTGTATTTTAGAGAGAGAAAGTAAAGAGATGAAATGAGGTGGAATGGGGTATTTATATTTAGGCATGAGGGACTAAAATAAAAATTATTTTAGGAGGGGGGTGGCCGGCCATGGGGAAAAGGAGGGGTCGTGGGCGTCATTTTTCGTAAACTATCCCGTTTACCAATTCCCGGGCTCATATATTGTCCTACGAGTGTCCCACGACGTTCATTCAACTTTTTATTATCGTTATTTATGTTTTTCCACGAGTTTTGACTATTTATTTGTCAATTTTCGAGTTACGGTAAAAAAGTTACGTTATTTTTTTGTTTTAGACTTTTCTAGTACCAAATCGAATAGTGCTTATCAAAAAGAGTTAAAACTCACACGATAACTCATCCAATAATAAAATAAATCATAAAAACCAATAAACGATATAAAATCAAGTCATGGTCGATAAAAATAGTGATAAAGACAAAAGCTCGGTTTAGATTAACGTAATGAACGTAATGCGGTTACCGAAAATAGACTCCCTAAATTGCCAGTTGTCACAGCCTCTCAGCCTCAAAAGAAACCCGTCCCGGGTTTCACTCCGAGTTGCTTGATGTTACGAAGAGTTTAGGGTACTTCCTACGGAAAACGTCGTCACGTTCCCAAGTGAACTCCGGTCCATGTCGGGAGTTCCAACGAACCTTAATAATCGGGATACGGCTATGCTTAAGCCGTTTAACCTCACGATCCATGATCTCAATCGGTTCCTCAACAAAATTCAATATCTCATAGATACGGATATCTCTTAAAGGCACAATTAGGTTTTCCTCCGATAGACATTTCTTAAGATTACTAACATGAAAGACATTTTGTACACTGCTCAATTCCGATGGTAGCTCCAGGCGGTATGCTACCGGTCCGATTCTTTCCAGGATTGGAAAAGGACCAATATATCGGGGATTGAGTATTCCACGCTTTCCAAAACGAACTACTCCTTTCCAAGGAGAAACCTTCAACATAACACGATCTCTAACCTGAAATTTTAAGGGTTTACGTCTCCTATAGGCATAACTCTTCTGTCTATCTCGAGTGGTTTGCAAACGGTTCCGAATCTGAACTATCTTCTCAGTGGTTTCTAGGACAAGTTCGGGGCCGGTAAGCTGACTCTCGCCAACTTCAGCCCAACAAACAGGTGAACAGCATTTATGGCCATATAATGCCTCAAATGGATCAGCCTTAATGCTAGAATGATAACGATTGTTGTAGGAGAATTTGGCCAAATGGAGATGTCTCTCCCAGCCTTTGCCGAAATCATAACACAGGCTATAAGCATATCCTCTAAGGTCTGAATAGTTCTGTTGGATCGATATACTCTGACCAAACTAACTATGTAGCTTGTAAGGGCTTAGCAACCTCGGATAAATCCTAAGTCACTAACAATGAAACACTGATATAACTTTACTAAGTATGCGGAAACTACTTCAATAAAGCTAAGAAGAATAACTTTAACTTCAACGATTTTATTAATACTTTGAACCTGCTTGATACACAGATTCACTAACAATCCCTAAGGGTGGTGGCAACCATGCCTAAGAGTTTTTTTCATGCCTAATCACCCACCAATAATATCCCTCCATCTCATCTCATACCAATCTCATACCTAGCAATAGATTTGTAGTGGCAACCATGCCTAACTCATACCTCATTTTTTTTAATTATATTAAACAATTTAATAAAAACATAACATTTTATTAATACTTAAAAGAAAATTACATGAACTAAATAGCATTAATAAAAACAACTAACTAAAACATAAATCTAAAAATTGCAAGTCATCCAAGTCATATAGCGGTAGTTCTCGTTCAACACTTAGTTCACGTCGCGAAGGACCGTCACGGTACTCGAACGGGTCAAAGTCACTTGTAGGAGACATCGTGTATTGAGTTGGAGTCAATGGTGGTGGTTGGTGAAAATATTGGGGTTGAAAGTACGGGGGAAAAGTCATTTGCGGATAATATTGAGGAGGACTCATTTGGGGAACGTATGGAGCGGGTTGTGATTGAATTTGTGGACGAATGGAACGAGAACCTCGTCCACGGCCTTTGGATGATGAACCACCTTTTGCTTTTCTTGGATCCATGAGATTCTTTTTTAAAAAAGTAAAGAGATGAGATTTAATTTGTGTTAGAAAATAGGATTGAGATTGTTAATTTATAGAGGGGAGGTAAATTTTTTTTAAAGAGCCCAACGGCTAGAAAAAGTAATGGCCAACGGATATAATTTTTGGTCCAACGTCTCTTTTCTTTTCATGCCAAATCGGGTTACTTTGCCGATTTCACACTTCCTCCTTCCATGCCGGGTGATGCCGAAATGGAGGCAGCACTCATGCCGCTCGGCATGATCCAAACCGAAGCCCACCCCGCTTGGGTTGCCAGTACCCTAATAGCTCTAATATTCTTTCTAAAATCGTATTCTAATAATATATCTCTAATGCCAATCTATGGGTCCTTTTATAGGCATAAGGATAACCCTAATCGGTTTACAACTCTAATCCTTGTACGAAAAGTAATCTAAACTAAGAATATTCTAGAATAACAAAGCTTTCCATAAATGATATAACAGTTCTTTAGCTTTGCAGTTCTTTGATGTTGAGCAAAGACTTTGACTTTCTTCTTTAGCAGTACTTTGACTTTCTTCAGTACTTTCATATTCTTCAGTACTTTCATATCCCAACAATCTTCCCCTAACTTGAATTCTACTTGCTTGATTTCAAGTTCCTTTGTATCTGTATCTTTAACATCTCTTGACTTTAAGGAAAGATTGTGTCTTTATCTTCAGATTTATGTTGTACTCTCTGTGTTTGTATTATCATCATCAAAGTAGTCTTTATAAGCAATCCTTTTCAGCAACTATCAGCAATCTTCATCTTTTCAGCTACTCAGCAACACATGGCAAATTGTACATCAGATCATAAAGTTTCAGTCTATTCTCATCACTTCTAGGTGTGTAAACTCCTGTGAGAGGTGAATCATTTAAAATTTAATGGATTTTGATATCTCTTTACCAAAGCCATTAACTCTGGAGTAGCCAATGTTTAGGTGTGTAAAACTATGGTACATTGATAACCATATGATTTTTAGCAAATCATCAGCTATCAACGGATTTGTTTTGTCTTTACCAAAAGCCGTACACTTTTGGACTAGTTAGTTCTTGCAACCATGGTGAACTAATTACCATATAAATGGTTTTTCCACAGCCTTTACCACAAGCCATTTTTCTTGTGGGCTAGCCAACTCTTCACTATATCAGATATGGTGAGTTGATTACCATATAACTTATTGGCAAGTTGTCAACCATCAATGGATTTGAGATATCTTTACCTGAGCCGTTTGCTCATGGATTAACCAGTCCTTTTGTTAAACATGGTGGACTGATAACCTCTTGTTGTAACCATCTCAAAACCATTTGTTTGTTTAACTTTTGTTTCAAAATATTTTGCACTTTAACAAAAGTTTGCTTGTTTTCTATTAAAAATCTTTTCATGGTTTTAGGTTTCAAGCGTACTTTGGTTAAAGTATCGTTTGTCCAAAGAAGATACTTGAATAAAGTACCTATTTTTCAAAAATTATACAATTAAGAACCATACCGCTACTTATGCATCACATCGCCATAATCGTCCATTTAATGAATAGTTCAATGACCATGAGAGCGTGTCATTCTTCTTCAACCTCCATACCATGATCTAGCATTCTTCTCATAAGATCTCTTGTAAGTGGATATCGCCTTTTCTCTAGCATGTGAATCATAGTCCCATCTTCCGGCTCCAAAACATGCACTGCATTCTTCAAAGAATCTCCAACCTGTAATCTCCCAAACTTCTTGGTTTTGCAGATTTCATCGCTTGTTTCTTCAGCTTCTCAGATGGTTGTGAGGTCTCCAAGCAAGATTAAACCAATTCCATTTGATGGAATGTGTTCAAAATATTCTTGCACAGCTTGGTATAAATGAAACAAATCCTCTCTGTTGATGATGTGCAATATGTCCCATAGCAAATTAAACACTCTGAAACTCTCATCTTCTCTATGGAACATCAGATAATCTCCTTCCTTTGAATCTACGACTTCAAATGTCGATATCTTTGACTTTTTCTTTTCTGCAACATCTTTAGACTTAGGATGCTCAAAGTCTACAACTCTAAGATAGTTCCTCACCATCAATCAGATCCGTTCTCAATTGAATCTTCTTTGATGGTTGTTCTTCTGCAGTTGTTCTCTTTCTTTTTAAACTTATTTTTCTAGCATCTTATTCTTCTTATCATCTTCAAAAGATATAATGCCTTCTACTTCCTTCTGATAGGCTTCTAACAAAGATCATACAAGTCCTTCATCTCTGATATTTCAACAGTTTGTGCACTGCATAACCTCTTCCCTTCAGATAGGCCATCATAGCATTCCTCTCCTTAGCAATACTCTGAGGTCTTCTAGGTATAAAAAGTTCAGGTTCCTTCACTGGTAGAGCAACCTCAAAGATCATATTCAGCTTGAAATTTCTTAGCAGCTTCTTCATTCTTAGCCACTTCAATAGCTCTTATTTTAGCCAAAGTGAGCTTCTTCTTCTTCTTTGTTTCAACCAATTTACCTTTGCCTTTGTCTTTTGGATCTAAATCAGGTTGAGAAGCTTGAGATTGTTCTTTAGTAACTCGTGGAATACTAACACCCCTTGGTCTTGATAGATTTTGCAATATTTGAGCAACAGTCTCATCATCACTTGCAGTGTGCTCTACATTGGGTGTTTCAGCTTCCTCTTCTTGTAGGACTGTTGAAGGACCAGCTTCTTCTTCAAAATTTAGGGTCCTTGGTGTAATTAGCTCTTGTCTATATGTTCCTTGTAGAGCAATAGCACTTGATCACCAAAGACCTTGATCACCAATACTTTCTACACCAGTACTTTGTATTCCAAAGACCTTGAGGCTCAGTACTTTGAATTTCAACATCAGTACCTTGAGGCTCAGTACTTTGAATTTTAGCTTCTTTAATTTCTTTTTGTGTCTCATCAAAAGTATCAGCAACATCTTCATAAGCTTGAGCATCTTCATTCAAATTCTGTTGTTCCAAATTCCTCCCCAATTGGAATGAAGACTGCTCCTGAAGTCTTTTTAAATTTTCTTCCTTTCTTCTTCTGTGACTTCACCCACAACCTGTGATGTTGAACTAAAGGCCAGACAAAGGTCTTCAATATTCTAAATTTGTTGTTCAATTTCACCAGTTGTGCAGCTTGAGCTTCAAAATCTTTCTTTAACCTCAAAAGCTCCTGTGTCAAGGCATAGTTATCAAGAACTTGACCCTCAGAAGCCATATCTCCCTCATCTCCTCCAGATGTTTGAGACCCATCTGTGGAAGTATAATCATTGGGAGAGGATGGTGGGTTTACCTTAGGTTCTGAATCACTATGAGCAGTATCATGTGGAGATGCAGTACCTTGTGTTGTAGTACCTTCTTATGCCATGCAAGATTCTTGTGGAGAAGCAATATGTTGAGAAGGTGAAGCGCATACCTTCCCTTGAGCCTGAACTCACATGTTCTTCACTTTTAGCAGCTTCATCTCGGACTACTTGCACTATCTCCATCATATGTGCTGTTAAAGGTGTAGCCCTTCCAGAGAATTTGTCACTCTTCCTAGCCATGAAGGTGAACACCTGTGGGGGTTGTACCACAACAGGTAACAAGCTCAAAGGTTTTGGTACATCCTGAAGTTGTTTGTTCAAGTAAACTTGAACAAATCTTGGATACATTAACCATGGTGAACCATTGGAGATATGGGAGAGCATACCATCTAGAATCAGTCTAGAAAACTTAAACAAATGATTAGTAGCTAATCCCACTAAGGTAGATGCAATAAACAATGAAGTAATACATGAACCAGGTACTTCCATTGTGGGCTAAATAAGGGTTTCTTAAAAGTTGTTTCTGTGAGAGATCCTTCATACCCAATATCCCTTAATGTATCTCAAATCACTTGTTTATCAAAACGAACAGCCCCTGCCTCATCATCAAACAGTAAATCTTCTCTAATGGAGGCTTCACTAACTTTAACAATTTTCCCAGCAACCTTAGCTTGAATATATGATTCATCATCGTCCTTATGAGATCTAGCATTTGCCCAAAATTGTTGAATCCAAGGCTCAATAACATCAGGTTCGACCAAAAGAGCATAGTTGATTGATGATCCAGTGAGGAAATCAATTATATCATGAACTCGAACATTGGCCGGTGTTTTATCTAAATTGGCCACCATGTTATGCTTGCTAACTGTGTTTCGATTCGCCATTGTTGTCGTTATAAGAGAAATTGGTTTGATGAATAGTGAATGTGAATAAGAGAGAAATAAGGAAAAGATTGATAAGTATAAAGATGAGAGGGAAAATCGGAGGGTGGTTATTTATAGGTAAGATTTAAAAATCACAGCCAAAATTATCAGATTACCGTTTGTTTGAATTTTACCCCATCTTTTGACCGTTGGAACAGTACGTTGACAAGACTAGCAGTGCTTTCCACGTAAGCAATACTTTCCAAACCAGTACTTTCATAGCAGTACTTTCAGATAAACAAAAAGCAGTACTTTTCCATCCTCTTCTTTACAATGGCAAAAACATCAAAAACACATTGTTTATCCTCCCCTTAAACAATGAATAGGACTATCTAACTAACTACTAAGTCCTCCCCTTAAGTGTAGCTTAATAGTTAATCATACCAATACTCACCACCAAGTGATTGAATCTTGAAACATCAAATCCCTTTGTGAGTAGATCAGCTACATTGTCATCTGTGTGGACCTTGACAACATTAATGAGTCTATGCTCATAACAATCTCTAATAAAGTGATGCCGAATCTGAATGTGCTTAGTCTTGGAGTGATAAACTGGATTTTTTACAATGCAAATTGTACTCTCATTATCAATGTTGATAGGAGTATTCTTGAAGTTGAACCCATAATCCAAGACTTGATTACGCATCCCGCAGTACTTGTCCTAGCGACTGCGCGACAACATATTACTGGTGGATGATGTTCTTTGCAATAGTTTGTTTCTTACACTGCCATGAAACTAATCTTCTTCCAAGATACTAGCATCCTCCAGTGGTTAATCTTCTATCATAATTGTCACCTGCATAATCACTATCTGAAAAACCTTCCAAGTGAAAAGGTGAATCCTTTGGATACCACAACCCTAACTTAGGTTGTTCTTTAAAATAACTAAAAATCCTCTTCACTGCATTCATATGAGAGACCTTAGGTGAGACTTGATATCTTGCACATAAGCAGACGACAAACATGATATCGAGGTCTAGATGCGATTAAGTACATAGGACGACCAATCATTGATCTGTAAGCTTGGCGTCCTACAGGTTGACCATCTTCATCCTTGCCCAATGAGTAGATAGATTTTATGGGTGTGGTGACCGGCTTCATAGCATCAAAGTAAAACTTCTTAATAATTTCAGTGACATATTTGTCTTGACTAATGAAAATTCCAGCCTCTGATTGTTTAACTTGAAGTCCCAAAAAGAAAGTTAATTCACCCATGGAACTCATTTGAAATTCTTGTTGCATCAGCTGCTCAATTTCTTTCACCATAGACTGTTTTGTAGCTCCAAAGATGATATCATCTACATAGACTTGAACAAGCATGATATCCTTCTTGTCTCTCTTGATAAACAAAGTCTTATCTATTGCTCCTCTCCTGTAACCATGTTGCAATAAGAAAGTGGAGAGTCTTTCATACCAAGCTCTAGGTGCTTGATGAAGGCCATACAGAGCCTTAACAACTTTGTAGACTTTGTTTGGATGTGCAGGATCCTCAAAACCAGGAGGTTGTTTAACATAGACCTCCTTAGTAATCTTGCCATAAAGAAAGGCACTTTTGACATCCATTTGATAAACAAGAAAGCCCATATATGATGCAACAACAAGGAATATTCGAATGGCTTCAATCCTTGCTACAGGAGAAAACACTTCATCATAGTCCATTCCTTCTTCTTGTCTATATCCTTGAGCAACTAATCTTGCTTTGTTCTTGATGACATTCCCTCTTTCATCTCTCTTAACTCTGAAAACCCATCTTGTACCAATGACTTTCTTTCCATCTGGTAGATCACATAGTACCCAAACTTCTTGAAGTTTGAATTGAAGAAGTTCTTCTTGCATGGCTTCAACCCAACTTTCTTTAGTTAATGCTTGAGCTACATTCTTGGGTTCTTCTTGAGAGATAAAACAAGTGAATAAACACGTTTGTTGGTCCTTATGATTCATCATGTTTTGTTTATACACAAAGCTAAGTAAGGCATTATGTGGCTTAGAGAAGCCTTTAGCCTTGGTTCTTGTGAGCACCCCCGATGTAGAAGGTCCATTGATTTGACCAGTGGGATGATCTTTATGAATTCTTAATGTAGGAGTCTGTAGAACTTCAAGATCATCATCCAAATTTATGAAATCAGCTCCTTCATTGGAATTTGAGAAAATACCTTCATCATCTAGTTCATCATCGGTGTCTTCTAATCCGGGCATGTTAGGATCATACAAATTATCAAATCTTGTCAATGGTGCAACGATACTTTGAGCCAAAGTACTTGATCCAAAGTCTTTGTGGGTATTACGTAGACTTACCCTTTTTCTTTGTTTCTTCATAAGCTCTTCTTTGTTCATCCTCATAAGATTGTGCTATTTTTTCTTGAAGAAGCATCCTATTAAGTTCATCTTGAATAGCTTGATCCTCAGCAGACAAAGTGGATTTTGGTTCATTAGTACTTTTCTCCTTCTTACTTGATTATAGGTTCTTCATCGAGGAGCGACATCGAGTCTAATATTGACTCCATGAACAATGTACTGTAAATCTTCTTCTTTGTGATCAACTTGATTTTCTTCTCTACAGAACGTAATTCATAGAAGGAGTCAAAACATCAAGATCAAACATCCAATCGGACCTTTACCCCGATTTTCTTGATCTTCTAAAAATTCAACATGAAGACAGTCTTGAACCTTTTTGGTGATCTTGTGGTACACTCTAAATCCTTTACTATTGGTACAATATCCCAATAAGTATCCTTCATCTGACTTGCCATCAAATTTTCCCAAAGCATCAATGGTATTGAGAATAGTCGAGGACATCAAAAGGTTTCATAAAACGTATATTAGGTTTGTTTCCCATAAGAAACTCATAAGGTGTCTTCATCGAGGTTTAGTGTGATACTCTATTCAACACATAGCAGCGGTACTACGGCTTCACCCAAAATTGAATAGGTAATTATGAATGGCAAGCATTGTTACGGTACTTCTATTAAAGTTCGTTCTTTCTCTCTCACACAATTTTCTTTGTGGAGTTCTAGCAATACTAAACTCCTTCTTGATTCCTTTCTTGGCACAAAATTCATCCATAAACTTGTTCTTGAATTCAGTCCCATTGTCACATCTAATACCTCTTACTTTGAGTCTCAATTGGTTTTCAAGGGCTATTATAAGATCATGAATAGCATCAAAGGTTTCATCTTTAAATCCCAAGAAAAAGACCCAACTAAATCTACTGCAATCATCAGTTACAACCAGGCAGTACTTCTTTTTGTTTAGACTTGCAACAGAAACAGGTCTAAACAGATCCATGTGCAGCAACTCTAAATGTTCTCTAATAGTTCTTTCCTCAATCTTCTTGCATGAAGCTTTGTGTTGTTTACCATTCTTGCGCGCCAAACATGAGTGATCATTCTTGTATATTTTAGAAGGTAAACCTCTAACTAAATTTCCTTTAACCAACTTGTTGATATTCTTGAAATTCACATGACCTAATCTTCTATGCCACACCATGTGTGCTTCTTCAATTTTGCCTTTGCTACTAAACATGTTGCTCTTCTAGAAGAGTTAAGACTCTTCATATCCAGGCTGTACACATCATTGGTTCTTGGTACTCTTAGTATTACCAAGTTATCATCAACAAGCTTGAATTCAGGGGAAAGAATAAGACATTCTGTGTCAGTGAATAACACAGGGTGCTTCTTGTCACAGATCTGAGACACTGACAAAAGATTGACATCTTTAGGGTTTGTTGTTAAATCGGTTTTAAGGGTTTCTTCTTAATCATAGTTTCCACACAAGCTCTGATACCACTTGTTGGATCGATATACTCTGACCAAACTAACTATGTAGCTTGTAAGAGCTTAGCAACCTCGGATAAATCCTAAGTCACTAACAATGAAACACTTATATAACTTTACTAAGTATGCGGAACCTACTTCAATAAAACTAAGAAGAATAACTTTAACTTCAACGATTTTATTAATACTTTGAACCTGCTTGATACACAGATTCACTAACAATCCCTAATAGCTCTAATATTCTTTCTAAAGTCGTATTCTAATAATATATCTCTAATGCCAATCTAGGGGTTCTTTTATAGGCATAAGGATAACCCTAGTCGGTTTACAACTCTAATCCTTGTACGACAAGTAATCTAAACTAAGAATATTCTAGAATAACAAAGCTTTCCATAAACGATATAACAGTTCTTTAGCTTTGCAGTACTTTGATGTTGAGCAGTACTTTGACTTTCTTCTTTAGCAGTACTTTGACTTTCTTTAGTACTTTCATATTCTTCAGTACTTTCATATCCCAACAAGTTCTCTCGCTCGGACCATCAGTTTGAGGATGATAAGCAGTACTCATATCTAGTTTTATTCCTAAGGCTGACTGCAAGGATCTCCAAAAGTGGGATGTAAAACGGCTATCTGGGTCGGAAATGATAGATATTGGTACTCCATGACGCGATACTATCTCCTTGATGCACAGCCCAGCAAGCTTGTCGAGACTATCGACCTCGCTCATGGCTAAAAAGTGAGCAGACTTAGTCAAACGATCTACGATTACGCAGATAGCGTCATTGACGCTAGCTGTTCTTGGTAATTTGGTGATAAAGTCCATGGTGATTCGTTACGATTTCCATTATGGGAGTTCGGGTTAAACTAAGAGTCCTGAGGGTTTCTGGTGTTCGGCCTTAACCTTAGAACAAGTCAAGCACCAACTGACATACTGAGCTATGTCGGCTTTCATGTTAGGCCACCAATAAAGTTTCCTACGGTCCTGATACATCTTATCGGCTCTGGGATGAATAGAGTATTTTGATTTATGTGACTCGTGCATAATCAACTCACGGATTCCACCATGAAATGGTATCCAGCTTCTGTCTTTGAAGCATAAAGTTCCATCAGGAACGCTTCAAGAAACTGTTTTCACTTTTTACCATTCCATGCAGATTCTCGTAAGGACGGTTCTCTTCCGTCAATGCCGCAGCTTGGGCGTCTAAGATTTGAGACGGTAGAGTCGAACTAATGGTCATTCCTAGTGATCGAACGAGTAAAGGTGGAATGTTCTCCTTACGGCTGAGGGCATCTGCCACTACATTGGCCTTACCAGGATGATAACGAATCTCACAGTCATAATCACTGAGCATCTCTAACCCACGACGTTGTCTCAAATTCAGCTCCTTCTGATCTAAGATATGCTTCAAGCTCTTATGGTCGGTAAACACTACACACTTGGTTCCATACAGATAATGTCTCCAGATTCTAAGGGCAAACACTACAGCACCTAACTCAAGGTCATGGGTGGTGTAGTTTTTATCATGCTTCTTAAGTTGTCGGGAGGCATAAGCTATCACCTTCTTCCGTTGCATCAAAACAGCACCTAAGCCTTTATGCGAAGCGTCGCGATTACGAGAAAATCTTCGCTTCCTTCAGAAAATCTAGGATGTATGTATACACAACTTCTCCCAAAGTTGGAATGCTTCTTCTTCCTTTTCTCCCCATTCATACTTAACGTCCTTCTGCGTCAGTTTGGTCAGCAACTTAGCTATTTTGGAGAATCCCTCAATGAACCTCCGATAATAGCCTGCTAAACCTAGAAACTGGCAGACTTCTGATGGGTTCCTAGGGGATGTCCATTCCTTAATGGCCTCAATCTTAGCTAGGTCGACGTGAACTCCACGACTATCTATCACGTGACCTAAGAATTGCACGGACGGAATCGAAAATTCACACTTAGAGAATTTGGCATACAGCTTCACTTCTCTCAAAAACTCTAAAATGAGCCTCAAATGATCTTCGTGTTCCTCTCTATTCTTGAAGTATATCAAGATGTCATCTATGAATACTATCACAAACTTATCTAGGTATGGCTTACACACTCGGTTCATGAGATCCATGAATACCGCTGGCGCGTTGGTCAAACCAAACGACATCACTTGGAATTCATAGTGCCCATAACGAGTCCTAAAAGCCGTCTTAGGGATATCCTCCTCTCGAACTCTAAGCTGGTGATAACCAGATCGTAAGTCGATCTTGGAAAAGACACTAGCTCCTTGGAGTTGGTCAAACAGGTCATCTATTCTAGGTAGCGGGTATCGATTCTTCACTGTCAACTTATTCAACTCCTTATAACCAATACACATTCGAAACGATCAATCCTTCTTCTTCACAAACAACACTGGTGCTTCCCAAGGTGACAAACTTGGTCGAATGAATCCCTTCTCTGACAACTCTGCCAACTGTTTAGACAGTTCCTCCAATTCTATTGGAGCAAGTCGATAAGGTTCCCGGGCTACGGGTGCATCACCGGATGTCTACTCTATTTGGAATTCCACTTGTTGGACAGGTGGAATCCCAGGCAGATCGTCGGGAAACACATCCGAAAACTCTCTAACGACAGGTACATCATTAAGGTGTCTTTCACTCTTCTCCTCGCTTTTCTTTGAAATTGAGCCAAGAAAAGACAACCTCCTCTATCGATGTACTTCTATGCCTTAATACAAGAGATGATGCTCAACCGGGAAGGACTTCCACAGTCGCTCCGGTCTCCTTGTATGCTCAGAACTTTTCCGCCATACGGTACATGCACGATCTTCTCATCACAGATGATGTGTGCACCGTTCTTCGACAACCAATCCATTCCGATGATGACGTCAAAACTTCCTAAGGTGACGGGCAAAAGGTCAATGCTAAACGGGTGGTCTAAGAAACTCAAGCTACAACCTCGGACTACGGTGTCTATCTTCTCTCTATTCCCATTAGCTAATTCCACATCGCAACTGAACCCTAGAGGTGTTTGAGAGATTCCTAGTAATGGCACAAAGTTGGTGGATACGAAACTCATATCGGCACCAGTATCAAACAGTATGGAAGCATAGCTATTATTGAGAAGGAACGTGCGTAACCTACGTTAGGGTTCTCACCAGCTTCCTTCCCAATAGCATACACACGTGCTGTTCCCATGTCTCTCTGCTGATTCCAAGCACCCTGATTTCCCTGATTCTCCACAACCTCACGCTTTACAGGGTTTAAACCATTACTTCCCACACCTCGGTTAACAAATCCTCCTCCATTACTGGGATTTCCTCTCATCCACGGCTCTCGGCACTCATTCTAGTAGTGCCCTTTCTTTCCACATCCAAAACAGGTGACAGTGGCCTTCCAGTCCGCTCCTTGTGTAGTTTGAGCCGCAACAAGTGGACAAGACCTACAGTCCTTGGCCACGTGTCCTACCCTAGAGCACTTCCTACACACAATCGGACACTGTCCATGGTGGTGTCGATTGCAACAACCACACAAGGGCTTGCTACCTTCATAACCCTTCTTATCTTCTTTGGCGAACACCCTGGCTGTCTCTTGCCGTTTGTTGCCATTCCCTTTAACAACTTCGTTCCTCTTCCTCTTATCATTCCTATTACTCTTACCCTTGTCTCCTACCTCCATTACATAGGAGTCCATCAAACGCTGAGCCACAACAATTGCCTCATGCAAATTAACTGGCCTTGCAGCGATGACATCATTTCGAGTAGCTGAGGGCAATCCATAAGTATACCTCTCAATCTTAAGGGCCTCAGTGCGAACCATATCAGGGCAAAGCAACGACAACTATTGGAAACGACGATTGTAAGTCGCCATGTTGGTACCCTTAACCTTATGGTTCCAGAACTTAATCTCTAGCTTCTTAACTTCATTCCTAGGACAGTAAGTCTTGATTAAGAGAGCCTTAAACTGGGTCCAAGTCATGCTATAAGCTACATCACTTCCTACAGATCTGTGATAATTGTTCCACCAGGTCAACGCTTCGTTGTTCAAGGTAAACGTCGCATCCTTAACCTTACAGTCCTCTTCACGCATTACTAACTGTAAACATAGACTCAGTTTTCTCCATCCACCTAGTTAGGTAAACTAATCCCTCGGTTCCTCCGAACTCGATGGGACTACAAAATCGGAACTCTTTGTAGGTACAACCTCGAGTTCGATTAAGCAGTGGGGTTCCACCAGAGGTATTAGGGAGATTAGACTCAGCTAGTAGTTCAGCGACACGCTGCGTCACAAGCTGGTCAATGTGGGCTGGGTTCAAAGGTGGAGGGTTTTGTGGAACAGGACCATTCTCAGCACGGTCGTTCACATTCGGGCTCTCTACAGCTGGGTTATCAGTGTTCTGTTCCTCAACAGGTGGAGTGGTCGGGGTCGGACAACGACCTCGATGGGCAGGGGAAACCACAACAGCAGGGGTTGCTCGGTTGTTCCTAGGCGGGTTTCGTCTGGGTGCCATCATTCTGAAGGCAATAGCAACAGTTTCATAAGTTCACAATTCACGCTCTAAAAGATCGAGTTGGGTTCCAAGGATCACCAAATAACGCTCGCATACATAATCAATGTCAACAAGGATGACGCTATACCATAACAAAACAACTAAAGACCGAATCATAACTAAAGGATGCTCATTCTGATAACCGTAACTCATTGGTTTCAAAGTGGAATACATGGAGAAGTAAAAAACAATCCTAACAACGATACTAAATAGATAACTCGGATAGACCTACATCTCAAACCAAGTACTACTTAGTTTCAAGATGGTACAAAGCCATGAATCTAACTCAATCTAGCCACGTCTAGGAATACCACTAACTGATCTCCTAACATCGTGAACCTCTCTCCTCAGAGATGTAAGCTCAACACGTTGAGCATCACGATCACTCTTCAGATCTATGACATCTCTCTCAAACTCGCCTATCCTGCGCCATAGCGCTCTGTCTGCATCTCGGGCTATCGCGAACCCTCTCAGCAGGTCCCCAACCTGATCCTAGAGTTACGACATACCCTCTCTCAAAATCGAAGTCCTCCTAACTACAGCTCCCATATCCGATCTCAAATCCTCTACACTAGCCCTCGATACTCCAACCAACCTATCTGTCAACCTACTAAGCCTAACACCCTGAGTCGTAATCCTCTCCCAAATCAGACCCGTCTCCCCATACTCTTTGGGCTCTGAAGCAATCTCCGACGGTATCGCTGAACCTAATGGGCTGCCTATCTTAAGTGAATGTGGAGGTGAATCAAAATCGAAAGGCTGTCCAGGTGAATCAGGCTTAGGAAAAGGTAAGGGAGAGCCTGGCCCTGGAGAATGTGTAGGGCTCTGCAATGTAGGAGTACCCCCTTCTGGGATATCCTCATCATCCTCCTCCTGAGGATCCTCATCCTCATCTACATACTGTTCCTTAATCTCATGCTCCTCTTCGATATCATGCTCATCCTCGCCCTCATCCTCAGAAGGAGAGTCCATGAGTCAGAGTCTCTGTGTGGGTGAATCCTGAGGTGGTACAAGAGGGAGATCTAGGTCTTCTAATACATGGTGATGCTGGTGGTGATGACACAAGAGAGTGAGCTCCTAGGCGAATAGGTGATGATGGTGGTCGCACGGACATGCGGGCAGTACTACGTGCAAGTCTAGGAGTCTGGGCTCGTGCTAAGACCTGATGCAATGTGAGCTGCCTAGATGAGCTAGGGCGGTCAACTGATGATGATGAACTAGAGTGATGGGCAATCACATAGGGATCACCTGCGCAAGTGATCATGAGAGTCAATCTTTGGGGAACTAGCAGCAGCAAGGACATCCTCAGACACATCATAAGCTAGTAAAGGCATAGTTTGTGACAATGGCATAGGGTAGGTATAAGTGTTCGAAAACAACAGGTTTTAATAAGCGCATCAACTCAACAAAACATATATCACATAATAGAAGTTTTAAAATAGAGGTACCGCATTACTCAAAATATGCCTTTAAATAAAACATGCAAGTTCTGTTCTATCACATAATACACGCATCATAAAATCCCAAATCAAATCAATCATATAATAAAGCTCAAAATCCCAAAATCATAACATATCGGTAATCCAAATCAAATCCATAATATCTCGACAATCGAATCACATATCCCAAAACCAATAATCATATCTCAAACATAACATCTAGATAAACAATTCACAATACCTAATATATCAAATAATCAAATCGCAGTTCATACCAAAATCAGATAAGAAGCTTCGGCTTGGCAGGCGGGCATGCATCGGTCGAGGATCAATTTTTCTAAAAAGTGGTTATAGTTTAGGGTTATTAAATACCTAGTTCTCTATAACCTTGAGATCTGATAGCAATCTGTAACACCCCCAAATCTCGGAACAGCAGAAGACTTAATCAAGTTTTCGGGGCGTTACATTATGATTGGCATCTCATACAAGTATAGCAAACAAGATAGTCGTTTTCATTCAAAATCCAATCCCAATTTAAATATTCAAAACATTAATCCAAAAATATAAATATTAGGCCCAAACATGATTTAATAAAAATAGGTCCCCATAAATTATCAGAGTTTGATATTGATCCTTAACCATGCCTCCTTGCCAAGCTTCCACCGATCACGCACTCCAAACATCACTTAATTACCTGAGAAAACATGCTAAAAGGTCAGCTAACGCTGGTGAGTTCATAGGTTTAAGTTCAAGTAAAAAGTAGTAGACCTATAGGAGTTAATTTTCTATGCGAGACTTAAGATAGATACACATCAATCATAAACAAATATCATATCCGATATCACAACGGGCCCCTAGCGACACTAGCCAGCACAGCCGTAGCAAAGTCTATAACGATTGCTAACCCTGGACTAGGTCGAGGTAGAAGTCTACTCTTAGCTAGGAAACATGTTATAGCAATTAGGATTGCTACCCTAGACTAAGGCAACAACTACCACATATCTTATCTAAACAGTCAAGCACATAAGCAAATCAAAATAGTTTAAAAGGTCAAAAAAACAATAGCATGATTCTCACCCCAATTAGTTTAAAACATAGATAAAAGTGGGGCTATGAAACTCACCTCAAGCAAGCAACGCACAAAATAAACACTAGCAGAAGATAACAGCTAATCACGGCACAAAGAACTATAGACTCGGCACAACCTATAAATGTAAACTCATTTTAATGTATGTTTCCCAAAATCAACGTTATCTACCCCAATGTATTCCTTTTCGTTAATTCCGAAAATGTCTCGTCTCGCCGTTAAGTCCTAGTGTTTGGTATCCTCATGTGGGTGTATCGACTCAATATGATATCATGAATGCACTCAAACAACCATAATGTGACTCAATGCAACACAATGACACGTCTAAGCGATAAGCTCCATAGTCCAATAAGTTTCGGAATAAATAGTAGACCTTATCGAATTTGTTAACTCGATAAACTCGATTATTCATTCGTGTCGCTTATTATTCCATAAACCGGTCGCATCCTAATGAGTCATAAGGGTAATTCACCCATTAATATTGTTACCCAATGTGCCTAATGGGCTCTTATTAGGTTCGTCAACCTAATAACTCCGTTATCCACGTGGATCGACACTATTAATGTTAGGTCATCCGTAACCCATGCATACAACGTAAATAAATACTTACTTGAAAAAAAGTATTAAGTGCTCAATAAATGGCATATTCAATAAACGTGCAATCAAAACATTAAATTTTTATTCATTAGAAAATATTTCCATTTTTAGTCGTTAATTTCCATTTAAAATAGAAAATAACAAGACAAGTCTTATTATCTATATTTTTGGTATAAAAGCCTTTTTATTATTTATGTTTCATAGTTTTTATTAACCTTTTATATTTATTTTGTCAATTTCATTATTAGTTTCCAAATCGTTATTCGTTTTGAGTCCACAAGCACGAGTCATGACTTCTCGGCTTTTAATCAATCAATAGTTCTAAATATACTAAAGTCCATGTTACGGCTTTGTCGGAGTTAACTATTGACTAAAAAGTCAAAGTAACACCGACGTAGCTCAAAGTTGACAATTTATATTATAAGTCCAAATTAAAAGTCATAATAGCGCAATTCAATCTCAAATCAACCCAAATAAATCTCGCCAACCAATCAACCAACCAAATATACCCGAAACCAATGTTATGACCCTAATGGTCGTGACACGATCACGGTTAAGACCACGTGAACCAAACAAGCGCTAGAAGCTTTTCGGCTCCACGCGCCTCATCCAAACACCAACAATATCAACCAACAAGTTACCACAACAGCCCGACCCGGACCCATGGTCTATATGGGTCTCGTACACAATAGCCACGACCCCTACGTGGGTCTAGTGGCTTGTCCCACATACCAAACTCATCCAAACACTCCCCAAATGGCTTCTACTACAACCAAACACAATCAATCAACCTCCAATCATTAACCAAACATCAAACCCATCAACTATTCCTAATCAAAAACATAAAACTTGACCTAAAATGCAAAAACCCAACAATATGATACACCACATGATACCAAATCACTAGCTACATGTTTATTTAAGTGTTAATTAGATTTAATCTCATGTTTAAACCAAAACCCCTAAATTTTATAACATGGTCGAACCAAAATCAAACCATACGTGGCTTTCCATGGCCAAAATAAGCATGACCCATGTTCCATTTACCTTTTTCAAGCCCGATCTACAATATTTAATGAAAACCCTAAAATTACGAATCTTAATTTCAAGATTTGAAGGTGTTAATGAAGGCTTTTGTGAGAATTTTATATATGGATGGAAAGAGGAAAGAGAGATCTACAAGATAGTGGTGGAGGTTAGATACCACTTGCTGGAAGTTGGCTGGAATTTTGCCGGAAAGGGGCGGAAATGGTGGTGTTCTAGGGTTAGGGTTTATGTTTGATGGAAGAGAGAGAGAGTAGAGAGAGAAAGGTATTAGTGTATGTATTTTAGAGAGAGAAAGTGAAGAGGTGAAATGAGGTGGAATGGGGTATTTATATTTAGGCATGAGGGACTAAAATAAAAATTATTTTAGGAGGGGGGTGGCCGGCCATGGGGAAAAGGAGGGGTCGTGGGCGTCATTTTTCGTAAACTATCCCGTTTACCCATTCCCGAGCTCATATATTGTCCTACGAGTGTCCCACGACGTTCATTCGACTTTCTATTATCGTTATTTATGTTTTTCCACGAGTTTTGACTATTTATTTGTCAATTTTCGAGTTACGGTCAAAAAGTTACGTTATTTATTGTTTTAGGCTTTTCTAGTACCAAATCAAATAGTGCTTATAAAAAAGAGTTAAAACTCACACGATAACTCATCCAGCAATAAAATAAATCATAAAAACCAATAAACGATATAAAATCAAGTCATAGTCGATAAAAATAGTGATAAAGGCAAAAGCTCGGTTTAGATTAACGTAATACGGTTACCGAAAATATACTCCCTAAATTGCCAGTTGTCACAAGAAGCTTTGTATCTTATGAGATTTGTGGAAAATAATAACTTCAGCACTCATAAGCCTCTTTTGAATTTATTTGATCAACCCCATAATTTATCTAAAAGTTTTAATTGTTGATCTACCCGAATTTACAAGAAAATTAAGTTTTTTCCTATACGTGTTGAAAGTTTCAACGTTGTATTTAACTAATAGTAGACTTTTATATAAAATTAAGAGTTTATCATGACTATATTAAAAAGCACATCAAAGTCGTCAGTGCATAGATTATCCTCAATTTCTTCATAATTAAAAATTTCATAAATGCTTGTCATGATAAAACATGACATTTATAATTCTTTGTTTCTTCAATGTTGAAAGAGTTTACTAAACTCTTCTTGCATACTGAACGAAAGATCTATCGCAACATTGTACTCATCTCTTTACACTCACTTTGAGCCAAAAATTTATAAGCTCGACCACAGTTACATTATTAGGATTACATGGCCGAAACTTTATATGCTCGACCACAGTTACATTTCAAAACTTGCAACCAACTTTAAGTTACGCATAAAGATTTAATAAAATCTACCACAAATATATTACAACAATACTAGTAATTAAAGGTATTTAGAATTATAAGGTATTTTGTATGAATTCGGATCATCAATATTGCTCCATGGTAAAGACAACCTAAGTAGCCTTTTTAAGATAATAGATTTTTCACCCATGTCATTTGTACTTCAATGTTTTTGGTGTAATAGTATTTTGCTAGGGTGAATTAACCTTTTTAACCAAAAAAAGAAGATAATAGAGTTCCATTTAACTCTAATAAGACTAAATTTAATTGCGTGGCAAAAGCACGCTGTAACCTATGAAACAACTTCATCATCAGATAAAGAATGTGACCAGAAGTATGTGCACTCCTAATAATTTACCCTTGATTTAACGTTACATCGCCTTTATTTCTCTAATAAAATTGAGGTTAGAGATGTAAAATAGGGTAAACATTGTATATGATATAGAATGTGATTGAATGGATGGGTTGTGTGTAATGGCTTACCACCGGTTATAGTTGAAACATGTTTCGTACGGGTCAACTTGAAAAGAAAAGAAAAATGTTAACGTTTTAACCTTTTGATTAATAGTTAGTACATTGATAATCCTAATTTTATTGATAAAATAATTTATGAAGTTTGATGTAATACGGTTTAGGAGACATTCAGCCAATTGCAGTCCATTTTGTTTTAAGCAACCATTTTAACTTACCGTTTTGGCCCATTAAAGATAAAACATTACCCTGATAATATAAATTTATATTTTTCAAGAGATTACCTAAAGCTTAAGTGACAAATAAACGAACATGAGGTGGTTGGCCAACAATTATTTCATAAAACGCAAGCCATCATTCATTATTGCAGGCCATGCTTATTCCAAAACAAATTTATCCATGTCATCGTTGTTAATATTATATTCCAAAGGGAGATTTTGCCACACATTTTTAGCCAAATGAGTATCGGAGAAACGACTCTCACTATTAAGAGTAGATGCTTTACATGAACTTTTTTGACAACTCCATCTTGTAAAACTCGGACCACCACTAAAATAGAATCAACATAATATAGTATATTATCCTATATACTATACATCAAGACATGAACAGTGTCTTCACACACTCACAACATTAAATGCAGTTCACACACACGCATTAAATGCCAACTTTCACAACTTAGCAAAAACATCAAGACATGAACAGTGTCTTCACACACTCACAACATTAAATGCAGTTCACACACACGCATTAAATGCCAACTTTCACAACTTAGCAAAAACAGCCCCTGAGATTCAAATGTCGCTGCAAAGGAAGTCCTTTTGAGCAATTTGGCAAAAATAGTCCCTATCCAAACTCACGTCTACAAAAGCAATCCCGCTGCATCACGCGGGTTTCCACACTCGTTTAATACTATAAAGCGAATAAAACTTCATTGAAATATAAAAGAAAATGTCTTACCCAACATAAATGCGATCTTTGGCAAGAAGTACATATCAATCCCCCAATACTAGTTAGTACATTCTATATAGTTGGAATTGTCCTAAAGTTTTCAAAAACTTTTCATGGCATATTTAAAAAAAAATAAAAATAAAATAATAAAATAAAATAAAATAAAAAACTCTAGATATATATAATTTCAATTTAAATGTTTTAAATCCTAAAAATATTTGAAATAAATAAGTTTTAAACCAACCCAAAAAGGGGAAACAACCGGCTTTAAAATAATGACAAAATTTTAATTTTTTAAAATTCTAGATGCTAAAACGGTGCATAATAAAAGTTGTCATCTTCTACAAACTCTTCACGCACTTGATGATCACCCGGTCTCACCATGACCCGCACTTGATGATGACCTGCACTCATCACTGCTTCCATGCGTGCTTTCCTTCTCCTTTTGACCCTCTACAAAAAAATATTGTATGTGTCAGTAACCTTTATAAGTATAAGTTATAATGAAGAAAACTAATCATCTTTTATATGTATAATAAAGCCAACCTCCATGTTTTAATTCCTCTCTCTTCCCTTGCTCTAATCGCATAAACGAGCAACTTTGCTCTCGTGCATGAAAAATGGTGATTGTTAGATCTTTTACACGGAAGCCAACTCTTTCTAAGGTCTTACCACAACAAGAAAAAGTAGCTTTAGTGACGAGAATTTAGTGAAGAGAATATTTTTTGGTCACTATTTAGATGAAAATAATGACGATATAATTTTTGGTCATTATTTTTTGTCATCGGTAGAAACTCAATGACGAACTTATAAGTGGTCAGTATTTAGTCACTAAATTACATGAATAGTGATGATAAATTTCGTCATTAAACATTAGTGACGAAATTTTGGTCACTAGTTCACATACTGCTATGAGTGAATTCTATAAAATGATTAAGAGGACAATTAATATACTTACAAAAATTGCTTATTCATATATTAATGCAAAAATTCGTAAACACTATTACACGATACGAATAAAAAGTTTGTAACAGAAAATATGCAAAATTGCAAATGTTTTACCTTTTTCTATGCAATTCTCCCCTAAACATATTATTTGAAACATAAACTTTCAAATACCATATTAATTACTCCGTATCATTTATATATAAGAACGTAAAAATAATATGTATAACTTATGAAGAAAAAAATAATAGTTTAGATTAGAATAATAAAACAAGCCACATTATTTCTTACTTTTTTTTTTTTTTTACTTTTTACTAACTAGGCGAGTACCCGCGCCTGGCGGCAGCGGTTCCTAGCGGCAGACAATTAACGATATGCAATGATAGAGTGGTGCGTGGTGTAGTGGTCCGGTGGTGGAGGGTTTTGTGGTGGTGAGGATGGTGGTTGATGAGATGTGTGGAAGAGGATAGCATTTTGTATTTGTTTTTGAGTGAGTTGTAATAAAAGAGTATTAAATATGCCTTTACATATGTCTTTCTCTCTTATTTGACCATTTCACTTTTTCACTTTGACTGTTTTTACATTTTATGTAGTATAGATATAGATATACAAGATATAGATATACAATTCACAATTCTCATCACATGTTAATAATAGTAGTTCTTAATTAGTTTAGTAGTCATATCTCACTATCTCAGTATCTCAATTCTCATCACATCTCCCAAAGTCCCGATGGTGAACTTAAATCATCGTGATTGATGTGTTCATCTATTATGTAATTGCTAGTTTACTTTTTTTCATTTTCAGCATGAACACAAAGTGTTTGTTAAAATGCTTCAATGAAAACTAAGTCGGAATAGAGCTGGTTTTAGGTGGAATTAGGTCGTAGTTTTTTTAACATCGTCGTTAAGTGCTAGCTATGGTGTATCAGGTAGTGGTAGAGGGGTGCGGTTAGGCGGTAGTTTTGGAGGCCTTGGTTCAAGCTATAGTGGCCTGTTAAATGGTGGAGAGGCAGGGTTAGGTGTGGTTTAATGAGCCTGGTGCAAGATATGGTGGAATGGGTAATGGTGGTGAGGTTGGGTTAGGCTCTAGTTTGGGGCCTTTGGGCCGGAGGTCACGCCATGGCTTGTCGCCAGGATCTGTGAGAAAGTGTTCTGTAGGTGCTCACTATAGTTCGTCGTCTGGTTCTGCCGACCAAACCCAATTGCAGCAGAAAAAGTATCAAGGGGTTCATTATAAGTTATAAGAAAGTAAACAATACAAAATAATGATAAGATAAGTAATTCCAACTGTGGTTTGGCTCGGGATGTTTTTGTGTTTTATTTGTCCACCAGTTATCGGCCCTTTAACGATTCTAAATTTAGTAGCTAAGCTAAGCTGTCCGCTTTTGTTGTGGAAAAATTTACAAGCAGATAAATCATTGTCTTTTCTACTAATTTACTGTCTTCGTACATTAGTGCATAGTAGAGTAACTGTTTGAGACACGTTATAGTTGATAGCGTGGCTTTAGCCAAATTTTCGTCGCATTAGTTTTAGAATTAAACTTCAAGTTCCTTTTTGCAGTCACGCACGTCAAATAACATGTCGATCATTTTGGAGTCCTGAATCCTCTGATACAACAGGGAGTGCCTTCCCAAACTTGCAACTGCGTACACCCATTCAGAGTAGAAGTCTAGCCGGAAAAACGCTTTGCTCTGCAGGGGTGTGGACGCATCCAATAAGTGGTACTGAATCTCATGCGCACATCGAGGAGGAGAAAGTTGGAGTACTTCTTTTGAATCTCGGAGGACCGGAGACGCTTAATGATGTTTAACCCTTTTTGTATAACTTATTTGCTGACCCTGTATGTTTGTTGGTATAAGCAATTCCGTATCTTTAATGCGATGATGTTATTATGTGTTGTCCTTATAATGATGATGTATTGTGGCAGGATATCATTCGGCTTCCAAGGTTGTTTCGGTTCCTACAACGACCCTTGGCAAAGCTCATTTCGACACTCAGGGCACCAGAAAGTAAAGAAGGGTATGCTTCCATTGGAGGTGGTTCACCTCTGCGAAAGATAACAGATGAGCAGGTACAATATATGACGTGTTTGAAATTTTGGCTATTGTTCACGTATGTTATAGATAAATCGACTAGCAAATATCTCATATGGATCGACATACACTAGGCTAGCTAAATAGTCATAGATTCACCTTCACCAGTTATTCTGATGTTACGGCTTTAGTTGTGTCCCACCCTTGGTTTCTGTTGAGATTTTGATAACTAGCAGGCAATTTGATGTGTTTCGATGTTGCATTTCATAACATCATCCCTGCTTGTTGTTGCAGGCTGATGCTTTAAAAATGGCGCTTGAAGCAAAGGAAGTACCAGCTAATGTCTATGTTGCAATGCATTACTGTTACCCGTTCACTGAGGAAGCTGTTCAGCAGGTAACTATTTGCACATGTCTGAAACCTTTAGATCGGCAGAAAATCTTAATTTAATAAGTTTGGGCCATTGTGCTGAGATACCATCATACCACTCAATCTGTCTTCTAGGTTTTATATGAATTAAATTCTAGTTTTCTTGCTCTGCTCTAGAATCACGTGCCCTTGTTCACTAAAAAACTAGGCCACAGTATGACAGATGCTACTGCAGGTTCTGTTTGCTGATCTTCATTCCTTGACGTGTAGTAGAGAAAACTGTGCATCTGGATGAATTAACTGGAACCTGAAATAGTATTTTTTTTAGCAAGATGTTACTCTACCGCACTTTGATATTCAAGTCTATAATGCTCATCGATGTGAGGTGTTATTGTTATGACATGTAGTTATTTTAGGGCACATTCTACAGGGGAAAGTATACCGTTAGCATTTGAGAGGTAGTGATTACTTAGCAGTGTCTCTTGACTATTAAGGTAATGAACTTGTGACCATCTTCTTACCATTTCCTTAATAGTCTTGTGGTATTTCCCATGTGCTGCCCTTCGCACTTCCTCTTTCTTAATTAACTCAATTGCCAAGTATGTTAAACGGATAAATTGTACATTAGTAGAATTCAGTTGTAGCTTCTTTTTGCATAAATTTCCGAGTCTTTTTTTATTGTGTAGAGCTGTAGATTACATCAAGATTGGAATGTATAAACACACAGATAATCAAAATAACTCTTTGATTGATAATAGGAAAATAGCTCAAAACCTATTACATGTTTATACACTACTTTGTATGTGTTTGTGTTGTGAATGGGATGGGATGCAAAAGAAAGAGGGAACCACTGCCTTTTATAGGCATCATGTTGAGCGATTGACATCATCCATGACCACCCAAACCAAGTTGTATAGCCAAATTGTATCCAACTTGCATGATTCTCTTATCCTGATGCATTGTATCATATGCTGTAATAACTCTTCTTTGACTTAGAATTCCAACAATCACCCCCGAATCTCTAAGTCCTTCTAGAGATATCTTTGATTCCAATCAAGCTCCGCATTTCCTTGAACTTGGTTCGTGCCAATGGTTTTGTGAGAATAACCGCCTTCTCGCTTCTCATCGGGAATATACTCCACCTCCACTGCTCGTTTTCAACACAATTGCGAATGAAATGAAACCTCGTGTGAATGTGTTTACTCCTTCCGTGAAAAACGGGATTCTTTGTTAGTTCGATAGCAGACTTGTTATCAATCCTAAGAACCACCTTTCTTGCGCCTTGTTCATAATTTCTCCAAGCAAATCCTGAAGCCATATTGCTTGACAAGCCGCCGCGGTAGCTGCCATGAACTCTGCCTCGCAAGATGATAAAGCAACGGTATCTTGCTTTTGCGAACACCATGTTATCGGAGATAACCCATAGTAGAAAATGTGACCAGTTGTGCTTCTTCCGTCATCCGGATCAACATTGTGACTACTATCACTAAAACCAATGATTCTGTTTTGACCCATCCTCTCGTACTTAATTCTGTATCCCGTTGTTCCCCGTAGTACCTCGAATGCGTTTAATTGCATGACCATGTGATTCTCTTGGACTTTGCATGTATCGGCTAATAACTCCAACCGAGTATGCCATATCGGGTCTTGTTTGCAAGAGATATCTAAGGCATCCTACCACTTTTCGATATTGTGTCGGTCGATTTCAGTTCATCTTCGCTTCGACAATTTGGTTCCCGTCCATGGGAATGTGAGTCGGATTGCAATCTTGTAAACCAAATTTCCCGCCGAATGCCGAGCATAGGCTTCTTGGTTTATCGTAATCCCCGATTCTTCTTGCTTGACTTCAATGCCCAGGTAGTAAGTCAATCTTCCAAGATCTGACATCTCGAAGTTCTTGGACATCTCGAATTTGAACCTTTTGATCATGTTCAAATTTGTACCTGTGACAAACAAATCATCAACATAAATTGCTAAAATTAGCAAGTTAGTTCCTTCTCGCTTCCGGTACACCGATGGTTCTTTCAAGCACTTGTGAAATTTTAACCCCTTCAAAATTCCATCAAGCTTCGTGTTCCATGCTCGAGGTGCTTGTCTTAGACCATAAAGTGCTTTGTTAAGGCGATACACTTTATGCTCGTTGCCCTTCCTTATATAGCCTTCCGGTTGTGACACATAAACGGTTTCCTTCAATTCTCCGTGCAAGAAAGCCGTTTTGACATCTAAGTGGTGAAGCTCCCACCCGTTTGTTGCGGCTAAGGCAATGAGAAACTGGATGGTTTCGATTCGGCTACAA
The DNA here is from genome assembly GCA_910596185.1 of Chrysanthemum makinoi. Classification (NCBI taxonomy): domain Eukaryota; kingdom Viridiplantae; phylum Streptophyta; class Magnoliopsida; order Asterales; family Asteraceae; genus Chrysanthemum; species Chrysanthemum makinoi. The sequence goes on from OU343217.1 coordinate 15,853,074, forward strand.
AAATGCGAATACCTCTTGAAAATCAATAGTGTTGTTGACGCCCCCTTTAGCAACCAACCTTGCCTTGTATTTAATGATGGTGCCGTCTGCATTTTTCTTCAGTTTGAACACCCATTTGAGTCCAATCACCTTCACCCCCATAGGCTTGTTCACGAGAATCCAAGTGTTATTCTTGTTGATCGAATTGATCTCTGCATTCATGGCTTTGACCCATTCTGGTTCTTTCTTCGCCTCTTCAACCGATACTGGTTCGTCATTGGTTATGAGGAGAAGTTCATCAAGATTATTAAGGTTAAGCACAAAATCTTGCAGTCGAGTTGGAAGTCTCCTTGTTCTCATGGGCCTTTGGTTTTGGACATTGATCACGCGTATTGTTGACCGGACTTGGTTGCTCGCTTGTTCTAGAACCTCGCACTCCGTCTTCAATATCGTGATCGATTCAATCGGTCCGCTTTGATCATTGCTTACAATATCTCCTTGGTTTCTCGCCTTATCTTCTGGATAGTCCCATGGAACTATGAATGACCCCAGTTCTTCATTGTTGGTACCGCTTTTGTCCCAATCCCACCATTTGGTCTCGTAAAATAACGCCTTCTCGACTTATAATTATTTTTGTGTAGCCGGGTTAAAAGCCGATAAGCTTTTGTACCCGTTCGTAACCAAGATGCACTAGTGGTCTTGATCTTGCATCCAACTTCTTGAGATTCACCAGTTCAACTTTCACATATGCTAGACACCCAAAGATACGAACATTCTCCAAATTCGGTTTTCTTTTATACAACTTCAGACGGAGTTGTATCACCAAGGACTCGTGTGTAAACGCGGTTGATCAAATTTGTAGAGTGTCTTACAGCTTCTCTCCCACGATAATTTGGAACATGCATCGCCTTCATGATACTTCATGTCATGTCCATGAGTGTTCGGTTTCTTCGTTCCACAATTCCATTTTGTTGTGGTGTATATGGGCGGTAAGCTAAGTTTCCGCCGTTTGATTCCATTTATATCACAAAAGGAATTAAACTCGGCGAAGTAAACTCTCTCCTCCTCGATCACTTGAAACACCTTCAAAGACTTTCCGAAAGCTCCTTCTCCGCCAAATCTTTGAATTTTTGAAGTGTAAAATGCCTCACTTTTCTCCTTCAAAAGAAAAGTCCACATATATCGTGAAAAATCATCAATTAGTGTGAAAATGTACCGATTTTGACCTTTCGTTGACGGTGTGATCGGACCGCATAAATCACCATGAACGAGCTCCAATGGTCGTGTTGCTTTGTACATCGTCATTAATGGAAATGATTTTCTTGTTTGCTTGCCCACCAAACAAGATTCACACAATTGATTCTCATTTTTAAAATGAGGTAACCCTTTGACTAGACCTTTCTTGGACATCTTTTTCATTGACTCGAAATTGATGTGCCCAAGTCTTGCATGCCAGCACCACGTGTCTTCACCTAGTCTCGAATGAAGGCAAATAGGTACTCCAATTGTTAAATTTATTTTATAAAGGCGGTTTGGAGTTCTTTGTACCTTCATTAATAAGCGTTGTCGCAAGATCATGCATCGTCAAATAGTTATCTTCATCCGAATATCACACCGCTTCATTGCTTGTCCGAGACTGAAAATATTATTTTCAAATCCGGTATGAAATAAATCTCTGTCATCACGTTGTTGTCCGATTTTCCTTGGAAAGAATAGAGCCTTTCCCTTAATTTCGACACACGAATTATCACCGAATTTCACCTTTCCGTTATTCCTTCGTCGAGTTCGAGAAAACGATCGATTTCCGTCATGTGATTACTTGCCCCGTTGTCCAAATACCACACATCATTTTCTTGTGAGTTGTATCGAGACGGTATCACATTCTTTTCGTTCAAAATACCGTTTCGTGTAAAACACGTTTCATCAGTATCTTCTTGCTCCATAAAATTGCTTTCTTGGAATTTTTGGAATCGGTCCGGACATTTAGACGCGTAATGACCTGATTTATCACATCTGTAACAAATAATTTTCGACAGATCTTTTTTCTGGTTTCGGTTTGAGTCGGAATTAAAATTGGGTTTGGACTTGTTGGGTTTATTAGTATATTGGGCCTTTGACCCGGATTCACTAGATGAACCTGACCCGGATCCATCTTTAATAAAACCCCACTCGGTTTTATTTCCCCACTTCCCTTTCTCTCTCTCTTTCCTCTCGACACGAACCAAAACACAACCATCACCGCCGCCTCCACCGAGTCCGGCCACCACCGGTCGATCTACCACCACGAGTAAACAATACCCTCTGCTCGTCTCCACCATCATCACCACGAATCCTCTCTTCGTACGCCTTCAATCGACCGACAACATCTTCGAATCCTACTTTCTTTAAATCGAGCACCTGCTCGAGAGAAGCAACAAGGTGGATGAATTTTCGCGGCACCACCTTTAGCAGCTTCTTAACTAGCTTCGATTCGTCTATCGTTTCACCCAGCGACGCGGATTTCGAGGCGATTCCGGCGAGTTTTCCGGCGAAAACATCAATGGTCTCGGTCTCGTGCATCTTCAACCGATCAAACTCAGAGTTTAAAGTCTGCAACCTTGCTTCCTTCACTCTATCTGCTCCAACATAACGAGCCTTGATCGATTCCCACAGCACCTTCGGACTATCTACATCACCAATCTGCATTATGAGAGTTTCGGGATTGCTTGTACAGCAAACCCATCGCCAGTTGTTTTCTCTTCATCTGTTACTGTTCCTGGTTCAATAGTTAACCAAGCTTTATGTATTCTGAGCACAACCTTCATTCGTAGGGCCCAGACAGTGTAGTTGCTAGATGATAGCATTGGACATGATACGGTGGTTGTTCCGACCTCCTTCACCCTCACCGGTGTAGGACCTGCTGCGTCTTCAACATCTGACATGGTTCAAGAAAACACCGGTATGTATTTCAAAGCCCTTCTTAAGCTCGATACCAATTCAAGATTGGAATGTATAAACACACAGATAATCAAAATAACTCTTTGATTGATAATAGGAAAATAGCTCAAAACCTATTACATGTTTATACACTACTTTGTATGTGTTTGTGTTGTGAATGGGATGGGATGCAAAAGAAAGAGGGAACCACTGCCTTTTATAGGCATCATGTTGAGCGATTGACATCATCCATGACCACCCAAACCAAGTTGTATAGCCAAATTGTATCCAACTTGCATGATTCTCTTATCCTGATGCATTGTATCATATGCTGTAATAACTCTTCTTTGACTTAGAATTCCAACATTACATGTCACATATCATCCATCAGCTGTAGATTACATGTCATATATCATCCATCCTTAATAGTCTTGTGGTATTTCCCATGTGCTGCCATTCTAAATAATGTTTTTTAGCTATATATATTGATGCTAGCTTCATGACCGTCCGATGGACGGGCTAGTTTTATGTGTTATCTATATTAAATATGTAAAGGTAAGATTATCAGTAGCTACATGTCTCTCTCTTTTTTTTTAATTGGTTATAACTGTCCATTCTTATACCTGATTCTCTGTATTTCTTAACCACTTCCTTAAATTGATCAAAAGTGCGGGAAGGACTCGGTGCCTGATAACAAGTCTGTAGAAAAATTTATCAAGAAGGTAGGCTTCTGTTGTAGTAGTATACCTCTCGGTATGCAGTTACATATTGGTGTGCAAGATGTGCACATACTAAATTACTAATTCATGCCTCCACCATGTATCTAAGTTTTTCCTTTCCTTTTTCTATTTGTTAAAGTTTTTGGTATTAATAAAAATGAGTTGTACTGACTTCTGCCTCTGTTTATTAGGTGACCCAATTCAGCTCCCAACATGCTCATTCAAATAAGTATGTCCCTGTCCATTGTACACATGGCCAAAATCAGACAGGGTATATGATTTTTCATTATCTTATACAGTCGGAATCAGTCTCCCTCACAGAGGTAGGTGATTAGACTTGTCAGGAGAACTTATGTGTGGTTTATCTCTTTGCAAAAATCAAGCTTGAAATCATGTTTGAATGGGACTTACGCAGGCGATAAATAGATTTTCTAAAGCACGTCCTCTAGGGATTTACAAACAAGTTATATTGACGATCTATGCAATTTTTTCGATGAACAATTGCCTAGAACCTTTGTTTGTCCACAAACCCCAGAATGGAAGAGATCACCTGATCGGGATGATGATGTAGCTTATGGTTTTCAGGTATGTACGACATATGTTTTCGTGCTGGAAGATAGTTTCTGATTACATTTTGTTTTGCGTGGAAGCTTTATTTATAAACTGATCTAATGCCTTGACTTACTTTGGATGATTGGTAATCATGATGATGGAAAGTTTCGCCCTTGTACATAAATTTTAATTATATGTGTTTGTAAGACAATTCAAGAAAACCATATGGCAAATGATTTGGGAGAAGGTGATATGACAAATATAGTGGGAGCAGGGGAGATGGACTAACATAAGGTATTTTCTTGATATTCTACCATTTTCTTCAAACGATCTCCCAACTTATATAGGAAGAGGTGGAAGATCAGTATATGGTATACCCTTGAGCCAGTTTATTTATTTATTTAAATTGGAGTATTCTTGTGAAGCTTATTAAATTATGGTTTTTAAACAGACTACGGTGGTTCTAGTGGATCTAGCTCAGTTATATTAGATGATTGCAATTTCCACGAGTCGGTGCATCTTGACAGCTTTGATGTCGATAGAACTCACTCTTGTAAGTTATGTGCTTGAGTTATAACTCCTTTACATACACACCTACCTCATGTTTTGTTAATGTTAGATCTTGCTCATATATGATAGGTGCCCCCTGATGGTAAATTTCCTGTAATGAATTACCGCATGACCCAAGAAATCAAGCCACCTTTCCGTACTAACACCTTAATTGAAGAAGCAGGATCACTTAAGGTAACTATCTTCTCCAGTCAATAACACAACATTATCTTATGCATGATCCAAGGTTGATAACGGGTCAAAATGGGTCATCCTCTAGTGCATGCCAAAATGGTTCCCAATGCTGACCCTCAATGGCTCAAACACTTCTTTTGTTCCTTTTTTATGATTTTTTAACTAAGTATTAATGTGTCGGATATGGTCTTATGATTACAAAACTACAACACTACATTCTTCAATAAAGCAGTTAAAAAGGTTTTATGATTTTGAACACACTTAGGATGACGTCAACATATCTCACCTGCTCCATCTATTTGTAGTTAAATCTTTCAGTTTAACGTCTTTTGACCCATTAAAGATTAAAAAAATGACTCAATTCGCCGGATTTGTATATAAATGGGACATAATTGCTACCTCTAAATTCTCTTTAGCTGTCCCATATTGATTGGTAGTTTTGTGGATACATCCCTTCAGTAGCGTTGATGTTATGTATGTTATGTGCCTGTTAATGTCCACTAAATTTTACATAATGCGTATTTTGATGTTTTAAGGCTGAAGTGACTCTGAAATACGTGTCTAGTTTCCTCAAAATATAACTGTAAATACAGTTGCTATTCAATGTCGGTGCCAAAATACGCATCCAGGTACTTACTTGTTATGTACAACACTTCTTTTATGATCTAAATAAGAAATATGGTCCTAGATATATCGCTATACACACTAGCAATTACATCAAGTGGTTGCTTAGATTGTTATTACTTATACGCGTGATATAAATTTAATTTAATTTATTGTTTATTATTATTATTTTTTTGCAACTAGTGTAAGGTATTTTCTCATATTCCTAAGTATTTGCTAATCTAGATGGGTGAGGATTTTAGACAGTACAATATTCTCAAACGCTATGTGGCGATTGAGTTTTGGAATTCTTGTAGCGAAATCATAGAATTTTCAATAATTCACACGTGTCGATGATACCACATAATTACATTTCAAGCAAAAGTACATTTGGATAACATGGCTCGGCTCCAGAATTTTGTGGTTTATGGTGCAAGAAACACATAATTTTGGGAATTCATATAATTAGTTATCACTTGATGTTTGCAAATTCTTATAATTTTAATGTTTATTTCATTGTGAGTAGCTAAAGCCGTAATGGCGGGGATTCGATAACTATTCTTTTCCAGTCAATCCGGGAAGAGTGCGAGAGACTCGTGAAAATGTTGAGATTATTGGTTTTGCACTAATGTTAAATGTTTTAACGTTAGAAGTGTTAAAAGACATGTTTGTGATGATTAGTAAAGAAATCACATGCCGGATGAATTTGATAGGTTATGGGTTGTGTTTGTGTTGAATTTCGACCACGCATTTGGCTTTTGTGAGCGAAGTTAATATGTTAAATTTGCGTTGCTACATATATTCAGATTTTAGTTCATTTGTATATTGAAAATTGGTAGAGATTTTTGCGTTGCTACAGATATTTAGATTTTAGTTCATTTGTATATTGAAAATTGGTACAGATTTTTTTTTTGGTTATATGCTCATTTTAGTGACCACTTATTTGGTCTCTAACACTCAGCAATCTGTGACGACTTTTTGGTCACCAATAGCAAAAAACAGTGACGACTTTTTCGTCAATATGAGAACTGTGACGATTTTTTTCATCACTAACAGGGTTAATTTGTGACCACTTATCTGGTCACAGATTAGTGACGACGTAAAATTTCGTCTCTAATTGAATTTGTGACGGAGCTTTAGTGACGACTCGAATTTGGTCACTAAACGGATTTGTGACGACCTTTTGCACTGTTAGTGACCAAACGCTTTTTGTCACTAAAGGCTGATTTTCTTCTAGTGTACATTCCAAATTTTAAACTATCATTGTTATCAACATTAGAATTGTCAAGATTGTATATGTTAAACACGCAACATTATATCAATCTTATTACTACTCCCTATTTTCTCTAAAAATATTTTTGTATCCATAAACTATATACCAGAAGAATCACTTAATAAAACCATGGGGTTGAATCGTTGATGGTGATACTTTAAAAATAAAATCAAGATGTGGGTTTTGTTACATCTTGTCTATTTGCAAAATGAGCTGGAGATTATGACATTAACTACAACTTGATCAATCATGATGTGTTTATGATAATCATGTTCGACCGTTACATTTAAAAATAGAAATACTATAAGACACGATCAACTTTCAACCCTAATAAGTTAAGGCATCAAATAAAAACTATTGCATGTTAGCTTATTCTATTAATCTTTATATAAGTACTAGCTATCTTTACCGTTTTACTTGCTTTTGCATCAATCTTTTCATTCTAAAGCAAATCTTGTTTGTATACAAGACAACCCATGTCAAAAAGTATAAGATTAAGGATATGCCCCCATATATTTGCATTGATGCTTTAGAGTTTTCATTTTATATTATCAAAATACATCGTTGTGGTTATTGATTTTGTGCAACTAGGGTGCAAGAATTAATCGTCCTACATAACATGAATAAGCAACACAATAAAACATGTATTGTTAGATGCATTTTGAGGCAAATGATGCTCAAACCATCATTGTTTTACATGATTAATGTCTAATATAGAAAACACAATTAATTATTAAGACACGTTATCGCAAGGTGATTGTTCACTTCTAATACCCCTTAATTTTGTCCCATACTATGTGCATGTTCTCAATTCGGATTAACCCACGTTAATTGTGTACTACTAAAAATAGATAAAACTATACTCTAGTTGGAAGAAGAAGTCATGATTGAAGTTATTAATTGATTAATTATGAGTTAAGACTGTTATTAAATATTTAAACCGTGATAATCAAGTTTTTTTTTAACTATTTGGTTTTTGTCTGTCAACAATTACCTTGAGACGGAGAGAATAAGATTTTTGTGAAGATTGGACTAAAATATTAACTATTTAGATGCAAGTTAGGAAAATTGTATCTCGGCATGTTATTATAAAAAATACCCACATAAATTTCTAAGTTCACACACAATTACAGTAGACTTGTTTTTTATTTGGTAATCATAATGTTTGTCTATACTAGTTTATAGCTAATGAGAATATGCCTCAAAGCTCGATTCATACATATTTCTTATCATTTAATAAATTTTTTTGAAAGATTTTCTAATACCTATTTCATATTAATTATTTAATCAGAAAAACTCTAGCGAAAAGCGAACCCGGGGCATTAGAAACCGAGCAACTCTATAGAACTAAACCACTAGTACTATGTTATGAAGAGTGGTTTGCTTCATATCGTAGCCTCAGAAGGTTGAAGTTGTCATGACTAGAACCCATAACCTCTTCTGGTGAATTATCGCACTTAGCCACCTATTCTCCAAGTGTACATTCTTCGTAATAACAAATCCAAACTATCTCCATCGTGTATTAAGTGTTCACACACATTTGGAAAAAAGTTGAACTTTTTCACTTTTATCCAACAAAATCTCACATTTACTTTTTAAAAGTTTTTGGATTGGCTGAAATTTAGTATTAGACGCTTATCAAGAGACACACCAAAATAGTAAGATGAACGCTTATTATGAAACCGAGGGAGTTTTACATTTACCAAAAACTTGAGAAATGGTCACTAATTTCTTTTTGTGAATAACAAGAATTTTCTTGAATTGAGGTATCAACATAAACTAGATACCATAAAAGTACAAGCTCGTGAAGTGAGATTTTGTCTTAGATCTTTCATTTTCAAAAACTTACTAGAACTGCACTCAATTACAACATCACATTGGCTAAAAAGGCTCTGTTACATTTAGTCAAAGACTAGGATGGGTTGCATATGAATGTGAGAAAGGGAAAGAGTCAGAGGCAATACAAAAACATATGAACAGATTTTCCTAATCTGTTGTTAATTACTTAATTAATTAAAATATTGGTCATCTAGCAATGGAATATTTTTAATTAGTCATCTCACGGGTGTCATTAGTTATATGCTAATTGTTTTTTAAATCAATTGTTAAGACCTACCACTTTTTTATGATTCATGATAGAATATGAAATGAGTATCGAGACACTTGATATCTTACAAAGTCATTTATTTGAAAGTTTCAATTGTGTCTACTTGTATAATATTCCCTAGACATGTTAAAGTCTCAATGTTGTATTTAATTGATCGTAGACCTGGTTTACTTGATTATAAAATTATAAGTGTTTATTATGACTTCATTATCCAAACTCGTCATCACACAAGTCACCCATCATTTTTTTTAATTAAAAGAGTGAATTACATAATTGGTCCTTAAGGTTTACCGGATCTTGCATATATTGTCACTGTGTTTTTTTCTTGACAGGTCATGTCCTCGTGGTATGCAAAAATTAAGGGTCATGTCCAATTTACTAACGACGTTTAAACGGTCGTTAAAAAAGGACTAACGTGATATAGATGCATAACGTGAGGGCCTAAAATTGTATATGTTTAACCCGGTAAACCTTAGGGACCATTTAGGTAATTAACTGAAAAAAAAGAAAAAAAAAAAACTTAAAAAAATATTATATTTATATTTTGGGCTTATGTACAATGTTAAGGCCTAAAAAACTTATTTTTTTATTTAAAAAAATATTATACTTAAATTTTAGGTTTATGTACAATGTGATGGCCTAAAAAAACTTATTTTTTATTTTATTTTTTAAAGTTATTATACTTAAGTTTTGGGCTTATGTACAATGTGAGGGCCTAAAAAAATTATATTAATACTTTAAAAAAAAAGAACTTTAAAAAAATATATATTATACGTAAATTTTGGGCTTATATACAACGTATACGCTTTAAAAAGAATTTAAAACATATAAAAATTGATGTAAGCGTATAAAAACGTACAAGAAGCGTATAAAAAAAAACTTATAAAATAGGCGAAAACTTATAAAAATGGACAAAAATCGTACAAAATACGCATTAAAAAAATTTAAAAAGTTCTTTTTAGGTATTAATAAATTTTTTTAATCCCTCACGTTGTACATAAGCCCAAATATTAAGTATAATAATTTTTCTTTTTTTTTTAAATAAAAGTTTTTTTTTCCTGAGTTAATTACGTAAATGGTCCCTAAGGTTTACCGGTTTTCACATATACAATTTTGTGCCCTCACGTTATGCAAACTTATCACGTTAGTCCTTTTTTAATGACCGTTTAAACGTCGTTAGTAAATTGGACATGACCCGTAATTTTTGCATACCACGAGGACATGACCCGTCAAAACAAAAACACAAGGACAATATATGCAAGATCCGATAAACCTTAAGGCCTAATTATGTAATTCACTCTAATTAAAATTCATAGATGCTTGTCATGATAAAACATGGCATTTAAAATTTTTTGGTTCCCAAATTCTATAGATCGGTAACCTTTATTTCAGGTCTTTTTGTATAATAGTCGTTGAGTTTACTAAACCCTCCTTGCGTACTCAACAAAAGATCTATCGCAACATGGAGCTTGTCTCTTTACGCTCACTTTGACAATAAACATTACATAACATATTGAATAAAATGCGAAAATGGCAATATGCAATTGATTGCAAGACTTGCAACCAAATTTAAGACGTTAACGTTATACATATGGGGTTTAATAATATCTACCACAAATAAATTTCAACAGTACTAGTAATGAAATGTGTCTAATAAAGTTCTTGTAACTCTAGTGAGACCAAATGTAATTGCTTACCAAAAACGCGCTGTAAAAAGAACTACATCTACAGCCCAAGAAAATGTGACCAGAAGCATGTGCACTTCTGTTAATCTACCCTTTGATTTAACATTCCATAACCTTCATTGCTCTAACAAAAAGTTGAGATTAGCGACGTAAAACAGGGTAAACACCGTATATGATATAGAATGTGATCGAGTGGGGAAGTTGTGTAATGGCTTAACACGGGTTATGGCTAAAACTGGTTTCCTAAAGGTCAACCTGAAAAGATTTTTTTTTGTCAACGTTTAAACCTTTTGATTGATAATTAGAACATTGATAATCCCAATTTTATTGATAAAATAATTTATGAAGTTTGATGCAATACAATTTGGGAGACTTTCGACCAATTGCAGTCCATTTTGTTTTAAGCAACTTTTTTAATTTACAAGGTTCGCCCATTAAAGATTAAACATAACACTTAATATTTTTCAAGAGATTCCTAAAGGTTAACTAACAACTGAAAGAACATGAGCTGGTTGGCCAGCAATAACAACGACTGCAATGTGTGGGACGATCAAGAAAATTGCCAACTTGTGTTGAGAAGTTCCAATATCTTTCACATGTTGAACCTTTCTACACGTAAAACACCAATCCATATTTTTCTTCTCTCTTTGAATCAAATAATCTCCAGAACATGGTATACTTTCGCTTGGTGCATCCTCCATAGTAGAAAGAATCTCAACCTACAGTACGAATGATGGATTTATTATACAGATATCGTCACCAAAATGCGTGCAATGATGTGTAATTCAGCACCATAACTAGTGTGGCAATTTGAATTATTTACTTATATATTGCGTCTTCATGTTTTGTTCTATTTCTAATAGGTAAAATTAAAAGATCATCTTAACAGGAAAGAGATCAAACAGGTCGAAGGTCACCCAAATGCATAAAAGGATATATATTTTTGGTAATAATATTAGAGACACTAACTATTTAGGAAAAAAGCTATAAATTCATAACGTACTTTACAAAAAAACTCATTATGCTCTCTCTACTTCACTTATTGTCATTATACATAACCGTTTTCATTTTATTCGTTTATTTTCTGTCCGTTTTTATCCGTTTTCATTTTAATATGTCCGTATAAAAACAGATAAAAACGGATAAAAACCGTTTCGACATGGATAATAAAACGGTTTAATCCGTTTTTATCTGTTTTTATCCGACATTAAAATAAAAACGGATAAAATGGACGATTTACGGAAACGGATAAAAACGGACAGAAAATAACCGAATAAAATGAAAACGGTTATGTATAATGATATCGACTGGAAACAACTTTAAGTATAATGACAATAAAAAAAGTTGAGAAAGCACAATGAGTTATTTTGATAAAGTACATTAAGCATTTATAGCTTTTTTCCAACTATTTACTAAATAATTGGACTAAAAATGTTTCGGGTCAGCCATCAGCTTTTTTTTACCAGAACCCGCCCATTTTGATACCTCTGCAGTTTTGCTTATAAATCTTTTAGAGTCTTCATACATGCTCATTTACATCTTGCCCATCTACAGAATAATTATTGGGAATACCTGAGATGTTACTAATATGCGATTCAGTGAGTCAGCAACAACTTTAGGTTCACACATATTACTCACTCTCACAGCAAGGTTATCCTGAAAGGAATGCAGATACATCTTCTCCTGCGACTGGAACCAATGAATTTACCGGTGCGAGCACTCTCCAAAGCTTTAATTTCCTCCGTTCTCAACTACCAAATCCTTACAGATTAGATTTACGTGCAGTGTTGTAAAATTGTACAGCAATAAACAGTCAATGTAAAAATGGATATATCAAGGTAGTAGCAGCAAGACATTATTGTGGTTACCTTGAGTATTTATTCCCCCAAAATCAGTCTCTTCCTCACGATAGGCAAGCCATCTTTCATTTACTGCAGGCCATTTTGATTAAAAATATAGCTGCTTCAATTACCACAGCTATGTCCACAAGTTACATTCATCATACACAGTGCTTGAAGACCTGCAACAAGATGTAGCAGAGGATGCAACAAGTACAATAGCCTACAGTTGGATGTGTTAGCTTAATACAATAGTTTTATATGTAGTATCAAGTCTGTAATATAGCTTAAAGATGTAGTGATAGCGTAGTTGATGTAATAGTAGCTTAGTTTGTAGTTTAGCTATCTTGGTCAAAACGGGTCAAAGTGTGGTTGATTGAATAACCAACTTTGCCGCCAAAATACTTTGTATAAAGTTTGTGTAAGTAGTCATTTGATCACAAGTTTCCCACTTCAATAATAACTCATTTCACTATCTCTCAATTTCAATAAAAAAACAAATTTAATGACACCAGCATTGTCAAAATTATATTCCAAAGTGAGATTTTACCACACATCATTAGCTATATGAAGCATTATTGGAGCAATGATTCTCACTATGGAGAGTAGATGCTCTGAATGAAATGTTTGACAACTCCACCTTGTAAAACTCGAATCACTGAGAAATAGAATCAAACTTCATATACAGATAGACTACTTAATACTTACGTCCTTACAAAGCGTATAAAAATTCATTGAAATATAAAAAGAAAATGTCTTACCCAACATAAAGGCGAGCTTTGGCAACATCATCTATCCCCCAATTCTGATTCAACTTGTCTTACTCTAACCATCGATCCCGAATTCTAGTAAGTACATTCTATTTCGTCTCCCTGTACAAGTAATTTTCCGCAAAATAACACTCCAACCATCTATCCCCAAATTGTGATTCAACTTATCTTAATCTAAGTACTATAGCTAAACCACTCCACTAATGGTGCACGGTTCTTCATAATTATGAAAGACAAGTCCAAAACACAATCACATTTAAAAGTGTCATAATCTTAACACCAGGTCTACTTAAAATAAACGCACTCAGAATACCAGATAATAACCATAGAGTTGGCATGTCTATGAGCATTCAAAAACTACCATCTCCTTGATAAATTACTAATGTTAATTAAACTCATTGAGAGATTAGATTAAATATCTAATAAGTTTTCATGATATCATATCAAACATGCATACAAAGATATTAAGAGGACAAGATAATGGTGTACGAGTCCTTCTCAAGATCAGATAACAAGGTCAACAAAAAAATGTGAAAACACTATTGCATTTATGAATATGATCAGAATCGTACTACGACTATCGTATTACAGGCTTGTTCAAGTGCAATTACAATCAAGCAATCATAATAACAGTATAAACCCCATCTCTCATAAGTCAATAAACACATGAACTTTAAGCACTATCAGCAAACAAAAATATTCAACTTATTCATCACCAATGTAGCATCATCCATAAACTGAGCAACAAAAAGAATTCCCATTATAATGACATTTAATAGCTACAATAAACACATATGAACTTTAAACACATATGTGAATAAACACATATGAATCTTAAGCTCTATCAAACAATCATAATAAAAGTATAAACCCCATCTCTCATAATTCAATAAACACATATGAAATTTAAGCTTTATCAGACAATATAGCGTCTTAAACCATAAACTGAGCAACAAAAAGAATTCCCACTATAAAACACCATTACTTATCTGATTTCGCTTCATAAAAACTGAATCCTCCAACAAAACAAAGTCAATTAAACAGCAAAACAATGTGATTATCAGCAACAAGTCCATGGGCATAAGTAACATGACCAACTTGTATCACTATTCAAGTAGACATTTCATCAAACACTTGCAATACCATCTTCTTTGTTACTATAAAAACTATGAAAAACAAAACTCTGTATTATCACAACATGTGATGCTCACTTTGATAACAGATAGGTTTCAGGTGTGCTACTACTTTATCCGTTCGCTCAACCAAAACCGAATCTCCACTAAATAAAAGGCCATTTTCTTAAAGGCGATTTAAGTCCACAACATAATTCTAACCAGCAACAAGTCTCAAAAGGTCTCACTAACACGACCAATTTGCATCACTATTAAATCAAACAGTTGGTGTGCAACTCAATTTTGTTTGTTGTGTACTTTGCTAATTATTGTTGTTATTAGTCTATAAAAAACATTTTTTAAAATGGATGTTTGACTGCTGGTGTTGTCAGGACCATTGGTGTGTAAAGTATTCGAGATGAGGTTTTCAAAGCAAGAAACAAAGTTCAAGGGTTAAACATGTTATACGGGCTATTGAGGTTCAAAGTAAGGGGTTTATAAAATTATATATAAGAAAAGGTTTGGGTTCTATTGAGGCTTAAGGGTTCAAAGTATCTAAAAGGGCTAGAGTGCAGTTCAGAGGATTAAAAAAAGTTCGTATGAGGTTCAAAGTATTAAAAAAAAGGTTCGTAAGTGGCTTTAATAGTCACAAGTATTAAAAAGAAGGGTTATTATGAGGTTCAAAAGAGCTTAGGGTTTAAAGGGTTCTTATTGTGCTCAATTGGGGTTCGTATGAGGGTTTAAGGTCAAAGTTTTTATGAGGTTCACAAGGATGATTTCTACACTTTCGTAATATGGTTGGGACGAAACATGCAATTTGGCCAAAGTTCAAGGACAATTTATGCAATTTACTCATTTTCTTATAAAACCACATACTCGATACTCCGTATCTATTTTCCGTAATTATATAAAAAGAGGTGGTTGCACCTGCGCATTGCGGCGTGTTTTTCTTCTAGTTTTTATGTTGCCTGTGCTGTGGTTGGTAATATATGTTTGATGCCTAAATTGTATGCGAAAATCCTTATGTAAATGTGAGTGTACTTTTTTTGCTTATTGCTTGTGTCTATACATATTTGGGTTATATTTTTTAGATGTCACGTTGCGGCTGGGCTTATTTTAAATAGATTCTACTAGTGTTCATATTACCATTCCGAGTACTCGTACTTGATTATCCGCTTATTGTGTTTTTTTTAGCAGATGCATAATTTTGACTATTCTTATCTACTTAGTAAGACGTTTCAGATTGTTTAGTTTGAACTGGTTATTGTTAGTGGAATTAGTATCGTAGGTTTAACCTTATGAGTGAAATAAGCTTTTTTGGATAAGTTGATCTTCTGGTTATGAGCATAAGTTGTTTAACTTAGTAATGCCAAACACTCCTTGTTGCGTTTTGATACAGTACATCAGTAGCAATATGTGTTTGGATATGATTATAGTACATCAGTAGCATTAGTAGCAAAAAATGAAAGTTAAGGTAACCAAAGTGACTAACCTTGTCCACAAAAAAGTGAGTGGAAGTGAGGGAAAGTGAGAGGAGAGAAAAAGAAGCTGACATGGCGCAGCCTTATAAACAACTTTTGGTATAGAGAGTCGGGGTTGAAACCGCATGGTAAAATTCCTATTTTCATCTTTTCATTTTAGCCTCTTTCATCATCCGGTAAGAAAATAACTTTTGATTTTCATCTTTTACACATTTCAGTTGAAACTATACCCTACTTGCAGTTATTGTTACTATTTATTTACTTATGCGTTACATCCTCCAGTACTTTCTTTACAATAAAGATAAAGTTAAGGGGTTTAATTGTTTAAGTAAGTGCACAAAATTCAACTACAGTAAAACCTCTATAAATTAATACTCGATAACTTAATAACCTCAATAAAATTAATAATTTGTCCAGTCCCAACTTGGGACCAGTACAAATTTGGACTCCAATCGATAAAATAATAAGATAATAATTTTTTTGAAACCCCAGTGTATATATATTAGTCCCAACGAAACTATAAATTAATAATTACTAAAAATTTCATATATAGGTATATATATATATATTGTAAAACCCTAAAAATATAAAACATGTCAAAAGACTATTTTACCCTTAAAATAGTCAAAATCTTAAAATACGTAAAATATGTCAATGCTCATTAAATGAAATTCCAATCTAACTTGTAAATGGTTAACCAACCTATTATACGATATCAATTTACGCTTACGTCTAAAGATTAAACCACACGTTTGTATATTTTGTATTGGGCCGAAAATCTCATAAGTTACAAGTCAAATACTACACTTAATTATGGCCCATCTAAATCGGGCTTGACCTTTTTTTTTTTTTTTTTTTTTTCCTTTTGACTTGGCTAAACCGAACCCCCCATATAACCTCTCCATTTATTTATTTTTACTCTACCCTACGTTTCACACAAATAATCATCACACAAACCCTAGCAATAAAAAAGTGACGGCAAACAGCTTCTCCATCTCCTCCTTATTTTTTTTTCGTCGATTCTAAGCGCCAAGGACCCAAGTAGGCGTTGGTTTGATTTTTCCGTCCATTGATTTCTTCCTTCTTCTTTGTTTCACGTCTAAAGGTAACCATCATGCTCGCTTATTCTTCATGCTTTTTCCATGTTTCGGTCGCGTGGCCTTCCAGGCCATGTACGAGTTGTTTTTTTTCTTTTAAAAGCCATGCTAGACATGTATGAAAAACCTAAAACTAATAACTTGGAAATAAGGCCACACTAAAACCATGGTACAGCCTATAAATATGTCGACTTATACACCTTGATGAATCTGCTTTTGAGGTCCTTAAAATCTGGTTTGTGTCTTGGTTTCTGGTCGAGGAATAGGCTGCCCTGCGCATGATTTTGCTCACTTTAAACATGTCACGTAAATGATTAACAAAACCTGGTATGTGGTTACATAAATCTTGGGATAACATCTGATATGTGTCGACTAGTAAGCCTTATATACATATCTGTTTGTGTACTAAATCTGGTCATGTAATTGTTTATTCATACGCATGATAAAAATCAAATAGCACTTCATGACATGGTTGTCACATAAAATAATAAGGATAAAGGAATATGGCTCCATACTTTTGACATGATATTAACTTACAAGTATATATATGTACTTTTTGTATACGCCTAATGAAGCACAAAGTGATAACCAATTTGCCACATAAAACCATGATATATATTAATGTGTAGGTTGTATAATGTATATTGCTCGTATGGTTTGTGAATCTGATTTTTGGACCCTCTTGACATGTTTGGCTCCTTTGTTTACATCAAGAATAAATGGGATTAAAACAGGAGACTATGGTTTAAGTATGTAACGTCTTATGGGTAAGTTCGATAAAAAGTGATAAATTTACAATGTAATAGAAAAAGTACCTGTGACGTTGCCAAACCTAATAGAAGATGTATCAGTAGCGCTATTTGTGGCATACGAAAGGTAAGTGATTTATCTTCGGAGTTGTTTTTACATATGGCTTCTGCGCCCGTGGCCCTGCCAAAAGCTTACCACACCACAAACTTATAACAAAGATAAATCACTTACTTTTCGTATGCCTTTTGACCCAAAACTTTTAGACACAAAATTACATTATTGAATATGATTAAATATGCAACTGATATGCAGTATGGAATCGTCTACTTATGATCTGTTCATCTTAATGTCTTTGAAAGATATATCTGCAAAAAATGTTCCAAAGGAATATAAGTGCAAAAATCATCATATTATTGATATAAGATATAATGGAGCAGGCTGAATTTAATAATTTGATCGTTTTTATTTGCATTGACGCGAACAACAAAGCAAAAAATTTTTTTATAATTTTAGATTAATCATTATAATTATCATTATTGGTAAGAATCAAAAAATTTACATTGAAACCAAAAAAAATTTGCCTTGAAGGTTTGAATGATCACACCTTTAATGGTCGATTTTTTATCACAACCTCTTATAATCGACCAAAAAAAAAAAAAAAAAAATTAAAAAGTCGACATTTTTGTGAAAAACGTCTAAATCTTTTATGTTGTTGAACTCCGAGCAAATGTACTTCAAGCATCCCAGCCGCTCAAGCGCAGCTACAAGGGGGGTTTTGTGGTTATTTTTTGATTTTTTGATTACTGCAAAAATCTATGCTCCGATATTTCAACATGACGGAACTATCACAACAGAAACA